>CAWUFW010007417.1:0-600000 GCA_963921515.1 Calotriton arnoldi | reverse complement strand
CATCTGCAATGCAATATATCAAAGTTTTGCACCTGTAATCCATTTGCAAAATATTGAAGAGTTACTGACTCCCAAAATGGGGTGGTTGCCCGTTCCCTTTGTTAATGTTAAAAAATGTTTGTTTGGGACTCCCCTGCCTACTTTCAAACAGACTTTTCAAAATGTTTTTTTTAAAGATATTTTTATGAACCAAGCCTTGTTTCTTTTAAAGAAAATGAGCTATATTTAAAAAACTAGAAGGCCACCATCCCTGTAATGGTCACTAATCAGAGGTGGTTGCAATATGCAGCCTAATTCATGAAAAATAATGAGGTAGGACAGTTTGCAACCCATTCTGAATGGAAATTTCAAAAGCAGACATATTACTGCATAGGTTGGTTTGCAAAATTCTGTTCCATTAGCAGAAAGTCAGTGCCCACTTTCAGACAACTTTTTGCAAATGGAATTTTCATACATCTGGCCTTAACTACTGTCCCTAAGAAATGGAACACACTGTCGCTCCTGCAGATGACATCATTATATTTACACAATTTCTACAGCACCCTAACTGATTTTATTTAAAAGCAAAATGAGGCTATTTCATGTCGATATTTTTGATGCCACAGTAACCTGGTGACTGACCAAACTGCTTAATGACGGCAAATAAATGTTTATGTTCTAAAAACTACTTTAGCATTGCAGGCACATCATTGATCTGTTCTGTAGTTAAGTGCGCTCTGTACGACATCATTCAGCTGTAAAAAATTAACATTAAAGCAATAAAATGTACTCCACAACTGTAATACAAAGTTAAATACCATGTAATGATTTTCAAACCTGGCAGCCATATTCTCCAAGGGCTCAAAGTAAAATCAAAACATTTCATCATCTTCAGCGCATCACTTTGAATTGAGTCTCAAATTGAAAATATACTTTCCCATTCACAAAGCTATTCGTGCCTTTACGTTCTAATGACATATGCAAAAGGCTATTTCTATGAGAATAACATATGCAAAAGGCCATTCATTTCTATGAGGCTTTGAAATTCACAAACATCGATTTACACTCACAAATATTGAGTGGGAATTCCAGGTTGAAAACGCCCAGGAAAGTTTGAGGAACTCCCAAAGATACCTGTGTGCGGTATGCACCTTTCCACTGACAATTCCTATCCTGGAAAACGGTTGTAGATTTACTCTTGTCAAGTGCAGGAGTAAATATGTTTCTGAAGTGGTATTGCAAAGGAAACACTCCCAAAATTGGCGGGAGTCTAGGGGAAGTCATTTTTCCACTGGGTAAAGAATTTCCAAGATGGAGAGAAAACATTCAAAATGCAATTACTCTAACACTTTACACATTCACAAGGATAATTGTAAAATGGGGTTTATTATCCCTGTAGGAGCCTTGGGTCCTTTCGTACATTCAGTCCCCATCCATACACAAGTTAAAAACAACTATTCACTCTGTGCTGTTGGCTCTGCAACGAACATTACACACAGTGGTATGTTCTGTTTTATTTTACCATTTAAAAGGAAGTCCGCTCTTCCAGCCCCCACATTCTGCTTAGTCATGCAGTATAAAACATTTGGAGAACACAAATGCCAAAATTGGATGCATGTTTTTTTTTGCACTCTTAAAAGTCAGTTTTGCTTGTTTACATGAATGTGTTGTAGAATCCTAATGAGCTTAAGACACCATAGCGGCAATGCATTTCAGTGCACCGTCTTTGTGTCCCACAAAGGCATACATTCAGTGTTTGGCGATAACGTTGGCAACACGTAGCAGGGGATGGGGGTGGGGATGACTCCCCCCCTCCCCCCCTGAGCAGTGGATGTATGTTGCCTGCATTCTGTGGCTTGAGGGCAGAGACGACAGTGAAGTGAGAAACAATGCAGACAGTGCTCCTATTAGAAATTCAATGGGGGCCTGTTGGGAAGGGGCTGCTGATTACTTGTGTTTCCTGAGCACAGCGGGTTTGGTGGATGGGAAGTGTAAGGGTGAGACTGCAGTTTCTGTTGCTCAGGTGGGGGAGTCTCTGGGCAGGTCCTTTCCTTTGTGTTTCTGATTGCTACAGGAATGCTAAATGACATCCAGATGCAACATCTTGCTCTTCATTGTGCTTATGCTGTTGGTGCTCCAGGTTGGAGGCGGGCCTGGTGCTACCTGCCCTGAGAAGCATTACATAACACCAACTCACTAAACAGACTCTGCTCTCCTTAAGCCTTCCCTGATTATCAGAGGAAAAGGGGAATAGCATCTCTAGCACAGACATTTAAAATACAACATGCCTGTTTCCGTGGTGACCTCCATCGGATTTTATCAGAAAATGAAATCATATTTACATTTTTTACCCATGGTTGGTGATGGTGTATGTGCATGCTTGGGTTCACATGGCAGACAGTGATATTGTGACACATGCAAATAATGTTGTTTCCTTCTAGAAGAGTTCTGCATACTATCTCATAAAGCCTCAACAATATTCCTCAAAAACCCTGCATGAAAACTGACCTTGACTTAAAACTTCTGATTGTTGGCTCTTCTTTTGCACAAATCTCTTCTTTCTTTCCATCCTCTCCATGCCTCCTCTCTCTGGACATGGCCTACCCTAAGCCATGTGTATGCTTTGCCTTAACCCCTATTATTGTATCTATGCAGATATGCACACCTCATTTCAAATATCACAACCTCTGCTTGAAAAGGCATACCCCTGTAGTCGAACAATTCCATAATTTTCTCAAGCGCATCCTTCAAAACCACCAGCCAATGCATGAATTCACATACCCCACCCCCTCACTAAAGATCACACCTAACTCCTATTAATGCAATGTACCACATAGAAAGAGCACACGACTAATCCTAATAACTGAAAATAACCAAAAACCTACTAACCCTGGAATCCAAAGCAGCATGTTGAACGGCTTAAAGAGCTACTTCACCTCGTATGGGGAAGTAAGCGCTGTAAACATGCAATTACAATACAAATACAATATATAATTTGCACTAATAGCAATATAACACTCTGTGGTTGGGCAGTTGATTTTAGTTCAGGCAGGCTGCATAATAATTCCCTTTTAATGCTTGATACTTTTACATTTACATAAAACAAAACTGCTAAGCGGCATGTTCATCACCAAGTGCTGTACCAATCCAAAGCAAATAAACCTCCCATTATCAACTAACAGGCATGGAATAACTGAAGAGATCTGCCCATGCTGTTGGCCAATGGAGGATCTTAATTTAGTCCACCACTGCAGGACCCAACTAGCTATATAAAAGGACTGCTTCTTTATATCACACAATGACAATCAGATCTGGGATGATATTAACTAAGTGCACCCTAGTAGATCCCGTCACCATTTCCCCCTCTAACCTATGCCTGTTCAGGACCATTTACTTTAAACAAAATATCTCAGAATGGACAATCTAGTGCAGTAACCAGTTAAGTGAACTATGAACATAAGAAATACCATAAAGGGACTTGGAGAGCTGTTCAAAGCTGCCAACTTACTGAAAACTATAAACTGCATGCCTATCTCTCACACTTCTTCATCCGACACACTGCTAAGCGCTGGGTCCCATAACAAGGTAACCACACCTCGGTGGTCCTTACGCACAACACAGACACACTCCCAGCCAAAATCAAAACAAAGACAACAACCTTCCAGCAACATATTCTATATGGTGTAGTCTGCTACCCATGTAGGCAAGCACTTAAGCACCCCACGTAGGGGTAGTATGCATAATATAAATATTGCAATACAATATGTGCATTTATGCATGGGGAAATGAGTTCTTAATGCTGTAAATTGGATTTCACAAAGGATTTCCAGGAGTACTCCTCGTGTTCTGCTACTATCACTGCTTGTAAAGAGCTATTGTGCTGAAGATTGACTAAAATTACATTACATGATAACACAGCTTGCACTGGTCTGCGGTTTAGTATACCTTATTTTATTTAGCTTTATTGCTTTTAAATTTGACTATAACTGGGTATATTAACCCAAAAATGTAGTGATACCATTTGTATTCTTGTGCACTTTATGTTCTGAAATTGAGTACCACTGTAGTGGTTGTCTTACCATGTAATGCAGGATGGCTTCTTTTGGGAAAAGCACTTTATAGGATACAGAAGGGCTACCACTTGCTGAGAGGGTCACATCTGTATCTTTTTTTTCCCCTAAAGCCCACATTGTCCTCCACAGAAGATCAGTGCACCAGGCAGTACATGGCTGTTCATTACTAACTCAATGAGAGATGAATGTAGCACAGTTCTGTCCAAATACCACCGTGAATCGATCCCTAGTGTGTTTTCATCTCTTTTAAAAACACAGGATTAATTATTCAATCATTTGGAAGATGCAACCATAAGTGACAGAAATTTTTTGACAACATCTTTGGGGCAGACAGTCTTATAAGGAAAGCCACAGTAGATCACCTTGTCACCAGGTTGGAGCTTCATTCTGGCATTTGACAATGAGATGATTGCATACTTTTAACTTTTCCTAAGCTATCCCTTAAATCAATTTACACACCAACCAATTGTTGCTCTCTCAAGCCAGATGCTGAATTTGAAGAAAGGCTGAAGTATACAAGGATGAACTGTATGTGTTGAAGTAAATGTGATGAATTCTAATTATGAGTGAAAAACATAATTTACGGAAATTCTACAGAGTATAATTCCCCAATTTAATCCCCTTTGTTTTGATTTGGGAAGGCCATCAATATAGTTACACGTTTCCAATTAAACTGAGCCCAGATAATACTGTCATGTAAAAGAGGATTCAATTTTAAAATGAACACATTATTTTATCCGAAAGGATTGTCTGTCAGACCACTGATTAGAAAAGGAACACCATTGAATTGTTCTGAATACATGACAGATATCATCTTTCAAGATATCAAATCCTAGCCTCTATGCACACGCTTATATATAATGCATACAGTCCATTTCGATATATTCAAAATGTCACAGTTGTATTTTTAATCTTTCACTCTGTTGCCCAATTCTGTGATTCTAGCCACAAAGCCAACACGTGTTTCGTCGCTATTGGGGATTAATCCCTGACTTCCTCAGGGCTGTCTGTTTCTCAAGAATCCTCTAGTTTTGTTGCCGGTTTTAATTCCGTCCCGGTAAAGTCTGTGTTGTGTACCATGCAGTGTAATTCCCTGTCTTACACTGTCCCGTAAAATGTGATTTGAATGTATTTGTAACGGTTATTCATGGATGGTTTCAATATTTCAAAAAACCCCATCCGGTAAAGTGATTTATTCCAAACGAGAAGAGCGAGTACGGTTGGATGCATGATGATGTCCCTTTCTGCCCACTTTAACATGCATTTCAGCAAGTCAAGCGCTTGCTGGCGTACATCTGGTGTTGGATGCAGGTCACAGGTTCGAATCCTGGCAGATCTGGCACAACCATTGTCCATCAAAGGCCGATAAAAAAAGACTGTTGATTTACATTTAGTAATAATATTTGTATGCCAGAAAGTTATTTATTTAAGCTCTTTGGACGAAAGCGTTATAGGAAGAACATATTTTATAATTAATTTCTGCTTCATGGTCGTCAAATAGCTCTCTGGGTCCAGAACTAAAGCTGATGATTTTTTTTATATGTGGCTACTCTTGCGACATCACTCTTAACTAAGGTTACATTAATTTTCTGTTTTCACTGTGTCCATACCAAGGTCATGTTTATAAATGACGGGACACATCCCGAGAAAATAGCATGACAGTTCCTCTTTCTCTTCTGCAAGGTGAAATATAATTGGGTACTTGGAGGTGTGGTGCAGATTTTTTCAAAATGACGGTTTTCCTGGCATCAAAATGATTTTTCTCTAAAAGATGCACATTGGCTTTTACTATGCGTGCTTTTCTCAGGTCAACAAACTGTACAAGAGCATCCTGGTTTCAAGGATTGATACCTCGTTCTAAACGTGATCTATAACAAGCCCCCGGGGTACATTTGAATGGGGAGTTCTCACCTTCTTCTCTTCCTCTCTGCGATAAGGAATGTGGATGCGCCTAATGAACAGGTTTTATGACACTGCCTAATAAGCAGAATCAAATATACCACATCACCCTTCCACAAAGTAAGATATTTTCAGAAAATAATGCTGGAGTCTTTAGGGCAGACTGATGTCTTATCTTCAGAAGGTGGACTAAATTAAAGAAGCACCGGCAAAACCAACAGGTCTCACTATTTTAAAAATGGCTCCACTATAGATGGGCAATTACCAACATTATGCCAATGCATGCATTACACCAATGGCATAACAGTTTGCCTTTAGTCAAAATAATAATGGCAATAATATGCAACAAACCCAGGCGTTTGTATTCTGCTAATTGTATATATATATATATATATGAATATATATATATATATGCACACATACATACATACATACATACATACACACACACATACACACATACACACACACACACACACACACACAATGATGTTCTGCGCACTGTGTGTTGATTTGTGTCCAGTATTAGAAATAGTTTATACTATCCTATACTATCCCTGCAGCACAGGTAGTCTGTGAGACACAAAACTAACACACAAAGATGATGAAACTAACATGCACATTAGCACATGCTGAAAATCTTGCAAGGGCCACATCCTCGTTGCCAGGTTATTGTACAGAGAGGAAGCAAGAGAGAGACAGAGAGAGAGAGAAAATAGAGCGTGAAAGAGTGAGTCTGTGTGTGAGAGAGCGAGAGAGAATTTGTGTGCGTGTGGAGTGATGGCTGGAGGCTTTTCAAAATAGTTAGGAACAAAAGTGGGGGGTGATTTTGACTTAGCCAGCAAGCCCAACTGACAAAACTATGGTTCGGGGGAGGTAGGGGGTTCACCGCCTGCGGAAAGTTTGAAGAAAAAAACACAGTAAATGTCCCGTTTTAAAGCTAATTTTGATAAAGAATTAGATTTTTTTAAAGTCTGATTTTTGATGCCGCAGGTTTAGCAAGGCACAAGATGTAGGGTGAGGACAGCTTCCTCCAGACAGTGGAAGTGTACTGCTGCATTCCTGTGACTGGAGGGTGGGGAGCTAGACACTGGAATAAAGAGGGTGGGGACTGGGCAACCCTTAGAAATTCAATGAAGGCTTAGTAAGGGGCTGCTGATTCTTTTTTCCTGACTACCGCTATTTAGTGGATGTTAGGGGTGAGGGATGGCACTGCGTTTTGTGTCGTTCAAGGTGAAGAAGTTCCTGGTTAGGTCTGCCCTTTTGTCTATTCCTGATTACTGTTTCAATAATGCTGATGACTGCCTGGTGCCGAGATGTCACACTTCATGGTGTCCATGTTATGGGTAGTTCTGCTTGGAGCCATCCCTAGTGCTACTGGCCATGCTTTGGTGGATTTTAGCAGATATATGTTAATTACTGCAGGTTAATGTTTTGGTCAGCACTATTGAGAGATAACTTTATTTTTTTCAAGCAGTTCTTATGCTAGATCTATGACATTGCTGCAAGGCCATACTAATGGCAAGACAGCACTACAAAAATCTCTGTATCAACAAGTTTTACTGCTAACAGAGGGAACTGATCGGTAAAATGGGAAACATCTTTTACAACGCAGGCATTACAACGTAGTGCCTTTACAACGAAGTCAGCACAACGACTGTGACGTTACCGCGAGTTCCATTACAACACAAGTCATTACAACGACTTGCTTTAGGGAATGCGGTGTTGGACTTAAAATCAAACACTTCCCTACTGATACACTGACTGGAGTTGGAATAGTAATTTAAACTATTCCAAAGTCCAGCGCTTCCCTAAAGCAAGTCGTAATGACTTGCATTGTAATGGAACTCATGGTAATGACACAGTCGTGGTATTGACTGCGTTGTTAAGCCACGCATGGTTTTAGCAAGCATGGTAACAGATGCTGTTCCATTAAAACTATATGCTGAGAAAAATGCACAAAAATATTGTGAGGTGCAAGGGCTTGTACTTATCTGATACGCTTTCCAAAACAATAAAAAAGAAAAGATTTTTGTTGATGAAACCTAGGAAGGTGAGGTTATTGGCTTTCTGGTTTTATGAGCTGTAGAAAAATAGGTATTAAGACAGAGGGAGGTTGATTAGAGTCATATTCACATTGTATGTAATCATACATGGATGCAGTTTTGTAGAGTCTAAGTGAGAGATGTGTGATTTTATAAAAAAAATCGAGAGGTGGTGGATGTTCAGATGATCCTCTAATGTAAGGTGTGCATATCTGGTATGTAATGTAACCTTTCCTTACCCAAATACAGACTCCAAAGAAAAGGTAAAATAAATACACATTATTTTCAAAGGATAGATATAAAAAGCAGGCAAAAACATGTTGATTGAATATTTTCTTGTAAATGTCTGGACTTCATACGTGTAGGCCTGCTCAGCTTAAAATAAAATTATAGCCTCAACAGCACTGTTAGTCTGGAATGTTCGTTAGAAGTTTTCAAAGACTTTTGGTTTACTTCGAACTCAAGCCCATGGATTTTGAAGATTTAAGGAGCAAGCATGGACCACACAAGCGAAAAATACTAGCATAAAGTGAGAAACAGCTTGGAGCTTTTTAAAGTGCGGTGACAACATTTATGTGAACGAATAGGACAATCCGGGGCTTTGAAAGGATCATCTATAATCCCGTTAGACAGTTTCCCAGCCCAATTGCTGTTCAAAAACAACAGCAAAAAGGCCTGTTTTATCTGCGCGGATTCTCGACTCAAAGCAGTGGCAACAATATTTTGCAAGAAAGTAACAAACAGTGGTGGCCAACACAGATAAAGAGTGGTGGGGCGGGTGGAGCGTGCAGGGTGGAATGCGTGAGGGGAGCATGTAGTGGAGGCGTTTAAAAAAAAAAAAAATGAAAAACTTACCTGCTGCTGCCGGCAGCCTCGTGCTCCTCTGTTTCTGCTCCCGGCAGTCCCTGGGACAGCATCACGGATGAGAGCAGTGTGGGGATTGGCCTGAGTGGGCTGGGTTAATGCTTGCTCAGGCACAGGGAGTCTGTGCTGTTTCTCCAACCTGGCTGTGGAATACAGATGGGTTGGAGAAATCTAAGTGGGCATGTCAGCTTGGCCGGCCTGAGACGGCCAGCCAAACTGACCTGCGCACTTAAAAGTGCGCCAACCACTCCTCCTTCCCCCTCCATTGCCTCGCCCATCCCTGCATACGCTGGATCAGCCAGCAATTGAAAAATAAAAAGATAGTAAAATATTGTTTTATTTTCAGCTGTTGCCTCTGAGCCAGTGGGGAGACACTCCTCCGCAATTGCGGAGGAGCCACCACTGGTAACAAATCTTGCTGCGCGTTCAGATCCTAAAGCAGGAAGCCAGGGCGACAAGAGTGTCAATGCTAGGAAGCAGATTTCAATGTGCCCTTGTGGGTGGCAGCTGTTCTACTTCGCCTCTGATGAATTCTACAAAACAATATACATGCATTCTTCGGTGCCATATTGTGAGATAATGACACGTATACCACTTTAAGGCATACACAACCTGCAGTATGCTGGACATAGCCCTTGATTAACGAATGCAAAAGAGGGGAGTCTTGTGTGACTTTCACAATCTTTGGGAAAAGTGGCCCTGGGCCCCTTATCATCTGACAACGGGAGCCTGGGACAGCTTTAACCTCTCTATGCACTCCTAGTGACTGGGACCAGGGGCGCTGTCTTCCTCTGGGAAAATTCATGTAAATACAAATCTGCTGTGACTTCCTTGTATGGTGCAGCGAGACCATTGCGTGGGTACAAATGACATGGAGGTTGGCTTGAAACCTTTCAGCAGACTTTGGTTGCTACCCATATATAGCCCCTGTCTCCACCCTGTTTCTCAATCCCCACACTGTCACTACTAACAGGGTTTATGTTGCACATGGGCTGCAGCACCAGACAATGTTAACGGGGCCTGCGCAGCCACTCCAAGCCATATAGATGTGTTGTTTACAAACACAGTGCCAGAGTCCCTCCTTACAAGCCCACATAGTCCACATCATGCACAGACATGCTGCCTGTTTGCAGCCCAATCCAGCTAGGGTCTGGCAGCAGAGGATCCTCAGAGTGCAGTCCCAAGTTCTGTCACAACAGGAGGGATCCCTGTGTGTCCTCACGAGCTCTCAGGTGCTCCACCATCCACGGGACCTTCTTCTTCTTCCTTCATGGAGCCCTTCAATTACTACTTCACATAGCCAGCATAGCTTTATTCTCATTCTCGTCTCTTGTAATCTCCTGTGTACATAAACATTTAATCTGAAGTACGTGGGTTACACCATACCTCTTCCAGCAGAAATTATACTGTTACCCTAGAAGCTACACCCTGCCAATCCCATCAATGACACCAGCATCCCTAGATGGTGAACAGATGGGGCCCATGCCTCAGTATTATTTGTCCTGAATGACCCACCACCACAGCTGCTGAATGTGCCACGAGGCGGCACAAAAAAAAAAAACAAGACTCCGCACCATGACAATCACAGTAATTTGTCCAACTACCTTTGACTGCAAAGCAGTATTGTTTCCTTAAAATGACCCTACCCATTTTATCTGGGGCCCAATGTGTCTCCACATCCCTAAAATTCACTTCTAGAAACTTCTAGAAATGCCACTGCTCAGTGAGTAGGACATGAAGCTGTTATCAAACCCTTCACTGGGGAAATGTAATCCTCAAATTGGGCATCCTTATTTCTCCAGCATTCCGAGCAATGCTCTCGCTCATTATTCTAGTTGACTATTGAAAGTGTCTTGTAAATGTAACAAAATGAAAATTAAATATACTTAATGCATTAGTTTTATATTTGTCACAAACTTTGGGACACTTTCACTCTAATAATAATTTTAGCAATGCAGGCAGTCACAATAAACCAGACCAAAGCGTGCATGACTCTTTAGAGTTGGACCCTGTGCATGTGGTATAAACAAACAGCAAGGCCGTAAACCATGTAATGTCACATTAAATGAGGGCAGTGACTGTGACATCAATAGCTCCCAAGGGTCCTGCTTTTTCTAGTCACCAGTGAGGACACACCCTGCTATTGCACTGTTGTGTCCCAAAAAAAAATCACTTTTTATATTGACTATATTATCACTGCCTAATTTGCAATGTGGTTGTGATTCATACTGCACTGCTGTTATCTAGGCTGCTCGGATCACGCACAACAAAGTCCATGAACTGCAGCCTGATTAGTTTTATGTATTTTTTACTAGCATTTACTTTTTGACTACTGCTGCCTGTCCAACCCAACATGCGCACTGGACTTTGCCTTTGTGTCCAAGGCGTCATAGTCTTGCTACCATGCCAATCACGTTAGGTTGGCCCCGCCCTGAAAGGTAGTAAAGCAGCACCGTACCCGTCACCAAATTCAGTTCCGTAGCCATCGCAAAGCATTTCAATAAATGAAGATGATATTACATTCTCCACTTTTCCACCTGTGACAAAATCATTAGGAACTAAAGCTACACGAGTAAAGCTCCACCAATTCCCATCAGATAATTTCACCAAATTCTTCCTCAGCTCACACACCTGGACAGGTTCTTTAAATTTCAAGAATCCCTTCCCAATCATGACAGGATTTTTTACATGCACCCAGTCACCAACTTTCCATTTGCATTCTTTTCTTAAACCAGAACCCTCTTTCCTTACTCTTTTTAAATTATCCATATTCGCCTAAGTTCAGCACATTTCCACCACTCTCCCACACTCCCTTGTTTGGGTATTAACTGAATCATCCAATAGGTACACAACTCCGTTACAGCTTCTCTTCCCCTCATCACCTCAAATGGAGACTTCCCTGTCACCTAATGAGGTGTAGTGCTGTAAGACCACACCAGCTATCTAATGGATTCAGCGACATTCATGTTGCTCCTAATGGTGGCTTGTATGCATTCTACCAATACTTTGTTAAAACATTCTTCCTTTCCATTACATTGAGAATGAAATAATGGGGTTCTTAAATGCTTTATACCACATTTATTCAAAAACGAGGTCATTTCTGCAGATGTAAATTGAACCCCGTTGTCCGTTAGAATCTCTTCCAGCAACCCTTCTCTCGAAAAAACTCTTTGAAAACAATCAATCACTTTCTTAGTGGTAGGCTCAGAAACCGGCTCTACCTCAACACACCTAGAAAGATGATCCACCATTACTATGAAATATCTCATACAATTGGGTAGAATGTGATATGGTCCCAAGAAATCTACTCCTACGCGTTGCCAAGCTTTTTCTTGACAAAAAGTTATTGACTCCACTTGTCATTCCAGTACTAAAACTTTGTCGCTTACTTTGCACTTTACACACTGCATTGCAAGCTACTCAATTTCACTGTCCATTCATGGCCACCAAAACCTCTCCCTCACCTTTCTTTTAGCTGCAGATGAACCCAGATGACCTTGGTGAGCTAAATCAATAATACATTGCCGAAAACAAGGAGGAGCAATGAGTTTGTCTCCACACACTAAGATATAATTTTCTATAGATTATTCCTCTGAAATTTTCCAGAAGATTTGTAAATCATACAATAGATGTTTTTCTTTTGGCCATCTTGATTTTACCAAAGTAAGCACTTCATTCATGATACTATCTTCCCTAATAGCAGTGACCTAATCTTCATTCTTATCACATACACTGACATCTCCTACATACGCGATAAAGCATTCCACAATCTCCGATTCCCACTCCAAATTTTCAGACTCCTCAACGGGAAGCCTGGACAGACAATCTACCCGTGAATTTTTCCTACCTGGAATATATTCTATCGTGAATGAATATTCCAGTAATTTAGATGGCAGTCTTGAAATTCTGGCGGTAGTATGTTTAATTTTTCTTTCAGAAAGAATATTGACTAATGGGAGATGATCAGTCTTTAATACAAAAGATCTTCCCCATAAATATGCTTTACATTTCTCTACACTCCACACACGACAAAAGTTCTTTCAAAATTACTGAGTATTTGCGTTCTGCCTGTCTCAATGTCCTAGTTGCAAAACCTACAGTGAAATCATGACCTTCCTCAATTTGAGACAAGACTGCAACAAGTCCATACTCACATGCATCTACAGTAACCACTGTAGTTCTGCCTTCCAAAAATGGCTATAAAGCAGGGGCATTTACAATCCTGTCCTTGATGGTTTTAAACATTTGATCACACACATCAGACCATACAAACGCAGCATTTCTTTTTAGAAGTGTTCTAAAACATTCTGTTAAATTCACAAAATTCTTTAAAAATTTGGCATAAAATTCACACAATCATATGAAAGAAAGTAGTTGCTCTTTGTTTTTAGGAGCAAGAGCATCTACTAGGCTTTTTACAAGGCACAGTTTTGGTTTCACTCGATGACCAGAAAAGACATGGCCTAAATATTCAATTTCCCTCGTTTGAAAATACACTTGTCTTTCCGTAATGTTACTCCTCTAGATAGAAGCATATGTAGAACTTTAGTTAATACAACATCATGTTCAGATTCATTATCTGTGAAGAATATCATCTTGAAACACTGCTACTTGTGAGAAATCTCAAAACATCAAAGACATAAGTCTTTGAAGGACTGCTGCTGCAGAAGCTATGCCAAATGGCATTCTGCAAAATTGAAATGTGCCCTCTGGAGTGATAAAAGCAAATAAATAACGAGAATCCTTATCCAATTCAACCTGGTGATAGGTCAAATTTTGTAAACCAACTGGAATGACCAATTTTTGTGATGAAATCCTCTATTCTAGGTAAAGGGAAATTATCCACCCAGATGGCCTCATTGACACTGCTCAAGTCCACACACATTCTGAGCTCCCCAGACTTTTTCTTTCTCAGTACATTGGGAGATAACCATAAGATCCCCTCTACCTTTTCAATGATGCCCTGTTCCCACATATCTTTTAACATGTCTGATACTTCTTTCTTAACACTGAAAGGAATGTTTCGCAATTTGTGTTTCACTGGTGAAATTTCTTATTTGACTTTTATGGAGTATACTATGGGGCCGATTCCGATCTCGGTCGGAGGCGCACCCAATACCATTCAGTCGGGAAAAAAGCCATGCGAAAGCCTGTTTCCCGACCGATCCGTACAGCACACCGAACGAGCAAGTACGATGCGCACAACAGCAAAAAATCCGGCCGACCGTACTCACCCAAACCAGGTCCTGTTCTCCGACCGAGGCGAATCCGGAAACGCCGAATCGAGTCGCACGGAAGGAAAAATGCAGCCCCGTCCGGCCGGACAAGTACGATGCGCTTCCCGTACGCGCCGAACCCGTCGCTACGCACGGCACGTTAAAGCATCCGGGAGAGGCGCACATAAGCTCCGAATCGCGCCACAACACGATCCACGGCTACGAGACGAACACGGCACCGACGAGGACGACGCGAAGCGACGAGGACGAGGCGAAGCGACGAGGACGACGCGAAGCAATGAGAAGGACGAACGACACGAACCAACCATGAATCCCTTCGTCCCGATCATACCAATATTCTACATCTACTACCGGAACAGGCACGGACGCGTACGGCGCAGAAGGTAAGCCAGACACCAACCACAAAACACATACAACACGTACACGACACATCACACACATACACGGGGATGCTGAATATACTTGCAACAGCAGCACCATAGGGGCGGGATGCCCATCACCAATGCCACATATGCACACAGGGGCCTGAATGCGCACCACCACCCCTACCCAGGGGGGCTGGATGCCTACCACTACTACCACCCTTAGCCAGGGGGGCTGGATGCCTACCACTACTACCACCCACACCCAAGGGGGCTGGATGCCTACCACTACTACCACCCTTAGCCAGGGGGCTGGATGCCTACCACTACTACCACCCTCACCCAGGGGGGCTGGATGCCTACCACTACTACCACCCTTAGCCAGGGGGCTGGATGCCTACCACTACTACCACCCTCACCCAGGGGGCTGGATGCCTACCACTACTACCACCCTTAGCCAGGGGGGCTGGATGCCTACCACTACTACCACCCACACCCAGGGGGCTGGATGCCTACCACTACTACCACCCTTAGCCAGGGGGCTGGATG
The DNA here is from genome assembly GCA_963921515.1 of Calotriton arnoldi. Classification (NCBI taxonomy): domain Eukaryota; kingdom Metazoa; phylum Chordata; class Amphibia; order Caudata; family Salamandridae; genus Calotriton; species Calotriton arnoldi. Next base: position 584,992 of record CAWUFW010007417.1, on the reverse strand, counting down.
CCTACCACTACTACCACCCTTAGCCAGGGGGCTGGATGCCTACCACTACTATCACCCACACCCAGGGGGGCTGGATGCCTACCACTACTACCACCCACACCCAGGGGGGGCTGGATGCCTACCACTACTACCACCCTTAGCCAGGGGGGACTGGATGCCTACCACTACTACCACCCACACCCAGGGGGGCTGGATGCCTACCACTACTACCACCCACACCCAGGGGGGCTGGATGCCTACCACTACTACCACCCTTAGCCAGGGGGGCTGGATGCCTACCACTACTACCACCCTTAGCCAGGGGGGCTGGATGCCTACCACTACTACCACCCTTAGCCACGGGGGCTGGATGCCTACCACTACTACCACCCTCACCCAGGGGGGCTGGATGCCTACCACTACTACCACCCTTAGCCAGGGGGGCTGGATGCCTACCACTACTACCACCCACACCCAGGGGGGCTGGATGCCTACCACTACTACCACCCTTAGCCAGGGGGCTGGATGCCTACCACTACTACCACCCTTAGCCAGGGGGGCTGGATGCCTACCACTACTACCACCCACACCCAGGGGGCTGGATGCCTACCACTACTACCACCCTTAGCCACGGGGGCTGGATGCCTACCACTACTACCACCCTCACCGAGGGGGGCTGGATGCCTACCACTACTACCACCCTTAGCCAGGGGGCTGGATGCCTACCACTACTACCACCCACACCCAGGGGGGCTGAATGCCTACCACTACTACCACCCACACCCAGGGGGGGCTGGATGCCTACCACTACTACCACCCTTAGCCAGGGGGGGCTGGATGCCTACCACTACTATCACCCACACCCAGGGGGGCTGGATGCCTACCACTACTACCACCCACACCCAGGGGGGCTGGATGCCTACCACTACTACCACCCTTAGCCAGGGGGCTGGATGCCTACCACTACTACCACCCACACCCAGGGGGGCTGGATGCCTACCACTACTACCACCCACACCCAGGGGGGCTGGATGCCTACCACTACTACCACCCTTAGCCAGGGGGCTGGATGCCTACCACTACTACCACCCTTAGCCAGGGGGGCTGGATGCCTACCACTACTATCACCCACACCCAGGGGGGGCTGGATGCCTACCACTACTACCACCCACACCCAGGGGGGGCTGGATGCCTACCACTACTACCACCCACACCCAGGGGGGCTGGATGCCTACCACTACTACCACCCTTAGCCAGGGGGGCTGGATGCCTACCACTACTACCACCCTCACCCAGGGGGGCTGGATGCCTACCACTACTACCACCCACACCCAGGGGGCTGGATGCCTACCACTACTACCACCCCCACTCATAGGATGGACAATGCATGACACAACAAGCACACCACAACCTAGGGAATGCAAGATAAAGACATCCCCCCACCACCATGACAAGCGTGTGTAGGCTGTGTCAAATGCCTACAACACCGAACATGACTTTGAACATACAATGTGACCCCCTAGCACATGTGCCACACATATATGGGTGTGGCACCCACAATGCAAGCAGCCCATGACCATTGTGGCAATGGGGCCTAAACCCCCATCATCACAGTGACCAAAAGGTAAGTGTGGGGTCCATAGCCGAAGCACATTTTGACCATTGTGGCAATGGGGTCTAAACCCCCATCATCACAGTGACCAAAAGGCAAGTGTGGGGTCCATAGCCGAAGCACATTTTGACCATTGTGGCAATGGGGTCTAAACCCCCATCATCACAGTGACCAAAAGGCAAGTGTGGGGTCCATAGCTGAAGCACATTTTGACCATTGTGGCAATGGGGTCTAAACCCCCATCATCACAGTGACCAAAAGGCAAGTGTGGGGTCCATAGCCGAAGCACATTCTGACCATTGTGGCAATGGGGTCTAAACCCCCATCATCACAGTGACCAAAAGGCAAGTGTGGGGTCCATAGCTGAAGCACATTTTGGCCATTGTGGCAATGGGGTCTACACCCTCATCATCACAGTGACCAAAAGGTAATTGTTGACAAAGAAAGAGCTGCAACTGCCAAACTGCATGGATCATTCCTGGTCACAGAACCAAAAACTCATCTGTGGCAAAGTAGTGTATGTGTCCCATTGCAACATAAATTGGGGGAGCCAAATACTGCAGTGCAAATGAAACATTCCTTTGGCCATGTGCAGACAAACAACACCCATGGGGGCTGAGACCGTCAACAGTCATCAATGACACAATGACAGAAGTGACCATCAGAATGCAGAACCACATATTTGCACCAATGGGCACACAAATGCAGATATCCTGTGGAGACAGCAGATGTGAGGTGAACAGATACCATACCATGGCAGCAATGGGACACACAAACCATGATCACTGTGCTGACCGATGACCTAGGAGTCCCAGGGACAGCAGGGGAAACACACCAAACAACATACAGCCAATGGCACACCCAAGATATGCCAATGCAGTGGTGCAGATGCACAAACACAAACAGGCAGACCAACACTGTCATCATACACAGCAGGTGAGGGGTGGGGGTGCCAGTGTCCCCAGGCAACCACACAACACATGAGGAGACCTGAATACCAATCATACAGATGTGCATACACTGCCACACTAAGGTAACTCATGGATCCAAATCCCCTATGTGGGCAAGCAGGCATTGTCAGATGAGAGGGAGCACAAAACACACATGTCACACAGGCACGTAGGAACAACAACTGACACAGCAAGACACAGACACACCACAGCACCACCCCCAGGGCCCCCACAATGTGGTGACCCTGGGCTGAATAAAAATCCCACTGTGATGACAAAGCTAAATGTCGTTCACACTGTGAACCACAGTCAGGTGTCCTGAGCAACAAACTACCATCACACCTACACAAGCACAAATCAATCAGCATGGCCAGTAAGCCAAGGACAACATGGAGGCAGGGGACTAGCTGGGCAACAACTCCCATCTGCACACACTCAAGACCACACCCCTCGACCTCTAACAATGTGCAGCAGTGAAGTACACATGCACTGGTGACATTGCACATGCACCCATGACTATTCCAGGGTGGTGGGTGGGAACCAAGGTGCAGAAACACATCACACATGGCCACTCAACAAGACTCCTGAATGTCTGACACACTGCACACTACGCTGTACATGGACATGACGGCGATACCACACCAACCAATGGGATCCCAGCCACAGTCACACACCAATGAAGAAGCCAAGGTCACCCACAAAGAACACACATAGACAACAACCAACATTGCAGCCCGGACCCTGAGGAGTGCCAGCAGTCACACACACAACGTGTCACAATCACTGAAAGACAACACGAACTGAAAATCACATGACAGGGGCAAACAACAAGTGCCAAGGGGAAACCTGACTGTGACCCATCTGCGTCTGCACACAAACTCAGCCCTGACAGCAAACACACCTATGGGTGACACCCTGATGACCAGTAATGTGCCATACACCCACATCACAGAGAACACAGGGAGAAGACTTTGGGGGAACATAGCTCAAGTCAGCAAGCATCACAAACAGGTACAACACTAGGGATCACAGCATGCGCAGATAAATGGAAGTGAACACACAGACATGCACATACAACACACACCTTGGGCGCAGGCAATGTCACACGTGTACACACTGCCATGAGGGGACTCCACTCCTGTGTGAGGAAAGCTGTGCCATATGTTGCCTCAGTAGGGCCCCATCATGTCAGCTGAGCACTTGGTCACACAATCAACAATTAGCACCAAATGAGGGCTCCCATCACATCAGCCTGGTCATGGATGTGCCAACGGAATCATCAGCACAGATCCAACACACTTGTATAGCAATGTTGCACTGACTACACGGATGAGTCCTTCCCCATTGATGCCCAAACCTGCATGTCCACTGGAGATGGCAACACGGTCAGGGAAGTAGACAAATGCAACGATGGCAGGCACAACAGATGTGCAGGGGTGGAAGCCACAGATATGAAATTGCTAATGTAAGTAGGAAACCCATTGCCAAATACTGAACACATGACACCCTCAGATGCTGCTATTGATGACATGGATACACCACATGATAGGACACATTCCCCCTGGACCACATGGGTTCCTGCACAGTAACACTTCATAATCATGAGACCAGATATCACCATCACTGCAGCAAGGGCATGGTAAGCAGCACCAACAACATGTACATCTGAAGCATGAGCACTAGAGAAAAGAAAGTTGCTTTATTCAGCATATGTGTTGATTGAAAACGACGTCCAGAAAAAATAGAGCAAAGGCCAATGGCCAGTCCATTGTCAAAGTTCAAACAGGGTGACACTGGCAGATGTCACCCTACGCATGCCTGCACAAAACCAGGGACAATCCACTAGGAGGGGCAACCGGGGGCAGGCCAGGCACCGCAGGGACAGGATCAGGGCTCACCAGGGGGAGTCAGGGAAGGGGTGGTGGGTGCTGGAGAGCCACTGACAACTGCAGTGGAGGTGTCTGACATGGTGTGTGCCGGCACAACTGGGGGGCATGACTCAGATGTCGTGGGTGCCGGCACAACTGCAGTGGACCCTGCAGATGGAGTGGACAGGTCCGCCACTGCAGTGCCCAAGTCAGACAGGGCGGTAGTGGACTCCACTGCAGTGCCTACCTCCAGGGGAGGAGAATGGGGAACAGGCAAGGTGGGTTGGACAGAGGGGGAGGACACCCTCACCACATCAGTGGCACAGACAAGCGCAGCGGGGGTGTGGTGCTGGGAGAGCAAGTGGCAGGGGAGAAGGCCTGATCCTCTTGGGGATGGTATATCTGTGGGTGGGGGAACCTGGGGCAGGGTGTGGTGGGGGCACCTGTGCAGTGGGGGCCTGAGGGATGGAGGACGGAGACCTTGTGCCTGAGCTGCAGGGCGGTGGCGGGGTCTTGCTCTTAGGACTCCGGGGGACTTGCGGGTGGGGGCCTCAGTCCGTCTGCGCCTGGGGGAGGGTGTCCGGGGGCGAGGGGCACTCTGCTCCGTGTGGGTGGGCTTCCTCTTCCCCCGGGATGCTGGAGCAGCTTCATCGGTGGGGAAGAGGCCGAGGTCACAGAGGAAGAGCTGCTGTGACTTTGGGGTTGCAGGTGAGGCAAGGGAGGGTGCTTTGGAGGGAGAGGGAACTGAGGACTGCGCAGTGCATGTGGATGCGTGTGTGTGTTCCAGGGCCCCATCCCCTGTGAGTCTGGCTTCAGTCCCCTGAATGTGCGTGCGTGTGCGTTTTGTCATTGGCGTGTGTGTCAGTGTGCTGGATGTGTGTGTGCTGGTGTGTGCCTGTGCCGGTGTGTGTGTGCTTGGGACGGGTAAGGTGCTGGGGAGTGTGGATGGAGCAGAGGCAGGAGGGGTGAGGGACCGTTTGAGGAGGGACACTGCTGCCGTCAGGGAGGAGTCCATGGACCTATTGCCCCTCTGTAGGTCAGACATGCCCGATGAGATGCCCTCCATGAACGACACCAGCTGAGTCAACAGCGCGGTGTGCGCATGGAGGACACTCAGCATGGCTGTCTGCCCTACATGGAGCTGGCGAAGGAGGTACACAGACTCCTCACTCAGGGCAGCAGGGGACACAGGGGCAGGGGGTGCGGTGCCTGGCCCAAAGGAAACACGCTCCCGGACATGGGAGCCTCCACGGACCTGGGGAATGGGAGCCGATGGGAGGGCGGTGGTGGTGCTGGTGGTGGCGGGGACAGCAACACTAGCTGGGGTGTGGTGGCTGCTGACACCCGCCTCCACAAGGGAGTCATCCTCCGAGTTGCTCTGGTCCTCAGCTGAGGTGGATGCTGCTGAGGACTCCTCGGTGTGGCTCCCCTCGCCCTCCGTGCCACTGGGTCCCTCCGACCACTCCTCGGCTGCTGACCCAGTCTGGCTCTCTGGCTCCTCCTGGTCCGTGGAGCTGTCCCCTTCCATGGCCGTGGATGTATCTGCAAACAATGGGGATACAGACAGACATCAGTCACCTGCACATAACGCACACACCACTGTGAGCACAGCACATCACAGAGCAAGCCCTGGCATCATCAGTTGTACATTGCTAAAAGTGCCCTAATTGAACAGGAGAAGTCAATTGTCAGTCTGATGCCAAGCATGGCACTCACATCCCACATGGCCTTGCACTCATCTGTCTGGTGTCTGTTGGATTGCAACACCCCAGTGTTGACACATGCACCAAGTACACAGTAGTTGGACAGTGCAGAGGACACGGTGTGGCATGTGGACATGCACACATCACAGCTCTTGCCACTGAGTCAGTACAGGTTTCCGGATGAAAGGGATGCCCAGAGTCAAATAGGAAATGCATGTGATGCATACCAGCGACAGACACCATGATGCACCCATGTCCTGATAGCCAGCGCCACTATGGTGTGCATGTAGCACATGTCACTCCCCTGCAGGCTCACCAATCAGTAGACACATGCCATGGCGGAGGCATGACTGCAAAGTCATACATCACTGTCTCAGTGATGTATGACTTTGCAGCCAGACAACAACACTCTGCACTGTGTCACAATAGTAGGTCATGGGGAATGCAAGTCCTGGAGCTGCACAAGTGCACATGTACATCCCCCCACAACACATCCTCTTAACCCTCATCTGTCCAGGTCATACCTATTGGACATATGGTAGACCTGTGACACTACCCTCTGAACCTGAGCCCCTCACACTCTGCTGTGCATGGGGAACAGCTGCCTGAACTTCACATTCACATGCCCCAGTCTGCATGGGCAGCTGATCAGACACCTAAGTGTCACACAAGTATCGTCTCCTATGGTCACATCTCCAGTGGCATGCTGAGCCCCTACCAAGAAACTCCACAGCAGTCCTGGCGACTAATCCACAGCACACTGACACAGAGGCAGACACCTGAGGGGTCAAATCACTGCACACAATGTGTCAGCTGATACACGGGAGTGGGAGTACAGAGTGTATTGTATGGCCTGGAGTAGGCATGACTGTCCAGCCCCACATGAATGAGGGATGAGCCCTGGACTGTAGGCAGCTGGCTAAGTATGTGTGACACACGTCATATACATACTCCTGGGGCCCAAACATTGTTCCCACCCGCAGCATGGGTGTGTGCCAGATACCCCAGCCACATGTGGTGGATCAGCTCAGCAATTGGACCACAGATCAAAGTAACACGCTGAATACATGTCAGAATACAGGCATTGTGTAAGCAATGGACCCACCCATGATGCCCACCACAGAGTCAGGGAAACAGATGCTGTCTCCCACCTTGAGTCAAGCAAACTGCAAGGACACAGTCCTAAGTGACAGAATTCCCTGCATGTAAGGGCCACACCTGGGTATCAGATGAGGAGTGGGCAGTGCACAATAGAGGGACATGGCTCCTGGACAACATGACCGCTGTACTGTGGCAGTTTAACCAGGCCCGAGGAGGGCACATAGCATGTTAGACAGAGTACACAGTGCAGTCTTTGACTCACCCCCTCCTTGCTGCTCTCTGGCCTTCAGCTGCCCATCCAGGTCTGGAAAGACCACCGCCAGGATCCTGAGCATGTGGGGGGTCAGGGTCCGTGTTCCGCCCCTCCTGCGAGGAGGCGACAGCTTCAGCTGGACCCGTGCAATCCTCCGGGTCCAGCCCCGAAGGTCCTGCCACCTCTTTTGGCAGTTGCGGATCCGGCGCTTGTAGACCCCCACGGACCGGACAGCCCGGACGATGTCCTTCCATATCTCCTGCTTCCGATGGGCAGAAGCCTGTCAGGATGACAAAGTGATAAGGCCATTACTACACATGCAACATATCCGTGCATGACACCGTTGCATATACATGTTGCAATCACAGGGGCACATGGTGTACACAGGCAGTGCACGGCTGCCCATGGACAGTTTTCCAGAAGTCACTACATGGTATCATTGCATGGGGAGTAAAACCCTGTTCAGAAGCACTGTCACTGCACCATACCTGTCCAGTGCAAGTCACTACACACTATGGGGGGTGACAACTACTCAGTGAGCCTGCTAGCCAGTGGCGTGCAGACTCTCAGCCTTGCTAGTCAGACAAAATGCACATTCAGAAAGGCAGTGCACAGGACACTCACCTGCTCCCCTGGTGTCCCATACAGCTTGCTGTACTGTGGAAGTAGGCTGTCCAGCAGGGCCTGGTTCTCCTCAAGGCTGAAGGCTGGGGCTCTCTCCACAGTACGTGCCATTGCAGGGTCCAGAGGGGCAGAGACAGCAGCAGTGCAGTGGCAGATGTCGTCCTGGAGCATGTAGTGCAGGCAAGTGGGCCCTCAGGGGAACAGCCAGCAATATATATGTGCTGGAGAGGCAGATCCTGTCCCTTGTGTCCAAAGTGATAGGTCCAAGTCGTTTGCATCTTCTGAATCTGGCCAATCCATGGAATAGCAGCACCAAAACACGCCCACAGCATCCTTCAAATCTTCAACTTCATGACATACATGATTTTGCAACATTGTTGTGGGTGACCAACTGAATTCCCAGCAACCGACTCGTTCGAAATTCGAAAACGCGTCCGTTGCCAGGCAAGCCCATTGTCAATGGGTGCGCACCGATCGGTCCATTGCGGTTCAACGCGCACAGGGGTACAACGCGTACCCGCACACATTGAAGGCAATGGGCCGGCCGGAGGCACCGATCGGTCCATTGCGGTTCAACGCGCACAGGGGTACAACGCGTACCCGCACACATTGAAGGCAATGGGCCGGCCGGAGGCACCGATCGGTCCATTGCGGTTCAACGCGCACAGGGGTACAACGCGTACCCGCACACATTGAAGGCAATGGGCCGGCCGGAGGCACCGATCGGTCCATTGCGGTTCAACGCGCACAGGGGTACAACGCGTACCCGCACACATTGAAGGCAATGGGCCGGCCGGAGGCACCGATCGGTCCATTGCGGTACAACGCGCACAGGGGTACAACGCGTACCCGCACACATTGAAGGCAATGGGCCGGCCGGAGGCACCGATCGGTCCATTGCGGTACAACGCGCACAGGGGTACAACGCGTACCCGCACACATTGAAGGCAATGGGCTGGCCGGAGGCACCGATCGGTCCATTGCGGTTCAACGCGCACAGGGGTACAACGCGTACCCGCACACATTGAAGGCAATGGGCCGGCCGGAGGCACCGATCGGTCCATTGCGGTACAACGCGCACAGGGGTACAACGCGTACCCGCACACATTGAAGGCAATGGGCCGGCCGGAGGCACCGATCGGTCCATTGCGGTACAACGCGCACAGGGGTACAACGCGTACCCGCACACATTGAAGGCAATGGGCCGGCCGGAGGCACCGATCGGTCCATTGCGGTACAACGCATCACTGTACATGTGACTGGCATAGGTCAGCATGCCTGTCTCAGATGGACATATGCCAGCCACAGATAGCTCCCAGGGAGTGAGGGGCACACCTACATCACGACAGCCTGTCCAAACCTTATCATAAGGCATGTAAGGCTGCATTTCCTATTGTGTGTATGTTGGTGTACATGTTGTCCTGTGGGTGTCACCTGTGGGCAGCCACCCCCAGGCTGTGCACGTGTTCATGGGGACAGGATCCTGGGTGTTACGTGTACGTGACCACTGTGATGTGCAACTGTTCATATCTGTGCATGTGTCATGGTCACATTTCACAGTGGTGTTTGTGTATGTCATGTCACATACCCCGTGAGTCCCATGTGGGACGGTATGTTTGAGCCAGGGTGTCCCAGTGGCACAATAGTGATGGCCCTCCACAGTCTTTGTGCATGTATTGTTTACAATGTCTCTGATTTCATGTGCACAATGGGAGACAGTCTCCACATCCACGTTGTGTGTGCATGGACTCTGATGTTGTGCGTGTGTGTCACAGACGTCCATGTCTGTCCTGCCATGGCAAGTGTGGCCACTACCTGTGGGGGTCATGTTTGTTTTGCTGTGGTGTACACATGATACTCCAGGTGATGCCAGTGTCCATGTGGCATTACAGGGTCCCTGGGAATGTACCTGTCGTTGAGCTGTGGTGCCTGGGGCACATCTGTCCTCACATGTCACTGTGGGGGGTGACTGTGACACGGCATCATGATATCCAATGGGCCAACCTGGGACAAATTGATGCCACCTGTAGGACCGTGTTGACAGATGTTGGCCATGTATGTACCATACATGTCCTTCCGGTACTGCACACTTCATGTAGTTGTGCCTCATGATGATGTATGTTGGGATCTTGAGTGTGTTCAATGCCGCATATGTGGGGTGACTGACGATCTTGCTTACTTCTCCTCTGCACTGCAGGGCTCCTGCTGTCCATCGGCCATTCCCAGACCTGGCAACGATGGTGGAACGGGACAGCATCCGACGGTACCGCTTCACCAGGCAGCTGATTGAGGATTTGGCAGTGCAGTTGTCCCCACATTTGCAGCCTGGCCGGCCGTATCCTACAGCGCTGACCCCCAAGGTGAAGGTGATGGCAGCCCTACACTTCTTTGCCACCGGTACCTTCCAACATACTGTGGCGTCTGCTGGTGGGATGTTACAGACCATGTTCAGCCGTGTGCTCTGCGATGTTTTGGCGGCAATGTTGCTCTTCCTGAACCGGTACATCTATTTCCCTAGACTGCGACGACTCACTGACGTGAAGAGTGACTTTTATGCCCTGGGGAGGATGCCGCATGTCATTGGCTCCATTGATGGGACACATGTGGCTTTGGTACCACCACAGGCCCAGGAGCAGGCCTACAGGAACCGCAAGCACTACCACTCGGTCAATGCACTGGTGGTGTGTCTTGCAGACATGACCATCACACACGTGTGTGCCCGTTTCCCTGGTTCAGCACACGATGCCTTTGTGATGAGGAGTAGTCGCATCCCCAGGATGATGGCACAGATGCAGAACCAGCGTGCCTGGCTTGTCGGTGTGTACTGACTTTGTGCCATTGTGTGTGATCTGATCTGTAGTATTCCGCCCACTTTTCCAAGTCAGCTGATGTGCACTTGTCTGTCCGTAGGTGACTCGGGATACCCCAACATGCCGTGGTTGCTGACACCCCTCAGGAACCCTGTGACACCTGCCCAGATGCGCTACAATGAGGCACATGGTCGGACCAGGAGAGTGATTGAGCGGACATTTGGTCTCCTGAAGAGCCGCTTCCGCTGCCTGGACAAGACCGGAGGGTCCCTCCCATATGCCCCTGCGAAAGTGTGCAAGATTATCATCGTCTGCTGCATGCTACACAACCTGGCAGTGCGGAAGGAGTTGCCTCTCATCCAGGATGACGATGACCAACATCCGCCACCTGTGGAGGATCCTGGCCTGGACCAAGATGCCAGTGACGATGATGATGATGATGGTGATGGTGATGTCCGCACACAGCTCATCACCAACTTCTTTAGCTGAATGTGAGTATCCTGAGGTGTCATGTCAATGATGTGAGTTGCCATGATGTGTGGGTGGGGCTCTGGCGCTGTTGGAGTGTGTCCATGGGCTACTTGACTGGATGTGTGTTGCGATGTGTGGTTACAGGTGGGCTGTACTCCCCAACAGTGTTGACATGCTAACTTGGTTCTGGGTGGGTATCTTGTAACATGTATTGTGCATGAGTTTTGCTGTTCTGTCCTGTACTGCATTGCTTTTGACTGTGTGTCATTTCTGTCCTTCACAGGGTACTTTCAGATTCGTTTGGTCAACTGTGTCCACCGACGACGTGATTGCACATCCAGGCTGGTAGCTGTTATGTCCCTACAGGTGATGTGTGCCACACCCATGGACTTCCTTCCGTCTACAGTTGTTGACTGCGTGCCCGCTACCAGGTGGGGTTACCTTGCATCTGTAGTGGTTACGGCATGTTGCTACTGTGTAATAAACCTGTGCTTCACTTCGTGATGTGCGTTGTCTGTGGTCACACATTTGACTGCCATTTGCTTACTGCACCTGTGGGCTACTTGACTACAACTGGGAATGGGTGTGGTGTCTGTGCATTGCACCGTCTTCCCTGGCAACATCAGTGTAGGCAATGAGTCAGATGGCCTAGGTGTGTATGTGTTGTGTAGCCCTGGTGGTGTGTCTCCCTCATATGTGTCACGTTGCCTTTACTCACATGCCTGTGTTGTCCTTGCTGTTGCAGTTCGCATACACAGTGTAATTTTGCAGTTCATCATCCCCATAACAGCACCCACGTTGGAATCACGACAGAGGCAAGTATGGTGTATTAGTGTGTTTATTGTGATACATTTGTGTAAATAGTGCATAGGATGTGTTGTGCTGTACATGAATCTTGCAATCCCAAGTTCCTAGGTGAATTGAAAGTCCGGGTAGACAGGATCCCCAGTATCGGGGCCACAGTTGTCTGACACATTGGTCCAACTTGTACTCCCCATGCAATGTGTGGGAGTAGTGTTGCCGTCAACAGGGTGAACAGTCTGTGCACAAAGGCGAACATCCAGAACAGGTTCAGGCTTCCTGGGAGTTGCGCTTGGCCATCGGCCTCTCACTTTCCCCTCCTCGGACGACCCCTCTTCTTGGGGGGGCCCTCAAGTGCAGGCTGCTGCGGTGCAGGGGACTCTCCGCCAGAGTCCTCCTCCCTCCCTGTGGCAGTTGCAGTTTGTTCGGTACCAGATGTTGTTGGCACACAGGGAGGTGTGGACTGGTTGCTGTTCATCTGGCGGAGGCATTGTAAAATGTCCCTGTGCACCGCCGTCATCTCATGCAGTACATCCCACTTGGACTCCACGCGGGACATGTGTGAGTCCACACGGGACATGTGTGACTCCACGTGGGACATGTGGGAGTCCAAGCGGGCATGATGGGCAGCCTGCTGCTGTTTGATGTCTCTGAGGAGCCCCACTACCTGGCTGAGCTCTCCGGTGCTGGACTGGTACGCATCAGCTATGCGTACCAGTTGTGGGTCGTCATGCACACCAGCAACGTCTGCAAGCAGCGACCTCTGTCTCCCACCCCTCCCACCACCCCTGCTGACATGTGCAGTGTGTGCAGTTGCACGCACAGATAACCCTGGTCCACCTTGGGGGTTGGTGGTGGTGGTGGTGTCCATGGCCCCAGGTTGGTCCAGGGTCACTGCGCTGGTGTTGCTCCTTATTCTGTCCATGTCGGCAGGGATGGTATTCGTGGTGACAGTCGTTGTAGGGGTGGGTGCAGGGAGTGCAGCTGGTGGTCCTGCTGGTGCTGCAGCTGGTGGTCCTGCTGGTGCTGCATGTTGACTTGCACTGGATGTGCCAGGTTGTTCATCGTCCGAGGAGGACAGAGGCTGTACGACGCCAGTGAGCTCGGCATCCTCTTGAGCCTGGGACTGGGACTCCTCAGCGTCTGCTGCTGTGTCCCCATCATCACCTGTTTTTGGGAGACACAAACAATGTATGTCAAGTTTCTGCAGGCATCAGTGGTTGACACACATGACAGTTGTGACTGTGCCTCTGGGTGCGGGCCTGTACATTGCATTGTCCTAAGTTGTCACAGTCAGGGGTTGATATTGGTGTGGCACATTGTCCTGCATTATTTGGGCATTTCTATGTATTTTCTGGGGTGTGAACATGGTCTGCATTGCTTGTGTTTGGTTGACAGCCAGACCTCCTTCCCACCCAGCCAGCCAGTCAGTTATCCCACCATGGAACGTGCTTGCGTTGCAGGGAGTGGAAGTTGTCTCTCAGGATGTCAGTCAGTGGTGTCCTGCTGTTTGTTGGTGCACAGTTGGCAGCAGGGCCTTGTGCTCCCCACAGCAGTAGCCAGTGTCAGCCATCTTGTGAGTCCTTCTCCACTCCCTGTGATGTGAGCATGGTTCAGGGTGGTGTTGATGGGACAGTTGTGGGGGTGAGCTATGTCTGTGACTACGACTCCCATCATGCCATTGCCTCCACCCCACTTGCCAGCATTCCCATACTTACTTGCTTTTGTGTGGAGTTCAGTGGGTGTGGGTGTGAGGGCAATGGCAAGATGGCTGACAGTGGTGTCCTGCTGTTGGTTGGTGTGCAGTACCCAGCATGCCCTTGTGCTCCCCACGACACAGCAACAGTGTCAGACATCTTTGATGGGCCTTTCCACTCTCTGTGGGATGTGCATGCGTGAGTGTGAGCTTGCTGGGCCATGTGGTGGGGGATGTAGGGCTGTGAGTACGACTCCCATCATGCTATTGCCTCCACCCCCTTCCCAGCATGCCCATGCTTCCTTCCTTTTGACTCTGCTTCCCTGTGGGGTGGGCTGGCTGTGCTGACAGGATGGCTGGGAGTGTTGTCCTGGCAGTTGTTTGGCTAAGAGTCCCAAGAGTGTCCCTGTGCTTCACACAACATAACCCAGGGTGGTGGTGCTTTGTGGGATCTTGTGTTAGGATGGAGGGCATTGCATTCTACCAGGTGGGTACTGTGGAGTTTGTGTTGGGGAGGGTGTGAGGGGAGGTGCTGGTGACTATAGTCAGTGCTGCAAGTCCCCCTTCCCACCCAGCCAGCCAGATATCCCACCATGGAACGTGCTTGCATTGCAGGGAGTGGAAGTTGTCTCTCAGGATGTCAGTCAGTGGTGTCCTGCTGTTTGTTGGTGCACAGTTGGCAGCAGGGCCTTGTGCTCCCCACAGCAGTAGCCAGTGTCAGCCATCTTGTGAGTCCTTCTCCACTCCCTGTGATGTGAGCATGGTTCAGGGTGGTGTTGATGGGCCAGTTGTGAGGCTGAGCAATGTCTGTGACTACGACTCCCATCATGCTATTGCCTCCACCCCCTTCCCAGCATGCCCATGCTTCCTTCCTTTTGACTCTGCTTCCCTGTGGGGTGGGCTGGCTGTGCTGACAGGATGGCTGGGAGTGTTGTCCTGGCAGTTGTTTGGCTAAGAGTCCCAAGAGTGTCCCTGTGCTTCACACAACATAACCCAGGGTGGTGGTGCTTTGTGGGATCTTGTGTTAGGATGGAGGACATTGCATTCTACCAGGTGGGTACTGTGGAGTTTGTGTTGGGGAGGGTGTGAGGGGAGGTGCTAGTGACTATAGTCAGTGCTGCAAGTCCCCCTTCCCACCCAGCCAGCCAGATATCCCACCATGGAACGTGCTTGCATTGCAGGGAGTGGAAGTTGTCTCTCAGGATGTCAGTCAGTGGTGTCCTGCTGTTTGTTGGTGCACAGTTGGCAGCAGGGCCTTGTGCTCCCCACAGCAGTAGCCAGTGTCAGCCATCTTGTGAGTCCTTCTCCACTCTCTGTGATGTGCGCATGGTTCATGGTGGTGTTGATGGGACAGTTTTGGGGCGGGAGATATGTGTGACTGCGACTCCCATGATGCTATTGGCTACACTGACTTGGCCAGCATACACAGAATTCCTTCCTTTGAGTGGTCTTCACTGTGTGTTGGTGTTGTTGTGGTGGCTACATGTGTGGATGTGTTTGTTAGTTCAATTTGTGCCACTGCCTAGCTGTAGTTGTGGTTGTGTTTGTACATGTGTTGGCACAGTTGGATGTGACTTTTTTGATGGCATGTGTTGTGTTTCTCTGACTGACATACACATTTTGGGATGATTCTGTTCTGGTTGCTGTGTGATTGCTATGAGTGCATGGTTTGACTCTCCCTTGACAGTGATGTGTGTGTGTTTTGTGGCAGTATATTGTGTACATTTGTTGTGTACTCACCAGGCTCTGGGATGTCCTCTAGTCCATATATGCTCACTGGCGGTAGGATGGCCCGCACCTTCTCCTCCCAGGGCCTGAGGTATATTGGCTTGGCAGGAGGGCCACTGCCGGTGTGTTGGCTGTTGATGTAGTCTTGCTTCAGCAGTTTCCGTACCCTCCTGCGCACGTCATACCACCTGTTCTGGATGTCGGTCTTTGTGCGCCGACATGGTGATTGGGCGTTCACCCTGTTGATGATCCTCTCCCACATCTTGGTTTTCTGCGACATGGGGGTCTGTTGGACCAATGTGCCAAACAGCTGTGGCTCTACCCTGAGGATCTCGTCTACCAGGACTTCCAATTCACAATCTAGGAACTTGTGATTCTTCTTGGGGGGCATGGTGATGGGTGGTGATGGTGAGTGATGTGTGTGTTGGTGTGCAGGTGAGGGTGTGTGAGTGTGTGTTTTGCTGGGTGTATGTGAGGTAGGTATTTGTTGGTGTGCTGATGGTGTGTGGCTTGTGTGAGGGATGAGCTGTGGGTGTGTGGTTGCTTTCTCTTGGGTGCTGGCAGTGGAATGGCATTTGCAAAGGCTCATGGTAGTGATTTGTGTCCTTTATATAGGTGGAGTTGTGGGTGTGTCTTTGTTCTCTGTCCCCACCCCCCAGTATTTATTGGCTTGGTAATTGCTTGTTTGGCCTTTTTTGGGTGATTTTTCCTTTGTGTTGTTTGTGTATGTTGGAAACGTTCTTGTGACCGAGTCGGACCCTGCATTGGTCTCGTACGGTGTTTTCCGTTTCGTTCACGCTGTGTGTGTGCAGTTTTCTATGCTGCGTGCGCGTCGGTCGCGGTGTTTTGTGTTGCTTCGGCTCGGTTTTGTATGCGTGTCGGTCGTACGGCTTGTCCTCCGTCCGACTCGGTCGTGGTTTTCGCGCCTTGCATCGTACTTTGCGGTTTGGAGTTGGCATGTACGTTTCGGTCGGATTTGTTCCGGGTGCGTGTCGGTCGGTTGGATTCGCGTGTTTTTCCGGCCGGATTGCTATTTTCCGTGCGGCTCGGTCGGTCGACTTGGTTTCGTTACGTGTCGGTCGGATTTTTCGCGCCTTGCATCGTACTTGGCGTGTCGGGCGCCACGGGTACGTGTCGGTCGGTATTTTTTCCGGATCCGAGTCGGTCGGTGCTTTTTCCGGCCCGAATCGGAATCGACCCCAAAGTCTGTAATTTCCCCAGAATTTTCCTGAAAGACATTTGAAATTTACTCTCCCATAAATTCTCTACACTTGTGACAGACTTTATACTGTACTTCTCAACAGTGACAGGTTTGCTCGAATAAGGTCTTATAGTCAAGTTAAATTCTGCTTGATGAATTAAACCTAACACATAAATGCCTTTGCGTGCTACATACACTTTCCCTTTGATGGACGAACCTAATAATTTGATGGTGGTGCAAAAATAACCAATTAAATCTACCTTGCTACCTTTAAAAGCTACTGTCATTACATCAGGAGATAATAAAGGTTGCTCCTTCCGTAGATGAATATAGGTATCTTGATCTACAATAGTGATCCGGGCACCTGTATCCACTAAAAGCTTCATTGGATTACCCTCAATCCATACCTCAATTTTAGGATCAGGTATCTGAGGTGTTTTGTCTTGTTTCTCACATCTCACTCCTAAAACCAATTATTTATGTTCGTCTTGTTTGTTGTCTTCATTAACTTCATACTCCTCACTAACTACACAACGGACCAAGTTGCTCTTACCTCCCCTGCATACCTTCAAAAATTGACCCATTTTACCATATTTCTTGCATTGTTGACCATGTGCAGGACAATATTTCAGCGTAGACACATGAATTGGTGGCCCACATCTATAGCAACAAACTCTCCGTTACTGAGGAGTTTGTGGTTGCCTGATAGTATATGACATGCACAACTGTACAAGTTGCTGAAATATAGTGCAAATCACTGAAGTTAAATTGGATTTTGTGTGCACATCACAGTTTAAATGAAACTTGATGTGCCATACTGCAGATGAACACTAGAGGCAATGTAGAGATGCAGGTTGAAGTACAGCCACACGTGCCGAAAACTCTATTGTTCTTCCCATGGTGGGGAGTTCACTCCCAGGTGACGAAGCAGAAGAGGAAGAACCTCTGGATGGCAGCACATGTGCCAAATGTAAGCTTACAACAGAAATGACCGCAGGACAAGGTAAGCTGTAATCTCTTCAAACGCCACGTTGTTTTCAAAATGCTGTACTTCTTTTGGGGCGATTTAAAATGTTACCGGGGTGCGTTAAAAACTTCCTTATGTCAAAGCTGAAATCTCTCGTGCACATTTTCACCTAAGAGAGATAGCATTCTGGACACATGCGACAACGCCGATGCTTTTAAAAATTGAGCTCGAGGCCAGAGTCCACTGAGCTCGAGGCCAGAGTCCGCTGACCTTGAGGCTAGAGTCCGCTATGTTGCCAGGCAACCGGAACACATATCACGGCAAAACCGTCAATAAAAAGAAAATCCCTGCATAAAAACTTTCACAAGCCTTGCCATTTTGAACCTTCTGTGCGTGGTACACACTCTTCCCGTAGCCTTTCAAATCGAAGTAAAGTAAAGTCTCACCTTAATTATTCATCTGTGAGTTAATTATGTTGTTGGCCTTCTCTTTGCTCCTTGCTTCAGTGTACAAACGATTACTACCTGGTCCCCACAATGGCTTCTTTGAAGCGGTAAAGAAGTATCACAGTTCGCCGCCAGTTATGTTGCAAATGAGCCAGATTAGAAGTAGTAGAGCCTTGCCAGAGGCGCTTTTCGCTGGGCACTGTGATAGTAGCGTGCCCGGAGTGCCGAACATTGCCGCCACCAGGCCCAACCCATGCCCTGCACAGAGTTAGGAGGAATCGCCCGCATGGGGCCTTCGTCCCGAACCTACACTAGCCTTTGCTGTCCTGCGGGCGCGGGCTCCGGCGCCTACACGGGACAGTCCTCTGCCAGGACCCCAGTACGCCCGCACGCCGTGGACCTGCCCGCGAGCCGCGCCTGGGCACACAGCTTAGTCCTAAATACAGAAACACCCTCCGACTGTTACGGATAGAATATCGTGCTCCGGGGCAGAGCACTGCAACCACTGAGCCCGGACCATACCCCAAGAACAACTGCACACAGAGGCCTATTCGACGCTCGGAGACGGACAATAGAACAAGCAAGGCCCGGAACATCAATGGCTCTCCCCACACTGCGCACGTGAGCCGCAGTATCATTCCAGATCCGATCTTCGCTGGGATCCAGGTACGCCTATACTCGGACGAGTGTGACTAGCGCCTCTTTGGTATGGTTGAGAGGAGCCCCTGCGGACAAAGAGATCTTGTGGCACCCGGGTCCAGCGTGCGCCACTGCGGCAGAGACAATAAAGCGTGTTCGGACACGGGACCCTGCCCCTTAGGGGCTGCCACAAGGGAGGTAGCGCAGCACAAGTGCCGGGGAACTATGGGGAAAACGGATGGTAAACAAGCGAAGCTGCCATTTGAAGCTCGGAAATCCTCCAGGGCTGCTACTGCCCCTGAAACCGCAATGGTGGAATGCACGGGTTCCGCGTCCCAGACCTCCACGGATGACCTCAAGGAGCTCCTCCTCACCATGAAACACAGCCTCACTTCCATAGAAGCAAAAATGGATGCCATGAATACCCGCATATACAAGGTCACGCATAGGCTCGACCAACATGAGGAGCGCATAACGGAGGCGGAGCAGCGTGTCTCGACCCTGGAAGACGCCTTGGCGGATAAAAAAGAACAGCTACTTAATATGGAACGCCTTCTGAAAGTCATCGCGGCCAAAAACAAACACCTAGAATCGAGATCGCGCCGCAATAATATTCGAATATTGGGAGTGCCAGAGTCCACCAACACTGGCCGAATGGAGGACTATGTAGAGTGGCTACTGACGGCAGTATTCGACAGAAGTGCTTTCTCTACAATCTTCATCATAGAAAGAGCGCACCGCTCACTGGCTGCCCGGCCCCCGCCTGGAGCTCCTGCCAGACCGATCATCGCGCGCATACTCAACTACCGGGACTGAGATACTGTGTTGAGACTAGCCAGGGAACAAAAAACACTGTCCTATGAAGGCTCTGAACTGGCCATATATCCGTACTTTACAATGGCTGTCCAAGATGCCCGGAAAAGGTTCCTACCAATCAAAAAGAAACTACAACAAGCTAATATCCCTTACGCCATGCTCTTCCCTGCGAAGCTACGAATCACACACCAAGACAAATACCACTTTTTCACCAACCCCCAGCACATGGCAGCCTTTCTAAAACGCAACCTCCGGAAATCTCCTCGAATTGATCCAGAACTAAGCCCTTCTCGCTCTAACATGACTCTCTCTGACATAGAGTAAACATCAGGGATAAAATGATGCTGCTAATGCCCCTGCTACCTCAACCTACTGGGCGAGGGCAATGCAGAACCACAGATTTCAGGGCCAAGTCGGGCTACACCTGACGAGTGCACAGCTGCTCCAATCAGCAGCGCGGGGACAATACAGATCCAAGAACTTCGGAGCCAAATCGTGCTAAACCTGATGATTGCAACAGGCGCCCTAGAGAATGACTGATAAGAAGAGTTGCCATGCCTCCGTCAGTGGGCTGAACTGATCTGTCCCTTGCACTCCATCTAAACGGAACACTGGAAGGAATGGGTACACGACTCTGCAACCGGGCCCCTCGTTCGGAATAAAGAGAGACTGCGGGTCCCTCTGGCGATTCCCCAACAGGACAACCCTAACTAGCTTGTTGCTATCTGGTTGTTGTTTTTCTTTCTCTTCTACCTTATAAGTTCTTACCGTATCTTCTTATTAGGGAAGATTGGATTCTGTTGTTATGCCTTGGGGGGAAAAGAGGGGGGGTACGTAGGTCTCAGCAGGATTGGGCTGCTGATGTGGGAGGAGGGCAGGAATGCATCACTGCACCATGGGGGGGCGGGAGGGAGGGAAAGTTGGGGACAGATACAAACACACTACACACAGACCTTACCTCAAAATACTGCACTGCCTGTACTCGATACAGACTACATTATACTGCACATGAGCAATGTATGATCCATGACGCGCCCGACTCCAGATAGCTATAATCTTCTCACGTGGAATGTGCGGGGACTGGGGAATCCCAGGAAACGCCGTCACTTATTAGCATATCTTGATCGCCACAACATTCATGTCGCCATGCTCCAAGAGACTCACATGGGCCCCACATCCCCGGCCACTTTTGCATCCCGATGGGCATCGTATAGATGCTACTCAACATACTCTACATATGCTCGTTGGACGGTGATCCTCATCAAGAAAAATGTCCCTTACGTACCGATGGGAGCTATGGCTGACCCTCAAGGACGATACTGTATAACATGGGGGAGACTGTCATCCCACTCAATTACGCTCGCCTGCTGCTATGGCCCTAACATAGATGACCCTATGTTCTTCAATGTACTTTGGGGTAAAATAGTTGACATCGGCTCCACTCACGTGGCATGGGGGAGACTTTAACTTAACCCTCGAACCAACGATAGATCGACAGCACCCACAACCTCACCACTACACAGGGGCCCAGCGACAACTGGTAGAAATCATAGATGCACATGACATGATAGACGCATGGCGTAGTTTGCACCCGACCTCCAGAGAGGGCACATGCCACTCTACGCATTCCACGTGGTTGAGAATAAACGGATGGCTACTATCTAGAGGGCTTACAACATGGCTTGGGTTGGCTCGACACCTGCAGAGAACATACTCAGACCACTCACCGGTACTGCTCACCCTGGTACCGCCCTGCTCGCTGTCTCCCTACCAGAATTGGAGACTGCCGGTGAACGCTCTACTAGACATCCCATTCCAGACGGAATTGGGCCAAGAGATCACCGACTTCTTCCCGCGTAATATCGACACTGTCTCTCAAATCTCTACGGTTTGGGAGGCTTTCAAGGTGACCATCAGAGGAATTTGTATTACAAAAGGGGGAGGCATACTAAGAGATATCCGCAATACACTCCGTAAGCTAGAAGTGGAACTCAAACAACTTGAAAATCAAATGCACGAAGACCCAAGTTCTCACTTGAAGGGACAATTTAGAGATAAATTGACAGAATATCAAGATACTGCAGAGAGAGAATGTAAGTTCCGCGGCAAACACTACCGCGCCCGACAATACGGGGAAGGAGAATGCCCCGGAAAGGCCTTAGCTGAACTCACTCGAAAGCCCAGGTTCTCTAATACCATACTCGAAATTACTGATCCCAAGAGCGGGATATGCCGAGACACCTCCGACATACTAGATGCCTTCCACGCATTCTACACCGATCTATATACAACACATAGGACACAACTGCTGGAGTTTGTGCCATACTTTGAAGATATTGCGATAGGCTGGCTGGGGGATGGTCAGAGGGAATTTCTCCTGGCGGACTTTGAGGACGAGGAGATACGCTCTGCTATTATGCAGCTGCAATCAAGTTGTGCTCCCGGTCCAGATGGCCTTCCGGCCGAAATCTATAAGACATATCACGACACCCTCATTCCCGTTCTCAGACAGGTCTACGAGGAGGTGCGGTAGACAGGTACACTCCCGCCCACAATGCGGGAGGCACTCATCATATCGCTCCTCAAGCCGGGCAAACCAGGGGATAGGTGCGATTCTTATCGGCCACTCTCGCTTATCAACTGCGATGCTAAAATTTTGGCCAAACTGATTGCCAATAGGATCAGCCCTTTGATGACAGCTCTGGTTTTACCAGACCAATCAGGTTTTATACCCGGTAGAACAACATTGCATAACCTCCGCACCCTTTTCGCCCTAATGCAGGACATCGAGCCAGACCAGGCGGCGGTGGCGGTCTTTTTGGACACCACCAAAGCCTTTGACTCCCTAGAATGGGACTATTTGGCCAGTGTCCTGGTGAGAATGGGGTTCCCCCCTTCCTAGCCTGGATTCAGATGTTGTATACGAAGACAGGGGCCAAACTGCTCATTAATGGA
This sequence comes from Calotriton arnoldi, assembly GCA_963921515.1. NCBI lineage: Eukaryota > Metazoa > Chordata > Amphibia > Caudata > Salamandridae > Calotriton > Calotriton arnoldi. Next base: position 562,372 of record CAWUFW010007417.1, on the reverse strand, counting down.
ACATGCTCTCCCGGATTTCCTATCACGAGGGGCACGAGGCAGGGATGTCCGCTCTCCCCTCTCCTATTTGCCCTGGCCATGGAGCCACTTGCGGCCAAGCTAAGGCAACACCATCGGGAACATGCTATAATATATCCTGAAAGACAAATACTTATCTCGCTGTATGCCAATGACCTCACATTGTACCTACGGGACCCCGAGGAAAGCTTAAACCCCATACTGAGAGCATTCCTGCAGTTTGGACGATACTCAGGGATTAACATTAATTGGAGTAAGTCCCAAATTTTCCCCCTCACAGACAGCGTCAGGAGACACACCCCGGACTTCCCACTGGTCTGGTGTGAGGATGAGGTGAAATATCTTGGAATAGTGATAACCAGGGAGAGGGAGCACCTTATGAGGGCAAACTATGGCAGGGCATTGGATTCACTCACAGACTCCATTACACGATGGATAGCGATGTCACTTTCTATAGCAGGCCGGATAGCATTGATCAAGATGGTCGTCCTCCCAAAACTACTCTACCTCTTCACCTGTATTCCATATGCACCCAGTAAATCCTTTTTCAAAGCCCTCAAAACACAACTCATTCGACTGACGTGGGGGGGAAACAACCCAGACTGAAATGGGAGGTACGAACTCTACCCTTTGATAAAGGAGGCTTTGAGGTCCCTGATATGGAGCTCTATTTCTGGTGTGCTCAGGCACACTTCGCAGCCTACTGGATGCACCCACCACCATACATGCCACACCTGGCAATAGAGCATTGGCCCATGGTCCCCACCCCTTACTCAGCATATATAAGTGCGCCCACTAACCCCAAAGACACGGACCCAACCACGGTGGACTGCACCAATAGAGCATGGAGGGCTATTGCTAACCGCATGAAAGTGGGCACACTATACTCCCCGCTTCTGCCGCTAGTAGGCAGACTAGACATCCCGGTCACGCGGGAGGTGCGTTGTCAACAAATGCTATGTAAATACAACATCCAGACATGGGGTGCCCTATACGAGGACGGGACCTTCTGCACACGGGAACATTTTTTCACCGACTGCCAATTCTCAACTATGGAGCTCTTTATGTACGTGAGGCTCCGCCTGGATGTCAAATCTGCCACCCCTGGCTTCCCCGCTGAGCCTCCCACATTCGCTCCCCTACATGCCCTGTTGCAACGCTCCTCCCCAACACACATAGTGTCCCTGCTGTACCGCACCACCCAAGCTAACTGCCGGCTCAGCGCCCCAGAGGCGCGGTCTAGATGGAAAAATGAGCTGGGCGCCCCTATCACTGATGAACAATGGGCATTTTGTTGCCAACAGACGGGAAGAACCTCGGCCAGCAGTAGACTGCGCATAATTCACTTTAAATTCCTTCATCGACTTTATTACACACCGGCACGACTGTGCCGCTTCAAACTCCGGGAACACGACAACTGCGACAGATGCGGAAGGGAGGGGGCAGACTTCTTGCAATTGGCGTGGGAATGCCCCCCCGTCTAAGTGTTCTGGTTGGAGGTCACTGAAAATCTCAGTCAGATGACAGGGGAACACGTAAACAATGCCCCGCTCACAACACTGTTGGGATACACAAGAGACTTTAAGTCGCCCCTCAGGAAATTTATATCGTTAAGCTTACTTATAGCCAAACGCAGGGTGGCCTGCAGGTGGGGGAGAGGGAGGGCGCCCAAGTTCAAGGTCGGGTTGGGGGACCTAATATATTACCCAGAACAATTGTCTGTGTATGCGGAATTGATGCCACCTTCATCTCGCCCTCGGGACATCTGGGACCCGTTACGCACATACTTACAGGAGCGCTCTGCCACAGAAGACAATAACGGTGAAGCTCATGGGGACCTGTAGGGGTCGGAGCCGCGGCATGGATAAAGATTGCCTAAGCCGCGAGACATGTAGTAGCATTTCATGGATTCGGTAATACTCCCTCCGTAGGGGGCTACCGCGCCCTACTGGCAGTCAAAATTGTACTGTATTGGTATGTGCTTTGTAAGCAGATGTACGTGACTTGTATTTCCTCGTCTTGATGTAGTAAGGTTGCAAAGTGTAGTTGTAACATACTGCTGAAATTTGTGCTGTCCCTGTTTGTTTGTTTTTTTCTTATTGAAACCTGAAAAATAAAGTATTAAAAAAAAAAATGAAAGGTTGGGAAAGTTTCAGGAGAGGGTATGGATTAAAGGCTAGGGCGGCCGACTTTGAAGCTGGGGAAGCAGGTTCGAGTCTGGTGGGAGGCTCAAACATCCCGTGATTCTGGGCAAATCACTTAATCTCCCTGTGCCTAAAAAAATGAATGTGTCCGTCTGATATGTTACTGGTGCTCATGTAAAGCGCTCTGATACCTTCGGGTCAAGTTTGCACTATATAAAACTACAAAAAAACAAAGCTTTATTCATTTAAAAGGTTAGCATCCCTAATTATCTTTATTCAGTTAGTAAAGTTACAGAAGTATAAAAAGATTTTGATTAGAAATCAGCATTAGAAAAATACACAGTGTTCCATAAAGAAACCCAATAAACTAACTAAGGACCTAATCTAAATAAAACTTGTTAGACCTGGCCCTTTTTACAGGTTTATCCCCAAACGTTTTGCCTTTTGCCTCCTATTTTCCTGACCCTGTTTTTGTTGGCTATAGGATTGTAGGAGCTTTACCATTGCTGATCAGTGCTAAAGTGCATATGCTCTCTGTGTAATTTGTGATTCTGATTGGTTATCCATGATTTGCATATTTGATTCAGTGGTATGTCCCTAGTGAATTGCCCTGAGTGTGCCAGGGCCTGTAAATCAAATGCTACTAGTGGGCTTGCAGAACTGGTTGTGCCACCCACATGAGTAGCCCTGTAAATGTGTCTCAGACCTATAACTGTAGTGTCTGCACATGCAGTTTTAAACTGCCATGATGACCTGGCAAGTGCACCAACTTGCTAGGCCTTAAGCTTCCCTTTTTTACATGTAAGGCACGCCTAATGTAGGCCCAAGGTACCCCCATAGGCAGGGTGCAGTGTATGTGAAAGGTAGGACATGTGCCGGTGTGTTTTACATGTCCTGATAGTGAAATACCGTGTATTATGTTTTTCACTATTGAAAGGCTGTCTGTCCCATAGGATAACATTGGAGCTGCACTGTAACATTTTGCATCTGTAACTTCAATTGGGACAAGATAGAGATATGGAGTGTAGGCTCTCTGAACACAGAATCTATTAACACACCTTTTGGTAAAGGTTTTTTTTAAATTGTGTGTTTGAAAATGCCACTTTTCAAAAGTGGTCATTTTTTTACTTTACCATTCTGTGTGCCTCTGACTGTTTGTCTATTCGGTGTCTGGTTTTGGAGTGACAGGAGCTGGGGATGTGCATTCACTCTAGACAGTCGCATGGTGTGTTGAGGTGTACCCTGACTTGCCTGGGTGACTCATTGCTGGACTGAATAGACCTGGTCTGCATTTAGAGTGGTGGGAGGAGTTTCGCTTGCACCTGAATAGGCTGTGTCTCCTTTGCACAATGCTATCTCTACCCCCTGTGGTCATTCTGGACCAGGGAGGACAGGACTGGTTTGGGTTGGGTTCAGAGACCCCTGCCACAAAGAGAAAAATGACAAAATGGGGTATAAGTATAAGACCTAAAACCCCAGAACTATAGATTTCTTCAATAACCGTAGAGGACCCTGCCAAGAAGAAGAGCGGAAGAACTGTGTGAGGAGTGCTGCCTTTTTCTGAGTGAGGGGAGTGAGGGGTGGGTTGGCCTGCAGTTGCTTCTTCTGTCTGTGGTAGAGGAAAAGGACTGACTCTTTTTGCGCTGCTGTGATATCATGCTTGGGAAGAAATCTCCAAGGGCTTTTGTGTGTTGGCCTCCTGTTGGAAGTCTCAGGCTGATAAAAGACTTCAGAAAAAGATCCTTACTACATCTCAAGTAACCTGCCTAGGAGGAGAGCTGGAGAAGCTGTGTGAGAAGTGCTACCCCTGACTTTTGGGGGGTAGGACGGCTGGCAGTGGTTGCTCCTGCCTGGGGCAGGAGACAGGACTGGACTGTCCTTGTACCTTTTCAGTGGCAAAGAAGTAAGCGCATATGGAAATCTTCATCTGGGGCCCAAGCGCCTGGAGGGTGCTCCCCTTTGCTCAAAGGAGCACTCTAAGCGAGTGTGTGGTGAGCACTTTATTCTCTGGAAGGGCTGTGTGCTGCAGCAGGGTCTCAGGCCAAATCAACGACGGGAAGGGCTACTGATTTCCCCTCCTCAAATCAGGTGGAGCGCTGCCCATGAGTCAGTTCCATAGCGCCTGTGGGGGCACTAACTGTTAGCCCTGTGGGCATTGAGGAAATGCCCCATGCGGCTGGTTGTTTCCACCAAGCCGTCGTTGCAGGAAAGGTTGCCGTGCTGTGGCAGGGTTGCGCCGCAACACCTCCGCCCCAAGGAAGTGACAGGACCGGCCGTCGGAAACCTCCCCCTAGCATGGCACCTGCAGCCGCAGGAGACGTGGAGAGCAGGGCCTGCCAACCTATAGAGGCCGCTGTGACCAAGGAACGGGTCTGGGACTCTGCCGAGGTACTGCCAGCTGGGGGGGCCTGAAAAGAGGAATATGACCATCCCACACTCCAGGAACAACCTCAGCCCGAGGCGCCCAACTCTGGCAACTCAAGGTACCTTGCTGTAGTTATTGGGGAACTTGCAGCTGCACCGCATGGAAAAGGGCAGCTGCTCTGGGTTCAGTTCCCCTGGGAGTGAGGTCTCCCTGTGAAATATCGGTTGTACGAGTGTGCCTGCCCTAGCCGGTCATCCAACAGAGTGGGGGCTTGTTTATGGCTGCCCCGCTCAAATGCAGGCAGCTGCCTCGATCCCGGGATCACGGGGGAGAGGACCAGGTGAGGTCTCCACAGCATTTTGCCGATATACTTGGTGTTCTCCCGTTGCCTGCTGGGAGAGGCCCCGGGAGGAGCCCCCAGTGGTTTGGGGGCACCTGTTCACTGTGGTCGTCGCAGGATGGGGTAAACCCTCAAAGGAGGGCCTGATCCTGCTGATTCTACAAAATTACCATAACGCAGGAGTTCCGGTGCTCAAGGTGCTCATAGGGTGGTACTGTCTAAAGTGGTGTAGGAGTGCAGGGAAGCTGCACCCTAAATGTTCAAGGTGTTATTTGATGATGTTAGTGTAACCCAACGGCTGCATTCTCATGGCCTAAAGTTATGAGGAATGTCATTGTGACATTTGTAGAGACCAGATCCTGAGCATGATGTTCAGGAACCGCATATTTCCAGTAATGGCCTTTGATGATGTTTTATCTGGTGTGCAACCTATAAGTAGTTACTTTTACTTTCTTGCACTAACTGTGACTTTATGCCTAATGTTTTAATGATTTATGTATGGTTATGACAATTGCCTAGTTGGCAAAGTGATTTATGATCTATGTATTGTTATGACAATTGCCTAGTGGCAAAGTGATTTATGTGATTGTGGTCTATGTGCTTTATATATAATACAAGTGATATTTTTATATAACCTTCTATGGTGTGCCTGGTGTGTCACTGGTGTGTGTGTGTGTGTTGTGCAAATACTTTACACATTGTCTCTGGAATAAGCCTGACTGCTCTGCCAAGCTACCAAGGGGGTGAGCAAGGGATATCTTGGGTGTGTAACTCCCTTACCCTGACTAGAGTGTTGGGTTCTGCCTGGCTTAGGTGCATACCCTAGCCAACCAGAAACCCCATTTCTAACAAAACTCACAAAGAGTTCTTTGGAAAAGAGCAAGAGAGATGAACTCTCAGAAGAGTAGTTCTGGAAACTCAGCTGAGTTCCCTACAGATGCAATACCATCTGTATAACAGAAAAACGATCTCTGCAGTAGCATTGATTTCAAGGGTCAGCAACCCTCCATAAAGAAGAGTCTCAGATCAGGAAATTATCTCGCGGCAGGACCTCTAGAATAAGGTAAAAGATGGGGTGGAGGATGGGAATGAGAGGATGGGTTGAAAAAGGATTACATTAACTAGCTAGGAACACTCCTTAATGTAGATTCATACTATCGTAACAATTTTGAAGACGTCTTCACATAATGTCCAATAAGGATCGTCCATTTGGTGGTGTTGTCGGTCGTATGATGCCTTTTCTTCTGATTCCCACAGTCTGCACTCACATCGTCACATTGGATACAGTTTTGCTACGGCATTTGTTACATGAAGGAAGGTTCTTGTGAGAACCCTCTCACCTAAGCTAAAAGATGCACTGTAAGCTCAATGTGCATACAAAAGCTAGTCAGTAAGGCAAAGGCAACTTTCAATATTATTCGGAAGCAGCATACATAATGTCTCTAAATCATCATTTATCATATACGGTTTTTAATAAGCCCATTGTATTCTAGTGAATGATCTAACATGGGGTGAGGAGCTGAATGAACCTGAGGATAGAGTCAGCACATTTCTAAAAAGTTCACTAATTCCAAGCAGTTGCACAAAAATGTTTTACTTATGAAGCTGAGAGCAAGAGTCGAGAGAAAAGGCTGTGGGCCTTATTAGAATGCATGTTAAGTAATGGTTGCTTGGAGCAGAAAATTTCAAAAACACACATTTATTAGTAATTTCTAGTGGCATTCTTAATTTTACATGTGATTACTAATGCAATATATGTAATTTATTTACTAAGGTTTCGCATGTTATGCATTTACATTTTGCCTACAAGTTATTTACTAGCATTTAAACGTATTCTAAAGTACAATTCTAACACAGTTGACAAGTCGGTTTTCAATTTTGGCACTATTTATTTTGCCAGTGACAACCTCATACAGGGCAACTCCATTTATTGCCCTTGTTCATTCAGGTGATAGTTTAAAGATGCCATGATATTTTATTTATTATGATGTTTTATACAGTGCACACTTGTTCCCTTCTTGGCGGTTTTTAGGTCCCAGTCCTTTCTCTGTTGCTATTAATTAAACAAGTGTGTTTAGAAATGGAGAACCGGAGAAGAGCTGCTATCAATTCTCTTGTGGACATTTGAGACAGTCCTTTAGAATATTTTTCACAGTGACGTTCAGGTCCCTCATGATGAGGAGGACAGGTTAGTCTCTTAAAATAATATTGGGGTGAACAAAGATGTCTAAAATACTTTTTGATTAATGATAAACACTAATGAGTTTTTACTACATGCCTCCATTACCAGATATGTGTGTATTCCATCGCCCTTTTTCAGTGCTTGTAGTACTCACTAATGAGAAATCAAACAAACCAATTTGTTTATAATGTCACTGTTGTAGGGTTTTGGAATATCAGGAAGTTTGGCGCTCTGTCTAGTACGCGAGAGGTATGAAGTGTTCTAGGTAAATACGGTGCTGCCAGGTCAGGGGAACTACCTTTAAACCCCTGTGTATGTGTGGGTGGGAGCCCACACAAATGAAGAGAAGCAAAGTCCTGGGCACACGTTCATGGGGTAATATACTTGGTTTGTAAAGTCTCGCAACCTGAGAGAGTAACCTGTGAGATCGACATGGATATATTTCTTAGATTTATTTTATTCCTTATTGAAAACACACAACCAGCCAACACGTGTTTCGTCACAAAAGGGAACGAGTCCCGTGACTTCTTCAGGGCTGCAATGGAAGATGTGTAAGATCTGTAATGTCGCTCTGCCGGTGATAATTCCGACCCGGCTGGTCTGAAGCAAATGCAATTGAAAGCGTGATAAAATGTAAAATAGTGGGACGATAAGCCTGAGTACAGGTGATCCCCAGGAGTCCAGGGCCTGTGAGCACGGTAGAGGACGGGTAAGCCACTCTAACCGTAGACCTGCAACGTGTGTGCTGCAAGCGGTCTCGACACTGGTTCCGCCTCTGCTCCAAGTTTGTTTACAAACCAAGTATATTACCCCATGAACGTGTGCCCAGGACTTTGCTTCAATTTGTTTATAAGCTCGAAAGAGACCATTAGGTGTCATCATGAGAAAAGCCTGGGACTTTGTGAACGATGCTCCATGGCTTTCCAGCATTAAATAGCCTTGGAACCTCGTATTCAATGTGAGATGAGGCAGAGTGTTCAGGTAATGTTTCGTGATTCCTAAGTGCTGGGTAAGCTCATGCCTCACTTTGCATTTGATCACGGTATGGGGTCATTTAAGTCTTAAAAATATTTCTAAAACCCCTCAATGGTCCTGTATAGGTGCTGCACGGCACTATCAACAGTACCTAAATATATGGGGTTGGGATTCATCTTTTACTTTCTAAACCAAGGATGTTGAAGGTAAATTCCAGGGCGGCATATCCATGCCAGATTTTCAGGATAATGTTTAACGATGTAAATGAGTTCCATTTAGATTAGCTGTGTGTAAAATGTTCTACTGTGGATATCCAAAGAACCTGGAAGGGGTTCAGCTCTCTGGGACCTACATTAGACACCCCTGTTCTAAACCGTTCAATGTTGAATTAAAGGGGCCAACCAATGTAGAGAAAAAAATGTCTTCACTAAACTTGGGTGAAATGTCCTTTATGGCCGTGTTATCTTACGGAATTTCCAGCATTTTGCATTGTAATTGTTATGCTTAATGCCCAAGATTAAGCTCTTATATGATATCCATTAAATTAGATGTATTTTGGGTAAAAGACCTACGGCTGGAGCATAGGATCAACAAGAATGAACCAAACCCCAGTGAGGGTAGCATGCATCATGTGCGCTTCTGTGCTACTTTTTAGCGTGAAATGCCTCCTCGTGTCCATTTTGGATATGAGGTGCAGGACTACCTGGACTTACTCTTCACCTAGTCATGCACGACTAAGAATCACCAACAATGGCATTCTAGAATAGTCCTTTGTTTGATGATGTCTGCTTGGGTTTTGAGACCTTTTGTGGCATCATTCGCTGGATGGCTTCTTTAATATGAGTTGATAATTCTGTCACTTCACTTTTACACTCTCGCAATTGACATTTTTCATCTGCTTGTTTCAGTTGACTATTGGGTGGCTTTTATGCCCTTTGTTGAAAAGAGTGTCGCCCTTGGGAAATATCGATTCTTGTGAGCTGAAATACTATAATTTACTTTTGCTTTTGTCACACATGAAATTTAGCAGTGAGTTTATAGTACATTAAATAGATAATGCTTTTTGCCTTGATTGAGCAAACGTTTGTAACTGAAGCAGGCAGGAACTTGACCGGTCAATCGGAAATTGGGCTGCGTTTGCATTCATCTCTGTTGGGCAAAGGTCTTGCTTTGGAATATTGATCTTCTTTTATACAAAATGAGCCACTCTGTGAATCCCAGGCTTCCACCTGCTATGTTCACCTACACATTTTTATTGATTCCCTGAAAACAGAATTTACGAAAATCATAGATTTCCATGGCTGAGTCTAAACATGAAGATTTTCCACCAGAGGAAAATCTTCAACTTTTGGGTTAGCAAATTCACATTGCCTTTTAAAAATAATATACTCAAAGCGCAAAAATTTCTAAGTATAGAAATCCAATTGTTGAAACCCATGAGACAGCACAAAAGTGATCGATGAAAAAGCTTCAAATAATTCCCCTGTGCCATTCTATTCCATAATTTTTTAGTTCATCGGTGTTGTCACAGACAGGGATTAACCCAGAGACATTTTAAGGGATGGGCAAAGTGGGCGCTGGCACAGGGCCCCGCCTTTCGAGGTGCCCCCTAATAGGCCAGCTCTGTTCTGCAGAAAATCTGGCCCTGACGGTCTTGAATAATTAATTGCTAAACAGATTGTTTTAAATACTTTTTTCCTTTAATTTATTGGTTATAATGTATTAGAGCCTGTTACAGACATTTTGCAGAGAAATGTTGTGTTTATGTTTCATGCAAAATCCATAAAAAAGTTTCTTTTAAATCAAAACAGGACTATCACATTTGAGAAACGCGAGGGTGTCACAGAGATTATTTGCAGTAATATTGGTGAGCTGCTGCTGTGTTACAATATTGAAAACACGTCACTATCCACGAATATTAGATGTAATCACATTTAGAATTTTGACTAGTGACCCTGTGGACTGTCAGTGACCTGGCCAAGCAGGGTGTTAGAAATGGGGGTCTCTAGTTGGCAAGGGCTTGAACCTTTGTCCAAGTAGGGACCCTTCTTCCTAGTCAGGATAAGGGAGTTACACTCCTAAAATAACCCCTGCTCACCCCCTTGGTAGCTTGGCACGAGCAGTCAGGCTTATTCTAGAGGCAGTGTGTAAAGCATTTGCACATAACCAACAGTAATACAGTGTAAGCACTACAAACGGACACCACACCAGTTTAGAAAAATATCCAATATTTGTATATACTTAAAACAAGACCAATACGATAAAAATCCACAGTACAGTACTTTAAAAATCTTCAGTTATCACAGTGTCCTTAAAAACAGTTCCTTGATGTCGATAGCTCCGTCCAGGGCTATCACGGCGTCGTGAACAAACAAATCCAAACAGTTCTGGCTGACCGCGGCGTCGCGGGTCAGCTACGGTGTCGGGAAGACCCGCAAACAGTACCTTTCAGAAATGCAGGGCGTCGATGACCTCGCGGTGAGCTTCCGAACACACGGCGTCCGCAGGCGTCGGTTCCGAAGGTCGGTGCGGCGTCGTCGGGGCCCTCGAAGTCACACGCGTTGCAGATCGATCTCCTCTCTGTTGAAATCAGGAGCGCTGGCGTCGGCCGGCATCGGGTGCTGCGGTGCGAAGTGCAGCGGTGCGGCGTGCGGTGCCCTCAGGTCGCGGTGCGAGCAGCGGCTCGGTGGCTGCGTCGGATGGCGTCATCGGTGAGACCAGGGTCGCAGTGTGAGATGAAGGCGGTGCTCGTCACGGTGCTGGCAGGCCACGGTGCACCAGCGGCGTCGTCGTAGCTGCAGCGCTGTCGTCGGCTGACGAACTTGGAGTCGACGGCACCGGCGTTGGTGGGCCAAGGCTGCGGTGCGGGATGAGGGCGGTGCGTCGTGTAACTTACGAGCGGTGCCCCCAAACCACGGTGCAAGCAGCGGCATCGAGTCCGGCGTGGAGCGGCGTTGTCGGGGACACCACGGCGTCGTCGTGAAGCGAGGCGGTGCGGAGTGCGGTGCCCACAGGTCGCGGTGCGAGCAGCGGCTCGGTGGCGGCGTCAGCAGGCGTCGTCGGTGAGACCAGGGTCGCGGTGCGGCATTGCGGCGGTGCCCTCTGCGGTGCCTTCAGGACACCGAGTCGGCAGCGGCTTCGTAGACGGCGTCGGGCTTGAAGTCTTTGCTGTTCCTGAGACTTCTTGAACAGGGGGCAAGCTCTACCTCAAGCCCTTGGAGACACTCACAAAGTAGATTGCAGAAAGTTCAGTTCCAGTCCTTTCACTGCCCAAGACAGAAGCAGCCACTGCAGGCCAACACAGCAAAGCACGCAGCAAAGTGGTAGTTCCTCCTCACAGCTTCTCCAGCTCTTCTTCTTGGCAGTCTTCTTGATCCCAAAGAGTTCCAATTTTCTGGGGTTTGGGTCCCCCTTTTTATCCTCAATTTCTCTTTGTCCTCTGAAGGCAGAGAGGCCTTTGCCCAGTCCAAACCAGTTCTGGTCAGTCCTGGAGCACTTTGTTGACAAGTCTCCATCTTTCCTTTCACAGTGCAGGCCAGGGACATCAGACGCACCACAGGAGGTGGAGCCAGCATTGTGGAGGGAAGGCCCCGCCCTATTCAGGTCCCAGGTGCATCTCCTCCCACCCATCTACATGTAGATCTTGCTATTCAGCCCTGTGCTGACTCACCCTGTCTCCTGGCATCCCCCAGCCCCTGTCACTCACACTCCAGACAAGGAATACACAACCTAGCAGAGGCAGGCTTGGATGGTTAGACAAGAAAATACCCACTTTCTAAAAGTGGTATTTTCAAACACAGAATGTTAAAACCAACTTCACTAAAAGATGCATTTTATCATTCTGAGTCCAGGCATACTAAACTCGAATTTCTACCATGTTCCCTGGGTCAGTTAGGATTATAAGCTGTAATAATCAAAACTGCCCATTCTGGCCTATGGGGAACAGGTAGCCTTGCAATAGTGAAAAACGAAATAGGCTGTAATTCACTATCAGGACATGCCATACACACCAGGGCATGTCCTACCTTTCACATACAATGCACCCTGCCCACAGGGGTACCTTGGGCCTACCTTAGGGGTCACTAACATGTAGAAAAGGGAAGGTTTAGGGACTGGCAAGTGTGTGCACTTGCCAAGTCGACATGGCAGCCCCAGGCTGCACACAGGCTCTGCAATGGCAGGCCAGAGTTACACTTTACGGGCTGTTTGCGTGGGTGGCACAATCCAGTGCTGCAGCCCACCAACAGCATTTGATCTATAGGCCCTGGCACTCTCAGTGCACTTTACAAGGGACTGACACATAAATGAAATAGGCCAATCATGGAAACACCAACCCATAACACATTTTATACAGGAGCACTTGCACTTTCCCACTGGACAGCAGTGAGGAAAGTGCGCAGAATCATTACACCAGCAAAAACAGAGTCAAAACCAGGAGGTCAGAAAGCAAAAAGTCAGGGGAAACACGCCAAAAGATGCCAAGTCTAACACATGTCCCCTCCAGCTGAAAGTAGGGAGAATTACCCAACCCCATTGGAGTTCTCTTCACTAAGGCGGAAGAACCTGGACAGACCATCTGCGTTGGCGTGTTCTGTGCCAGGGCGGTGTTCCACCGTAAAGTCCATTCCCTGTAGGAAGATGGACCACCTCAGCAGTTTTGGATTCTCACCCCTCATTTGCATCAACCATCTGAGGGGCCTGTGGTCCGTCCGAACCCGGAAGTGAGTCCGAAACAGGTATGGTCTCAGCTTCTTCAGTGCCCAGACCACAGCAAAAGCTTCCCTTTCTATGGCACTCCACCTCTGTTCCCTGGGGAGTAGTCTGCTGCTAAGGAAGACTACAGGCTGATCCAGGCCCTCTTCGTTCAGTTGTGAGAGCACCGCTACCACACCATGCTCTGAAGCGTCAGTCTGCACGACGAATTCTTTGGAGAAGTCAGGTGCCTTGAGCATGGGCGCCGTGCACATGGCTGCCTTCAGGGCATCAAAAGCTTTCTGGCAGGACTCAGTCCAGATCACTTTCCTGGGCTGCTTCTTCGAAGTCAGCTCTGTTAAGGGGGCAACAATGGTGCCATAGCCCTTAACAAATCTCCTATAGTAGCCAGTGAGACCTAAGAAGGCTCTCACCTCTGTCTGGGTCTTGGGGGGTTCCCAAGCCAGAATGGTGTCAATCTTGGGTTGTAGGGGCGCCACCTGGCCGCTTCCTACCTGGTGTCCCAAGTACACCACAGAAACCTGCCCGATCTGGCACTTACTGGCCTTGATCGTGAGGCCTGCACCTTGCAGAGCCCTCCACACTTTCTCAAGGTGCTGTAAATGTTCTTCCCAGCTGGAACTGAACACAGCAGTGTCATCCAGGTAGGCGGCACTGAAATCCTCCAGTCCAGCCAACACCTGATTGACCAACCTCTGAAAGGTGGCAGGGGCATTCTTCAACCCAAAGGGCATCACCCGGAATTGGTAATGACCTTCTGGGGTTGAGAATGCTGACCTCTCCTTGGCCCCATCGGTTAAGGCAATCTGCCAGTACCCAGTCGTTAAATCAAACTTGCTGAGGAACCGGGCAGCTCCCAACCGATCAATGAGCTCATCAGCTCTGGGGATGGGGTGCGCGTCAGTCCTGGTGACGGCATTGAGCCCACGGTAGTCCACACAAAACCGCAGTTCTGGAGTGGCACCGGGTGCGGCAGCCTTTGGGACCAAGACCACTGGGCTGGCCCAAGGACAGTTGGAGGGCTCAATCACCCCTAACACCAACATCTTAGAGACCTCCTCCTTGATGCTGGCCCTGACCCGGTCAGTCAACCTGTAAATCTTGTGCTTCATAGGTGTGCTGTCACCAGTGTCCACATCATGGGTACACCGGGGGTCAGAGAGAACAGTGGGGCGAACTGTCCCAACAACTGGTGACAGTCCCCCTGCTGCTCCTGAGTCAAAGTAGGGGAGAGGATCACACCCTCCACTGACCCATCATGCTCCTTGGTAGACAGGAGGTCAGGGAGAGGCTCACTCTCCTCTTCCACCCCATCATCTGTCGCCAAGAGCATACTCACTTCGGACCTCTCAAAGTGGAGTTTGAGGCGGTTCACGTGAAGGACCCTCAAGGGGTTCCATGGAGTCTGCAAATTCACCAGGTAGGTGACGTCACTTTTGCGCTCCACCACCTCATATGGCCCAGTCCACTTGTCCTGCAAGGCACAGGGTTCCACTGGGGCCATGACCCACACTTTCTGCCCAGGTTGAAATTCGACCAGAGTGGCATTCTGGTCATACCACCTCTTCATTTCTTCCTGGCTTGCTTCCAGGTTCGCCTGAGCGAGTTTCCTGAAGCGGGCAGTTTGGCTTCTAAAGGCCAGCATGTAACTAAACACATCCTGGGGAGTTTTCCTGGGAGCTGTCTCCCAGCCTTCCTTTACCAAAGTCAGAGGTCCTCTGACCGGGTGGCCATACAGGAGCTCAAAGGGGCTGTACCCAAGAGACTTCTGAGGCACCTCCCTGTATGCGAAGAGCAGGCATGGCAAGAGGACGTCCCACTTACGCCTCATGGGTTCTGTTAGACCCTTGATCATGCCTTTCAAGGTCTGGTTGAATCTCTGCACCAGACCGTTTCCTTGTGGGTGGTAAGGAGTGGTGAACTTGTAGGTTACACCACACTCCTTCCACAGGAATGTCATATACTTGGATATGAAATTGGTCCCCCTATCAGAAACCACCTCTCTGGGGAATCCCACACGGGAAAAGATCCCATTAACGCCCAGCCCACCACTGGCGCCGTCGTTGTCCGGAGAGGGATTGCCTCAGGGTACCGGGTGGCATGGTCCACCAAGACCAGGATGTACCTGTTGCCCATGGCTGTCTTGGGATCCAGTGGCCCCACAATATCCACCCCTACCCTTTCAAAGGGTGTTCCAACAACAGGAAAAGGTTGGAGAGGAGCTTTGACCTTCCTCCCACTCTTACCACTTGCCTGGCAAGTTTGGCAAGACCTACAGTGTGCATCTGACTGCCTTCGCATTTGGGGCCAAAAGAAGTGGGTGACAAGCCTGTCAAAGGTCTTGTCCTGCCCCAAATGTCCTGCCAAAGGCACGTCATGAGCCAGACCCAGTAGGAAGGTCCTGAAGCGCTGGGGTACCACCAGCACACGGGCTGACCCAGGCTCAGCAACCTTAGGCTCACTGTATAGGAGACCATTCTCCCAGTAGATCAGATGTGACCCGGACTGATTACCAGCTGCCTGCTCTGCAGCCTGCTGCCGCAGACCCTCCAGAGTAGGGCACTCGTTCTGCTCCCTGCAGAACTCCTCCCTGGTGGGACCCCCTTCTTGCTGCCAATGGGTCAGCTCAGAGATGTCTCCCAGTTTGGCTACCTGCTCTCCTGAAGGCACCGGGGCGTCCCCCTCGAGGTCCGCCTCCTCCCGGTCCGTGGGAACTTCGGGGGCCGGTTTCCCGCGCCCCCTGCCCTTCCTCTTGGCAGGGACTTGGGCCATTGTTCCAGGCTCCAAGTCCTCTTGATCACCCTTTCTGGCTGCCATTAACCGAGTAGACATGCATGCCCACTCTGGCAACCCAAGCATCTCCAAGTGAGACCTGAGCTCAACATCCTTCCATAAGGACTGCTCCAGGTCGTTACCTAGCAGACAATCTACAGGCATGGTAGGGCTCACAACCACCCTCAAGGGACCTGAGACCCCCCCATTCAAAGGGAACCTGCGCCACCATACACTGGCGCTCAGAGTTGTCTACAGCAACTACTTGGTGGAATGCCCCTGGGACTACCTGCTTCTCAGAGACCAGGTGACACCGGACTGAGGTCACACTGGCTCCAGTATCTCTGAGAGCCTCTACCCTGTTCCCATTAATGGTCACCCAGGTGCTATATTTCTTTGTGTTAGGGGGCACCTGGATTCCTGGGACCATCTCACTGTCCCCTAGTGAGACAAGGGTCATTTCTGCGGGATCCCCACCCTCCTGTGGGCACCCCTCCTCCCCAAGCGCTACACTAGCCAACACTTTGGACTGTCCACCGGTGGGTGGCTGTGTCCCCTTTGGGCACTTGGGGTCCCCCTTGAAGAGACCCACCTGGTCACATGCATAACACTTGCGGGGGCCGGTCTCAACAGGCTTCCCTGTAGAGACCCCTTTCTTCTTATCACCGGGGGGCTGGGAACCTTTACCCTGGGTACTAGTTTGGGGCCCTTTAGAGAACTCCTGTGCTTTACCCTTGTCCCCCCACCTTTCTGCTGGGGACCCTACCCACCTTTGGCTGAGTCTCCCCCAAACGCTTTCTTGTGGACCCTGGTACTCACCCAGCGGTCCACCTCCATAGCAAGCTTCCTGGGGTCAGTTAGCTTACTATCAACTAGGTGCTGGTGCAGATCTGCAAAACATAGACTAGACAAGTGCTCCCATGCAATCAAATTGTAGAGCCCCTGAAAATCTGTTACATTACTGCCCTTCACCCAACCATCCAGCGACCTACAGAACATATCCACACATTCCAACCAAGTGTTGGCCTCAGACTTTTACTGGACCTGAACTGATCCCTGTACTTCTCAGGAGTGAGCCCATACCTAGTGAGGAGAGCGTCTTTCATGTCAGCATAGGTGAGGTCCTGCCCCTTACCCAAAGCTATCAGAGTATCCCTAGCTTTCTCTGGAAAGAGAGGCCACAACCCCGCTCCCCAGTTCCTTTCAGGGACCCCATTCATATGAATCGACGACTCGTACCCTTGAAACCACCTTTGTATGTCATCACCCTTTTTGTACTCTTTACCTACATTCTTGGGGATGTGTACAATCCTGTCTGTGTGTGCTGAAGAATTTCTGCCACCATCTGAACCTGATCTACTCTTTAGCTCCAGCTCCTTGATCATTCTCTCATGATCTAGTATCATCTTCCTTTCCTCCATGGCTATTCTTTTCTCTTCCCTCTCACTTTCTATTCTGAGTTTCTCCAATTCAAACCTCCTTACTTCCCGCCTGTCCTTCAGCTCCTCTGGGGACAAACTACTGCTGCCTGGCCTGGAGGGTTCCCCCCCTCCCAAAAGCACATCCACCCTACGAACAGGCTCCTCCACCTCTCCATTGAGATCACCAGATTGCCCACTGGCATGTCTGGCTGCTACCCAGGCCCTCAGCGCCTTTTGTAGCTCATCCTTCCTGGTGAGGCCTCTGACCTGGACTTTCAGGTTCTTGCAAATCGATTTTAACTCCTTGACATTGTAGGCTTCCAATCGATCCTCCTCAAAGGCAATTTCTACTGATGCAACAGATGATGCAATTGATTCAGGCATGTTGAAGTAGCAAGTTCAAACTGGCAAGATCAAAAATAGGCCAAAAAGAAAAAGAACCTGTAAGTGGTACGTAATGGTCTGCGATATGGTAGTAGTGCACACCAATCACTGTAAGTCAAGTGCAAACACAAGTCCTATCCTCACCGCTGCCACCAATGTTAGAAATGGGGGCCTCTAGTTGGCAAGGGCTTGCACCTTTGTCCAAGTAGGGACCCTTCTTCCTAGTCAGGATAAGGGAGTTACGCTCCTAAAATAACCCCTGCTCACCCCCTTGGTAGCTTGGCACGAGCAGTCAGGCTAATTCTAGAGGCAGTGTGTAAAGCATTTGCACATAACCAACAGTAATACAGTGTAAGCACTACAAATGGACACCACACCAGTTTAGAAAAATATCCAATATTTTTATATACTTAAAACAAGACCAATACAATAAAAATCCACAGTACAGTACTTTAAAAATCTTCAGTTATCACAGTGTCCTTAAAAACAGTTCCTTGATGTCGATAGCTCCGTCCAGGGCTATCACGGCGTCGTGAACAAACAAATCCAAACAGTTCTGGCTGACCGCGGCGTCGCGGGTCAGCTACGGTGTCGGGAAGACCCGCAAACAGTACCTTTCAGAAATGCAGGGCGTCGATGACCTCGCGGTGAGCTTCCGAACACACGGCGTCCGCATGCGTCGGTTCCGGAGGTCGGTGCGGCGTCGTTGGGGCACTCGAAGTCACACGCGTTGCAGATCGATATCCTCTCTGTTGAAGTCAGGAGCGCTGGCGTCGGCCGGCGTCGGGTGCTGCGGTGCGAAGTGCAGCGGTGCGGCGTGCGGTGCCCTCAGGTCGCGGTGCGAGCAGCGGCTCGGTGGCGGCGTCGGATGGTGTCGTCGGTGAGACAAGGGTCGCAGTGTGAGATGAAGGCGGTGCTCGTCACGGTGCTGACAGGCCACGGTGCAGCAGCGGCGTCGTCGTAGCTGCAGCGCTGTCGTCGGCTGACGAACTTGGAGTCGACGGCACCGGCGTCGGTGGGCCAAGGCTGCGGTGCGGGATGAGGGCGGTGCGTCGGGTAACTTACGAGCGGTGCCCCGAACCACGGTGCAAGCAGCGGCGTCGAGTCCGGCGTGGAGCGGCGGCGTCGGGGATACCACGGCGTCGTCGTGAAGCGAGGCGGTGCGGAGTGCGGTGCCCACAGGTCGCGGTGCGAGCAGCGGCTCGGTGGCGGCATCAGCAGGCATCGTCGGTGAGACCAGGGTCGCGGTGCGGCGGTGCCCTCTGCGATGCCTTCAGGACACGGAGTCGGCAGCGGCGTCGTAGACGGCGTCGGGCTTGAAGTCTTTGCTGTTCCTGAGACTTCTTGAACAGGGGGCAAGCTCTACCTCAAGCCCTTGGAGACACTCACAAAGTAGATTGCAGAAAGTTCAGTTCCAGTCCTTTCACTGCCCAAGACAGAAGCAGCCACTGCAGGCCAACACAGCAAAGCACACAGCAAAGTGGTAGTTCCTCCTCACAGCTTCTCCAGCTCTTCTTCTTGGCAGTCTTCTTGATCCCAAAGAGTTCCAATTTTCTGGGGTTTGGGTCCTCCTTTTTATCCTCAATTTCTCTTTGTCCTCTGAAGGCAGAGAGGCCTTTGCCTAGTCCAAACCAGTTCTGGTCAGTCCTGGAGCACTTTGTTGACAAGTCTCCTTCTTTCCTTTCACAGTGCAGGCCAGGGACATCAGACGCACCACAGGAGGTGGAGCCAGCATTGTGGAGGGAAGGCCCCGCCCTATTCAGGTCCCAGGTGCATCTCCTCCCACCCATCTACATGTAGATCTTGCTATTCAGCCCTGTGCTGACTCACCCTGTCTCCTGGCATCCCCCAGCCCCTGTCACTCACACTCCAGACAAGGAATACACAACCTAGCAGAGGCAGGCTTGGATGGTTAGACAAGAAAATACCCACTTTCTAAAAGTGGTATTTTCAAACACAGAATGTTAAAACAAACTTCACTAAAAGATGCATTTTATCATTCTGAGTCCAGGCATACTAAACTCGAATTTCTACCATGTTCCCTGGGTCAGTTAGGATTATAAGCTGTAATAATCAAAACTGCCCATTCTGGCCTATGGGGAACAGGTAGCCTTGCAATAGTGAAAAATGAAATAGGCTGTAATTCACTATCAGGACATGCCACACACACCAGGGCATGTCCTACCTTTCACATACAATGCACCCTGCCCACAGGGGTACCTTGGACCTACCTTAGGGGTGACTAACATGTAGAAAAGGGAAGGTTTAGGGACTGGCAAGTGTGTGCACTTGCCAAGTCGACATGGCAGCCCCAGGCTGCACACAGGCTCTGCAATGGTAGGCCAGAGTTACACTTTACGGCTGTTTGCGTGGGTGGCACAATCCAGTGCTGCAGCCCACCAACAGCATTTGATCTATAGGCCCTGGCACTCTCAGTGCACTTTACAAGGGACTGACACATAAATCAAATAGGCCAATCATGGAAACACCAATCCATAACACATTTTTTACAGGAGCACTTGCACTCTCCCACTGGACAGCAGTGAGGAAAGTGCACAGAATCATTACACCAGCAAAAACAGAGTCAAAACCAGGAGGTCAGAAAGCAAAAAGTCAGGGGAAACACGCCAAAAGATGCCAAGTCTAACACAGGGCATAAACAACTTAAATTGAATCAGAAATTCAAAGCTATTCTAAACAGGGCCCCCCCAAATACGTTTGGCCCAGGGCCCCAAAAATCCTTAATATATCCCTGGATTAACCATAAGCAAATTAGCTTTAGCCCTACCGCTAAATCGCCAGACTCGTATTGGCTTTGTCGGCTTTAACAGCAACGTTCAGCTTAAATTCTTCCCTGCGGCGCTGAAAGCACAGGGATGTATGTCTAACTCTTAACACAAATAAAGCACACTTTATATATTTTTTTATTTCAATATAGTTAAATGTACAAATTGTGCGTGAAATGCCATTGGATATTTTCGAAAATACCAAAAAAGTTAAATGATTGCTACATTTCTAAAGAACAATTCATTCCACAGTTTACCTGGAATAACCCAGGTTCACAAACTTCCCTCCCCCAGCCCCACACGTAAGACTGCAGAAAAATTCTGCAGTCTGAAATTGGATTAGTGGTAAAAAAAAACTGTCCTCAAATATTAATTCGGCAAATCAGGATTTAGGAAGTCTCATCCTAAATCCAATTTTTACAGTTGTGTACACTTTATGAATGCAAAGTTTTTTGTGAATCGGGGACACGGTGAACTTTGAAGGTGTCAATCTGTGACTTTCAAGTAAACACAGGAGCAGAGAATCAGACACGTCATACCATTAAGGCCCTCATTAGTTGACGTTGTAACATTTTAATAGGTATGATTACATGTGACAATAAAAAAAAGCATTGAAAATGCAATAGGTCTCGCCTTTGATTAAGTTAAAGCCATTTGCTTTGCTAATGGTATTGTATAGCAAAGCAAATGGCTTTAACTTAATGAAAGGCGAGACCTATTGCATTTTTAATGCTTGTTCTTATGTGCATCTATATAGATTTAATGTCAGTGAAAGTAAATGTGGACCAATAATAGATATTATTAACTGTAACTGTACTAATAAACACACATTTATTATGTGGTAGAGGGAAATCTACACGATAAAAGAAAATGTATTACTTTTGTTGCGAAGGGGGGGGGCATCATTTACCCGCCTTTTGTGAGTCATGGCCCCTCTCCAAACTCAACAGTAGCTATAAATAGCATGTTACATTATGCTCATCTGTATATTATTATATGTTAAATGATTGTGGTTTTATTTATTTATTTTTTGCACACAATGCAGTGGTATAAAACACAGATTTTACAGTGTCCCGTGAAATATGAAAAATATTTCACAGGTCCTCCGTAGACTTCTACCATTGTTTGGACCAATAGGTTTATGTGGAAATGGAGAACCAAATGATATGGCACTGCTATCTAAATTTGGTAGCAAGAAAGGCAAATTATTCCACACATTCTCTAGCAGTAATATTTTGGTGCATTTGAGCTCAACACAACATTTGTATTGAAATCTGCAAATCATGTGGCAAATTATGTGACAAGTTTTGTAACACTGACAAGTTTGGTAGCACTGCAGCCACTGATTTGCATTATTCCACTGGCCATGACCACTGTCCATTATATTCTCAATAATCTATTCATGAAATGTAAACAAAACTTAAACATCTTAATTTTAGTTAGTGCATGTTCTCTCATCTACAGCCTGTATATTTTTAGCAATGCAAAAGGTGTTTTTTTCAAAACTTCTACATTCTTTTTTTTTTGTTGTTTATTAACAGCTTGTCATACCATACAACAATATAATGCGCGTGCCAGGAGCAACGCGCCCAGGAATTCAGGACAAGCAACTTTTTAGGTGCATATACATATCAAGCAATATATGAACAGATACCCAATGAAAATGCCATAAGGCAAACGAAAGAAACAAACCCCCCCCCCCTCCCTCGCCCTCTGGCACTGCAATGATATGACCTACATAGCGGCAACATTTAGACTTCTGATGCGCACACATGTCGGAATAGTACAATAACCTGGGATCAATTGCATTAAGTATCATTAGCATAGAAATAAGAATGTGTGACATCTTACAAATCAGGGTGGCTTGATAAATATATGGTAAGTGGGGCCCAGAAATCCTTGGGCCTTGATGACTCAGGGAGTTCTTCAGCATAGGTCTCTAGTTGTTCCCTACAGTAGGTCAAGTCCCGGATCCATTTACGAACCGTGGGCAACCCCCGTGCACCCCAGTGCTGCGCCACGGCCCGCTTGGCCATTAGCGTCGCCACAGCCACCAACCTCCTGTTACAGGGCTTTAAGGGTGTCACATTGCCCAACAAGCATAGCTCAGGCGTGCATCCCACTCGTTCCAGCACGACCTCCGTTAACACATCCACCACCCTAGACCAAAATGTAACTAACCCCGCACAGAGCCAGGAGAGGTGTAGAAAATCGGCGTCCGCATGCCCACACCGCACACAATTAGCCGTATCCCTCAGGCCAAATTTCCTCAGCTGCACAGGGGTGTAGTAGAGCTGGTGTAAAAAGTTAAAATGTATGATACGTAGATTACAGTTAGCTGTGAGGCGCCCAGTCAGTTTACAGCAAGCATGCCAATGGTCTATGGACATCGTGCTACCCAGAGCTTCGTTCCATTTAGCGTATGAGGGGTGCGCCTCCTCCTCACGCTCACGAAGCGATGCAGCGTATAGTTTAGTGATCAGTCCCTTACGATCCTCACTTGCGAGCACCGCCTGCAGCGCCCGCAGTGGCTGAGGCTCAGTGGGGTAGTTAGGATATATATCCCTGATTGCCTGCCGAACCCTCACGTATGTGAAGCATAGCATAGCTCCATGTGACCGACCCGCCTGTACGTCCAGCAGTGAGCGGAACTGGCTTTGTTTGTACAAGTCCCCCAGCTGCGTGACCCCGACCGCTTGCAATGCGCCCAGCGCCGAACGCTCTTGCGCCGCGGATATGCCAGGATGTGCCGCAATCGGCAATTTGGGGGCATAAAGGTAGGGCAGTTTCGCTCGTCTAGCCAATGTCTGCCAGGCCCAGGCGGTGCACTGCACCGGATTGATTTCCGTTCGGGGGCCTCCACTCCCACCCGAGAGAGCAGCTGCCACCAGTGGCAAGGGGAGTATTGCGTCCGCCTCAATCGCCGTATGGGGGAGATAGCGGTGTGGGAAGAACCAATAATGCGCAAAATGTGCCTGAGCACATAGGTAATAAAGGCGCATATCTGGGGCCTCGAAGCCACCGCGTTCAAAGGGTTGGACTAGGGTGTCCCAGCTACAACGAGGTTTTTTGCCGCCCCACACAAATGATAGTAAGGCCGTCTGTAATGCCTTGAAGGCCGAAATATTCAGACGGAGTGGGATATTCACGAATAAATATAATAGTTTGGGCAAAATGGTCATTTTAATCACAGCGATGCGGTCCGCTAACGAGAGGGGCAGGCGGGCCCACCTCTCCGTTTTTTCAGTGAGTTGTGTGATGGTGCGCCCGTAATTCATGGATATGACCTGGGCAGGGTCCCTGTGCAGCCAGATCCCTAAGTATTTCACCGGATCCCGGGCCCAAGACAGGGGGAAGTCCATCTCAAATTCGTCAGTACCCGCTGTTAAGGGAAATACTGTCGACTTGGCCCAGTTTATACCTAAGCCAGAGAATCCTTCAAATGTAACATATTCCCTCAGCAGTTCAGGGAGGTGGGTTGCAGGCTCACGGACATATAACAGCATGTCATCCGCATAGAGCGAAACAACAAGTGGCCGTTGTCTAAAGCGCAGTGCAGCGGGGGCGTGCAATTGGCGCAACTTACATGCCAGTGGCTCCAGCGCCAGCGCAAATAGCATTGGTGACAGAGGACATCCCTGCCGTGTGCCTCTGCCAATGGGAAACGCCGAGGATACCCAGCCATTCACGCGAACTCTAGCCGCAGGTTTGGTATACAGGACCCTGATCCATTGCAAAAAAAACGGGGGAACACCCATTCGCGTGAGAACGGTAAACATATACTCCCAGGAGAGGGAATCAAACGCCTTGGCAGCGTCTAGTAGCACCGCCGCGGCTTGGAAGTCTGCGTCAAAATAGTGAAGAGTGGTGAAGAGAGTTCGCAGGTTATGCACAGTAGACCGGGCAGGCACAAAACCAGACTGGTCAGGGAGTACCAGCAGGGGAACCAGAGGCTGAAGGCGGAGTGCAATCATTTTCGCCAGTATCTTGGTGTCGATATTAATCATTGAGAGTGGTCTGTATGAATCGCAGTGGCTAGGCTCCTTATCCGGTTTCAGTAGCATCACCAGTAGAGCCTCCCGCAACGAGGGTGGGAGCTGTCCAGTATCATACGCTTCCGCATATACTTCAAGAAGGCGAGGGGCCAGGTCCTCCGCGAATGTCTTATAGAACTCGCTCGGGAACCCGTCTAATCCCGCAGCTTTGCAGGTAGGGAGGGACATAATAGCGAGTTTTACATCTTCCTCATCAAAAGGTTGAGTAAGATATTCCCTGTGGCCGGGAGACAGCCAGCCCAGTGCGACATCATCCAAGTATGAATGGATCTCGGCCGGCTGCACTACATCTCTATTGCTATAGATTGCCGTGTAATAGTCAAGTATGGTCTCACTAATGGCGGTTGTGCCGTAACAAGCTGTCCCTGCCTCGTCTAGGATTTCCGTGATATACTCTTGCCTCCGCGGCGCAGCCAGTTTTTGCGCGAGCGAACGGCTAGGCCGTCCCCCGCTCACCATAGTATCGGGCCTTGCTACGCCTGGACCTATGTACCAGTTCCTGGTCAGCCGTGTCGTTATGTTCTGTCACCAGTGCACGGATCTTGGACAGAGTTTCGGGCAGCGGATCCATCTCATAGGCTCGCTCCAGAGTGGAAATATCGGCGGCCAATTTGTGAATTCTGCGCCGTAAGTCACGCAGTACTCCAGCCTGCGCCCCCATACAGACCCCTCTGATAGTGACTTTGAACGCTTCCCACATGGTGCCTGCGCTATCAACTGTGCCAGCATTTTCCCGGAAAAAATTACGAATCGCCTCTCCTACTGAGGCCCGGAAGACCAGGTCCGTCAGGGAGGACGGTTGTAAGCGCCACTGGAAGGGTGGCAAATCACATGCTGGGACCTGTAGATCCAGGAGCACCGGGGAGTGGTCCGAGAGCGTCCTGGCTAAGTGGCGCACTCCAGTCGTCCACGCACACGCAGCCTCCGTAGCCAGCCAGAAGTCCAAGCGGGACCAAGTCCCATGCACAAATGAAACAAACATGCTCTCTCGCTCCCCCAAATGTTGCATACGCCATATATCCCTCAAGCGTCCCGCATCCATCAGGCCACGCAGCACCTCCGCCGCCTGTTTAGGCCGTGCATTTTCACTGCCCCTCCGGTCAGCCTCCATATCCAGACAGACATTAAAATCCCCTCCCCATATAATCTCCGCGTCTGGAAACCCCGAGATGCAGCGCCATACATCAGCAAAAAGGCCGGGTCATCAACATTCGGCCCATACACATTTACAAAAAGGACACTCGACCGACCTAGTTGACCATGCACCAACACCACTCGTCCCTGATCATCAGTCTCTGTGCGCGTGACTTGGAACGGTATCCCTTTCTTGATCAGAATAATCACTCCCTTGCATAGCTAGAATAAGAGGAAGAGGCACGAAAGCCAGCCCATCGAGCCCCCACCTTCCCTTCGGAAGCTTTGGTAAGATGTGTCTCCTGTAAAAAGGCAATGTGGACCTCCATCCTGTCTAAGTAGGCAAACACCGACCTGATCTTTTTGGGAGTATTGAGGCCACGGACATTCCATGTTAAAAGGCGCATTTTACCACTCATCTATCAGCAGGTTATGAAATGATGTACCTATCGAATATTTCAAAGACATGCCTGTGCAATTACATTGAAAATAGTAAAAAGCATAAAATCCTAAAAAGACAGTGCCAGAGAGCATCCCCCCATCGCAATCCCCCATCCCCCCTCCCACTTCAGCATCCCCAACTCGCCAAAGCCATCCCTACCCACCCCTCCCCCGTCCCAACGAACTACCAGCAATGCAAAACTGAGATGGGGTGCACCCATGTGAGGGCGTTAGAGTGCTACTATCCTCCTATCTAGTAGGAGGAGGCTGAGCAGGGGTCGGTAACTATGCCTGGAAATTACAACATCATGGAGCGCGCCCATGGTATGCGAGCAGGCGTATCCCAGTCAGCCCCGGCCAAAGACACCTGTGAATGGAAGGAAGAGCAAATCATACTGATAAGTGATACATCATGAGGAATGGGAAACCTGGAAAGTCAAATAGGCAACCGTGGCAGCAAAACAATTCAGCCAATGCACCCTATGGGTCTATTGTTCCTCAGTCTCTGATGGCGATCGGGATTCGCGTCGCCTCCTCTTGAGGCGTTTGGCATGTTCTAAGGCTGCTTTGGGGTTATTAAAAATGTGAGAGTCCCCGTCAGGGCCTATCTTCAGGCGAGCAGGGTATAGCATGGCATACGGGACCCCTTCCGCTTGTAGAAATTTTTTGACACCTCCAAACTCCCTCCTCGCAGCCTGGACAGTGACAGTAAAGTCGGGAAAGAAGGAGAGTTTATTGCCTTGATGTTCTATGGCCCCTTTCTCTCTCGCCAGACGTAGTATAGTGTCCCGGTCCCTATAATTCAGTACTCGTGCAATAATGGGGCGGGGGGGAGCGCCCGGGGCCGGTCGAGCCGCCAATGAGCGGTGTGCCCGTTCCACAATGAACATGTGTGAAAGCTGCTCCGTACCGAATAGGTCTGTGATCAATGTTTCAATGTAGGTCTCCATTTTGCCCACATTGGTGGATTCCGGCAGCCCAGTAATGCGGAGGTTATTGCGCCTGGAGCGGGCCTCTAAATCCTCGTTCTTGGCTTGGATGACTGAAAGGACTTTTTCCATGTTAAGCGTTTTCCCGGCGACTTCACTTAGACCATCCTCCACTGTAGACACCCGCTGCTCGACTTCCCCCATACGGGCACGAGGACATGTGGTCCAGCCGGTTGTTGACAGCCGCCATTGTTCCCTCGATGGATTGGAGGCTGCGCTGCATGGCCAAAAGCGTGGTCTCGAGGCCAGTGGGCCCTCCCTCCTGGGCGTCAGCCTCCGAGTCCGAGGCAGCCTTCTGTGGGGTTTTAGTGGATTTTCGGGCCTCGAACGTGAGGCAAGGCTGGGTTCTGTCTGTCCTGCCCATAGCGCCAGTTATCTAGGCAAGTCCTCCGCAGGGGAGCAAGCCGAATCCCTCGCAGACTCCAGGCGGGTCATCAAATTAATCCACTCGTTCCTCCCGGTGAGCGCAACTGCCCACCCGAGATATGCAGGCCCGCACCAGCACAGGAGGTCGCCCGACAGCAGGGAATGGGCTTGGGGTCAGAGCATGAAGGCCCCCCACCAGTGAAAGTTCTCGTGTCCACTAGCCCCTCATCAAGAGCCAGTGAGTTAGCAGCTCGTTCTAATCAAGGGGATTCAGCACAGGCCCCGGCCACCCAGATGTGAGGTGGTGCGCACCCCGGAGTCGCATCAGTGAAGGATCCACAGCAGTTCAAAGCAATGCGGGGTGTATTCCAGACCCAAGCCTGGGTCCCAGCTGCACTCTCCGTCAGAGACCCGCCACAACAGCCTTGAGGATAACCAGTGGCAATGCAGGGGTAAGTGTGCCAGTCCCTCCTCTCCCAGATCTGTACAGAGGCCTAACGCTCTATCTGTCCCGTGGGACCACCAAGCACGGGCCCAGCAGTAGCCGCGGCAGTGACAGCCAGCAGACGGCAGCAACTGGAGCGCGATCTCCTACTCCGGCCTACAACTCCCCCCAGGCGCCCGCCCAAGCTCGCAGGGCCGCAGCGCCGACCAGGGCCCCCGCCCGCCTCCACTGGTGCGAACCCCGGCCGGGCCGCGCCCCACTCACCGTGACCAGCACCCAGGAGTCGTCTCCGCCTGCAGTCCGCAAGTGTATCTCTGCACCTCGGCGCGGGTCCCCAAAGCTCGCACCGGGCCGCCGCCGCTCGCCTCTCCCACACGGTGGTCGTGCTCGTGACTGCAACGCCCAACAGCGCAGTACTCGGCCTCGTCCTCGTAGGGCCCGCACAGGCCTTGTAGGTCCCGGCCGCCCTCAGACAGCACCCCTCCTCAGAGCAGGCAGGTACGCCGCCGGCAGCAGCTCTCGGCCACCTCCAATCGGCGCCTCAGCTCCGCGGCAGGCAGGGTCGCCACAGCCCGGCCGCGTCAGCGGAGTGTGCAGGTGGCCGCCATTTTGTGCGCACGCCACGAGTCTCGATCGCTCCGGTGAAGCGCCGCCACAGAGCGATCCGCCGCTCCGCAATGCCACCAAAGTATGCAGGGGTCTTGGCCAGCTAGGGTCGCGCGGTTTCCGTAGCGCAGTTTCTGATGTTCCAGGCGGATTATAGGCGGATGGTGGCTCAGCCGGGCAGAGCGACCTTAAGGTGCGGCCATCTTGCCGTGCGCCCTCTAGCGCCCCCAAAACTTCTACATTCTTAACTACATAATTAAGTATTGTTCTCTTCTGCTTACAGCGAACAACCGAACAAAATAGTCCAATATTACTCTTACTCTTTTCAATAAACTTTCTCCTTTAAAAAAAATACACCTTTTCTTGAAAGCAACCCCAAAATGAACATGCAGCCTAAAAAACCATTGCATGCAACATGTGTAATAAAGTCCATATTGTCATGTCGAGATCCTGGGTCACATTTACCAAAAAAACTAGACGTTTAGCTCTTGGCATTGCACAAACAGCAATATTTCCAAAGCCCATATTTCACAGAATTGATGCCATACCAGTGTGAATTATGTTTCATAATTTCTAAGAAATTATGGGGCATATTAGCAAGGAATAGCGATATTTATCGCTAAACGCGCTTAGCGCGAATCCTGTTAACGCCGCCTATCGCTGGAAAATATCGCTGAGATAACACCCTATTAGTAAGGTTTATCTCCATAGCGATAATATTTCCAGCGATAGCGGTAAATGCGAGAATATCGCTGGAAAACCAGCGATATTCTTGCATTAACGCTAAGGTGGATTCAGCATTAGAATCCACCTCCTATACCTTAAACAGGTAAGTCATAGTCAGTAGCATGTGTTAAAATCTAGCGATAAACGCGCTTAGCGCGATTTATTTTATCGCTTCGCCTGCCTTGATAATAGGGGTTAGTGATGTTAGCGACTGTTTACAGTCGCTTTTAGTGGGGAACGCCTACCTTGCATGTCATTAGCGATAAATATCGCTGACATGCAAGGCGATGTAATTCCCGGCCTCTAACGCCTGAAAGCTGTCGCTAACGCCTGTTAGCGACAGCTTGCTAATAGGGCGTTAAAAATATCGCCGATTTAGCGGCAAAAAGTGCCGCTAAATCGGCGATAAAGCCCTTGATAATATGCCCCTATATAATTTCTAATAAATAATGCTTTTAACCGATGGGAAGCACATGTCAAATGTCTCTGGAACCCAGGGAGGGTTTGTACACCTTCCTGCAGCTTGACAGGAACACACACAGGACTGACTTGTACTTTTTTTGCAACGATTTTTATACATCTGCAAATAAAGATTTATTTACTCCTTACTCATAAAGTTTTCCGATAATTCCCAGCAATTATGCTGTTCTCATGAACTATTGAAATAGTCAGGGTGGGTGAAGCAATGTCTGTGAATAATGCATTATCTAACCTATAGTGTGTCAGCGATATTAATAGCCAAACATAAGTGAATTTAAACCCCCTCCTTTACCTGCTACTTTACTATTTTTGACTATCACCAGATTTCGAACATCCTTCTGACATATGTGTATGCATACACAAGTCAAGTTATTTAAGGGTTTGCTCAAAATTGTAAAAGTTTAAAAGGATTGTAAGGTGTTTTTAAAATCTTAAAGACCTTCCAGCACAAATTGCTCAACAGCATCTGCATCAAATTTCACCAAATATGAATTGACCATGTGCCCACTTAAAACGTGTAAAAACTGATCCAGTTGTTTTCAAGAAAAAAATAAAGTACATATGATGAAAATGCGTCAATAATTTGGAAGTTTGCAGATCCAGCCGACTCATATTCAGTGAGTGTCATATTTTTAAATTAGAATACACATTCCCCTTGCCAATAAACACCACTAAAAAGCACGGGAAGATTATGTTATTAGGACTGTATCATTGCACCTTTATCTACTTACTCCACTAGTTACCCACTCACTTTTATGCACTTGAAAAAATAAATGATTTGCAAAAAATACTGAAGAATCATCAGCACACCCCCCGACTTGACACAAAGCATTTTTTGGGTTGGATAGGGGGGACTATATATTATTTGTGTGACTTATGCAGTGCTTTCGTGTGTTTTAAAGCAGCTTCATTAGTAAATTATAGTACTTTCGAGAATATATTATGTTGTAGTCAGTAGTCATAGTAAACGTAACTGTCAGTGAAAACATATCTCCAGCATATGCATACACACACATGCAGACACAGACAAACACATCAATACACACACAGGTGTACATGTAGCATGCCGCACTGAGAGACAGTGTTATGCCAGTAAATTGGTGTGTATTTTAAGGCAGAAGTGCAAAAGCCTGGGCTTAAGAACAGGACAATAAACAGTAGCACTATATTTAAATAGACAGCATGCATGGAACCTGTGAAGCGCTCGTTTTTGGCGCTATGATGATATAATCGTACATTATACAACTTTCATACATAATAGAATAGAGCCTGCTCCCTTCAATGGCTCCGGCACCGACAGTTGTTCACGGCGCAAGCAACTGCCGGGCAGCACAGGCCGGCACTCATTTTATTTTATAGCAGTAATATGAAGGCGCTATTGTGCATCCTCGTTGCATTGTAACTTTCTGTGATAGTCACATGGGCACACCACACGTGTATTTGCCGTGGAGTAATACCCTGCCTGCACCAGCCCCGTGGAATTCAATACAAGAGGTGTTTATGAGAGGTCAGACTAAATACTGTTTTTCAGAACATTTTCTAGAACACAAATGCAAAGACTTGAACCATTCTTTAACACTTTGCAAAAACAGTCTTGGTTTATGTATTTTAAAATTTTATTTATGAGTGAGCAGTTGTGTCCTTAAAACTTTCTTTTTTTAACACAAAAAAAACAACAATGCTCCGGAAAAATAGACATACATGTACGAGCGAGAGAGATAATGTATAGATGTGCGTATCTCTTTTTCTTTATGTTTGTCTATATATTTTTTTTTGTATACATATAGATGATCACGATTTTAAAATCGCATGCATATTCCAAAGGTAAAAACTCACATTTTGTTTTAATAAATATTAATACGCAACCTCTCATTACTGTACCCCACTTAGCCAATGATGCACCGATAGATAATCCCTGTGCACGGACGTGCCTAGCGTTTTATATTTTCAAACTAAACTGTGTGCTCGCCTAAATTATAGGCTGCCAAGAATTCCAGGCACAAATTTCTCAGAAAAAAACCCCACAAATCTGGATGATACCATGGGACAATAAACAATGGGCGTACGCGAGAGCAGGTCGAGCGCGGGTTTCTGTGTCTAGCGCCTCGATGAGAAGTGCCGTGTCTGGCGGCTCGGCTTTCGAGGCCTCGCCTTTCAGAGTCGGACCCGCGGTCCTCGCGCTGTTTTGTCCCAGTCCTGTGGCCCAAGTGTGACTAACTGACTCATTATGCCAGCCCTGGCACATTCTGATGCAACTCATTGTATAATCATGAGTCCATCCCGGGGAGGGGTTGGGACTCCTTCCTGCCGCGGCAGACAGTGCCCTGAGTGCACGCCCGTGGAACCCGAGGCGCATTGCCGGGTTGGAACTGAAGCACACTTCACTCAGTCGGACTAGAGACGGCAGTAAACTGCGATGGTACACGTCCAAGGCCCCAACATCCGTCTGACTAGCTGGGCACGGCTGGGATTAAAATGCAATGTGCGTTAAAAGGGGATGATTTCATTCACTTCTAAAACATGCAGATGTGGAGCGTCTTTTCTTACCATGACGTTACGTCCGGTAAAGGTTACATTGTTGGCACCTATATACTGCGTGCTCAGACACTGCCGCGGCAGCATATTGTTCCTCGTTGACATATTTAAGACACGCATCTTGCAGTGTATTTGTGTAGCACACAACAGCAAGGTGTCACCTAGTCTAGCATTCAAGAAAATAATAATATATTTCAACCAGGCTTACTATTATGGTGTCACTGGACGGGCGAGCCCGGCATTTAGAACTTGTGCTCGCTCACGTGTGTTGGATAGCTGTTGGCGACAGGCACGCATGCTATTAAGTTTGTTTTAGCTACATCACCGAGGGCTCGGAGCACAAACACGTATATATTAAGTTCAGAGAAATATGTGTATAGTATATATGTACACACCGACATTTCTTAAAATGCGTGCTCACGTGCGTGTGCTGCTGTAGGCGCTGCCATTAATTGCATTATGTATAGATATACATATTCATACGCACACCCGCATACATATAGAATAGGCACACGAATTACGTCTGTACGCATATACTTGTATAAAATGTGTAGGTATGTACTTCGTAAGCATATCAGCATGCTTTTCAAAGCGTGCACGCACTCGTGTTGTGAGAGTGCGTATATGTGTGTGCACGCAACATAAATACCACCACCCTATGCTGTACCTGACTAAACATGCACATAACTATGTATATATTACACAGACACTAAATGTATGGGAGCGAGCTGTATATAAGGCAATACTCCATTTTAGTCTCATTTTCTAATTAACACCTTAATAATGTTTAAGACATCTGGTGCCCATGCTACACCACCTACCAAAGACACCTTTAAAGACAAACGCGTAGCGCACAAGCACAATTTCGCAATGTTATAAGAGCCAGTTGGTTCGGCACTGACTGCCACGGAATGAAATGTTCTGTGTGGAGACAGTTCTACATTAGAGGCGACATGGTGTAAAACCGCCTTCACGAGAAAGATCAACTATGTGCATAAACCTCCTTTTCACGTGGTCTTTAAAACAGGCACCTTTGAATAGCTTTCCCAATGTATAGACAGAGAAAACAATATAAACAAGCATCGATCTATTGTCTTTATGGGGCCATGTGATTCTAATTAGCATGGAGGCGCGCACTGCCTCGACCTTCAAAGGAAAAAAATCTTGACAAAACCAAGATTTTTTTCCTTTGAGAGGTCGGGGGCAGTGCGCGCCTCCATGCTAATTAGAAACACATGCCCCCATAAAGATAAGAAAGTGCTTTGCGACAGACGCAAAGCAGACGAGCCAGTCCGGATGGGCCAGACCAAAAAGCAAAAGGACGGCAACCAAAATACCCCATTTCCAATGGCAGGCCACCGTTTAGCATAAACGGTGACGCAAGCCAATGGAAATGAGGGGCGGGGCTTCGAGTCCCTTTCTGAAAACCCCTCATCCACAAAATCTCTCACCGAGCGAGCAGTGCTTTGCGCTGCATTGCTAGGCGAGACCTAAAAAATACAGTTATAGCTTTATATGAGTTTCATGAGTAAAAAACACTTTCAGTCATAGTTTGTGATTACTGAAACCCGCCACAGGCTGTATTTCCATAGCTTGTAGCTATTAACGGATTTCGTCTGCCATTGGCATTGGCTACTAATTTCTATCACCTCTTCAAAATCATGTTACATTGCTGATGAAGTAATTGCTTTATTGAGTGGAGCAAGGCGCCACAGCCTCACTATATGGTCCTAGGGCCGAACCTAGGGGTGTGCAGAATTTACAGAATTTGCCTTGCACAAAATTTCAGGGAAAGTATATGAAATTATGCGTAATTACATTAATTGCAAATCAAGCATTTAGTGGTATAGTTCAGTGTGAAGTGCCAGTGCAGCACTTTGTGAAATGGACCCTGGATGACTGCTCAATAAAGATTGGATGCAAATATTACTTGCACATGTCTATAAATACTGGGCAAATGCAAGTTATAAAACGGAGGCCCAGATTTTCTCACATTTTGCATTGTAGGTGTGGCACAGTTTTGAGCAGGCATGGCACGAAAAATATTCTAGGATTAACAATGCTATGCAAAGTCAGATTTGCATGGCTTCGTAAAAAAAAAAAAAGTAATGCAACATACCTAATAGCGCTGCCTGCGTTAGTATGTCGGGGAGGCATTACATGAGTGGAGCATGGGCATTCCTATGTACATG
The DNA here is from genome assembly GCA_963921515.1 of Calotriton arnoldi. Taxonomy (NCBI): domain Eukaryota; kingdom Metazoa; phylum Chordata; class Amphibia; order Caudata; family Salamandridae; genus Calotriton; species Calotriton arnoldi. The sequence continues at coordinate 528,303 of CAWUFW010007417.1, read as the reverse complement.
GGCAACCCATGTACTAGCACGCAAACCTACATTTACTAATATCCGTAAACCTGGATTTGCACCAAAATGGTGCTCCTTGTTACTTTCTCTTTGCAAGTGTGGTGCATCATGCAGCACACATAAAAGAGGAATACTTTTCTGTAGCCCTTTCTGCACAAAAACTATCCTGCCCTCAACGCAGGCACCCTTGCACTATGGCTCAAGGGTGCCTGCGTTAGTGCTAGGCAGCCATTTTTTATGGGTAGCTGTGATGAGCTTTGCAGATGTCCTGCTGTGCATGTGCCAGCTGAGCATGGTATTCCTCGATCTGCAGGCACAAGTTACAGCAGTGACATCATGGCAGAGGGTGTGCCAACTTACAATGCCGTGGATAATATTGGTTTTCGGGCGCTTAGACAATAGTCCAGAGAGGAGTTAACAGACCTCCATTAATTTCAATGACAGGGGGTGGGGCAGGCTAATAGGGAGAACGAGGTGATGGGTGGTGACAATTTATAGTCATCATGAGAGGGGGCAGGCTGTGGGACGGGTGCAGCTGACTGCTCTCTTCATTCCTCTCATGTCGTGTGCTTCCACTTTTAGAAACATGCTGAAGCTGAGCCTGAGCCCTTTCTCTTAGGGCAACTCTCTAATCTTGTTCCTGACAGCACAGGCCCAAAAGAATACAGGTTGGCACCTATGTTCCCTTTAAGCTGCAATTACATGAGCCCCCTGGCTACATTACACAGTTCATTATTTTTAGGCACCAGGTTAAGCGATTTGCTCAGAATCACATCGCAGGTTATTGAGCCAGCGCCAAGACTCGAGCAGCACTTAGTGCTTTTTTTATTTTTGCTTTCCCTCGAACTTCCGGTTCGCCTTGTGCACAGCCTGCATTTTTCTCTTTTGGGAGGGCACATGCTCTGCCTGTGTCTTGTTGTTGTGCGCACCCCATGTCTGTCTCTGCAGAGCACATCACATGTCTTACTGTACTGTGCCAGCCTGTACCCGTCCCTTGTGCTGCACTTCTTATGTCTCTCTCCTCATTTCCAGTGTCTGTCTCTGCAGGGCACGACCTATGTCTGACTCTTGCTGTAATTCTCATCCTCTGCCTGTCTCTGCAGTGTACAGCCTGTGTCTGTCTCTTTCAGTAGGGCACTCCTTGTATTTGTGTCTTGCTCTAATGTCCATCTGTCAGGAGGTCGAGGATATCGGGAGTCCGGACCAGCCAGAGGAAGGGGTTAACGCCGTGCTGTTGCCTTCTATACAGGCGGGTCTGGAGCCCTTTAACGAGAGCGCCTCGGAAGGAACCTCGGAGGCGTGGCCAGTGACGCTGTACTCGGCCGTCCAATCCGGAGACCGATCGGACGGAACAAGAGGAGTCGGCTCCCGCACGTATGCGGAAGGAGAATCCCGGGCGAGAGGAGAGCCGGAAGCGAGGAATCCGAAGGAACCGGACGGACGGAGAGAAGCAGAGACCGGAGTAGCGGACACCGCGGAAGACGACAAGCCAGGAGGCCAACGGTACCGTGTTCCGCCCAGCCACCCCCCAGGAGGAGGGTGGCTTACAAAGGTACGGGCAAGACTACAGGGGTTCCAGGGCACGGGTAGGGGAGGGCGGTGAAAGCGAGGGTGGTCACGGTTGAAACTTCACGGTGTCGGTGGTCACAGGTGACTCCTCCTTCACTCCCCGCTCCCCTGTATTGATAGCGTCCCGTTATCCCCCTGACGTGGTGTTCTTGTCTTTATTTTCCTGGGCCTGGACGTCTACCGGTGGCGAGATCGCGGACCTGCTGCGACGCCAGGACAACGGTTACGAACCCAGAGGCACCAAGGGGGGAAGCCGGAGAGAGAACAAAACAAGGCACCAGCCCTATCAGAGGACTTTACCGTACTTGTGGTTATCAAATAAAACATCTCGCTGTACAATACCCCTATCTGGCCTCCTTACTGACCGTGAAACCCCGAATAGGAGCCCCCCCCTTACACCATCCTATGTTTCTCTCTGAAGTGCACCTCTTTAGAAGTCATGTGGCTGTCTGTGATGTGAATGGACTGTCTCTTGCTGTGGTGCACATCTATGTCTATCTCTTGCTGCAGTGTTTATCTGTCTGTCACTGCAAAGTGCGACCTGTGTCTGTCTCTTGCTGCAGTGCTTATCATGCATCTGTCTGCAGTGTAGAGCCCGTATGTCTCTTGCTGTGCTGCACTTCTTCTGTCTGTTTCTGCACAACCAATGTCTGTCACTGCTGTGTACAGCGTGCATGTCCATCTCCAGGAGTGCAGTGCCCTAGCTGTCTTAGCAGACTCGGCCTATTTCGCGTAGGTTGGGCCTGTGACTTGTTTGTCTAAGTGTGTATCGATCTCTAGGAGTGCAGTCACCTGCCTGTCTCAGCAGTCTTGGTCTGTCTCTCATAGGCTCTCCCTGTCTCAGTGTGTGTCCATCCCCAGGTGTGGAGTTGTCACGTGGCCGTTGGGGACATTGTCGACTTCACTAAGTTAACATGAGTTCTGCAGCCATTATGCAGCTTTGCGCACGTTATTACATGGCTTTATTTTTGCAAACAACTTTGTTCGTGCCTTTCACATGAAAACTATCTGCTGTGTTCGTTCTCTGCCTGTTCCTGGAGTTTAGTCTGAACATTGTGAGCAAGGTCGATAAACAATGCCCCTTGTTATTCTGTTCTGGTCAGGCCCTAGCACCTAGACAAAACTTACCAATGCAGCTGTTGTTGAACACTCGTACTTTGATATTATGGGGATACATGCATAGGGAGCACACACTTGGAGAGGGACCTTTCCAGGGAGAAGAGAGAGACAGCACCTGTGATGTAAAATTATCATCTATAGGCTAAGGTATGGGGTCTGCAGACACAGCCCAGAGATCTTCTAATATATAATAATACTTCTTCTTAGCAAGGGGAGGGAGGTTAGGCTCTATAGTCTTTTCTCTATTGTCTTTTCATTATGACATCTCCCTTCATGATATTTGGACTAGCTGCTATGCTGACTGTATTTGTATTATGCATTTTCCTGCTTGTTGTGGCACGTATACTGCATGTTAGGGCACGTTAGTTAAAATAAATATTTTATGTTTAAATTTCTCTTATTGCTTTTCAACATTAAGTACAATAGGCCAGTAAACGCCTTACATTCATCGGAGTATAATCCGGCTTGAAATCCACCTATCTGGCTCACAAAGTCAACAAAAAGAGAAAAAGACAACAACCCCACCCCCTTCCCCCCCTCCCCCTTCCTCAGCGAATTGTGTCTGGGTAAGGCAAGTTCGGGTGAATGTCGTGAGAGTAGAGTGAGAGTGCGGGGCCCTCAAGCAGTGGTGGCGGGCGGCGGACGAGGCGGGTCTGCGAGTCGCAGGAGCCGGAGATATTTAGGGCAGGTGAGCTCTGTGAACTCGGAGGTAAGCAGGTTGAGGAAAGGCTCCCAAAGGCCATGAAAGGACGCCTTCGGGTGGGCCACTGTAAGTGAAATCCTCTCCATTCCCAGGATCCCCCACAACCTATGGAGCCAGCCAAGGCGTGTCGGTGTCGTCGTAGTGCCCCAGTGTGTAAGAATGTTTTGGATTACTGCGCCTAGCGCCAGGGCCATCTGTTTGCCTCGTCGGGATTTAAGGGGGAATGTGAGAGCGTTTGGGAGGCCTAGCAAAACATACGCAGGGAAACGAGGTATCTGTGTGTCAAAGTGAGAGTCGATGTCATTAAGCGTCTGTCGCCAATAATCCTCCAATAGTGGGCATTCCCAGAGAAGGTGAGTGAGGGTACCTAGAGAGCCGCATTTTCTCCAACAGAGGGGACTGCGAGAAGGATTGCCGCGGTGTAAACGTTCAGGGGTCAAGTACCAATAAGTAGCCACCTTGGTGGCTGTCTCAGTGGAGGCCATGTTGCGAGCCGTGTGTCGGGCCCTGTAGTAGATTGATGACCATTCTTTCCGTGTCAGTTCCCTGCCCAGCTCTTTTTCCCAGCGAAGCTGTCCTGGGGTCCTCCCCTCCTGGGGTATAGGGCACATAAACTTATATAGGTCCGAGGTAAGTCGAGCATCCGAATGGCGGGTGAGGAGCCATTTCTCGAAAGGGGTGAGACGACGCTCCGCGCCTGCGCGAATGTCGCTCTGGAGTACCCAATGACGGATCTGGAGGTACCTGTACCGTTCAGTTTCGGGTATGCCCAGGTCCCTGCGAAGGTCTGCAAATGGTCGGAGGCCATCAAGATCAAAGAGGTGGCCAATGGATCTGTTTGCTTCTCCCGTCCAATGCTGGAATCCAACCTCATCCAGCCCCGGTGTAAAATCAGGATTGCGGACAATAGGTGCAAGGGGGGCGGGGAAGGTAGTGAGCCCACGATTAACGGCCACCTTATCCCAGGCCAGAAGGGTGGGGTGAGTCACCTCCGAGAGGTACAAATTGCGGGGCCTCCCAGGCCGAGTGAGAAAGGGGATGCTCCAGAGGGAGCGACCAGCGAGGGAGCGGTCCATGAAAAGCCAATGCTTTTCGGACTCTGGGCGAGACCATTCCACCAGGGCCCGCAGTTGGGTTGCCCTCCAGTAAGCCACTAGGTCGGGAATCCCTAGGCCTCCCTTGTCGGGACTGCGACAGGCTAATTCTTTACTCATGCGGGCTCTCTGATCGCGCCTGATGAAGCGTTCCATATCCCGCTGTAAAGAGCGCAAAACTCCAGTTGGAGGAACCAGAGGTAGCGTGTGGAATGTGTAGAGAATTTTGGGCAGGATGACCATTTTGACCACCGCGATGCGACCGAGCCATGCTGTGTAATTCAGCGTTTTAGTGGAGGTGATGTCCGCAGCGATTTGCATCCCCAAGTATGGGAGGGACTCCCGAGCCCACTGGACAGGGTAGGAGCGTTGCAGAAGCTGGAGCGTGTCCGGCGTCATTGCAAGAGCTAATGCCTGGGATTTATTCACATTGATCTTAAATCCCGAAGCAGAAGCAAATCTGTCAAGCTCTGCTAAAAAGGCCGGAAGAGACTCCCTGGGGCGCTCCAGCGTGGCCACGACATCGTCCGAGTATAGGCTCAGTCTATGTTCTGTGCCACCAAATTGTGCACCCCTTATGGCAGGGTCCGCACGTACTCTTTGGGCCATAGGCTCCATGTAGAGAGCGAAGAGGAGCGGCGATAGGGGGCAACCCTGTCGCGTCCCCCTGCATATGGGGAAGGTGCTCGAAGCGGTCCCATTCACCCGCATCGTGGCGACCGGGTGTTCATAACTGCTAAACACCCACTGAATAAATCGGTCGGGGAGGCCAAAGTGCGACAGGGTGGCGCGGAGTTAGGGCCAGTGGACCCTGTTGAACGCCTTCTCGGCGTCGACCGAGAAAATCATACGTTCCGCTGGGAAGCGCTCCGATTGGTCCACCAGGTGGAGAAGACGCTTAGTATTATCAGAGCATTGGCGGCCGGGCACGAACCCCGACTGGTCGGGGTCGATCAGCCCGGGGAGATGGGTAGAAAGCTGCTGGGCCAGAATCCCGGTGAAGATCTTCAGGTCAACGTTGAGGAGCGAGATAGGCCGAAAGGAGGCGCAGTGACGCCGGTCCTTACCAGGCTTCGGTATGACCGTGATCAAGGCCTCCAGCATAGCGGGAGGTAACAGCGCATCAGGCCCTATGGAGTTGAAAAGCCGGGCGAGAATGGGGACCACGGCGGGGCAAAATTTCTTATAAAAAGCTGAGGAAAAGCCATCCGGTCCGGGGGATTTGAGGAGCTTCAAGCGGGAGATGGCCGCAATGACTTCCTCAGGTCTGATGGGTGCACCCAGGGCGTCAGCATTGCACTGTGCAAGTTTCGCCGTCTGAGCTCCCGCGTCGGGCCGTCGACTGGCAGTGACTGTGCTGCATACAGGTCCTCGTAGAAGGAGCAAAACGTATCCGCTATGTCGCAGTCAGTGTCGAGCTCCCGACCCCGCCTGTCTAAAATCCCAGTAACTCTGGATAGTTGCCTCTGCGCCCGTAATTTATTAGCCAGCAGTTTGCCACATCTGTTTCCCCCCACATAAAAAGCATGTTTCAGCTGAAGGGCCGCGTACTCGGCCCTGTCAACATCCAGGCCCGCTAACTGTGCCCGGGCCGTCTTGAGCTGCCTCCAGATTCGAGGCGCCCCAGTCCGTTGATGAATGCGTTCCAATTCAGTCACTTCCCTAGTAAGTCGGTCCCGTTTCTCCCGGCGAGTCTTATTATCCGCAGCCGCGATACCCAGAAACTCTCCCCGAACCACCGCCTTCAGAGCTGCCCAGAGAGTCGAGACCCGTATATCAGGGGTGTCATTCAAGGTAAGATAGTTAGTAATGCAAGATTCAATCTGCTGGACCACTGTGGGGCGTTGAAGCATGGGTTCCCTCAGGCGCCAGAAGCGGCGAGTAGGGCGGGCAGTGGGGAGAGTTAGTGCTATGGAGACTGCGGAATGGTCCGATAATGGGCACGGGGTGATGTCGGCTGCCCGCAGCCGTTGGGTCAAGGTATCCGACGTGAGGATGTAGTCAATCCGGGCGTAGGACTTATGGGGGTGTGAGTAAAATGTATATTCCTGGGAGTGGGGGTGTATGTGCCTCCAGGAGTCCGCAAAGCCCGCCTCATGCAGGAGACGTCTCCCAGAAGTGGACAACGCCCCTGTTTGGCCCCAGCGCTGTATTGAGCGATCGAGTGAGTCGTCGAAGGCCAGGTTGAAATCCCCTCCCAGGACAATCGGCCTATCTATTGAGCCGGACAGATCCTGGATGGCCTCCCGTAGAAAACCCTCCTGGCTCTTGTTGGGGACGTAGATCGTGGCGACTGTAAAACTAGAAGCGCCCAGTGTGAATGAATATGCTAGCAGCCGGCCCTTTATCTCTGCTTGCTTGTCGCCTATACGGCCAGGGAATTTACTAGAGACCAAAATGGCTACTCCTGCGTTCTTTACGGCTCGGGAAGAGAAGACCTGATGAGGGAAGGACCACGAGCGTAGGCGGTGTGTGTCAGTGGGTAAGAGATGCGTCTCCTGCAGGAGACAGATGTGAGCATCTGAGTTCTCTAAGTATGACAAGACAGCTCGCCGCTTGACGGGATTATTGAGGCCCTTGACATTCAAGGATAAAATTTTAACCGCACCCATCTCGAGGAATCCCAAGAGCTACCACAGTACCCGTCAACCACCCACTAGCACCCGAGGGTGAAAAGGAGGAACCCAGCGCACCAAGGATCCCGCTGGAAGAGCATGAGGAAGAATGAGGGGTACCCCAAGAGAACAACTCCAAACATGGAACAAGGAACAAAAACAATAACGGTGTACCATTGTCCTGAGAGTGGTCACTGTCCAGAGCGATCAGCCCCATGGAGGAACGATTGACGGACTGCAGGAGCCACCCGCCCCCCCCCCCCCCCCCAGACCCAAGACAACAAGCAAGTCACTTCCCAACGACTAGCAGGTGAGGCATGGCCAGGTCCGTCTCAGGCGGCGGGGCGGGAGTCCCCTGAGAGAGAGTCAAGGACAGCCCGACGTTCCGCTGCCATCGCCTCCGGGCCGGGACGGGCGCGAGGCGAGGACCGCCGCCACCCGCCGCCACCTTACCACGGTGTTCCGGTTGCGCTCGGATGTACCACTCCCGGTGTTCTCCTCGGCCTCTCCCGGCAGCGATAAGAGGGATGTCGCCTCCCGTAGAGAGCGCACCTGGTGCAGGCGGCCCTCCCACTTGAAGACCAGCCGGAATGGGTGCCCCCATGAGTAGGCGATCTCTTTGGAGCGAAGGAACTCCGTGACGGGTCGGAACTCCTGCCTCTTCTGCAGCGTGGAGGCAGCCAGATCTTGGAAAAAGAGAGGTTTGCAGGAGCGGAACTCCAAAGGATGTTTAGCCCGGGCCTCACGTAGTATCTGTTCCTTGAGTTGGAAGTTGTGGACACAGGTCAGGATGTCCGGAGGAGGAGCCGTGGCCGGGCGTCTGGGCCCAACGCGGTGCGTGCGATCCAGCTTGATCCGGCGTTCCGCAGAGGCCCCCAGGATGTGTCGGAATAGGTCTTCAACGAAGCCCTCAATGTCCTCGCCCTCCAGCCCCTGTGGGACCGCCCGGATGCGTATGTTATTCCGCCGGGAGCGGTTTTCGAGGTCTTCAGTGTGGGCCTGGAGGTCTAGATGCTGTTCCCGGATTCGTAGCACCTCTTGCTGGAGCTGGGTCACTTCGTCATCCCTCGCCACTAGTTGCGTTTCCAGATCATCCACGCGCTCCCCCACTGTATCAATGTCCTTGCGGAGGTCCCGGAGGTCAGCCGCCAGCTCCTTCCTCATGGTATGGAATTCCTCGGTGAGATTTGCAAACAGGGATTCAAGGACACCCCTCGTGACCGGTCCGTCCGCATCTCCCTGGCTCTGAGTCCCCGAGGGACTCCCCTTCTCCTTAGGGGATACAGACCCTCCTGCACCGGGTTTTAGAAGTAAGTCTTTTACGGACCTCTCTTTCCGCTGCCTGGCGGCGGCTGCCATCTTGTCGCCAGGGAGTAGGTCCACGTGTGTCAGCAGCCCGGAGTTCCTTGACCGCTGGCCGCCCAAGTCCGCCTCCGCGGCTCCCAGCCGCTAAAATCCTAGTGTCCGGTCTGTGTATCCCTTCCGCACGGTGGGCCCGGGCCACTGTCCGGCCCTCAGGGAGCGAGCCAGGTGCAGGCAAGCCCTCCACCTGTACCCGGATCTTTGCTCGGGACGGCAGGTGAGGATGAACGGGGGCCCTCTCGGCGCAGTGGCTACCAGGCGGTGTATCGTGCACAGGGGAAAGGTCACTCTGAGGGGTGCCAGGGAGGGTCCCGGTCACGGCTAGGTAATGGCGGCCGGAAGGCCCCGACCGGCAGGTCTCGCCATATTCCCCTTCACCACCAACCTCAGGGGCCTAGCTCACATCCTCACCGGGGCCAGGCCTCCTCCTCTCGGCCGCCACCTATAGCGCGGGACAGGCTTCCACCTCTGCGCGACCCACCAGGCCGCTCGGCGCCGATGGAGAACAGCAGGCAGTCCAGATCAAGATGAAGGGTCCGATCGGCCCACACCAAGGCCCGTGTCGTCAGGGAGGCTCCAGCCAAGGGCGCAACTCGGGGCTCAAACTTCGCTCCTCACGCCGGCCGGGGACCGGCACACACCGCTGTTCACCACTCCAGGCCTCCGGGGGGCCGCGCCGCAGCCAATGAAGGACCGGGCGGGAAGGTCCAGGCCGGCCGCGCCGGAATGCGCGTTGCCGGAGAGGCTCCCGTCCGGAGTGTTACACGGGGGTCAGGCCTCCACCCACGCGTCTGCTGTCCAGGCCGCAGGCGTCTCCGCTCTTCCCGGGCAGCCGATGAAAGAGCAGGCCGCCGCCGCACCCCGCGCGGCAAGAGACGCGGCGCACCGGCCCTGCCGCTCCTCACCGTATGTCGCGGCTCAAACCGACTCCCCGCTCCGTCCCGCTCAGCATCCGCGGCACCGGAGATCTCAGGCCGTGCAGGGGGAAAGATGATGCTGCCGGATGCCCATTTGCAGCGGCACCGGCAGTGCTAAGGGTCTCGGGCCTAGAACCAGGGCCGGAGCGACGGGTAGGCACGTCCTACACTATCGCCATCTTGGCCACGCCCCTCAAAATAAATATTTTAAACTGTTTCGTGTCTCTGTCAGATCTTATTGTTTATAAGTACAAGAGTGAGAGTGAAAGGGTGTGTCTTGTTACTGCAATTCCTGAGATATCTGGGAGTGTTGTGTTCTGGGGTGTCTAATCACTTGTTTCTCCGTGAGTGGGTAGGAGAGCACGTGAGACACTACAGCTAGTAGGTCCTGGGCTTGTGTGTACTCAGGTGTCAGGATGACTCAGTCCCTACTTACTAAGGTCCCATAATCCTACACATAGTTCTGTTCTTGGGCAGAATCCCTGCAACAGAGTTACCTGCCTGTCTCACTGCAGCAGCCACTCTCGGCCTATCCCATATAAGCTGTGCCTGTCTCTTGCTTGTTTCAGTGTGTCAGCCTCCAAGAGTGCAGCCACCTGCCTGTCTCAGCAGTCTCTGCCTGTCTCGCATAGACTGTGCCAGTTTCTTTCTTGTCTCAGTGTACCCACCTCAGGAATGCAGTCACGTGCCTGTCTCACAGCCCCGCCACTCACGGCCTGTCTCATGCTTGTCGCAGTGTGTGTCTGTCTCCAGGAGTGGAGCCACCTGCCTGTCTCACTAGTTTTGGCCCGTCTTGCATAGGCTGTGCCTGTCTCCAGGTGTGAAGTCACCTGCCTGCCTAACAGCAACAGTCACTCTCGGACTGCCTGCTCTGTGTTCTGCTTGGGGCGCCAAAGTCACCTTTGTCTCTACCCATTCTAGCTTAGAGAACTCACCTAAAGGCTTTTTTTAACATTGATATTATCCACATCAAACCTCTGATCATAGTGTAGAGAGATCCCTGGAGGAAATTCAAGTAACACATGGTTTCCATTTGTAAGATCTACTTGTGAGCATGTATAGAATTTTCGAATTTTTATAGGGAAAAACAGCCCACTTGCATCTTGGAACCGGACGCAAGTACCTATTGGCATTTCCTTGTTTTTCTTATGGACATATATAGCCTGTTGTCAAAACACCATTCCCTGCAATTGGACCCTTCCAAAAGACATTTGCAACCGGCGAACTAGAATTTCAAATCAGTTTGGTTGATTTCAGTTGCATCATGGAACTGGCGAACACTGTCTCATAGAACTCGTTAATAGTATTTTATAGGGCTGATTAATATCTTACAGAGCTGATTATCACTATCACTGAGACTTGTTCAATGGTGTGTCATGGAGAGGGTTAATACTCTCCCTGGGAACCAGTTAAAAGTGTCTCATTGAACTGGTTAATGGTGTCTTATTCTGCTGGTTAATTGTACCTCGTGAATCTGGTTAACGGTGTCCCATGGAGCTGGACAACAGCTCGCAGGGAACTGGTTAACAGGTTTTCAATTGTGTTTTTTATGTAAATGATTAGCAATGTCTTAGGAAACTGGTTATTAGAGTCATAGAACTTAACAGAGTCTAAAAAAAAATTGGTTAATTGTGTGTCACATATTTGATTGATAGTACCTCTGGATACAGGTTAATAATGTCTCAGGGAACTGGTTAATAGATTCTACTGCTTAATAGTGATTCTCAGGAATTGGTTAACAGTGTCCTAGGGAAATGAATTAGCTAATAGTGCCCCATGGATTTAGTTAATAGTGCCTCAAGAAATTGGTTAACAGTGAACTGGGTGAAAGGGTCTGAGAAAACCTGTTAATAGTGTCTCACGGAATATGCAATGTATGATGGAACCACGCATGCTATTACATCGCATGCCTTAACAACGTGGGGGCAGATTTACAAGGCCCTTGCGCCACTTTTGCGTCATTTTTAACATGGGAAAAGTGACGCAAAAGTGGCGCAAGGGCCTTGTAAATCTGCCCCCCGGTCTTTACCACACATGCCTTTACCAAGCATGCCTTTATAACGAATTTCGTTTTGGTTTTTGTGTAATGTATTTGAAAATAATTTTCCTTATTGTTGTAAATTAGTGGTCTCTGTAAATCAGCAGATGCAGTAGATAGAAATGACTGGTCAATTTCAGTGGGCCATGTAACAGGGGTTACTTGGCCCATCGGAATTACGAGTTTAGTGGGAACACCAGAGATCTTGCCCACTGTGAACAGGCAATTCTCCAGGTGGAGTACAGTGGGAAGGTGTAAATTGGCACAGTAAATCTCATTCCTCCATGTTATTCCTCAAAAACTCTTAATCCTGTTATTCCCCCTCCAAAATTACTCGATTACTCGGTTTCTCTGTAATGGTAACTCGGGGGGGTGATATTTATCTGCCACTGATAATAAGAGCATAAGAAATATTGCTATGCAGGGAATGCTGCTACCTCTCCTAATTAGTCCTTTTGGATATTAAAAAGGGGATTGACTGTATAATGTAGAGCTGGTTTGCAAACGTGTATTGCCTTAATTCACCCCTTTATTTTCCATGTATTTCTAGCGCCTCCCTTCCATCACACCTATTTTAGGTTGTTACCTTAACCCCTTCCATGCGCAGGATGGCCGGGAGCCGTCCTGCGCCACGGTGCTTGTGTGCGCAGGACGGCTCCTGGCCCTCCTCGCACATGGCAGGGGAAATCCCTCCGGTGCGGGCACCAGAGGGATTTCCTTTTCCCCCCCGACAGCCTCGGGAGCTGGGAAAGGGCTTCCCCAGCTTCCGAGGCTGTCTGTGTTGTTTCTGTGCAATGATGATCAGCGCACACGTCGCGCTGACTTCATTGCACAGAAACCAAAACTAAAATGAGCCTTGAGGCTCATTTCAGTTTCACTTTCTACGTGCTCAGGGGGCTATCTCAGCCCCCCGAGCACGTAGAAAGACGGGTGAGGTATCATTGGAAAGGGGAGAATCTCCCCTTTCCAATGGTACCCCTCCATAGTGGATCCCTGCTTGGGGATCCACCCACTAGGCACCAGGGAGGGGGGAGCGGCCCCTTGGGCAAGGGCCTTTGCTCCCCCCATAAATTTTGGGCTAAAGCCCACTAGAACCAGGGATTTTTTTTACCACATAAATTAGGGGTGGGGGCTGCCAATATGGGCACGCCAATGCCCCCACCCCCCCTCGCAATTAGAGTCTTTCTGCCCCCCCTGGAGTTCAGATGGGGGCAGTGGCCCCCAATCTGCCCCCCCGGGGGGGCAGAAAGCCCACTAGACGCCAGGTTTTTTTTTTACGTTTCATTTCGGGGTGGGGGCTGCCCAAGATGGGCATGCCAATGCCCCCACCCCTCCCCCCACAAAATTCCAGTCTTTATGCCCCCCTGAGGGGCAGATGGGGGCAGTAGCCCCCAATCTGCCCACCCGTGGGGGCAGAAAGCCCACTAGAAACCAGGGATTTATATTAATATGTAAATTAGGGGTGGGGGCTGCCCAATATGGGCACGCCAAAGCCCCCACCCCCCTGCACAATAACAGTCTTTCTGCCCCCCCCTGGGTGCTGATGGGGGCAGTAGCCCCCAATCTGCCCCCCGGGGGGCATAAAGCCCACTAGGCGCCAGGGTTTTTTTTACGATGAATTTAGGGGTGGGGGCTGCCCAAGATGGGCATGCCAATGCCCCCACCCCTCACCCCTACAAAATTCCAGTCTTTCTGCCCCCCCTGGGGGGAAGATTGGGGCATTAGCCCCCAATATGCCCCAAGTGGGGGCAGAAAGCACCCTAGACACGAGGGATTTTTTTTTTTATAGGCCCGGGGTGGGGGCTGCCCAGAATGGGCATGCAAATGCCCCCACCCTACCCCCCTAAGAAATCTAAAGACTTGCTGCCCCTCCAGGAGGAAGATGGGGGCAATAGCCCCATATCTGCCCCCGGGGGGGCAGAAAGCCCACTAAGCGCCAGGGATTTTTTTTTTATATATAGGTAGGGGTGGGGGCTGCCCAGAATGGGCATGTCAAGGCCCCCACCCCCCAAAAAAATTATATAGTCTTTCTGCCCCCCGTGGGAGGCAGATGGGGCTGTCCCACCCCCCGGGGTGGGACAGAAAGTCCACTAGCCACCAGGGATTTTTTTTTCAAACGTTCGGGGTGGGGGTTGCCCAGAATGGGCATGCCAATGCCCCCACCCCCCCAAAAGAACAGCCACAGTCTTTCTGCCCCCCTTGGGGGCATATCGGGGCAGTAGCCCAAGATTTCCCCCCTCCCCATGGCGGCAGAAAGCCCACTAGGCACTTACTTTTTTTCAGAATGTGCCTACCTGTGGATTTTGGGTCCTAGCGCAGCCGGCACCTAGGGAAATATAGCACACCTATACATTTTTTAAAACTAGACACCCAGGGGAATCCAGGATAGGGTGACTTGTCTGGCTCTCACCAGGTTCTGTTACCCAGAATCCCTTGCAAACCTCAAAATATGTAAAAAAAACACATTTTCCTCACATTTCTGTGGTGGAAAGTTCTGGAATCTGCGTGGATCCACAAAATTCCACCCACCCCGCATTCCCCTAAGTCTTCTGAGAAAAATGGGCTGTTTCCTGTCGTGGGAACTAGGCCTACCCACACAAGTGAGGTACCATTTTTCTCAGAAGACTTTGGGGAATGCGGGGTGTGTGGAATTTTGTGGATCCGCGCAGATTCCATAACTTTCCACCACAGAAATGTGAGGAAAATGTGTTTTTTTTGACAAATTTTTAGGTTTGCAAGGGATTCTGGGAAACAGAACCTGGTGAGAGCTAGTCAAGTCACCCCATCCTGGATTTCCCTGGGTCTCTAGTTTTCAAAAATGTATAGGTTTGCTAGGTTTCCCTAGGTGCCAGCAGAGTTAGGGTTCAAAATCTAAAGCTAGGCACTTTGCAAAAAAGGGTCCGTTTTCACTGTGAAAATGTTGTGTGTCCATGTTGTGTTTTTGTCCGTTTCCTGTTGCGGGCACTAGACCTACCCAAAACTGTAAAATCGTTCGTCCTCTGTCAACACAACCAATATATAACCCAAATACACATTAAAAACACCATCCAATCTCACAAAAAGGTGAGATATCACACTCAATTACTCTGGGTGTATTATTTTGTCCAATAGCAAATACCCACCAATAAAATCACATCAATCATAAAAACAATTATAAAAGATTCAATTTATTAATACATATGTGCACAAAAGAATTTTGTCTTTTAATTGTATATAAAAAAGGGGGAAGGAATGTGTTATTAAAAAATCATCATTTTTTACTAAAAACATCACATATTAAAACCATAATCAGTACAACAATTCATCAAAAACAGTAATCAAAAAATAGCAGCAATAGAGAAAGATAGCAGCATAAGAGAAGACAGATAAAACTAAAAGACATTCAAATTTGTCGTTTAAATTCCACACCCGTTATTTTTAATATATTATTGCTATCAGGGGTCGCTGTTTATACGTGAATCATCAAAAATCAGCAGACCACCGGATTACACGGGTTGCATGTATCACCACCCCTTCCTCTTATGGCGGACTACTGTAAAAACTACTGCTCACGCCTACAATTGAATGTAGGTTGCCTGCAGGCAGTTTCACTGACAGGCACCATATTAAGGGAATTTACTACTGATTTCATGTTGGTTGGAGGAGTCAGCGCTATTAATCGCTCCCAATATTATTTGTATACCCAGGGTTTGAAATTGATTGGGTGCAATAAATAGCATCTAGTGTGAGTTTTGGGGGAATAACATGCAGATTTGGATGCTTAACACACCACAATCTACATATCACAGTAAATGCAGTACTGTTTTCCCCTGTTAAATCATGGCAGGTTTGACCTCACGGTAGCCTATTTAATGCACCCAGTAATTACTGGGTGCAGTAGATACCACTGAACTTGCAAATCTGACTACAGCACAAACCCCTAATTTGGAATTAAGACCCTTGTCTTGGATTAATTTACCCCTTTTATTTTCCTTATCCTGTCCATCACGCTTATTTTATCTTGTTATCTTAACTTGATTGTACTTTATTACAAAGGTCCTGAGTTTGGGGGGCACAGGACTGGGTCTGCAGTAAAATTTCATGCGATTATTCCATTTCGACCCAGTGAAATAGCCCCAGTACCATGTAATTATGAGTAAAACCCCATGGAATGGGAAATTACCATACTGAATTGATTTTTCTGGTCATAAAATCAAAGGGAATCTCCTATTCCATGCATTTTATCTACTATAAGCAGGTGGTAAACGTATGTGTGGGCCTGTGGCTAAGTGTGCATGGACCACGCTCAGCCTCAGGACCCCTGGCTCTCTAAACAACCTTCATCTCGCCTATTCTGCTGCTGTACTTAAATCACACAGCAACATAAAAAAGTGTGGTCACAATGTAATTCTCTTCTGTCCCATCCCACCTCATCTTCTCAAGGACAGTTTCATTGGTTATGCCCGTGGCTACTCCATTCTCAGCTCCATTGCTGCCAGCACTCAGATCCCTTTTACTATGACACCAATTGATGCTGCTATCACCACTTTTAACTGCATTTCTCTCAATGCTTGATCTCTTCCTCCTCACCAGCTTGAAATCACTGACCTTGGCAAAACACTTGGCGCCGGGAAACCCTTTTTGGGTAGCTGTTGCACCTTACAAATTAAAATTAACATAACATAACAAAGTCCTGTTTGTTACGGAGATATGTCTACATGAGTCCACTAGCTCAGATATTGTTGTACTTCCTATTGCACAGTAAGTTGTCTAATGCCCTCAAAAAGCTGGGGACAACCTCACCATTAGCTTTAGTTCTTGTTTTTCCTGCTCCATCACCAACTCCAATTCCTTTTAATTAGCAGTCTCTTCTTTTATCCCTCAATCTACTGCTTCCTTTTCGGGAGCAATAGATTAAACCACCACCTGCTCCCTGGCTTAATTTTGCTTCCTCTTTATGGACTTCATAGTCATCTATATCATTAGGGCCACAACATTCACCATTTTTGGTCACAGTAACATTCTTCTAGATACACTGGCTCTGCCAAAAGAGCAAGCCTTGTTTGTTCTCTCTTGTCACTCGACTTCCATCAACTATTCTTTGGCCTGACCCACAAACCTGGATACATTCTCAATCAGATTTTCACAAATCTTTTGGAAATTGCTGTGTCCCCAACTCACCTTCTCATCTGGATGGAACATTTTACCATTCTCTTCACACTTCAGTGATATTTCTTCCAGCCTTAAACATTTCTACTATACACTGGTCCAGTGTCAATTATACCACCTTGACCAGCACCATAAATTCTTCTCCCTTTAGTATCTGTTTAAAGGCTACAATCTCTGGGTCACATCCATTCTGGACTTTATTACCCCACTTAAAAGATTTGTTCATATAGCAAATTCCCTTTGGCCCTCTGGAACAGTCATGACCTTAGGGCCACAAAATGTCACTACAAGTCTCCTGAATGCATCTTGAGCACCGAATATAATCCACCCTTTAAACAGATCTTTGCTCTTACTATTAATAAATTTAAATATATAAATCTCTCATCCAATTAGAAGGATATGCTTATTACCCATCTAAGATTGTATCTGCTAATAACTTTTCCTGTTACATTTTCTCTGTTGTATTGTAAAGGATCTTTGCATGCCCTTAGCCTCCAAAAATACAATCCAGCCCTTTCAGGATCTGATTTTTGCTTCTGAGCTAGCCTTCTTTTTCCACGACAAAATTGACAAGATCAAGTCTGTTTTGCCCTCTTTCATCACCTCAATCCCATATGTGTTTTATTAGCTTTTACATCACCGTTTTTCCGGAACCTTCCCTTGTTTCTCAGTTCTGTACTCTCTCTGCAGACGTCATTGTTACCTCACTTAAGTCCATAAAGTTGGGTTCCCTGTTGGATTCAGTCCTCCCCACATTCTAAAATGTGTGGCAGACACCATCAGGCCCATACTGCTTGGCCTCTGTAATTTAGCCCTTATTTCTCCCTCTGTTGATACAGCCTGGAAGCAAACACTAGTCATTCAATTGCCCAAAAGCCCTCTCCTGACATTTCTAATTTAAGGAACTACAGATCTATTTCTTTCTTGCCTCTCCCTGCTAAAATTCTTGAGAAAGCCATCAATTCTAACCTATCAGCCTTCGTCTTAAACAACAAATTCCTTGGTGTCTCACAGTGAGGATTCTATTCTTGCCATGGTATGGGAAATGCAATATGAGTCATCGCAATGGCATTCACTCTGTCTTTGATCATGGTGGCAATGCTGTTCTGATCCTACTAGAAGTCTACACAGCATTCATAACCATGTATCTTGAAATCATTATTTCTCTTTTTTTCACCAGTGGTATTTGTAAGCAAGACTTGGCCTGAATGACAACCTTTCTCCCTGACAGAGCTGAAACTTTTCACCTTCTCCCTTTTAGATGTGCTTCTCTTTCACTCACCTGTGGTGTTCTCTGAGCCTCAATGTTTTTAATACCTATATAACTCCCCTGATCTTCCCCTTCAGTTTTGATATCATGTCATCACTGATGACACACCAATTATTGTGTTAATTAGCAATAACATCAAGAACACTCAAAGCAAGTTTCATCTTTACAATCTTACAGTAGCTGACTGGATGTCTAGAAGCTGTCTTAAGCTTAACAGTGACAACAGAGGATTCTTCATCTTTAGGTCACCCAATTCCATCTGGTCCTCACAGCGGTGTACCTCAGAACTTGGGCCATCCTAATCCTGTTACAAAAGACAAATCCTGAGAATATGTTTTTTACTCCTTGCTTTTCTATTGCACTCAAATTGGCTGCATTGCTGCTTCTTGCTTCCACTATCTACAAAAGCTAAGAAAATTATTCTTTTGCTTTCCAACTCTACTACAACAAGATGGTAGTCCATGCTCTCATTATATCCCGTCTCAACTACAGGAACATCCATTAGCTGGGCATTCCTGCCTTTCAATCTCAGAGGCTTCAAGAGGTCCAGAATGCTGCTGCTCATCTCATCTTGAAAATCCCCCATGGGCTTCTGTTTCTACTTGTTGGAGAGGACCATCTTTTGCATGGTATTCCCCCAGATTGTTGCCTCTTTTTGCTGAACCCAATTTTTCTGGCCATAGGATTCTGTGCTCTTTACCCCTGCTAACACGAGGCAAAGTGCTTGTTCTCCCACTTACAAACAGGGGTAAATTGTCCTGCCGAGCACATTTAATTTACTTATAAGTCCCCAGTACATAGTAGTCCATGTACCCAGGACCATAAAGTTAAATGCTGCAAGTGGACTACTGCACACATTGTGCTACCCACTTCACTAGCACTGTAAAACATGGCTCCAAGCCTGCCTGTGTGTGCAGTTTTTAAACTACCATTTCGACTTGTCAAAATAACCGTTTGCCAGGCTTACACCTTCCTTTTTAATACCTGTAAATCACGTCAAAAGTAGGTCCTAAATGCCCATTGGGCACGGTGCATGGTATTTAAAAAAGAGGACATGTATATTTAATGTTTTACATGCCCTAGCAGTGAAAAACCTCCAAAGTTGTTTGTCACTTCGGCAAGGCCAGCGCTCCCATAGGAAAACACTGGGTTACATTGTAACAATTTATAAAACTTAACTTCAGTCTGGGAGCTACTAGAACCATGATTCAAGGGCTCATGTTAAAAATAATTTTAAATCCAACTTAATGGACAAGTCAGAATTTATTTGACTATTTAGAAATCACACTTTTAGAAAGTTATCATTTCTCTGCCTAAGCCTTATGCCTTTTTACCAGTGTCACCTGACTCTTAATGGCTCCCCTGTGAGGATATGTTTATTGCTTCCAGACAGTGGGCAGAGGGCTTAGATGTGGAGAGGTGTTTATCTTCCTAGAGCAGGATGGCTGGAGGAGGCATGTGCCAGTCCTCTCCTGAGCTTCAAGAGCTCCTACCCCGTCACTGCCCGATGTAGCTCACACATAGGCCTGCCTCCCTTTGTCTTCCAAGTAAGGTTGGCTCCAAACCCACTGGAGGTGTGATTTCCCCAGAATTGGTTTAGTGTGACCACAAGTGAGGATTTGCCCATTATCATAGCCACACCCCTGGGTGGGCACAGGGAGCTCTGACCAGGGGAAGAAAGTGTAAGAAAGGTTCCATCATGTTAGAAATTAGGTAGAGAGGGGCACTGTGGAATAGTTTATAATAAAACAAACAGGAAGTACTGCAAAAGTGGGTAGGGTCACCACTGGAAACTTTTACCCCATTGGTTAAAGAGTGGCTAGGTATTTCCCCCACCCACAAGCTGGCACTGGACATAAACGTGGCATCTCCAGTACTCTCCTCAGATCACTTTAGAACCAGTCAAAGAACACAAGACTAGACCTGCCATCTGTGACCTGAGAAGAGCCTTGAAGACTGTACCTGCTCTCCCTCTTTTACCCAGGACGAAGAAGTGGACTCTAAGGGTCATAGGGCTGACCTCCTGTTTGGGCTACAAGAACACAACAAGCTTCAAGAGGATTTTCCTGCATTCCCAGCAGCCCAGTCCTAACTGGACCTGCCCATGACCCTGCTGTTTGCCTCTGCTGAAGTGAGCGCTGTCACCAACAGTTCTGGCCCTTTGGCTGGTATTAAAGTGTACTCCTCCAGACGTTTGCTGAAACCTGTGACTTAGAAACTTTTTGCCAACTTTTTGCTCTGAGAATCAATGGATGATGGAACCAACCTGCCAAGCCAAACCAACAAAGGTGCATCGCTGCAGGGCCAAAGATTCAGGTTGCTACTGCTACTTTTTATGGTCAGCAGCAAACCTGATCTAGCAGCGTCTTGTAGAAAACGTGTCTGGCCTTGTGCAGCCATCTTCGGTGACAGCCTGCAACCACTGGAAGGATCCAAGATCCAAGAAAGTGTCTAAGTACGAAGGTAGATCTTCACCAGACGAAGGCACGAAAATGATCTGGCCAATGAGGGACTTTCTCTGGTGTGAAACTCTAATTTCTTCCTCTCTGAGCTTTCCCACCAGAAGTCAGTCGCTTTACTGAGACCTCATCCAGCGACTATCTGTTGATGTGGATCCCTCTCCAGCCACAGACTGCTACCTGGCCCTGCTGAGGATTTTTGATGTCCATTTCAGAGTCCAAAGGTAAAACTTTTCACCGGGACAATCCTGTTCCCTGTATCCGATGTGCACTCCATCACGATCTGCCTTATCTTGTGATATTGTCCTGGTCAAGCGCAACCAGATGACCGCAGTTGGCACTTGACACTGTTAGCCACTAATTTGGCACCATTTTGAACCATAAACTTTAAAAATTCATAACTCTGGTTCTACTAATTGGATTTCTGTAATTTTTTGTCATTTTATATCATTTTTATGTCATTTTATAACAATTTCCTCTGTATTTCTAAACTGATTTGGCATTTTTCTTGAGTTGTGTTTTCACTTCATTACTGTGTAAGTACTGCATAAATACTTTACACATTGCCTCTAAGCTAAGCCTGACTGATTTGTTCCAAGCTACTATCAGGATCAGAACCGGTTTGTTTACTGACTATTGAGGTTCACTCTGACAAGAATTGTGACAATTATTTGAGGTGGGTTCTCATCCCCCAACTAATACCCCATTTTCTTACAATATTCATCTTCAGAAAGTGCACTGGCTCCTTTTTTTAAATCTCTTTGTCCCTATTGTCATGCTTTCAATCACAGTTGTTGCCCGAATATCCCTCCTTGTCCAACCACAGCCTACTTTCTCTCTCTCTCGTGCATCAGACTGGCTTACGCTGGCAGGCGTAAGCCACTTACTCTCGCCTGGCTGCCATGACCTTGCTTCAGCTTTGCATATGCAATATTCAGGATCATCTCACCTTTAGGAAAAATCTAAAATGTGTCTCTTCCACGCTGCCCAGCCCCTCTCCTCCTCAGCCAGATCTCCCAGTGCTGAGACATCTTTGAGGGTAGTGGGGGTGGGGGAAGCATATATATTTTTTTTAAATAAACGTACCTTATCTTGCAGCGTGATGTCCTCCTCCCTGGGATGTCTTCTCTTCTCATGGAAGTTCACGATGCAGGAAGCAGCACTACCCAATCCTGGTGCTGCTTTCACAGGATGAAGGCAGAGTCAGGATTGGATAGAGCAGCCTCTCCCAGTGCTCCTAAGAGCACTGGAGGCCTGCGCTTTCTCTAACCCAGCTGTCTAAGACAGCTGGGTTAGAGAACTTTCAGATGCACATGTCGGCTGGCCATCCCAAGACGGCCGGCCAACGAGACATACGCATTTTAAAGCGCATAGTTCTCTGCTGCCACTCGCCAGCGGTGGACCCACCCCGTCCTGACACATTGTTCAGGATGGGTTGCTGAAAAATAAAACGGTAGTAAATGAACTTTTTTACCATTTTATTTTTCAGCTCTGGGGCTTGTGGGGTGACGCTCCTCCGCTCAAATGGACGAGCCACCCCTGATTATTGATATACCTACACAATCAGCACTTTCGCTCCATAAAGAAATATGTACACCGAAATGCATCTATGCTTCTCACATACTTGATTTTTGCGTGTATAGAATAACCTAGAGGGCAAAGTAACGTAAAAAAATGATTAAAAGCGAAGGAAACAGCGCAGCTAAATGCAGGCCACTAACTAGAGGCAAACCATGAAATAATTTCTACAAAGAACAAATTCTCTGTTAAAAAAAAAAAGCTCCATGTAGGCAAATTTTTGGTATTGTTATACTCTTTATACTGTAGTCTTATTCATTGCGCGTTTACTGTATGTCTCACTTCTAAAACCCTGAATCTTCATTCCTCCTCAGGCATATGGCAACCCCCTCAGCCGCAGCTTCCCCGTGGGCGCCAGTACTATCACGTTCGCCCCACAGAGAGCTGCTTCATCAGTAATGAGCTTCCTCATCAGTCCTACCAATTATAGACTGTCGATAAATGTCACCCATATGAGCAGCGAGAGTCAAGAAAGTGACAAGAGCAAAATATTGACAAACCTTGATCCCTAAGTCGTGTTTTCAAATTCTCGACCATGAATGCAAGGGTACTTGGCAGCATATTCTCTGCACAGAATGTGTTCTCTTCAGACACTCCAACTCTGAAATGCTTTACGTACTTGGAGTTGATTGGCATGGAAATCCACAGAAAGTGCCTGAACAGAGACAACTTATGATTTCACTCTCATATATTTATTTATCCTTTAACAGAGTTGAATTCGCACAAAAATGGGTAGCACCCTACAACACGGTAACAAAGGAAAACAAGCACTGGTAAAGCCAATAGGCTCTGGCCTTGGCAGGTTAATGTCTTTCTTATCGCGATCATATGGAATAAAAAAATAAAGAAAAACAGAAAACAAGCTGTCACTTAACATGGATACCATATGCTAGTGACAAAATTTTACATTTAAAAAACATTCACCGATGCTGCTGTTTTGCTAGTGATTTATTAAAATAAGGTTTTCAGTTGTGTCTTGCTTTTTAGTATTATTTTTGAAGAAATTAAAAATAAATCACCACTTAACCAACAACTCAAATCGGAGGCATCTATAATGTTACAATGTAACCTAAACACTTTATAACATATACTTTAACAAGAGGTGTAGTCAAAATAAATAGCCAGCATTCAAAGTTAATATAAACATTTATAATATAACAATGCATGCTTTGAACTCGTTTGTCACTGAAAAGAAAGGATCTGCTTTTAAGTGGATGTGAAGATTGTGCACAGGGTTTGTACAGTCACTCAAAGTAAAGGGAGCAAATGGGTAAAGTGAGCTGACACACTGTCCCATGGTGTACACTGTGGAGGGCGTAAGCAAAATGTGCATGACAATTTAAAACACCAATGGGTGAAGCCTGCTAACGAAAAGCGCCATCAGTAAGTATACTATGTAGGAATTTTTTGAAAAACAATAATCCTGGGAGACAATTTAACTGTCTCAAAGGCCAGACCAAAAAATACATTATAAAGAAGTGAAAGATGACAGAAGAACTGTAAATGAAACGCGCATGTGCTCGCTGTAGAATCAGTAGTGCTGTTGGACGGTCCAAGTGGTGCCACTGAACTCATCGGTAATTGCAGGTTGGTGGGGTTTATTCATAACATATTGCACATTATAGGTATATTTAACAGAAACGTCTGAAAAACAATTGTAACCAAATCAAACCAATGATTTTTGCAGAAAAACGTGCAATTTGCAACATTCTGCCAGTGAAAAATATGTGGAATTCATCCAGGAAAGAGTACTTAAAATTATCAAAACAGGTGTGCAGATCAGTGTGCCAACACTGATTTCAGGGGCTACCCCTCATTTGAGGATCAAAAGTTGTTAATGGTGCACTGCTGCCACCCCTTCTAATTACCACACCCCATGGTATTGGTAGATTCAGGTGCCAGCATTTTGTAATGAGGCTCGTAGTCCATACCTGCATAGCCTACACTGTACTCATCCAGTGAAATCATTGGCATTGACAAAGACTATTTCTGTAACCTTATGAATGAGTAACTAGACTTTGCAGTATCTTATCGTGTAGAAATAGAAATTATATACATTTTAAAATTAATTTATGGATGACTTTATTTTTTCCTGAGAAAACACTTTTCTCTTTATGCCATCCCTTAAAATAGTCATTCTGCGCAGATCAGAGGCCAAAATGTATTACTGTTTTTAAGTCTGTAGCTGTCCCAATTTTGATTCTGAAAATCTGGTCATCTTATGCATGTGCTTTCTGACTGCTTCATTCTCTAGCACCTCCCAGTGATGCTGGAAGGGGGCTGCCTAATCATTCACTATTCCCTGCTCAATGACATCTCGTCCAGGAGCAGGAAAGGTCATGGGGAAGCGGAGTTAACCATGCTTTGCATACCGGGATAAAACAGGACAATTCATTCTACTACCAGTAGACTTAGGGCCAGATGTACAACATTTTTTTGCGTGCGCAAATGGTTTTTAGACCCATTTGCGCACGCAAAAACATATGGCCCATGTACTAACCCTATTTTGCGAGTCGCTAATTAAATAGCGACTCGCAAAATAGGGTTAGCGACTCGCTATTAGGAAGGGGCGTTCCAAGGGCATCCCTTTATAATAGCGAGTCCAACACTTATGTAAGAATGTATTGCGACCGCAGTTTACCACCCTCTTCAAGAGGGTGGTAAACCATTCGCAAACGGGAAGGGGTCCCCAGGGCGCAAATGGTTTTTAGACCCATTTGCGCACGCAAAAACATATGGCCCATGTACTAACCCTATTTTGCGAGTCGCTAATTAAATAGCGACTCGCAAAATAGGGTTAGCGACTTCGCTATTAGGAAGGGGGTTCCAAGGGCGTCCCTTTATAATAGCGAGTCCAACACTTATGTAAGAATGTATTGCGACCGCAGTTTACCACCCTCTTCAAGAGGGTGGTAAACCATTCGCAAACGGGAAGGGGTCCCCAGGGGACCCCTTCCCCTTTGTGAATGAGTGCGCTAACATTTTTTCAGAGCAGGCAGTGGTCCCAGGGACAACTACCTGCCCTTAAAAAATGAAACAAAAACGTTTAATTTGTAAAAAAAAATTCATCCCGTTTTCCTTTAAGGAAAATGGGCTGCATTTAAAAAAAAACTGCCTTATTTAAAAGCAGTCCCAGACATTGAGGTCTGCTGACCCCAGCAGGCCACCATACCTGGGAGTGCCAGCCATTCCCAATGGGGTCGCAAATTGCGACAGCCTCATTAATATGCATGAGGCATGCAATTTGCAACCCCATTGGGAATCGCAAACAGTGTCTCAGACACTGTTGTACATTGAAAATTGCGACTTGCAAATTGCGACTCGCAATTTGGCGCAATTTGCGAGTCACAGTTTCCAATGGTCATACATCTGGCCCTAGATTTTTAAAGTTTTGCCCGCCTAAGCAAGCGTACTAAAAATGCACCCCACCTCCCACAGTAAAAACCACATTGCCTCCTAACAGTTATCTTTCACAAGAGTTACAAGTACCCTCATCAGGGCTGAAGAAGACTTCCAGGTTCAAGTAAGCTGATCTACTTAAAAGAATGTTGGCTAGGACAGCCTCACCTGCAATGACTATCTTTTTGCAGGAAACACACCTGCTGAAATCTTCCCAAGTTGTTTTTGAGATGTTACAATGTTCCCGTTTTTGCTGCTGGGAGTCACAGTAAAAAAGGGATTTGTGTATTCTGCTCCGTCCGTGCTTTAATGTAGTAATTACTTTAAATTAAGTGTTTTTGTTTATTCAGTATTTTTTATATTTGTCTAAATATTGTAGGACCAATCAATGACTTTGTGTTTACATAATTCTGTGGATGACTTTATGGGAGAGGAGTTGGCCTAACGGCTAGGGCGTTCGACCTCGGACCTGGGGAACTGGGTTCGAGTCTCGGTAATGACGCTGAACATCCTGTTGCGGTTCAAGTTCGCGCTATATAAAACTCTGGGAAAAAAAACCATAGTCAGATCAAGGTTTCACTTTTATTTTCCTCCAAAGCTCTACATGAGGTGAACGTCTTGGTTTTACATTTTTTCCATTTTAATGGGTGTCTTGAGATGTAAAATTCTCTTCTTTATGAATATTTGTGATTTTACACTAATACTGAATGTATAGATAGTCATAGCAGTCGAATCTGGGTATTGACCATGTGTAATAATATAGAAAGACACACTATAAAACCTGTTTTAAGGTATACTGGGGGATATGTACAAGCCCCTATCGCCACCACAACAACACTTTTATCGACGTTGTGGTGGCGATAGGGGCTGCGCCTTATTTACAAGGCAGCGTTAAGCCACTTAACGTGGCTTAACGTTGCCTTGTAAATAAGGCCCCCTTTCACACTATGGTTAGCGTGAAAGGGGTGGGCTGTGGGTGTTGTGGTGGGCGTTCCACCGCAACACCCATTGATTCTGACGCTGCCCCCTATGTACAAGGGTGGCGTACATAGGAGGCAGCGCCAAAATTAAGACCAGGTAAAACCTGGTCTTAAGTTAGCGAAACGAGGAGAAATGCATTATTTCTCTTCGTTTTTGCTTTTTCCATGTGTGTTGCCTTGTGCAGCACACATGGAAAAAGCAAAATGCCATGGATTGGTTATGTACAGGAAGGTCCCCCTTCCTGTACATAAACAATCTAAAAGAAAAAATGCCATTTCGTCACTTTCATGTGGGCTGCATGAAGCAGCACACATGAAAGTGACAAAATGGCATTTTAGGATTGTTTATGTGCAGGAAGGGACACCTTCCTACACATAAACAATCCTCCCCTGCACGCAGACACCCTTGCACTATGGTGCAAGGGTGCCTGCATTGTCGCTAAGTTGCTAAACGTAGCGCCATCGCAGGGGAAAACGCAAGCCTGCACCACATTCTTGTAAATATGGTGCAGCCTTGCATTTCAGAAGTGGCGGAGAGAGGCGTTAAGCCATGACGGCTAACGCCTCTTTCCGCCACTTCCTTGTACATATCCCCCACTGTTTTCAATTGTGCTACAACTCTCCAGTCAGATGAGCTGCGTCATGTAACATTGGCACCTGTGATCTATTTTCCTGTGTTATGCTCAGCACTCTGCTCCCTCCAGGGCTAAATGTCTGCCATAAAAATACAGGAAATCAAATTCATAAATACTTACAAATGTGTTTGTTTCCTATCTGTTGAAGGTTGTAGCATATTGGGTATTTCACATTTCAAAGATTTATACTTGATGATGAAATATCTTTTATTACTGATATTTTCGCTTATCACCACAGGCTTTGTATGTTCTGAAGTGGAAGAGGCTCTTAAAAGCAAATGTATTTAGCTATTTCTCTGCCGTTGTATAAAGCATTGGTGTCATTGTTCCATTACTTCAGAGCTCCTGACAGAAAGAAAGCGTATCTTGCTTATACAGTCAGGGTTACAGAACCATTTCCAGAATCCATCATTTATGACCCCCTTCTGTTCTGACGTCAGCTTAAAGCCAGTCTGAAGAGTTCACTTTTCAGATGTTTCCTGGCCTGCATGCTTACGTATGGGTTGATGGTATTCCAGAGTCTAGGCCGTTATATTTCTGTAATCTGCATCTGTGTTTCATCCTTATTGGCTGATAATATGGGTAACCCATGAGTAGAAGGCTCTGGTTGGGGCATAATGGGGCATCACCATCTGCAGATATGCACAGTTTTTCCTCTATATATTTTATGGACACTACACAGGAATGTAATTTAGTCCTGCCATCTACTGGTAGCCAGTAGAGAGGGGGAGAAGGGAGTGGAAGGTGGTGACGGCACTCTGCTTAGCAGGTTATGGCAGATTTTGTCTGCATAGTTGTGGAGTCTTTAGAAACTAAGAGTTGGTTTGTTTTGGAGATCAGAACAGATAACATTGCAATAGTTTAGGATTGGCAGGTTAAGGACCCTCATCAGTTTCCCTCTTTGATCAGTATGTACTAGAGAGAGGTTTCTTTCACAGAAGAGAGAGCTACATATTTGCACACTTTGCCAGTGCTTTGACTTGAGGAGCATAAGTCAGACCACTGTGAAAGTGGACCTCAAGTTTAATTTAGGCCTGGGCGGAGCTCGTGGAGTTCTGCTACGCAGAATTCTGCGGAGTGGCCCAAAAACTCTGCGAGATTCTGTGGAATTTCGGGGACAGGAGGAGCAGTTCGATGCACCCGTTTGCGCAAGTTTTTGACGTTCAGTAGCGCGATGCATGTTCCCGCACTGGAAACTGCACGCGATTGGCACCATGCGGTTCGCATGAGCGTGGCCATTTTGTTTTCTGTTCTGTGCATAGTGCTGCTTAATCCACCCTTAATCTTTTCAATCCGATTCATCCACCCCTAATTTTCCTTTATTGCATCAGTGTGTGTTTTTGTGTTTGTGTATTTTATGTTTTTGCATTTTTTTGTGAGTTTTTTGTACTTTTTTTGATTTCACTTTACTTCCTTAGTTCTTCCTTTTTTCCTTCCTTTTCCAATTTCTTCTCTTTTTTCTCCCCACCCTGCGCCATGGCAGAGCAGAGACAGGCTGCGTCAGTGCAACTGATAGCCACACACCTTGGAGTCGCCGCCGCCACCAAGGGGCTCAGCCACGCACCATTTTCTTCGAGAAAAAGGTGGCTGCACTTGTTTTTTTACATGCGGTGCCACCTCCCCTCCATTCTGGCAGCAGTCCTGGTTGCAGGTATGACCTGCGGGAACATCGGCTGCTGTGAGGCAGGGTGCACTGGTGTGTCCATCGGAGCTCTGGGGTCCAGCACACCCAATAGCAATTGACGCACCACTGGGCTGATATCCTGGACAGTGAGATGGACCTGTTCAACCTGCTGGGTGTTGAGGTTGCAGGACTCGGTTAGTAATTATCTATTTGTTGTGTTCATTGTATGCTAATATTTTTTTCCAAATAGCATGCTGCTCACACTCAGAGGTAAGTTAAGTTTACGTTACAAATATTATTTGATCCAGCCAGGTGCTTGGCGCTACCTAATTATACTCGTTGGCGCTTCTTTGGGCTGAATATTTAAGAAGTCATGCAGACTCCTCTGTCCTGTCACTAAGATAGTGGTAGTAGTAATATCAGTGAGTTTGCATTCTCTTTACCTTTCTTTATGTAGCTCGTACAGTCCTAATCATTCTCCCAGTAATTTGTAGTATGCATCTATGCATTGAAAAAAAGGGAGACTGAGTTGGCCTGTCAAAGGCTGTTGAGATTGAGAATGAGATGAGAAGCAAAGATCATTTGTTGCAATGCATTAGTATTTCTAAAATGTAGTTTAGGAAATTTGGAATAGAACTTAGGTTTAGGAAATTAGGAATAGGTCAACTCGATACTAGTACAATAGGCGATCTGATTTAGAAAAGGGCCAGGGAGCCTGGGGTGCCACCACTAGTGCCACAATGGGTGGAAGTTCCACCACCGTCACTACTACCAGTGTCACGGCCGACGGATCTGCTGGCCCCAGTAAGTCCTCCTGTTAATATTATTATTATTTCCCTAACTTTTACCATTCCACATTTAGAATAATATTTCCTTTTTTTTACTCTGCCTGTCTCCTAATTTTTTTCAACTCCTCTTCATTCTATCTAATGTTTGTTACATTCTTATCTCTGTATTATCCTAGTTTGTTTCCCATATTTCAAGTTTCTGTAGTTGACTTCCTCCTGTCTGTACTAGTCTGTCATTAGCTTCCTTTGTTCTGCTTTGACAGTAAGCTTTCCCTCTCCCGTTATATCTCTTGTGGACTGGTACTGTAAGACTAATAGAACAGATTTTAGGACTGGTACTCTACTGTGAAGATTGCATGCCCAAGTAAGCTATTTTACGCATGCTTGTTAAGAAGGCTTTCTTTGTTTGGCTCATGCTCAAACAGTAAAACTAGAGAGTGGCCATGGTCATGGGTGGATCCCCCCCAATGTTGTGTATATATTATCATTCATTCCTACATTAGTATACCAGCAGTTTTGATGACAATGCAGCAGGGCTAGAAACTAGTATGAGGATGGTCCCATTGCATTTGCCAACCAAGACCATATGTCCTTCATTGACCAATTATTCCACCCCTTCATTGTGCTTCAATGAATCAGAGTCATCATAGCTCTGCCCCTCCATTACAAAATGTTTTTGGCTGGCTTGACTACCTGGCTTTTCAAACATTGCCAACCAACAAAATTCCCAGCGTGATACATTTGATAGAAGACACTGCAACCGAACTGTAGTTATGTATTGAGGTTGTAGTTTGTTGAAAACCAATAAAAAGTGGAAGCATATCTGGTATCTAAAATGTGTAATGTTTTTTCTAGCTGCACAGACCACCGGTGCCGGGGCCAGTGGCAGTGCCAGTGGAGCAGACGCAGCAGCCATTAAAGGGGGAGTCCCAGCGCTGGCAGGGACGGGCAGTGGTAAGTCACATTGCTTGCTTATTGACAATTAGTTGTATCCTCACTGCAAGGGTGTCGTGAACCCCCCGCTTTAACAGCTACTGCGGGGGTTGAGTTCTTAATGGCCTCTTCTATCAGCAGACAAAAGCTCACAATGAACGCTAAAAATGACGGGTTAATGGAAAAGGGAAAAAAGGATGAAAGGAGAAAGAATTGGTGAAATGGGGTATGAGTTAAAGGATGCATGGGTGGGTGAAAGGATGCATAGGTGGGTGACATAATGCATGGCTGGGTGAAGGTTGGATGAAAGAAAGGGTATATGGGTGAAAGGATGCCTACCTGGATGGGTGGGTGGGTGAAAGGGTTGATGGGTAAAAAGAATGCTCAGGTGGGTTAAAGCAGGATGGGTGAAAGGGTGAAAGGGTTAAAGGATGCTTGGGAGTGTAGATGGATGGATTGGTGAAGAGCCGTGGGTAGGTGAATGAATGGATGGATGGATATATATGGATGGATGGATTTGAATGGTGAAAGACTGGATGAGAGAATGTAAAGCTTAAATGGTGGGTATCAAAGGGTGAAGAATACTAGGACAATGAAAGGATAATTGCTTGGATGAAAAAGCAAGGGAGCTCTTCTGGAGAGGGGTGTTCTCAGTTACTTCGCTTGCTTAGAATGGTATCATCAAAGCTTTGGTTCAAAGTGGGGAGGGGGTATTTCTGTCTACTCCCTTGATTCACTGTATTTGTTAACGAGGCAGATATGTATCCCACCCATCATCAATTATCACCTCCCTGCCCATGGCATTTCACCAGTGCCACCCATGGCCTAACTGCTGCATGGTTCTATTCGGCACTGCATTGTTGGCTGTGCAATGTGCGTCTGCTTCAGTTAATGTGGCATTTACAAAGTTTTCAATACATGGCAAAGCAAAAACAAGATGTGTTTCCCTTCCCTCCCAGTGCCCACTCAGTCACCTCCTAGTACTTTACTCCTTTATTCTTTCTTAAGTTTAGTACCAGCCTACCAACAAAATTGAAAAATAATTTTTGGGCAAATGCAACATTTTTCTGGCCAAGTGATTTATATATTTCATGGCTTCCATAACAAATCTAAGCCTGTTCAAATGTTTCCCTTTCAGCATTCGTCAACTACAGTGACTGACTAAGCCAAAGCATGGGCACATGATGATGACTAGGGACACCCCACTATTCTGTAGTAAAACCTCTACTTACCCAGCCTTATCCCTCTGACTTACCCTGCAGTAGAGTAAGTTACGTTTCCTTTCCTTACTGCCAAGCCAATGTATTTGTTGGAAATAAATATAATTGTGGTGGAAGGCAAAGCCAGGGAGTAAAGTGTGACTATGTGCCCTGAGTTTTGTGGATGGGATAGTCTTCGACAAATGTGCCAAATGCAATCTATATATCCCGTTCCTTAATCCTTCCCCTGTACTGCAGTGCATCATTTTTCCCACCATCTACTTACGGCAGACAGGATATCCGCATTCTATATGTGATGTGTGTGAACTTGCATCGTTATTATTCCTCTGCCTCCTTAGAGTCAGGGTAAAATTTAAAGACATTTTGGACAAGAGCAGGTCCATTGGAATTAAACTAAGAAAATTGTCCATTACAGCTGTTCCAGCTGCAGACTGCAGAGAGTAGCAATGTACCAATGACCGATGCGCTAGCTAGTATGCCTCCATTCATCTAGCACAAAAAAGAATACTTATACTCCATAGTGCATAATGCCTTACTCATCAATGAGAGGTAATTTATTGTTATTTTCCACACAAAGTGACTGTTTATTTTTTTACTAGAAATCCTTTGTAAGAAAAAAAACCATTTTTTAAACTGGTGTGATGTTTATTCTGCCTTAAATTTCTTTCAGCCAGTCAGTGCATTTGCCTTTTATGCGAGGCATGTGTGGGTAAAAAATGGCTGTGACTCTAATCGCATCAAATTCGACTGGCCCTAGGGGCCACTAATATACTACTACTGAGCCACTATATGATTTTAAACAAGTGCTTTCCACAGAGCATTGTTTACAATGTATCTTTTTTGGTATGCAGACAGAATACCGAGTTGGAAATTTCGACTTACACAAATATCGAGTTGGAAATGCTGTGACACAGAAATATCAACAGCAAGAATATTGTGGTCTAGAATATCAAATTTAAGGTAAGAAATATCATTTTCAAAAATATAGAAGTCATTAACATCGTTTGCAAAAATATAGGGGCTCATTACGATGGCGGGCGGAAGCACAACCGCCGTGCTGGCGGATGCAAAAACCACCAGTTACCGCCGGCACGCAGCAGTCCACACGCCCGCACAATTACGATGCGAAAAGTAGGCCAAACACCGCCGGCAAGCCAGCAACACCGTCCGCCATCAAAGTGCGCCCGTACACGTAGCGGCGCAGCCCAACTGACACACACCGTCCGACGAAACACGTCCCGCCCGGCGCATAAATTACGATGCCGCAAACAAACGGCTCCCACGGCCAAGAGATACCGTACGACAAACCGAAGCGGTAACACGGACGCCGAGCACGGACAACGAAGAAGCGGCTCCCCCGAGCATGAATCCAGCACTGCAGGCCCTCCCCATGCTCCTGCTGATGCACCACCAAGGACGCAACGTACCGCGGAGACGCAGGTAGGCACACACACAACAAGTGCACGCAAACAGCGCACACAGTGCAAGGGCGGAAAAAGCGGACAACCCCCACCAGCGCGTGTACACTACACATCCACCATTGCATCCACATATGACACACAGGCCAAATCGTAACATCGCGTAACACATGTGTACACACCACCTGGGACTAGGAACCAACAACCCCGTCACGGCCCCAAAGCGGCGATGACGCCGCCACACATGCGCACAACGCAGAGGCCAACCGCAGCGCCATGCATGCGTCGCACACAGACACAGGGACACAACCAAGCAGCACACACATCAGCCCCACCCCGAACGCACATGACACGTGACAGGCCTGCCACAGACATGTCCCCAACGCCCAATTCACGGACAACACCCAACGCCACACAACCGATGCACACATGTCAGTGAAGTCACGCAACAGCAGGACACACCCCAGTGTAACAAACATGGCGTAGCACACAGCGGCGGCAACACCAACTAGGAGAAGCAGGGCCCCTTCGGGAAGAGGAACGCCAGTACCACACTGAAACACCCATACCACCCTGCACATATGAACAAGACATATAAAACGGAACACCAAAGAGCCCGGGGACCGACAACAGGTGGCCCAAGAATAACATTCACACACAAGGCCCAACGCAGAGCGGAAAGGCAGCCTGCCGCCCACACAAGGGAGAGCAGACAGCACTGAATGACCTTCCATTCCAACTCCGAAACCACAGCCCTACGACAGAAGCCGGTGAATACAGCCATTGTCCAAGAATAGACCAACACAGGCTTGCCGAGGAGACCGACCACAGGGCAGATAGCGCATATCACAGAAGCACACAACGGACGGGGAAGAAAGAAGAAAACACTCCCCCATGTCGGCCACATGCAAGTTAATTGGAAGGAGTCACACATCACTGACCTTGAACTGTCTGAGAAGCATGTGGGAAGAGGGCCCGTGTCCTCCAAACAAGCCAACAGAACACAAGTCCTGTCTCCCTACGACTACACAGAGCTCACAGCAACCTCGGAGCGTGCACATTGCAGACTGCACACACAGCCGGAGCACGCCACCACAACGCACCGCTGCGAAATGGCAACCGCAACACACCTACCCAACTACGCCGAACAGCTCAAGCTGTACAAAACCAACCTGTTTCATACATTGGGATGCGATCTCCTGTCCCTGCTGAACGTAAGTTACCGTCTGACTTACCGCATCACATTGTTCAGCTGCGTCATGCCCGTCTTCTACTGTCGGAGGTGTCCCTACCAGCATCCCGTGGAGATATGCCTCTCCAACCCGGCATGTCTGAAGGCGGACCTGCTACCACTACTCCTCCCTCTGGACGCACACGACAGGGCCTGCTCTGCCTATGGGGGCATGGCGTATGTGGCCAACATCGCACCCGCACTGAAATGGGACCACTGTGCCTCCACACGACGGATCATCGAGAACAGCTACATCGAATGTCACCCAGCATGCCCCATCATGGTCCTCCAAGGGACAACTTACGAACAACACCTTGACAGCCACCATCCGCTACATTGGCTGGCAAACATGTACACCACCAATGACATGGAAGCCCTGCTGGACGGCATCGCATACCTGACAACCTGTAAATTCGTCGGACCACAACACAGGTTCCCCGATTGACCTATGATGTCCAACCCCGCACCCATGCTTAGCTTCCGCACGGACTGGCCAGTCACCACCACAACAGCCATACCAAACGACCGGCAACTGTAACCACACCATCAACGACATCGCCATGACATCGGATATGACCGGGACATGCACACTGTTCCCCATCACATCCAGGAACACCGCATGCATCGTGGGAGGCAGTGGCATGGGCTCTGTGTATCGCACCCACATGGACGGAACTGCACGAACAACCAGGACACGACATGGATCCAGCACCCATGGACACACACACCGCTCAGTGGACATGAATAGGTCGCCTGGAGTCTGTGGGTGCTGCACCCCTCCCACCCCCGCCCCGGGAATCCCATACCAGGACCTTTGCATGGACGACAAGTGCATACAACAACAACACGACCCCAGTGACTGTGACATGTCCAGTAACCACCACAGTGCAACAACAAGTGGCACGCCGCTGCATGCACGCAAGCACATGCCCTGATGTCATCTCACATGCACGCGTGCATGAGGAACAACCGCAGCAAACCTGTCACATGGAACTGAGATGGACTGTGCCCATGATGCCAAGCGGTCTGGTAGGCTACATGTATACCGTCTGTGTCAAAGTCCGCAGCTCCGCAGCTATACGTAAATGTACATTAGCACAGCCTTGGCCAAGCAGATGTCACTCTGAAGCCCACATCCCACATGCAACAGCCAATCACATGTAACCCCACACCCTATCCCATTTGCAATCATGCTCAGTATATCCTCAACATGTATTCCGCTGCCAGTAGTGTCCACTATACTGCATCACAGAGGACAGAAGACTCAATATAATGTTTGAAACCAAAACTGTCTCCGCTGACTCATTTCACAAGTACGAATGAGAGAGGATGAGAGTATGTGAAGTACACGGCAGTCGTGACATGACCATGTAGTCCACTGGTATTGGATGTCAACGCAAATGAGTAGCACAACTGTGGAAGACACACATGTGTCGTGTGAAGTCGTATGGACGCAGTGCTCAGGTGGGTGGGTGTGACGGGTAGATGCGCACATGCCAAGTTGGAGCACGCCGTGTTGGGAGGGGTCATGAACAGTACACCACCGCTTCCCTGGGCATTGTGAGAGGACACCTGTCGGGGGGAGTGAACACGTGTGTGCACAGCAGCCGGGCACACGTACAAAGCGGTACCAGGCGCACCTCAGCCCACCCTCTGTGGACAAGCTGGATCCTGTTGTGCGCCCGCCATGCCCCTTGACAAGGCACACACAGCCCCAGTCGACCAGGTGTAACCCCAACATAGTCAATCCGCACAGGCGATACAGGGCACGGGATGGCAGTGGAGCATGGTGTGTGAGAGGTCTCCTCGCGCTCCTCCTGGTCATATCACGCAGGCAATAGAACCTCAACGTCTAGCATGGCACAAGTCAAATGGAAGTGTAGGGGGGACGCACCACAGCACGAGCAGCACTGACGTCACGGGAGGTGGCTCGCACCATCCCATCCATTGCCCATCATACCAACCACGCCACATGCCATTGCGACTAAGTGCAAGCGCGTGCGCCACCACCCCCGAGCCCTCCCCAGAGAGGCCAAAGAGTGAATGTGTGGGCCATCAGCCACAGACGGACGCGGCATGGCCGCAAGGGCAGCCACAGCCACTGGGTGTCGCAGGTGGCGGATCCGGAAGGCGAAGACTGTGATGCATAGTCCATGCAGGCCGGGTCTCCATTTGGGGCACCACGCAGGTGGACGGCGTCCCGCCACACATCATACCCTGAGACAGCCCACTCGTGCAACTGGACCCACACATACACTCCTTGCCCTCTCTGGTGCGAGCTTGGGGCTGCCTGTGCAAGCGCTAGCCTCGCAGGTGAGCATGCATATTGGGGGAGCGAGGGGAGGACATGAGGGCTGGGGCGAAGATGACTGTATCACTGTCAGTTAGTACAAGGGATGACCCAGATGTGGAAAGGAAGAGACGTGTCCCGTGTGTACTGCAACTAGTCGCCAATCCAACTACCCCCCCATGTCCGGAATGTAAGCCCGCACCTAGGCCCGCCCATCCGCCACATCGAACATACCACCAGCACGACAACCTTCCCATTCGAAACACTGACTGGGGGTGGCGACCAGTGTACAATCATGTGTAGCCTACCCACGCGTACATGTGGGCCCTCCATGATCCATGTCACCTGCGGCAAAGTCATGACATGCGCAATGAGGGAAGTGAGGAGAGCTGTCCGCCCCACGCGCAGAAGGTGCATCAGCTCCACAGACCCAGCAGCGAGTCCAGCAGGGGTCACATGTGCAGGGGCAGCTGTGCCTGGTGTGAAGGCACATGCATATAGACAGCACATCAACCAATGTGTAGTCGGCCCACATCTACAGTCCATCATCATGCGGACATAGGAATTGAACACAGGGCAACACATCTTCAGTTGGTGCACCCACCGTGACCAACAATGCGCAATCATCGACGTACCCGCCCTGTGCATGGCCCCCCACCCAACGGAGGCACATCCAGTGCCACCATCCCACACACACAAGCCTTCCACGGAACATGCTGTGTCCAATGGTCAGTACAGAGTCAGCGCCCATCTGGTGGATCCTGAACAGGAGACACATGCACACACATGCCAGCTCCCACTATGTACGTCTGCCACCTGGCACGTGCAATGTAACCTCTCACCTGTGACGTGTGACTGCAAGCACACAGCCGTCTTGGCATGGGGCTGTCAATGTGGACACCTGTCAATGTTTCGGGAGGTGTGATCCGTACAGTGCTGTACATAGGGTGCAGTGCTGACACCTACTACTGTCTCATATCCCCTCGTGCCACAGGTCCCACTTGTTTTGGCCGCTCAGCCTGTGCCCACATCGTCGTCGTCGTGTGCCATACTCATCCAGCCGCGGAAGCAGTTCCATGCTCAGCAGACATTCATGTTGCTGTGGCGTTGCCGCTTGACGGATATGCAGTCAGTCCCCATCAGCACGCCCCGCAAGTCATTGGGGCCTAGATCCCCATGTGCATGCACATGGCAGTGGTTTGTATCACTAGCCATTGCCATTGTTGGGAGACCTGTGTAAGTGTATTGTGGCCGTGCCGTCCCAGCTTGACAGCTGGGCTGTGGCTCATGTGCTTGCTCAGTCATGTCAGTGATGTGTATGCAAAATTGCTATGTGTCGTGTTGCTTTGACATGTGTCCTCTGCCATTGTCCCTAGGCGGAGACCGAACATTGACCGCCCATACCAATTGCTGGCGGACATGGACGATACAGAGGTTATTAGGAAGTTTCGGCTGGACAGGCCAACCCTGCATCGACTGTGTGCCATGTTAGAACCCCATCTCCGTCCCCGCAGGGTGTATCCGACTGCTGTCACCCCCACGGCTAAGGTGATGGCCGCCATGCATTTCTTCGCCACTGGGTCATTCCAGCACACAGTGGGCATTGGAGGAGGGATGTCCCAGCCCATGTTCAGCAAGGTGCTGAGGGATGTACTGGCAGCCATGATGCTGTACCGAAACAGGTACATCCGCTTCCCCAGGGCTCGTGAATTGGCGGCAGTGAAGGGTGCATTCTATGCCCTTGGCAGAATCCCACACGTCGTTGGAGCCATTGACTGCACACATGTCGGCCTTGTTCCACCACAGGCCACTGAGCACCTGTACCGCAACAGGAAGCACACGCACTCCCTGAATGTGCAAGTGGTGTGCCTTGCGGACATGGTGATCACCCACGTGTGTGCAAAGTTCCCAGGCTCGGCCCATGACGCAGACATAATGCGCAACAGCATCTTGCCACGACTGATGTCCAATATGCAACAGGATCGTGCCTGTATTGTCGGTGAGTATGTGGAGTGGTGTAGCGTGCTGGTTGTGCGATGCTGTCCCCTGTCCAGTTGGAATAGCAACGGTTCTCTGTGTCCCTCACACCCAGGTGACTCTGCGTACCCGAATGGGGCATGGCTGCTCAGTCCATTGAGGAATCCTCGCACCCCAGCAGACGATCGCTACAATGAGGCACATGGGAGGACCAGACGTGTGGTCGAGCGTACCTTTGGCCTCCTCAAGTCCAGGTTCAGGTGCCTGGACCGCACCGGTGGTGCGCTGGCGTACTCCCCACAGAAGGTGTGCCGGATAGTGGTGGCGTGCTGCATGCTGCACAATCTGGCCATTCGGAAGCAGATCCCCCTCATCGTGGATGACGGAGATCAACCAGGGCCCCAGCCCGCAGACCAGGACAGCTCGAGTGAGGAGGACAGCGGAGAGGAGGAAGCTGGTAATGTGCGGCAGCAGCTCATCGCCCGCTACTTCACTTGACGGTGAGTGTCCATGTACGACGGCTGATGTGGCTGTATCTGTGCAGGTGTGTGTGTGCTGTGTCAGGGTGGCCGTTTGTTCACTGCGTGCTGTGTGTCAACGCTCCATGGCCAGGGTAGTATGCCACTGTTGGTGGCTGTGGCATTGTGCCCTATTGCTCTGTGCGATGTGTGTACATTGCTTGTAGTTGTTGACATGTACTGTGTGATGGGTGTGTGACACACTCATTGAATGTGCTCCTGTTCTGTCTCCCACCCCTAGGTCCCTACAGGCCCTCCGGATTCCATTGCCATGCCACGCATCAGGTGCCTTTCCGCCCAAGGTGGCCGTTGTATTCCGTACAAATAAAACACAGGGCACAAACAGCAGTTAGTGTAAAAGGTGCATTTATTTCAAACTGTGACATGTGATTGTGTGTAAGGTGATGACAAAAGTGGTGCGTGCAGTGACAATGAGCTGTCGGTCATGGCTGCGTGATGCTCAGGGTGTACCCACTGGTTCTATGTCCATAGTCCAACACACACATGCCATCCAGATGGCTGTGTGGAGTGGGATCGTAGTCCAAGTCAATGCAGTGGCTGGTCAAGGAAGGCTGGCGGAAGGCTGGCTGGCTGCCTCACTTGCGTTTGGAGCGTGCGAAGTCCTCCCGGGAGATCTGTTTCCACTTCGGACGGCCCCTTCCACGTTTGCGAGGGGGTGCCTGCTTGCGACATGCTGGTGGTTGAGGTGTGCTCACTGGCTGTGGACGCAGGGGAACTGGACACTGCTGCTCCACCCTGCGCCCCGACAGGTGGTGGCGGAGGGGGAGCTGCTGTCCCTGGCTGTGACCTCACCGCCGCCACCAGCTGGCCCATGAGGTCCACGAGTTGGCCCATACGGGCGTCCATGGACCTCAGCACCCCCAGCACCTCACGCGTGTCTGAAGCAGACCGGACCCATTGTCCTTGGGCCTCTTCATAGGCCCCAAGGACTCTGGCCATTTGAGGCAGGGCATGGCTCCCAGGGGAGGCTGGCGTTTCCCTGACCCTGCTCCTCCTACCAGTCCTGCTGCCACCGGCCTGCCCACTAGCCACATTGCTCACCACGGTCCTCGCTGTGGCTCCCAGGGTGGATCCAGTCGGCCGGGCCACCACCTGCGCTGGGGCTGGTGCCAGCGAAGACGTGGTGGTGGTGGCGGCGGTGGTGGTCGGTGTGGCGATGGTGGCGGTTGCGGCAGTGGTAGTGGCCACAATGACCGTGGGTGTGGCCGCAACGACAGTGGCAGCAGGGGGCTGGGAATGTTCAGCAGCCCTGGATGATGGGTTGGTGGGTAGGAGGGGTCCTGGGGAGCGGCTGGGCCCTGCCACACCAGATGGGCCTGCTTGGTGGTCCGTGTCCGAAGAGGAGGACAGATCCTCCAGATCCGTGTGTCCTCGTTGGGGGCTTGTAGGCTGGCTGTGCTGGCTGCTGGCTCCATCCCCAGCATCCAGCAGTTCGTCACCTGTGGAGAGAATGAGATTTGTTATTGTGTTGCACCTGGCGAAGTATGTATTTGTCGTCTGACATTAACAGTTCGTGCAATCTCGTACATGGGTTTCCCGGAGGCGTGTGTGTGGCTGTAGCATCTGTAGTTGTGTGTGCTTGGCAATGGGACTGTGTGCTGTGCACATGTGGCATGGGACGGATTGGCCATGCCGATGGGTGTGTTGCTGTGCCCCTACTTATTGTGACTCTGGTGTATGCGGGCTCCTGGCCCATCCTGGGTCTGGTTTGTACTTTGCTTTTGGGGTTCAGATGGAACGCTTAGGAACGCATATGGCAACATGGGGGCCATGCCCCAGATTCGCATTTGGGAGGGAATATGCTTTTGGGGTTCAAATGGATCGCTTAGGAACGCATATGGCAACATGGGGGCCATGCCCCAGATTCGCATTTGGGAGGGAATATGCTTTTGGGGTTCAAATGGAACGCTTAGGAACGCATATGGCAACATGGGGGCCATGCCCCAGATTCGCATTTGGGAGGGATTATGCTTTTGGGGTTCAAATGGAACGCTTAGGAACGCATATGGCAACATGGGGGCCATGCCCCAGATTCGCATTTGGGAGGGAATATGCTTTTGGGGTTCAAATGGAACGCTTAGGAACGCATATGGCAACATGGGGGCCATGCCCCAGATTCGCATTTGGGAGGGAATATGCTTTTGGGGTTCAAATGGAACGCTTAGGAACGCATATGGCAACATGGGGGCCATGCCCCAGATTCGCATTTGGGAGGGAATATGCTTTTGGGGTTCAAATGGAACGCTTAGGAACGCATATGGCAACATGGGGGCCATGCCCCAGATTCG
Organism: Calotriton arnoldi; assembly: GCA_963921515.1. Classification (NCBI taxonomy): domain Eukaryota; kingdom Metazoa; phylum Chordata; class Amphibia; order Caudata; family Salamandridae; genus Calotriton; species Calotriton arnoldi. The sequence goes on along the minus strand of CAWUFW010007417.1, from coordinate 487,109 downwards.
CATTTGGGAGGGAATATGCTTTTGGGGTACATGCTGTGAGCCATGGGTGCCGAACGTGACATGTGTTGTGGCAGCATGACAGTGCATGGTTTGAGGTGTGTGCATGCTTGACATGGCCTGCATATTTGCTGTCTGTTGTGATTACTGGACATGGCATTGGACGCATCGTTATGAGTGAGTGATGGTTGTGTGCCAGCCAACGTATTGCAGTTGTCCCATCTCCTTGGTGTGCGTGCTGCCCTGTGCCATGTGCATCACTGCAGTGCTCGGGGGTGTGGCCCATGTTGTGTGTTGTTGCTCACAGTGTGTTGTGCGCTTCATTGACTTCTGGCACATGGTTGGTCATGGGCATGTATCTTAGCGTGACTGCTGTATGTGTGGCAGCTGTGCGGATGACATGCCTTTCATGAGACTGGGGCTGACGGATGGGATGGATGGTATGTTGTATGTGCATGGTGTGTCTGTGTGTTTGATGGGTTCAGTGGTGTTCGTGTGCATTTATGTTGTTCCGCTCTGTTGCGTCTAGTGTTGTTTGTCTTACATAGGCGTAGTTGTGGGGTGTGTGGTTGACAGGCAGTAGGGGCTACATGGACAGGACTTCAATGGTGTTTCGGTTGTGTGTGATGAGTTGCACAGTGGCTGCCGTGTGGTACTATATTCAGTGTGGCTTGTGCATGCAGACGTGGCTCCTTGGGTGTTGCTATGTCTGTGATGGGTCATGTGGGGTGTGAGTCTGTTGTTCATGTCCGTGTGCACATTGTTCACTTGTTCGTGACGGTGGGCGGTGCTGCGTGTTCGTCTGCTACGTGACATGTCCCATGTGTTGGTCGTGTTCCGGTCCTCATGCCTCCAGTAATCCAGCCCTGTCCAGTTTCCCACCTGCAAGCTGTTCGTGCGTGCACTGTACTGGATGCCACATGGCTCTAAGCGGGGGTGCTCCATGTTGCAGGTCTGTGGGGGTGGGGGGGTGTTGTGGGTCATGGGGGTGGCTGGACACCCACTGACACCGATTGCTGTGGACCGTGATGTCTGCCTTTCGGCTGTCGTTGTGCACTGCGGTGGCTGACACGTGGCTGTGGGGGATGCTCCTCCTTGCTGTGCTGTGGGACTAGGGGCCTGGTGTGTGTTGTACTTGGGCTGTCCACCCTCCCACCCACTGCATTTTGTGTTCCTGCCACTTACCTGTTACTTGTCGGTTAGTGCATCTATGGCGGACACATGGGTGTGGTGGGTGCTCGTTGTGGCGCTTCTGGCATACTCGGGGACCTGTTGGTGGTTACGTGGCTGGCTGAGTGTACACATGTCCCCACGTATCTTACAGTTGTTCGGTTTGGGCTGTGTGTGGTGGTGTCTGTTGCATGTGTGTGTGATGTGTTGTGTATTGTGTGCTGGACATGGGGGTGTTTGTCCCTGGGAGCTGTGGCATGGTGGTAGTGCATGTGAGTACATAGCGGTGTGCTGGTATACATTAGTTTGTACTTACCAGCCTCCACTCCCCTGCTAATCCGGCGAGGATCTCCGGATGTATTATGACTCGCACCTTCTCCTCCCACGCTTTGAAGGTCTTGAAGAGCGCGGGATTCCCTCCGCCAGTGACGGCAGCCAGCTCTCTGTTTTTGCCCTCCTTCTTCTTGACCAGGCTCTTGACGTCATTCCAACGTTTGTTTATTTCTCCTCTGTTCCTGGGCAGGGTCCCGACTGCATTGACCTGGTCTACGATCCGGTTCCACATTCTGTTTCTGGTGGCTAGTGGTGTGTGCTGGACCATGTTCCCATAGATTTGTGGGTACACCTTGATGATCTCGTCGACCATGACCGTCAGCTCAATGGGCGTGAACTTGGGCATTCTTTGTGGTGCCATGGTGTTTGTGGTGCTGGTGCGGTGTGTGTTGTGTAATGTGCAGGGGGTTTGTGGTGCCGGTGTTTGGTGGTGGTGGTGGTTGTGATGTATGCGTTTCTGTGGTGTGCTGCTGTCCTTGCTGTGTCACTGTGTCCTCTCCTCTCCTCTCTGGTTTGCAATGTTGCAAGGGGTTGTGGTCTGTGGGAGTGCTGCTTTTGTACTTACCTATGTGGGTGTGTCCTCATGGTCTGTTGTTTTCAGGTGTGTTGTGTCTGGGGTTCTGGCCTTTGATTTTTTGTTTGTCCGGGGGGGTGTTTTCGGGATGTGTACTGTGCTTGTGTATTTGTGCGTGCCTTGCTGTGTGGACTTGTTGGCCATGTTGTGTGCTATTGGTTTTGTGAGCGGATGGTTTCTGTGCAGGGACGTGGGCGCCATGGCTTCTGTCGTGTCGATTCTCATCGGCGTTGTTTGCGCTGGCGGGCGGTATATTTGTAGTTTTCCCGCGCTCATGGCGGTGCGATCGTAATTTCACGTGCGGTGTGTCGGCCGTGAGGGCGGGCGGTTTTGTGTTGTTGTGCGTGTTTCCGTCCGTGGCGGGCGGTTTGACTCCGACTCGGACGTTGGCGGGCGGTATTTTGTGTGATTTTTCGCCGATGGCGGTTTTCGGTTTGTGTAATCGTGATGGCGTGGTCGGTGTTCAGACGGTGTGTGCGGGCGGATTTTTGCCGCTTCCATGCTTGGCGGATTTTTTTACGCCGGGTATCGTAATGGGCCCCATAGTTGTTTAAAATATCGATTTTTTAATTATTGTTATGTATTTTAGTTTATATTTTAAATGTATGGGATGTATGTTTTTTAAAGTATTTATGTTTTTTAATATATATGTTAAATTTTTAGTAGTTATCAATTTTATTTTATTTAAATTTTGTATTTTTTAGTTCTGTAGCGGGTTGTGGGTTTATAGGGTAATAGGGTGGGAAACAATTTAAATTAATGATTATTTTTTATTTATTAATATTTATTTAATTGAGATTTTATAGTATTAAGGTTGGGAAGTACTTTATTTGTAAATAATTATTAATTGGTAGTTAATTAATATTAACTAATGAATTGGTAATTGATTATGGTAAATGTGTAATTATTTTAGGTGCGGGTTGTGGGGTTTATAGGGTTAGAGGGTGGGAAGTAATTTTTGATTAATTAATAATTAGTCGTTAATTTATATTAATTAATTGATTGAAAATGAATTATGGAAATTGTGTAATTAGTTCTAGGTGAGGGTTGTTGGGTTTATAGGGGTAAAGGGTGGGAAGTAATTTATGTTTAATTAATTAATAATTAGTTGTTAATTTATATTAATTAATTCATTGTAAATTAATTATGGAAATTGTGTAATTAATTTTAGGTACGGGTTGTGGGGTTTATAGACGTAAAGGGTGGGAAGTAATTTATGTTTAATTAATTAATAATTTGTTGTTAATTAATATTAATTAATGAAATTGAAAATTAAATATGGAAATTGTGTAATTAATTTTAGGTGTGGGTTGTGTGGTTTATAGGGATAAAAGGTGGGAAGTAATTTATGTTTAATTATTTAATAATTAGTTGATCATTAATATTAATTAATTAATTGATATTTAATTAGGGTATTTGTTTATATTTTTTTGTGTGTGGATTTTACTTTATTTAATTAATTAATTTTTCTTACTTTATAATTAGTTGTTAAATACTATTAGTTTTTTAATTCAAACTAAGGGGTCCATTACGATGGCGGGCGGACTTTGTCCGCCCGCCACCGCAACAGAGCCAGGGACCGCCCGCCGAAGTCGCGGCGATCCCGCCAGGCACATTAGGATGCGCCCGCCACACTGGCGGGCGCATCCCGCATATTTTACATTGCGGCGGGCGGTGGTGTCAGCAGCACCCGCCGCAATGTACAAAATGCATGTTGTGCTTTTGCATGCACAACGTGACAGGCAACGCGGTGCCTGCCACCTTGTGCATGCAAATGCAGGGGGGTACCATAGGTACCCCCCATGTGCCCCCCCAACCCCCCAACATCCTGGGAGCCCACAACGGGCCGCCAAATGCGAATACCGCATGCCTTTTCATGGCGGAAATGCCGCCATGAAAAGGCTCCTCACCGCCTACATCCTAATATATGGATGGCGGTGTCTCACAGACACCGCCACCATATTAAACCCGTTTTCCGCACGGTCGACAAGTTGACCGGCGGAAAAGCAGCGGGCGGTCTTTCCGTCTGCCGCTGACCCCCCCGCCATACTAATATGGCGGGGGGTAAATGGGTGGAGGGCGGAGGGAAATGTACGGCGGATCGCCACCGCCATGCGGGCGGTGGCGATCCGCCGTACATCGTAATGACCCCCTAAGTTTTAATTGTGTAATTAATTTTTTTATAGTTTAATTTTAGCTGTGGGATGTGGGGATTATAGGGGCAAAGTGTGGGAAGTTAATTAATTGTTATGAGTTTTAATTTGTTTTTTAATTAATAATATTTCTTTAATTGGTAATTAATTATGTTAATTATGGAAGTACATTTTTTTAAATTTAGATGTTGTTTGTGAATTGTGTGTTGTTATAGGGTAGGAAATATAAAAAGTTAATTTATGTAATAATTATTGTTTTTGTATCTAAATCATTTCTAATTAACAATATTTATTTGTTTGAAAATTATTTTTTATTGTATTTAATATAATATTTGTAGGTACTTGTCATATGTATTTCACATTATAATATGTTTTTTTTACTTCAATATTAAATATATTTGTATTTGAATTTTTTACATATTTATATATTTTTTAATGTATTTAATTTTTTAAATAATTTTGTTGTTAAGAAGTTGTTTGTTTTTAATTTTGAACTGACTGGAGTGAGAATATTAATTGTTAGCCCTCTGCAATCCAACACTTTCCCTACTGTTGCACTCACTGGAGTGAGAATAGTAAATTTTATTCCACCACTATCCAACACTTTCCCTACTGTTGCACTCATTGGAGTGTGAGTAGTAATGTTTACCCCTCCGCTATCCAACACTTTCCCTATTGTTACAATTATTGGAGTGGGAATAGTAATTTATACCCCTTCGCAATCCAACAATTTCCCTACTGTTGCACTGACTGGTGTGGGAATAGTAATTTTTACCCCTCTGCTATCCAACACTTTCCCTATTGTTGCACTGATTGGAATGTTAACAGTAAATTTTATCCCAACACTATCCAACACTTTTCCTACTGTTGCACTCACTGGAGTGGGAATAGTAATTTTTACCCCTCCTCTATCCAATACTTTCTCTACTGTTACACTCACTGGAGTGGGAATAGTAATTTTTACCTCTCCGCTATCCAGCACTTTCCCTACTGTTGCACTCAGTGGAGTGGGAATAGTCATTTTTACCCCTCCGCTATCCAACACTTTCCCTACTGTTGCACTCAGTGGAGTGGGAATAGTAATTTTTACCCCTCCGCTATCCAACACTTTTCCTACTGTTGCACTGGCTGGAGTGGGAATAGTAATTTTTACCCCTCCGCTATCCAACACTTTCCCTACTGTTGCACTGGCTGGAGTGGGAAATTTAAGTTTAAAGATTTTTAAATAGTTTAATGTTTTAAGTTATAATAGAATGTTTTTTTATTAGATTTTATGTTAGTGATAGATATATATCTAAATATAAATATATATATATATATATATATATAAATAAATATATATATATTTATATATATATATATTTATATATATGTGGCTACAATGTGGTACAATACCTAAATTTAAGTGGCATTAACCCTAGGTGACAAACATAAGAAAACAGTCAATGAGAGCAAATGATATGTTGGGTACTATACCCAGATTGCTTGCGGTTTCTGCCGTCTCATAATCACACCATGATTTCTTCGCAATGGCAATGGAATGTTGCATTGAATATATGTTGTAATCATTATGATCTGGTATAGCTTCCGCACTGTCACTCTGTCTGTGGATCTAGGAACGTGTAAAGTTATCTCAATATGAATGAATCTTTATTGAGATGCATCTCATATTAACGCAGATTAATCCATTCTGTTAATGGATTAATCCATTCTGCTATAATGTTTGCAGAACGTATAATGTAAATACTGGCTGTTGATTTAATGTAATAATTTGATGCACAATATGGATATTTAAGAGATTTCTCACTGTTTTAAGCGCCGTGCATGACGCCGATTACTGCACCTTTAAGAACCCCATGAACCTGGCTGGGAGTCATGTGATCAAGACCATGGCTGTGGTCAAAACGCGTCTTTTTTCTGCAAATTAATCTATTAACCTGAAGACCAGTGTGGCTCTGGAATCGTTGATTTTGGATTCTTTCGTTGGAATATATACGTGTGTGAGCAAGCCTGCTGTGTCAGGCGAAACGCGTTACTGAGAATAAACCAACTGGTGGTGGAATATCCTTCTTGTGATCGCCTTATTTCTGAAAGTATAGGATTAATATATATATATATATATATATATGTATGTATATATGTATGTATATATATATATATATATCTACTATATATATATATATATATATATATATGTATATATATATATATATATATATATATGTATATATATGTGTATATATATATATATATATATATATATATATATATATGTGAGAAAAAAGGAAAAGCCCACAGCTTCGGCGTCCTTTCAGGCTGACAGCTTCATTGTGTCTGAAATACGTGGCAGCTTTAACAACTCCTTAAGTCCTTACGCGTTTCGGCGCCTTGTGCCTTGATCACAGGTGAGTTGATTTAAGAGAATTTAGATCCCAGTGGTCACGTGGCCTTTCCTTTAGACCACTATTACCAGAATGCACTAGTATGCAAATTCCAACCTTGGCTCGACATAGTATCCTATTTGGCATTAGTAGCCTTAAAATCTTGTCAAAGTCCAATCTTTATCTTATTTCTTGTGCTGCATTCCGGTAAAAACATTAAAAAGCCCAGTGCACTTGGCTGCCACGTAACAAGTAATTGCCTGGCAAAGAAACACGAAGACTGCTGGATAGAGGTAAACCTCCTTCCTCCCTTTCTCTTCAACCACGCAAATAGTCACGGAAGTCCATTTTTGACTGCTGTGGTGAAGAGCGAGTCATGCCCCCTCCGTTTAATACATTCACAAATCTCCACTTTACCGGGGCCCCCAACTCTGCAGGGCGGGCTCAAAGCAGGAATGGAGAATACTGTTAAAATCAACGAGAAAAAAGGAAAAGCCCACAGCTTCGGCGTCCTTTCAGGCTGACAGCTTCATTGTGTCTGAAATACGTGGCAGCTTTAACAACTCCTTAAGTCCTTACGCGTTTCGGCGCCTTGCGCCTTGATCACAGGTGAGTTGATTTAAGAGAATTTAGATCCCAGTGGTCACGTGGCCTTTCCTTTAGACCACTATTACCAGAATGCACTAGTATGCAAATTCCAACCTTGGCTCGACATAGTATCCTATTTGGCATTAGTAGCCTTAAAATCTTGTCAAAGTCCAATCTTTATCTTATTTCTTGTGCTGCATTCCGGTAAAAACATTAAAAAGCCCAGTGCACTTGGCTGCCACGTAACAAGTAATTGCCTGGCAAAGAAACACGAAGACTGCTGGATAGAGGTAAACCTCCTTCCTCCCTTTCTCTTCAACCACGCAAATAGTCACGGAAGTCCATTTTTGACTGCTGTGGTGAAGAGCGAGTCATGCCCCTCCGTTTAATACATTCACAAATCTCCACTTTACCGGGGCCCCCAACTCTGCAGGCGGGCTCAAAGCAGGAATGGAGAATCCTGTTAAAATCAACGAGAAAAAAGGAAAAGCCCACAGCTTCGGCGCCCTTTCAGGCTGACAGCTTCATTGTGTCTGAAATACGTGGCAGCTTTAACAACTCCTTAAGTCCTTACGCGTTTCGGCGCCTTGCGCCTTGATCACAGGTGAGTTGATTTAAGAGAATTTAGATCCCAGTGGTCACGTGGCCTTTCCTTTAGACCACTATTACCAGAATGCACTAGTATGCAAATTCCAACCTTGGCTCGACATAGTATCCTATTTGGCATTAGTAGCCTTAAAATCTTGTCAAAGTCCAATCTTTATCTTATTTCTTGTGCTGCATTCCGGTAAAAACATTAAAAAGCCCAGTGCACTTGGCTGCCACGTAACAAGTAATTGCCTGGCAAAGAAACACGAAGACTGCTGGATAGAGGTAAACCTCCTTCCTCCCTTTCTCTTCAACCACGCAAATAGTCACGGAAGTCCATTTTTGACTGCTGTGGTGAAGAGCGAGTCATGCCCCCTCCGTTTAATACATTCACAAATCTCCACTTTACCGGGGCCCCCAACTCTGCAGGCGGGCTCAAAGCAGGAATGGAGAATCCTGTTAAAATCAACGAGAAAAAAGGAAAAGCCCACAGCTTCGGCGTCCTTTCAGGCTGACAGCTTCATTGTGTCTGAAATACGTGGCAGCTTTAACAACTCCTTAAGTCCTTACGCGTTTCGGCGCCTTGCGCCTTGATCACAGGTGAGTTGATTTAAGAGAATTTAGATCCCAGTGGTCACGTGGCCTTTCCTTTAGACCACTATTACCAGAATGCACTAGTATGCAAATTCCAACCTTGGCTCGACATAGTATCCTATTTGGCATTAGTAGCTTTAAAATCTTGTCAAAGTCCAATCTTTATCTTATTTCTTGTGCTGCATTCCGGTAAAAACATTAAAAAGCCCAGTGCACTTGACTGCCACGAGGGGACACTCTCTTGTTTGGATTTGTTGATGGCCAGTCCTGCCGTGAGAAGAGCCCCGCCGTGGTGAGCGGCCCCATGCTGATGCCAGCCGGCGTGCAGCTGTCCAGGGACAGGAGTACGCAGTGGAAGTCCTACGGTGCAGTTTGGTTTTAGCGGGACATTCTTTCCGACCCACTGTGGTTTTAATTCTTTTACCTGGCAGATCACACAACGCCTCACATGAGGAAGACACAACGGCACTACAGGGACCGACAGGCAGTTCGACTGCCCACGCCCACTGGGGCGGGTCTCAAGGACTCGATCAGGTGCTGTTAATGAGGTGTGACTACCAATAGATTGCCCCTAGATGAAGTGCGTGTCAGCACGAAACGCGTTGGGCGCTGTGATGAAGGGAAATGCTCCGGTTGCCAATCTGCAGCTTTCTACTATTAAAAGCGTGAAATTCTTACCTCCTTGTGGTGGCTTCCTTGAGGGGACACTCTCTTGTTTGGATATATATATATATATATATATATATATAATCAAGAAGCACTCCACCATTCCTTTGGCAACCGCCTCAAAAACACCGGAGCACGGACCACAGTTTGGTGCAGCATCAAAGTTTATTTGCTCTTTCCACGAACAGCCATGACGCGTTTCGACCCCTGAGGGTCTTGATCACATGACGCGCATCACGGTGACAGGTTAGTTTTTATACCATTTTTTTATGTGTACGTGTTTTTTTCTTAAAGTGACAAGTGCTATCATAGACATAAACAACAGAGTAATAATGTAATCTGTGTTTTTAGGTTCCTGGTTTAAATATACATTCAGGTATAAATACCAAAATTGATACATTAAATGAGAATCATAAAATCATCAATCGTAGAGACCATAAAACCTTAAAAACCATATAAATATCACTGTACTGTATAAAAGGCAATAAAAGACTTACATAAAGCATCCAATATAAAATTTGATGTGTCCCTTAATATTGCCTATTTGACAAAATTATCTCGGTTTCAATACCAACTTGTCAATGGCTGATTTAAAGTGCTAGTGCAAATACAGTACTGTTGATGTAAACATCCTAGTTGTAAATGACTATGATAAAAGAAAGTGCTTAGTGCATATTAGGTTATAGAAAGTGCTAAGTGCAAAAATGGACCTCAAGTGTAAATATATTAAAACCTATCTAAACCGTGTAGAAATTTTCAATTATTGGGGGCGATATGGCGGTCCGTATTTCCCTTTAGTAGTTTCATGTTGGGTGTTGGTTGTTAAGTAGCTGCCACCTACTTCTGACTGTCACGTCCCAGTTGCCCATCTAAAGACATGTGTATAGTTCCTCTGTGACATTTAAACCACGTGGCTGTTTGGAGTCGAAATTTAGAATATAGCGTGTCTCCAAACATCTGAGGGCTTTCTCCCTATTTCCTCCTCTTTTGCTAGGTGGGACGGCATCCACCAGGTAGTATTTTAACCCCTTTGGGTCTGCATTGTGGACCTCGCCAAAATGACGGGCCACCGGGTAGGCCGGATCTTGATTCCTGATGGCTCTAATGTGCTGGAGCACCCTTTTGTGCCCCTGTAGTACAGTACTGCCAATATAACAAAGGCCGCAAGGGCACTCCAGCACATAGACTACATAGTCTGATTTGCATGTCAAAGCTTTATTAGTTTGCCTTTCTTGATCGCAAAATGGTGTCTTGTAAGATGTTTTGTTTACACCAAATTGACATGCCTTACATATCTTGCATCTGAAGAATCCCTTTCTTTGGGAGAGCCATGTACCTGTGGGCTGACTACCTGGGTCATTTTGAACCAGAGCATCCTTCATAGAAGGTGCTCGGCTGTAGGTAATGGTGGCTCTACTAGGAAGCAAAGGACCCACAACTGGGTCACCTAGGATCAGAGGCCAGTTTTTCCTGATGATCTTCTGTATGGCCTTTTCTTGTCTATTGTAACTCAGGATGAACCTGAAAGTTTCAGCTTCTTCTGCCCTATTTTCCATCTTCTCTGGGAGTTTGTTTAGCAGGATTTCTCTTTTGACCATGTTGCTCTTTTTAATAGCATTGTCAATGCATTTTCTAGAATACCCCCTTGCTAAAAACTGTTTACAAGCTAGTTGAGCAGCCCTTAAGTCGTCATCACGACTGCAAATTCGCTTGAGTCGGAGCATCTCTCCATATGGTATGCTTTGTATTAAATGGTGTGGATGAGAGCTCTCAGCATGCAACACTGAGTTGCCAGCGGTTGACTTTCTGTGCAGTCTAGTCTCCATCTTCCCATCCCTGATAAGTACCTGAACATCTAAGAAATTTGCAGACTGTGAACTGATGGAAGCTGTGAAGTGCAAGTTAAGATTGTTGATATTGAGCCTTTCTACAAATGTTTCCGCTTCCAGTTTGGTGCCCTGCCATATTAGAAATAGATCATCTATCTAACTCAGAAACAGTCTGATGTTGTTTTTGACATATGTGGCATGTTCTTTTTGTAGGACCAGCTCCTCCCACCAGACCATGTGTAGGCAGGCATAGCTGGGAGAGAAGCTGGCTCCCATCGCTACACCTCGTTGTTGTTAGTACAGAGTGTTTTGGAATAGGAAAATATTGTTGCATAAAAAAACTCTACCATACTGCATAGCATTTTGCTATGTTGTGTGCAATCAACTGGCCTTAGTGCTAAGAAGTGTTGTAACGCTCTGAGTCCGCCCTGATGGTTAATGGACGTATATAGTGAAGTTACATCTAGTGTAATAAGTAACAGGTCATCATTCCATTCAAAGTCTTGTATTTTAGACAAAAAGTCACCCGTGTCCCTGATATATGTGGGGAGTTGCTGTACAAAATCCTGTAGGAAATAGTCTATGTATTGAGAAGTTCCTTCAAGGAGACTATTTCGGGCCGGGATAATAGGCCTTCCTGGGGGTTTCTTGGGGTCCTTCTGGATCTTTGGTATAAAGTAAAGAATTGGCGTTACGGGATAATCATTTCGTAAGAATTTGTATTCTTGAAGCGTGATCATCCCTGCGTTCTTCCATGCCACTAGCTTCATGTAGTAGTTGTTGTACATGACTTTGAGGGATACTTTTTTGCTTTTGTGGTAGCATTCTCTGACATTAAGTTGAGTCATTGCTTCATCAATATAATCCACCTTGTTCCATAGTACCAAATTGCCCCCCTTATCCGAGTTGCAGATGACTATTTCTTTGTTAGTTTTGAGTTTGTTGATCAATAAATGGTATTGCATTTCCTGTTTATTGGTCTTGCGTTTTTGCATTGAGCACCCTCTGGTTGAGTTGTTTTAAGCCCGTAGTTACCTGCTCATGAAACAAATCTATAGTGTCTCTCATTGTAATAGGATTGAACGTGGAGCAGGGCTTGAACGGAGTAACTTTCATAGTTTGCTTAGCCATCCTGCTCACTGATTCAGTCACATCAATATTATGCATGCTATCCATGTTCTCATTAACCAGTTCTTGTATATCCTGTAATAGTGGCATGTCTGACACTGTGAGGTTGAATGGAGGAGAACTAGCTAACATTGGTTCAGAATGTTTATCCGATTCATTGACTTTTGCTTTGTTTAGAATAAAATATTTCTTTAGTTTCAGCTTTCGCACGCCCCTGTAGATATCCATTCTGGTGGCTGCGTAATTGAATGAGCTTTCGGGGCAGTAAGATAACCCTAGTGTAAGTAGTTGTTGCTCCACTTTGTTAAGATCCACGTTGGTTAGGTTTATCACTGTTTGGTTGTTAGTCTTTTCACGGCGTGCTAACGTCTCCATTTCTTCTTCTGTTGTCGAGTTTGTTGGTTTGACCCTTCTCCGTTTGGCTTGTCGCCTCTCACGGCGCCTTGAGCATCTGCTTTCGTATGTCTGTTCGCTTGATTTCTGGGGCGCAGAGTTTGTCTGCGCTCTTGTACTAAAAAATCCACCTCTTCGGCCAGTGAAATTTTTGGTGGTATTTGTTTCATTCTTTGGTTGCGGGCCTCCGACTCAGCCTCGCTCTCCAGGGCCGAACTGAGATCTGAATTAGATGTTTCATCTGGTCTTGCCACTTGTCCTGTAAAATTAGCATTGATATTTTGTTTGCCAAATCTCGACACCTTAAGTGAGTCATACTTTTTGGCGAAAGTGAATATGCGACCGCATTCGTAATCCATGCGGTCACGATGAAACTTAAAAGCCTTTCTTTCTCGAATGACATCTTCCTCCTTTTTGAGTCTTTTAGTCATTTCATCCTTCAGTCTGGTCAGTTCATCAGTTTGCCCCATATTGTTCAGCTTGATGTTCAAAGTATCTATTTGTTCCTGTAGTCTTGTGCGGTCTTTATCAGCATATTTGACTAATATGATTAGCAATCTCCTAGATGACTCGAGGTTAGTTTCTGCCCACTCCTTCATCATTTCTTGGTCTGGGCTTTCGTAGCTTGGGGCTATTAATATGCGTAGACCTCGTGGCACCCTACCTACATCCAAGTAACGTTGAAGGGATTTTGCCTTCCACCATTTATTTTGTTCTGATTTCATCAGTTTCTCGAGTAACTTTATTTTGTCTTTCAGGCTTGTGTTACGTATGCCTGCTGGTGCATTCTGGGAAATAGAGTCCTGCCTAGGGGCTCTATCATCATCGAACATGTCGGCCGCCGCCGCCTCCCTTTCTTTCAGCGCGTCTGCTGACATTATGTTGGTTTTGAGCAATCGTATTTCCACAATTGACTAGGTAACTCGGGCAAAGCTTGCCGCCGTGTGCTGCCTTTGCCGCAAGTGTCCTTGCACTCATCCTAACCCAGACAAACGTCTCTTACTGGCCTCACCCTCACACTCCACTCTAGGCAGAGTGTCCTCCGGGTCCTCCGACATGTGTTCGCTTACCTTAGTGGCCGCAGGGAGCCGGTGCCGTAGTGTTTGGACGCTGGGGGGCCTCACTGCCATTAATCCTCCCGGATTCCTTGCTGGCGCTTGATACCAAGCCGTTACTCCTTTGGAGGCAGTCAAGCCCTGATTACGGAGGGGGTCCGTGTTTAGCCGGAGGAGTCTGAACCGGCTATAATCATCAAGAATCACTCCACCATTTCTTCGGCAACCGCCTCAAAAACACCGGAGCACGGACCACAGTTTGGTGCAGCATCAAAGTTTATTTGCTCTTTCCACGAACAGCGATGACGCGTTTCGACCCCTGAGGGTCTTGATCACATGACGCGCATCACGGTGACAGGTTAGTTTTTATACCATTTTTTTATGTGTACGTGTTTTTTTCTTAAAGTGACAAGTGCTATCATAGACATAAACAACAGAGTAATAATGTAATCTGTGTTTTTAGGTTCCTGGTTTAAACATACATTCAGGTATAAATACCAAAATTGATACATTAAATGAGAATCATAAAATAATCAATCGTAGAGACCATAAAACCTTAAAAACCATATAAATATCACTGTACTGTATAAAAGGCAATAAAAGACTTACATAAAGCATCCAATATAAAATTTGATGTTTCCCTTAATATTGCCTACTTGACAAAATTATCTCGTATATATATATATATATATATAATTATATATATATATATATATATATATATATATATATATCCCAACACTAAATAAACAGCAACACTCCGTAGCCCATTAGCTTGACAGCGTGATTTATTGCAGCAACAACTCTACATGTTTCGGAGCTCTCGGCTCCTTGATCACGGAGCCGAGAGCTCCGAAACGCGTTGTTGGGATATTAGAGGTTTGCTATCCCGCCGTAGGCTCACTGTAACAGAGTGGCTCGGGACACAGCGATCTTCTTGCTTGTGGATATATATATATATATTTGTAAATTTTTATATTATAAAATAAATTTAAATTAATAGTTTATTAATTGTTTCAAATAAATATATATATATATATATATATATAAATTATTATGTATGTGTGCTTAACTTTTTTAATTAAGTTTATTTGTTATATTTGTTAAAATGTATATTAAATCTACTTTATTTTTTATATCAATTTTATTATTTAACATATTTAATATTTATTATTTTATTTTATATGTATATAAAAATCGATATTTTGTACAACTATATTTTTTACATCAATATTTTTTTCCAATATTTTTTTACTTACCTGTTTAAGTATAGGAGTCGATATTTTTGCATTCTATATTTTTTCATCAATATTTTTAACATCTAGATTTTTTACATCGATATTCTGTCAGTGAACCATCTTTTTTCTTTCTTGATAGAGCTACTCCTGCTGGTCGACCACCTACATGCCAGGAGATAGAAGCCCAGCTGCGGCAGCAGAGGCTGGAGGCCATACTGGCCAAATTTCAGCAGCTGGTGGTCCTACAGGAGCAGGAGGCAGCAGCTGCTGCCTAGGGCCCCAGCCAGCCGCCAGCACCTCCAGCCTCCCGGTAAGAACAACGCAAGCGCCGCCGGCAGCTGGCAGCCACCTGTCATAGTCACACCACCACTGCTTCATCCCCTCCAGCTCAGACCACCTTTTCCAGCGCTGGGTCCTGCAGAGGCTGGCGTGGCTAGAAAGCCACACGGCATGCATTGAGGGACACCTCGAGACGCTTCTGACCCGTGGGTACTGCCCTCTTCTTTAGCCCCTATTTTAATATTTGTTTTGGTGGAAGGGACTTGTTGTGGGTGGAGAGGGTGGGAATTGGGATTGGAGTTGGGACCGGGATTGTTTCTTTGGACTTTTTGTTGGACATTTATGATTTGGACATTGGTTGGGGACAGGGAGATTTGTTTGGGGAGAAGGGTGCGCCTGTTGTGGGTGGAGAAGGTAGGTTTAGTTTTTTTTATTGTTGAAAGGTTAAATGGAAAAATGTTCTTTGACTTTATGCCTGAAGTTGTTTTTTTGTGTTTTAATTTTACTTTGAACTGCTGCCCTTTCGTACAGCCGGTTTTTAATCTGATTTTCAAAGTGTATAGTAGACAAGTTAGTTATATTTAGTTATTCCCATGTCCTACTACCCTCCGTAACTATATTGTCGATTGAATATTGGGGAGGTAGGGTATGTTGCCATTGCCTAAATTGCTACAACAACATAGATAAACAAGGAAAGTCAAAGTAGAACTCTCTACAGTAGAAGTTAGTTACTTACTAACTAAACTAGTTTACTTCACTCCATAGTTCTCTTACCTGAATAGTTTACCAAAGTGTCTTCTTAATGGTGGTGGTAGTAGTAGCAGGCTAGTGCGCTAACAGGAAAGGAATCACAATAAGCGAGGTCCCACTCCCACCTAGGTGAGCTCCAACAGTAGGTTTAATCAAAAGGATTATCCATCTCAGGCAACTAAATTGAAAGAAAAACACAGAGTCAGTGGGTTAAAAATTATCATTATAAAAGAGTGGCACAAAACTACTACCACCATGACACAATAAAGAAAAGAATACCTTATATTGTAGCAAAAACTAGCAATAGTAACTTTTTCTGAGCAATGGGGAACTATTATTTAATTTAAAACTAAAGTTACGAAATCCTAAAGCCATGAGGAGAGGTGGACTTAGAGTCAGGAGTGGATTCAACAAGGTTAAGCATTTAGGCAGCACAAGGCCTGAATGATGATGTTGACAAATGATGTTCTCTGTATCTTATCTAATCCCTCTTATGCATGGGTGTGGGTTATTGCTCTGGTAATAGAAGATCCCGCAGTGAGTTGGTGTCTCTTTCACCACATCCACCCCACCAAGTGTGTGATCCATTTATGGTGTAAATTAAGTCTCACCTCACTAAATCACACAGCCCAGAGTAAGAGGGTTAGGGGTTTGAAGGATGGATGGAAAAGGGGATTTGGGTAAAGGTGTGACAAAGACAAACACTACACAACAACACAATATTCATCAGGATGACACGCAGCACATCATTAACAAACTGTTGTGGAAGGAAATTAAAAACAATAGTAAGACAGTTCAGTAAATGCTTTGCAAACAGTACTTCAGCCCCAGAGACCCAAGATATTAATACATCTAAATGTTCTGTCATCTATGTGTGAAAAACACAAATTAGGAAGTAGGGAAAACTTAAGAAGTGTAGACTGAGTGTGCTGAGGGGCTGTACGGAATGGTAAGTGCCTGGGTAGTGTATACCTGAGCAATGTGCATCCAACGGGCCACTTGAGACTGAACAGTGACAGAAGCATCTGGGTTACTGAGAGAATGCAAATAGAGGGCAAATAGAAAGGGTGTTGGAATGGTCACCCAAAGGCTTGAAAATGGGTGGGTGCACTGCCAAAGTTGGGGTACCAGGAGGGAACATTTGAGGGGCAATGAGATGTGGGTACTACAGAGAGTTTAAAAATGGTGTCAGAGGCACAGAGGTATGGCGATCCTGGTCCCACAGTGAGAGGGGCCATGTCTCAACTAATGTTTACTGCACAACACTGACCAAATTTTGTGTAGCGTGGCTCCTTCTGTAATTAGTGAACCCACACAGGTCTAAAATTATGATTGGTAAAAGAAAAATTATACTGTTTTGCCAAATTGGGCAGTGCATCTGCATTCTCCTTGGAATGTCTGTCTTGCATGCCTGGCAGGAGTGTTATGGCACTTTCGCCTTTCGTGCAGGAGAAGAAGAGGCCTCTGGATTGTGAAACAGAAACGATATTGTAGAGTCAATGAGAAGGACAAAAAGTAAGCTTCATGAGGAGTGTACCAACTACCAAGACTCAGAGGCAGAGCAAGAGCACAGATTGCTGCAATCATTCATGTATCACTCATAGCAGAGCAATTAGCTGAGAAGTGAGAGCAATTTACAACCAATCACAGACAAGTAGCTACATGTACCGGGCTGGTCATTCTCACAACTCATAACAATTAGCCCAGTGAGTGCATCATGTGATGATGTGGCATCACAACCCAAGTCTGTCTCACAAGCAACAGGCCCCCTTTACCACAACCACATAAAAGGATTGAAACCTTCTTTCTTCTGACTGTTGAGGTAGTCCCACCCTGAGTCCTTCCATCCTCCTCCTCCTGACTCAGAGTAACAAATCAGTCCAAATCCGTCCCGCCCAGACTGAAGCGAAATAGACCGATAGTGCACTGCTGTTGAAGAACAAGAAGAGAAACAGAATTTGAGTATTTTTTTGTGTAGATTTCTATTTGTTAACTAAAGTGACTGGTCTGGTCTCTGTCTCTGAAGAACCAGAAAAAGAGTGGCCCCTGCAAGTAAATCTCACTAACTGTGAAAGGCCCAATCACCTTCAGGAAAAATGATCACCCATCAGGCCCCAAATATTCCAAAACATCGAAATCAAGTTTACAAATTAGTAGAACACCCTCCCTCACTGTCTGCTACCAAATCATCAATCATCACTCACAGTCACTCAATATTAAGTCACTCATTGGTGCAATAGTTAGTTACCTGTTCCAATCTAAGCACAGTGGTATGTAGGTCAGGTAGGTACACATTTGTAACTCTTCTTTGATGCAAGCAACACATTGGAATTTGGCAATGGTGCAGCTGCATAAATCAGGCACAAAACATAATGTTCCAATAGCGATATACTTTTTTTTTGGCAAAGTAGTTCAACGAAAAATAATTAAAGTTCTATGGTGGCCTACTCAATCAAAGAAGTAGAGTTTGTCCTCAAACTCAGGTGGTTCACCCAGAAGTTGGTCAGCTAACACACATGACTCTGACTCTGACCAATCACCCTCATCCTCCTCCTGTGATATTTCAGGAATGGTGCAATTATGTGGTATGAAGTGTTGGTTCATTTTGATCATGGTCAATCTCTCCATGTTTTGAGGCAAGAGGCTTGTCCTTCTCACTGTGGTGACTGCACCATCTGCATTAAACACATGTTTAGCAGACATAATGGCTGCTGGAGAGGCTAGATACTTTATTGCAAGCCTGCTGAGCTGTGGCCATTGGTGCATCTTCGCATACTAATACACCAATGGGTTTTGATCCACATAGACCTCTTTTGGGTCATCCAGATACCTATGGACATCCTCTCAATGGTCATTGGTGCTGCCACTTGCTTGACCTCTTTTGCCTACACCTCTGCACTGGACTTAAGCCCTGTCTTTTGATACCAAGGCAATGAAGAGGTTTTGGCCGATTCTTGTTTTCCTGTTGTTGTTGCCACTGGTGTCCTTGTTGCTGGTGTTGGCTGCTGTGAGACAACAGGACCTACCTCTCTGAAAGTTGAGGATGACATCCCAGAACTTCTTCTGTGAGTGGGACTTTATGTTCCAGCCTTTCTTCTTCAAGGACTCTGGCTCACTCTACAATCCATGTCTTGTATTCTGAAAAATCCCCTTCTGAAAAAGGAATGAAAGTGACCAGTATTTTTTTGTAACGTGGATCCAGTATTGTGGCACAGATGTACTCTTTGGATGACAAGATGTCTCTGTGCAGCCTTGTATTCTCAGTCAAGCGAAGGATTGAGCTCTGAATCCAGGCACACGCATGTTCGTTTTCATCGTCTACAGCTATGAATCTGTCAGACATTCTTTTTAACTGGTCCTTTAGCAGATACAACAAAGGCCCATCGTACTTTCCTCCATGCTGGCTTCCTGTATGAAAACCTCAAAAGGAAGTAGCATCTCTGTCAGGCATTTTTTCACGTCGATAGGTTAGACTCAGGAAGAAACAGTGCTATTTTACATATACATAATTCATAAGTTGCCTTCTTTTAGACACAATGACTTTTGAAACACATTTGTTTCTGTGACAGTGCAGGATTAGTTTCTCTGAAAGCACAATGTTTATAATTCCACTTCGTAAGTACACTATCACGACACCTTGAACATTCAGTACAAGGCCTGAACACACATTGTGCAAATGTTGTTGTTCATCATTCATCCATAAGGCAATGGAGCTATCACAAAGACTATAAACACTGTCAGCTTGGGTGAAGCCTCGACATGGAAGCATGGATGCTGTTCTTATAAATACACACGTATTTCAATGCTCATGGTAGAGGAGCACTCTGCTTTCATTGCAAAGTCATCACCATTGTCAGAGTCTCAGCCCAGCTGATTCCTGTTTACCCTCTGCGAGGAGGGATGTCCAACTTGTGACCAAGACGGGGACCTACATACCTTACCTTCAGGTGATGCAGATTTAGATCATCCAGTAGGGGATTCTTGGCAGAACACCCACCCTAGGCAACTAGGTCAGGGAACGCATAGTAGGAGTACACTATATCCAGTACTTATATGCCAGCATATGTACACTGTTTTAGCATGATAGTGGAATCATTCATCCTTTTCACCGTCATTATAATGCTTATCACTTTTATCTACTTCTATTAATCATTGCGGCACATATATTTTAAACAAGAATCACAATGGTTCAATAAATATTGAAAATAACCCTTTGTGTATTTCTTGTATATTTCTCTGCGTGGGCACGAGTGACTGAGCGAAAAGGTTCTAGATCTGTTACCATGATTCCTGAGGGAGTCAGGGTTGTCATGTTCTGAGGTTGCCCAAACCATGGGCCCGATTCACAGAACTAACTTAAGACAAAATCCTAAACTTACTACCATTTCGGTATTCACAGAAGGCATTTAAGAGTCCTAAAGTTAGGACTCCTAACTTCTGTGAATACCGAAATGAGTAAGTGCCTTCTGTGAATACCAAAATGAGTAAGTGCCTTCTGTGAATACCAAAATGGTAGTAAGTTTAGGATTTTGTCTTAAGTTAGTTCTGTGAATCGGGCCCAAGATGTTACCTTGCCAGATTTAGGGGTGCTTATGGTGGCACTGTGAGCTAGCAGGTCTATAGGCCAACAGATCCAGAGGGGGTGCACTGAATCAGTCTGGCACCATCCCAAAGTTTATGTTGTCCAACAAACAAACAGTTCCTACTGAAAAGTGGAAACCGTAGGACAATTTGACTAGTTTCCATTTGTCCATCCTAATGGTCATGCTTTTTGTTACATCCCCTCCTCTTTGCATGACATGCTCATTGATTGAGAGGTTGTTACATGTAATAGGTTGAGTTCTAACGGGTTGGCACTTCCTGTAAGAGAGCTTTAACTGGTACACTTTTAACATGCTGAATGATATTCAACTGCTTTCGGGCTTTAAAAGAATGGCTGAAATGAGTGCAGATTCTTCTACAGATTGTCAGTAATTTGCTGACTAGTTCTTATATTTCCAAAAGTCCTGGACAATGAGGTTGATGCAATGTGCCAAACACAGGACCCTGAAATACTTTCCATCCGCGATGGCCATAACTATATTACTGCCACTGTCTGTGGAAACAAACCCAATTCTGAGACCTCTTTATCGCAGACATTCAAACACCTTGCTGTTATAGTCTTCCAAGATGTTTGCAGCTGTATGGGATTTCTCTATGGTGAACATGGCTACTGCCACCAAATGCCCTTAAAAGTATCTTCAGCACTGAGACCAGTAAATATCTGTTGCCTAACCCCCACAAAAGAGATCCAGTGTGTAGTAATACACATGTAATCAGTTGCTTGACATCTGGTCCACATGTCTGTTGTCAGGTGGATAGTCTGAACAGCTCTCTGCTGCAAAGCTTATCCAACCAATTCCCGTACATTGTGATCAAGCGCTGGAACAGCCACTCTGGCAAAGTAGGTCCTGCTGGGAACCTTTCAATTCGGGCAGATGGCCGCCACAAACTCTAAAGAAAATCCACTCCTTCCACAAAAGAACAAGCATTTGCAATGCAATCGGTCTCGTCTTTGTGGCCTTATATGTATTTAGCTATGCAGCACATTAGCCTGGGTGCTGAAACATCTACTGTTCTTTAACATGGAGGGAAAGTAAGCAACAAACTGCGCGACACGCCAGGTATGGGAACACATGGAGAGAAATATTGCCTTTCAGCAGGAAATGTTATAGTCCAAAGCTCTGTTTTAAATATAAAATCAGGGCCTTCGGTGGTCATATCACTGAAAATACAAGATTTGGGAAAAAATGTATTGTCTACGGGTGATCGTGGAAGACAATTTCTATGGACTGGAATCTAGAGAATGCTAAAGTGATTCTGGTATTTTACTAACCTCTGCTGGTCGTTTTCTATCAAGAAAGTTAAATAGAGGCAGTTGCCAGAAAAATAAAAAAAGAAAGTCCCTAAGCAGAAAGCAGTTCTGGTATTTTACTGACCTCAACTGGTCGTTTTCTATCAAGACAGTTAAATAGAGGCAGTTGAACAAGCAGAAAGCAATTCTGGTATTTTACGGATCTCTACTGGTAGTTTTCTATCAAGACAGTTAAATGGAGGCAGTTGAACAGAAAAAAAGTCCCTAAGCGGAAGCAGACAAGTACAAGGGATGATCTCTAGAGCCCACAAAGTACATACACATATAAGTATATACTAAAGTATATACAAGAGGTCTCGAATGCTCGACCTAAAAAGGGAGGAGGTCCAGCGCTAACATTTTAGCCAGCTTCCTGCTGTACAAATGTGCCGCTGGGTGGTTGCGTTCGTAGGGCCCCTCATGACCACTAAACATGCCTGTAAGAGTAGCCTGAATATTTTTTTCTGGTGCCACTGACGCAGGCATCTTCCAGAAAGAAGACGAACCAGCATGTAGTAGACTCAATGCTCATCTCATTGGGACAGTCACTGTATGCTGCTGTGGTGTCTCCATCTGACTCTTGTGCCATTGAGAGGTAACTGAGGCGGGTGATGATACTGGCGCACTGCTGGGGACAGGTCTGCTTTGCATAAAGATGTCACCCTGGTCTTTCGCATCACCTTCACCTCCCACTGTGATCGGAGGGTCTGGAGCCGATTACCCTCTCACATCACCTTGACCACCACCAACTGCAGAAAGTTGATTACGGTGCGCCTCCCAGCGGAGTGTGTGATGTTTTTTCAAATGGGTTGTTTGGCCTCCAGTACCATAGTGTGTACCAAGCTTACCTCGGTGAACACTAGTGCTGAAAATAGAGCAGATTGCAATGTTATCCTCCTGCTTGCTAATCTTAAAGCAGTCCCAAATTGGGAGATGTACTTTTTCAGTGGGCCACTGGTGCCACTGCCAATGCCTGATGAGCTGGAGATAGGTGGGTGTGTGGACAATTGGCTTTCTACATTGTGTACTTCTACTGAGCTACTGGTAGATGCAGGTCTCAGTGGGGGCCTTACAAATATGGGAGCTGGCGCTGACGGTGGTGCCACATCCCTGGGAGCAGGTTGAATAGGAGGGGTAATGTCGGTCTCTTCTGTGCCAGCTTTCACAATGCCTGGCTTGTCATCCTCATCCCCTTCCAGGAACTTTCCTTTTCCTGAGCCTCTCATGGCGTGTCTCGGACTCAGCTGGGGTCCAATCTATGTCCAGATCATCAGAAGCGGGGCTTGGAGAAGATGGTGGAGTATCCTTCCTTTTTCTTGCTGGACTTCTGGAAGCCGATGGTTATAAAAGAGGAGGTTCTAGCCCAGCAGGAAGCTCAACCATCTGTTCTGCTCCTACTTCAGGAAGATCTATTGCTGGCTGCGGCTGTTGTCCACTTTCCTGACTTTTCTGCAATGATTGGGTACTACTTTGCCAAAGAGAAAAATCCAATTGAGTGTCACTGCTCATCGACTTAGACATGATTGCATTGGCTGCCTCGCTGAGAGACATGGCCTTGGGCTTAGGTTGGGGGGGTGCCGTTGATGCAGGAGTGCTGCTCCCAGCAAGCTCCCCGGAGGCCAGTGTGGCAGGTACACAACCCACAAAAAAGGTTTGGGCCGACACGTCAGAGGTGGAAATCTGCTTCTTCTTCTCCTCCCCACTGGTCACTATCTTGGCAGCACCTTTCTCTGGTGCCATCTTGAAACTGTCAGTTGGCTGTGACACTTAGCTGCATACGTGAAAGAGATTGGAGGGCTCATGTGACTGTCTGGCAGTACACTGGGTGATTTCTCACTAAAAAACATTTAGTGAAACGTGGCATTGTTGCAGTTTGAATTAGTACAGACAAAGACAATATAATTTAGTGTGGTTACTTAAGTTATCATTATTATCCGAAATAATTAACAACAAAAGTGTAACCATTCCAAAGTCAATCCACACCACCAGAACATAACATTTAATTTCCAGTCAGGATAACAACATACAGATGTAACTGTTCTCTATGTGTGCATCTAAGGGAGACACCTGTGGTAGTCAGGGAAATGCAGGCGAAAATTGAATAATGCTTAAATAAAGGAATGCTGGTGTGCGCCTATGGTAGGCAAGGAGGTCCAAGGGGAAATGGAATAATCCTTATAAAATAAATGCTGGTGTGTGTGCACCTACGGCAGGCAGGGGGTCCAGGGGAAAATGGAATAATAATACTTAGAAAACTAATTCTGCTGTGCGGCTGTGGGCCTATGACAGGCAGGTGGTTGATGGATGGTGGGAAAATGTAAAAAAATTATTAATTAAAGTTATAAAAATTTAAAAAAATAATAATAATTTATCAAAAAAATAATTCTAGAGAAAATGTAAAAGAAAGAAAGAAAAAGAATATTAAAAGAAAATAAATTAATTAATCAATGAATTGCTGGTGTACTAGGGGATACTAATGAACTATAAGAAACCCATTGGGAGGCACGGATGTGCAGATGAAAAATGCAAAAAATGCATATAATATAAAACACTGTTAATACATAAATGCTATAATGATCGCCAATCATAATATTAAACTGATATCAGGGAAAATTAAAAATTAAAATGAACAAATACAAACAGGCATAACCCTCTCCTATCAATCTTCCTTTGAAAACTGGGAAAAAAGGGAGGCTGCACAAAATGGTTACCAACTACATGGTCAATCAACAACAGCAAGCAAGGAGGCATGGCCACAACAAAGAACACATGCAGGCCTATTGCTAAAGCAAACTGACTGACTACACAAAATGGTTGCCGACCACAAGGTCAAACAACAACAGCAAGCAAGGAGGCATGGCCACA
The DNA here is from genome assembly GCA_963921515.1 of Calotriton arnoldi. Taxonomy (NCBI): domain Eukaryota; kingdom Metazoa; phylum Chordata; class Amphibia; order Caudata; family Salamandridae; genus Calotriton; species Calotriton arnoldi. Next base: position 462,635 of record CAWUFW010007417.1, on the reverse strand, counting down.
ACAAAGAACACATGCAGGCCAATGCCAAAAAAGCACTGGCTGGATACATAAAATGGCCACCAGCCATATGGTCAACCGACAACAACAAGCTAGGAGGCACGTCCACAACAAAAAACACATGCAGGCCAATGGCAAAAGCACACTGGTTGGCTACCCAAAATGGCCACCGACCACATGGTCAAACAGCAAGCAAGGAGGCACGGTCACAACAAAGAACACATGCAAGCCTATGGCAAAAGCACACTGGCTGGCTACACAAAATGGCCATGACCACATGGTCAAACAACAAAAGCAAGTAAGGAGGCATGGCCACAATAAAGAACACATGCAGGCCAATGGAAAAAGCATATAGGCTGGCTACACAAAATGGCCAATGACCACATGGTCAAACAACAACAGCAAGCAAGGAGGCATGACCACAATAAAGAACACATGCAGGCCTATGGCAAAAGCATATAGGCTGGCTACACAAAATGCCTATGACCACATGGTCAAACAACAACAGCAAGCAAGGAGGCATGGCCACAATAAAGAACAGATGCAGGCCTATGGAAAAAGCTCACTGGCTGGCTACACAAAATGACCGCCAACCACATGGTCAAACAATAGCAAGCAAGGAGGCATGGCAACAACAAAGAACACATGCAGGCTTATGGCAAAAGTACACTGGCTGGCTACACAAAATGTTCGCCGGTCACATAGTCAAACAACAACAAGCAAGGAGCAATGGAGAACAAAAAACAGACGCAGGCCTATGGACAATGTCTACACAAAATGGCCCCTGGCCACATGGCTTGGAGAACAAAGACAAATGGTGGCCTGTGGCAAACACACAAAGGAGTCATTGATAACACTGAATAAAACACTGCCATTAATCCAGCAATGCCAAAAATGAAGATTAACTGAGCTATATAAATGTTACCCCACATATACACTTTTTGAACACAAAACAAATGTGAAATACAAAAAACCACCACATTTTTAATTTAATTCAATGCCATCCAAGCCCTATGTGATGTCATAAAACAACATATACCACAGAAACAGTTGTTTCATGCATCCATGGCTAGTACTGGCCTGCCTACTGACTGGATGGCGCATTGGCAGACTAGGCCACACAGTAAAATAAATGAATATTGCAAATTTAACAAACAAGGAGAGAATGTACTGTTATGTTATGTTATATATATTTATAGCGCGCACAGATACTCAGCAGAGTGTCCCGGCGCGTACTTGAGAAAAGAAACAAAGGCCAGAGCGTCAGCTAGAAGAGAAGAGTTTTTAGCTTTTTCTTAAAGATCGCCGGGTCCTGGATGCCACGTAGCTCTAAGGGCAGAGCATTCCATGCTAAGGCAGCTCTCCGCACAAAGGAGCTCCCTCCAAGCCTTTGGTGGTTGAACCTAGGGGTCAGCATTAAAAGTTGAGAGGAGGAACGCAACTGTCTTACTGGATTATAAAAAGCAAATCTCTTCTGTAGATAAATAGGACCCAGGCCATAGAGAGCTCTATGGGCAATGGTCAGAGTTTTAAATTTTATTCGAGACTCAACAGGGAGCCAGTGCAAAGAGCGCAAATGAGCGCGTACACTACACCTGCCAGACAGACCCAGCAGTAGTCTGGCAGCAGAATTTTGAACTACCTGCATTTTATTCAAGAGGTAGCCAGGGATGCCCACATAAAGTGCGTTGGCATAATCAAGGCGGGATAAAATCAAGGCACGAACAACAGTTTCTTTGGCTGGTCTAGGAAGGAGAGGGAGAAACTTCCTCAAAGCTTTCAGGGTGCCAAAACAAGTCCCAGCCAACTTCTTAACCTGGGATGAAAAGGTCAGGTTCTCATTGAACCAGACCCCCAGATTTTTAGCGGCATTTCCCCCTGCACTAGGCAGGGGGAAGCCAGGGGGCCATAGCCTCTCTCTGAAATTGGCAGGAAATGTGCCATACAAGAGGACCTCCGACTTCTCTTCATTGCACTTCAGCTGTGCCTGAGCAAGCCAATGAAAAACGGAAGCCAGACAGTGCTGAGCAGAGAGGACTGAATCATCGTCCCTTCCCCACGAAAACAGGAGCTGAGTATCATCCGCGTGGGCCAACACCTTAGCCCCTAATGACTCCGCTAAATAAACCAGCGGAGTAACATAGATGTTAAAAAGAAGGGGACTAAGGGATGACCCCTGCGGAACACCAGTGACCACCCGCTGGGGCACGGAGGCACATGGGGGAAGCCAAACCTGCTGGGTACGGCCTTCCAAAAAAGACCTAATCCAGCCCCAGACAGACCCGGATATACCAATCTCCAGGAGTTATTGTTGGCCTGGTCGATACGTGAAGCAAAATAGTTGCTTTTAGCGACCGCTATGGTGGCATAGTAGCTTTTTTGTTTTGTTCTAAGTGAATGTTTCGCCATAGGACAATAACCACTAAAACGCCATATTCGCTCCAATTTTTTACATTCATGCTTCAGGGCTTTCAGCTCTGAGGAAAACCAAGGTTTGGAGGGGGAGTCTCTTGCCAGTTTAGGCCGACACGGTGCAGATAGAGCAGACACCGAGTCGGAGATCCAGTCAGTGAACTTAGACACATTCCCCTCCAAGTCTTGCTGAAAAGAAGGCCGAGATACAGCCAAAGTGCTAATGAACTGGATACTGAATTGTGCAACATTGTTCCTTTGCAAAAGATGAAAAATTAAATGCAAAAATATAACTAGGCCCCTACTGAAAATGCAGGCTATCCACCGAAAATAATTTTAAAAATCAATTAAAAGTACAAATAAATACTGGGGCATGCCCTCTATCAACCAAACAACCCCCTTATACAAGAGATTTTGAACTTACTTGTTAAATCTAAAAAAATGTAGGGGCTTATTTACAGCTCCTGCGCCGCTAGTGCATCACTTTCTTTGACGCACCTGCGGTGCAGTGTGCGGGCCCATATTGACAAGGCCACGCAAAGCCACCCTGCATGGCTTTTCATGGCCTTGAAAAATACGGCCCCTTTTCACGCATCACTTTGCGTGAAAGGGACGTGCCATGGGTGTTGCTGTGGGTGTTCCCATGCATTCTGCAGCACACATAGAAAGAGGAAAACACCATCAATGATTGTTTTTGTGCAGAAAGGTGTCTCTTACTGCACAAAAACAATCATCCCCGCAATGTAGGCACCCTTGCACCATGGTGCAAGGGTGCCTGTGTTGGGGCATGGCAGCCAATTGTGCACCAGTACGGGGTAAGGCACAGGGATGAGTCATATTGTTGTAAATATGACACATCCCTGTGCTTTTAAAATGACGCAGCTCGGAGCAGTGGCTTTCAGTGCCACACTGCGTCATTTTGTTGTAAATAAGGCCCAAAGTCCTTAAATCCAATGGTATATATGCAGCAGACAAAGAGAGTGATCCTTCCAGCGCCAAATGCAAATGAATAGTGACCAGGAGATGGACAAAGCACTGGGAGGACCCTGTTGGACAGAAACAGGAAGTTGGAGTCTGTGGGGCACCTCATTCTCATTGAAAAAAAAAGGTAAAATGAAAAAAGGCTTCTTGCACTAAAAAACAACCTGAATGGTCCATTGGAGTAGAATAGTTGCTCGAAAACACCTTTTTGAGTAGATTTAGCAGCTTCTCGAGAATAGAATCTGCTCGAGTTGCAGCCGCTGTCACTCGCGGTCGCCAACATCATGAAAACGCACTGGGAGCCGTGCTAGTGACCTCCAAGGCTCGCTAGCGGCCAGCAAGTCTTGTTGCACTCGTCAGCACACACCAAAACAAGTCTCACGCCCGCCAACAGAAAAAAAACTCCACGACGTGCTGGAAGGTGGAAGTTATTGGGAACTCCGCGTTGCATGTGGAGCGCAGAGTTCCTGAATTCCGCCAACTTCGCGAGCGGAGTGAATTTCTCCACCCAGGCCTTGTTTCATTGCTTTTGGTGAGATGGACATATGGGAACAGTCAAAGTGCAGTGGAATGGACTTAGTGTCTGCCTTGGTCTTGGAACCATTCATGCACAGGAAGCGTTCCTTCACACAATAAAACGTAGTCAAAACACTAGGCTATATGAAATTGCACAAACATGACAGATCACTGGCACTCTTCAGTGAGTATTTCATCTTTATTTCATTCTTGCGTGGCAGCTGCCTTTTCAGGTTTTTTATGAGGACCTGTCATCTATATTGTATTTTTGCAGTCTTTTTAGATGTATTTCCTTTTTTCATTACATTCACAACATGCCTGAAAGAACTTACCCAAAACTGAAATATGAGCAAGCTTTTACCAAAGGAAAGTCAGTGAACCTGTCAATATTAATACATAGCTGGTCTCTTAGATCCTGCCACATTCTGGACCCCAATCCAAACGCATAACATTCATATTTTATGCCCTGCAGAGCAGGGTGCATACCTTCAATGGTGTATCTTTCCCCCTTGTTATGCGAAGGAAGGCACCGCCCAAACCATGTAAAGCAATAAGGTTTTAACTTACCGTACTTGTTCCACCTCAGTTTAACAACTGAGGGGACGATTCACAGAACTAATCTGAGATAAAATCCTAAACTTACTACTTTTGGTATTCACAGAAGGCATTTAGTAGTAGTAAAGTTAGGACTCCTAACTTTACTACTACTAAACTGAGATAAAATCCTAAACTTACTACTTTTGGTATTCACAGAAAGCATTTAGTAGTAGTAAAGTTAGGACTCCTAAATTTACTACTACTAAATGCCTTTTGTGAATACCAAAAGTCGTAAAGTTAGGATTTTGTCTCAGTTTAGTAGTAGTAAAGTTAGGATTTGTTATACTTGCTGCTCAGCCAGTGTGACTGTGGAGTGGAATGTTGGTGTGAGAGGTGACTGTGGAATGTTGGATGAGTGAGGATGTCAGTTGGTGTATGGGCTGAGCAGCAGGAAGGCTGCTCCTGGTGGGGCTCTACCTCGTAACATCATACTTGGAATAAACCTACATGAAAACTACTTGGACTGGACATTCTTCTGTTCACAACAGGAGTCCTAACTTTACTACTACTAAATGCCTTCAGTGAATACCAAAAGTAGTAAGTTTAGGATTTTATCTCAGATTAGTTCTGTGAATCGGCCCCTGACAGTTCACTGTGAAATATTAAAAGACTACTGATGGCTGAGATATTCTTTTTTTTTGGCCCGGTATTGTATGTCAGAATATCATTAGAAAAAATATTGTCTCACTGAAATAGGTCCTTAATGTCGGTTATAAAAATGTTGAGATATTGGAGATATTAATAGAAAATGTACAACCAGGACAAAGACATTTCTGGCCCATCTGTTACAGGGGCACACAGTGGATTATATGCTGTGGTCATAATACATGGATTTCAATCGGGCCCAATGGGCACATGCATGATAAATGCAACTTTTCTTATTTATTGACATTTCTTTTTTTTTTATTAGAAAAGTTGCACAAACTGTCCCATGAAAACCCTGTCTTGCTTAGGCTAAATGTGAGAAATGGGGTTACTGGTTGAGGGGGGTGAAACTTTACTCAAGCAGCAACCACAATTCTTCTCAGAGTGAAACGCCAGCCAACCCCAAAATAACCTTTGCTTAACCCTCTGGTAGCTTGCCACAACAGCTGTCAGGCTTAACTTAGAGGCAATGTGTAAAGTATTGATGCAGCACACAAACAGTTATAAAGTGAAAAGACAACACAAGAAAAACCCCACACCTACTAAGAAAAAATACTTGACACCAAAATGACATAAATTGAATATGTAATTTTAAAGATTTAGGTAAAAATAGTGCTTAAAAGCTCAAAGCGCCAACTGTGGCTATCTGATCGCGCCAGACCAGAAGAAAGTCACAAGTTCAGGCCAACCGCGATGGAGTGCAGGCCGGATACAGGGGCCATGTTAGTCCCGCTAGGAAATGTACCTTAAATCCTAGGTGCATTGTGCCACACAGCAGTGGTCCAGAGAAGCACTGCGAGGTATGTGTTGAAGGTGCGTCGAGGGGTGGTTGTTCCGATGAGCAGCAATGCAGGCTTGCATCAAGGCTGCGTCATGCTGCATTGGTTCTGATGAGAAGCTACGAGGTCTGTGTTGAGGATGCATTGCGCATCTGCAGTTCTGATGAGCTAGGCAGGTTGCAATGCGAGCTTGCATCGAGGCTGCGTTAGTTCCAATGAGACTCTGCGAGGAGCTTTGTTGGGTTTGCATTGCGCTGTGTCAATTCTGTTGAGACCACAGCTGGGCTGGCAGAGCACCTTTAGCCCTACTTCCAAGGGTCCAGGACCGGAGGGGCACCACTTGGGGGGGTTAGAACTCACAGCAGGAAGAGACCGGGGAAGGTTTCAAGAAGGTTGGGCCCTTTCTGTGGAGTCACTCTGGTGTTCCTGGGTTCAAGTGCAGGTCTAGTCCTTCTCACTCAGACGGCAGAGTAGCAGAGCACCAAAGCAGTCCTTCTTACATTAGAGCAGTACAGCAGTCCTTCTTCTGAGGCTTCCACTGGTCCAGAAGTGTACTGTAGAGATGTGTCTGAGGGTCCACTATTTATACTTGGTGCCCACTTTGAGGTGGGAGGAGCCTCTAGACTCTTCCCCCTGCAGAGGTGTCTGGAATTCCTGCCTCCATGCCCAGGCTCCTGCTTGTCTGGGTGCATAAAAGACTAGTGCAAACCCTTTGCGAGTGTGCTGAGGCAGAGCATTTGTGATGTGCAGTGTGGTAGGTGGCAACACCTCCCCCTAATCCTGATAGAGATGGCACGTCCTGACAACACCTCTTTCTCCTTTGTATCACTGTCTTGGAGTAATACTTATTGACCAACTGCCAGCTACATCTAGTCGCGCGATCAAAAATATAGGCTGCAGGCACCAAATGGTTAGGACAAAAAATGCCAAGTTTCTAAAAGTGGCATTTTCAGAATTGTGACTTAAAATCCAACATTACCATTAAATAGGGTTTTAATTACAATTTTTCAGAGACCAAACTCGACTTCCCTACCTGCTCCCAATTGAAAGTTAGCACTTATTAAGCGAAATAAAGTAACCGAATGTTATCTTTTGGGAGAGGTAGGCCTTGCAATAGTGAAAAACAAATTTGAGACTACCAGGACATTCAAAAGTTAAAAGTTCATGTCCAACCTTTTTAAATACACTGCACCCTGCCCTATAGGCTGTTTAGGACCTACCCTAGGGGTGACCTATATGTATTAAAAAGGCAGGTCCGGCAAAAGGTCTATTTTACCAGGTTCAAATGGCAGTTTAAAACTGTGCACACAGGCTACAATGGCAGGTCTTGATGGCACAATGAGTGCTGCAGGCCCACTAGTAGCATTTAATTTAGAGACCCAGGGTCATGTAGTACCACTTTACTTGGGCCTTATAATTACATCAAATGCACTAATTGGATGTAACTCAATTTCACCAAGTTTAAAGGAGTGAGCACATGCGCTTTAGCACTAGTTAGCAGTGGTAAAGTGTGCAGAGTCCTAAAGCCAACAAAAACGAATTCAGCAAAAACAAGAGGAGGAAGGCAAAAAGTTTGATGAAGACCACCCTAAGGCTGACAGGTCTAACACTGACCCAATGCAAACAAGTATTGTTGATATGCTTTTCCACATTTTCTGCAGCTTTTACACCTTGCTCATTCAGGCATATGTTTAATTGTGTGAATACCTGTGAGTACATTTTTACAGATGGTTGAGAATCCCCACAAGGAGTTGACTTCATTAAACCTAATTTCCATTGCTTACATCTTGGGCACTCCCCTACAAGCACACACTACGTATCTACTTATCTTGTTAACTCTGTAGGCTGCAGAAGTTCTGCACATTTTTCAACACATCTGTATCAAATCTGCAGAGACTGTTTATACCACTGGCTTTGTGAATTTCGAGTGAGTTATGCATGCAAAAGTTACCATTTTCAGTGTCCAAATCCCACCTAAACCCCCATTATGAGTGGCCCATTCTTTCCTGATCCCTGCACACTTTGTGCAGTAACCGGAAATGAACATTTTGTGGTAATTACTGTATCCCCTGCATTATTCCCAAGGTAATTTACAGTGGGAAAAATGGCCAGTAAAAACGGTACACGGTGCAGAAAGGATCTCAATCCACATGTAATTGTCCATTTCACTGGCAGAAACTCGTCATAAGTTTTATTTCCAGCACTGGAAAATTCCAAACCCCAGAGTATCAAATTTTAACGGGTGCAGGAAATATCAATCCCCAATTCAGGGCACTAGTAAGCCTCCCTTTATGCGCTGGAAAAAACCCTATGAATTGTGCTGTATGTTAGAGAAACCACATTGGTTCAACATATTTACTCTTGGACAAACAGTATGCTTGCATGTCATGCAGTCCTGTATGTTAGAGAAGCCATATTGGTCCAATATATTTAGCCTTTGACAAATAATGGCATACCAGCATGCAGAGCCAGCCCTTGCTTGGATAGCGGCCTGGGCGTAAAGAAATTTGGCGCCCTTCCTAGCTGCTGGTGAATAAAATAAGGTAGCAGGGATCCCATTTTGTGTTTACAGGTCATTCACACATCAAAGCAGTAATTGACCTCTGAGCACAAACTTCAAGGTGTCGGTGGATCACACTAGTGCCAAGTTGCTGGGGGTGGGAACAGGGCCGGCCTTTAGCATGGGCGAGCTGGGCCCAGGCCTAGGGCGCCAATATTCTGAGGGGTGCACGGAGCTGTATGCATTAATGCAGGGATATTCAAAGTACAGCCCGGGGGGCACATGTGGCCCTCCTGACCTTTAATTGCGGCCCCCAGGTAAACAGCAGCACTAGGCTGTTGTTCACTTGACAGAGCAGGAACATTCAGAAAGCTGTGAAACGGGCGTACTTTATTTGCAGGTTAACTAAACTAAAGGTAAAGAAGCAAAGAATGTTTTCTAGGCAACTTATCTTTGGCATGCATGTGCTTTGCGTCTCCCTACGCCCACCTTTCAACACCCCGACCCTACCCCGCTGGCATTGGTACGGCCCTCGGGAAGCCACAGACCATACTTTGTGGCCCCCGGGGAAATGTTTGTGAGTACCCATGCATTAAGACAGGGTTGGATTGGATTAAAAATCGGCCCGGGCACACTAAAAAAAGTGGCCCACATTTGCATATTGCCTTCCCGCAAAGAACTGCTTCGGCGAAGTTTTTTTAAAAAGAAGCGCGGGGGTCTCTGACAGAGGCATGTTTTCTTAACTTTATTTAGATTTTTAAAAAATGCACAGATTAGTTCACACTGGTGAAACACACCTGAAAAACAAGTGAGGCCGCTTATGCTCAGGCCCCCTGCCCCCGCTCAATATGCATACATTAATGGGCCGGCCCAGTGAGAGAAATGGAGTGACACCTCTGCCTGTTGATAAAAGGGAGGTAATGGACGCCAATCTACCTCTAGAAAGGCCACTCATGCACCCGCTGGGACGCTGGCATCATCTGAACAGCACAGAAACTGCCCAAATCAGCCCCTGGCTGCCCAAATAAGCGGCCCACTGCAGGAACTCGGATACCGGCCCCTCAGCCATTGCCTGAGTGCTCGCGTTACCAATCCGACCCTGCATTAAGGTAATGCCAACAGCATCACCCCTGTCCTCTTGCTCTAGCCTTGTCTGTGTCCCTGAGTGCTTGTTTCTGTTTGATTTGCCAGTAATTGGTGTTAATTCTTCATTATCATACTATGGGCAATGTTTTTAACACCCCATTGCCCCCATCCTTGCCCTCCCTTCACCGGCTCACCCCTGTTGACACACCCCAACAAAACCATCACCAGAGACCTTTGTGTTCAGGGGCCAGTAGCTGCTGAGCCTGGGGACTGACCAGTGAACTCAAAATCCCTCCACCCCCCACTGCTGCCTCATTTAATTCGCTAGCATCAGCAGGGGCGCCAAATGTCTCTCGCCCAGAGCGCTCTCATAACAAAGGCCGACTCTGGTGCGTGGGAATGGTGGTGTTGGTGTGTGTTAGCAGGGGGTTGAGAGGGAGCTGGGAGGGGAAGGATGGAGTGTAAAACAGCACCTACAGCAAGTAACAATAAAAGCAGTTTAGGCTGAATAATGGGAGTCAAGTAAGAGGGACTCTGACGTCTGCAGGACTTGAATGCAGACAGTCCTGCGCCCCTCTGAAAATTGGCGCCCTGGGCATATGGGCCCAGCTTGCCCACGGTAAAAGCGGGACCTGCTTGCATGTTATACAGTCCTCGCATCCCTGCCCTTGGCAATAGGCACCGACAACAAGTCAGAACATTACGCGTGAAGAGGAATGCCATAAAGCATTTATTACCATGGTGATGTCACAAGGCTCCGTTTCCGTTTGTTTACAACAATTGACTCCGGTGACACTTTTCTCCATTTAGACCTGAACCTAAGGCTTCGGATACATAAACTGAGTTCACGCTGCCAAATCACATTGTAGTAACACTCTACAAATCATCTTTCCCGCAGTGGCTCTTCTGTACTTCCGCACGCCCGCTGCTGCCGCCGCCATTTCATTAGCGTCTGCAGCGCGTGTGCATACATTAGGTTAAACATAGCCTTTGGTGTTTAAACCGATTGCTAGCTTCAATAACTACAGCATAATTGCCTAATCCTAACCGAAGCTGCCAATAACATCTATATTTGTTAACTGAATTAATGCTAAAATAACGTGCTTCCACTGCCGATAATTTGTGTCTGTTCGGGGGTGTGCGTACCCATATATATGTATATGATAAAACATGCTGTAATTTCACTCACTAGTAATACATACCCCCTTAGATGTTATTTCTAGTCGGTACGAGAGAGCACCTCATAGATGCACAAGGCTGTACTTCCCTACTGCCCAAACGGTACTTTCTAAGACGTGGCTCGCAATCGCTATTTACTACGGGGCATATTAACAAGGCGATAGCCGGCGATAAATAAGAGATAGCCGGCGATAAATATGCAAGCGCTAAGCGCGCTTTGCTAATATCGCCGGCCCTTGATAATATGCCCCTACATTGTTAATACATACATCAATGGTGCACAAACACAGGGGCATATTAGCAAGAAGAGGCGATAATCATCGCTAACCCTGCTTAGCGTGATTTTTTTTATCGCCGGCTATCGCTGGAATATATCGCCACGCTAACGCTGTATTAGCAACGATTAGCGCTCTGGCGATGAATATTCCAGTGATAGCGGGGAAATGGGCCAACATCGCTGAAAAACCAGCGATGTTGCATGGAGAAGGGAGAACACCTTGCTGATACGACCCTGTGGTCGTATCAGCATAATCCACCCCCCCATGTTAGGTATGGCTAACACCTGCTAATTGCAGGTGTTAAATAAATGGCGATGACCCCGGTTAGCGCGACTTTTCACTTCGCTACCTGGGGCCATGGCCACCTTGCTAATAGGCGATAGGCCTGTTAGCGAGTGTTTCCCAGGTTTGTTCGTCGGGAACGCCCACTTTGCATGTCATTAGCGATAAATATCGCTGACATGCAAAGCGGTAAAAAAACGGGCGCTAATGCCCGCAAACTGTCGCTAACTGCTGTTAGAGACAGTTTGCTGATAGGGCGATATAAATATCGCCGCTTTAGCGGCAAAAAGTGCCGCTAAAGCGGCGATAGTGCCCTTGCTAATATGCCCCACAATTCTAAAATAGTCTTAGTACGAATAGAGGGGCATATTATCAAGAAACGGCGTTAAAATTATCGCCGCTTTAGCGGCAGAAAACTGCCGCTAAAGCGGCGATAATGGGCTTGATAATATGCCGTTGAGAATTCCAATAGAAGCCCATGTTCTGGTGTCAACATGGGCTTCTATTGGAATTCTCAAGGAATTCCCTTCATTTCAAGTCCCCTGTTGAATTCACGCCCTCTCTACTACCTCAAGGAAGTTCTTCCACTATAGGAAATTCTGTACTCCAAGCCTATAGAAGTGCCTTCCCAGTGTGTTACGAGTGACTGCCACTTACTGCAGTATTATACCTCTATTTGTATTTTGTACCCCATGTATCATGTATTTTGTACCCCTTGTACCCCCTGTTGAATTCACACCCTCTCTACTACCTCAAGGAAGTTCTTCCACTATAGGAAAGTCTGTACGCCAAGCCTATAGAAGTGCCTTCCCAGTGTGTTATGAATGACTGCCACTTCTGCAGTATTATACCTCTATGTGTATTTTGTACCCCATGTATCATGCACACCTGTCACTTTTTCCTCTTGGAACGTATACCTCTTTTTGTATCTGGTTTGTTTGTTATCTACACAATTGTCACTTTTTCTCATGCAATGTAACGCTTGCTTTTGTGTTATGCTCACTGGTATCCTTCTCCTCATGTAATGTTACTGTTCCTATTGTGAAGCGCTCTGACACCCTCGGGTAAAGTCCGCGCTATATAAAACGCATAAATAATTAGTGCACAAAAGGAGGTAGCAGTTAATCAGAAGTTTCCCATTCTCTTCCTTATCGTGGTGCCGGGCATCCGGCGTTTCCCTTGGAGGCTGGAAGGGTGGGGGCCGGTTTTGTTACTTGGGTCAGGTTTGTAGCAGTGCAGCAGTTTTAAAAGCACCCACTGCAGAGTTCCTTGTTTATCCAACAGTTTTCAGGCAAAAATAAAAGTGTCAAGATAACTCTGGTGATTAATGTACCTGCTGGAGAGAGATCAGGGTGTTGTCTAGTGACGGTTTGATTTATCTAAGGTTCTGCACATGGTTAATAGGCCAGCTACAAAGAACGTGTACCATACAGATCACAGAGCAGTATTTTATGTGCATAGGTTAGTGGGTTACTGCTTTTGTCACAGAGATCCTTTTCTTACTGTGCAGTTTATAAGTTACAAAAGAAATATAGCACAGTCAGCCATGAAAGAGTTGCATGCAAACTGCATGGTACAGGTTAGAAAGTGTTTCCCAGTCTTCCATTATCCTAATGTTGCTAAAAGGTTTTAAAAAAAAAATAGAAATACATTCTTATTAGTAAAGACAATCTTAACCACTGTGTTATGTTCTGAATTCTGAGTTTGTGCTTCTCCAGATCAAGCACTCTTAAAACAATGCCTACTGTTGGACTTGGCCCTTTCTGCAGGGCCATCCCCAAACCTTTTGCCCAACACTTTTTGCTGAATTTGTTGGCCGTAGGAATCTGCACACTGTACCACTGCCAACTAGTAGTACAGTGCTTGGGGGCATGGCCAAGATGGCGACGAGAGCTGTCGCAGAGCTCTGAGCTCCGCTCTGCGCCCGCCGAGAAAAATCCTGATTCCTCCTCGCCTGGCCCACTATTCTGCACGGGAGCGGAGGCGGAAGGCTCCCCGTACCGCTCCCCGCTGATTTTCGTGCCATCGGCGGCTGCGGGGATCTGCCACGAGCCCAGCCCCTTGTCTGCACGGGCGAGGCACTCCGGAGACCCGGGGCTACCGGGCGCGGCGAGCTGATTTAACGCGGGCCGTTGCCCGATCGGCCAGCGTGTGAGCCTCGATGGCGGACGGGACTCCTGATGTCCCCCGCACATACTGGCACGACACCGGGACCTGGATCGCGACACTGGCGGCTCCCGGCCTGCAGCGGGCAGTACAACTAGAGGTGCCATCTTGTGGCCTTGAGCGGCGACTCGGGCCCGCTCGACTGCGCGACCGGTGCCGGCGGTGACCCGCCCTTAGGTGAGAGGAGCACCGAGATTGTCAGAAGACTGCGGGCCCACTGAGGACCCCTGTGCAGATGGCGGGAGAACACCTGGGCCCCTGGCCCCTCCCTTGAATCCAGGCTGGGAGAAGTGCACCGGGACTGGGCCCTCCCAGGCACCTGACCACACACGGGGGCGCCTGATAGGGCAGCGCGCCCTCCTGACACCCGCAGACCACTCGCACCCCGCTGGGGGACAAAGGGGCGCCCAACACAAAGACATCCTGCGCCACGTTTGCGGACCGCGTGAGGCGAGCCCGGGGAGCCGGTGGGAGAGGCCTACACTCTCCCACTCCACAGAACCTTACAGTCTGGGCCCACTGCTAGCATTGCATGGTGCGAAGAGCCCCAGATATCCTTTCCTGATACGTCAGTGGCTGTTGGGGTGGCCCGTGTTGCGAGGCACCTCAGGTCAGATAGGGCGCGTATACCTGATCCAGCCCACAGGTACACCATCTCAGGAACTTTGGCAGCTCCAGATCCCCTGGGAGACGCATAAACCAGCATCCAGCCCATCGCCCCTCTGCAGACGGCGCAATGGGCAAGCCCAGAGCGGAGAAGCCCCAGCCAGAGCCCCTGGAAGTGGAGACAACCCCCCCGGTTGCTGGGAGTGCGGATCACCCGGGGCCCCCAGCTCAGGGAGACAGCAGAGATCATTCGCACCGCTTCGATGAGCTGCTGGTGGCGATACTTGACATCAAAACCACCCTGGGGACGAAGATTGACTCCCTCAGCATCTATATGGGGTACCTGCGGGAAGATCACAAGAAACTGAAGTGACGAGTAGAAGAATCCGAGTCTACACTTGCGTCAATACGACCCACTGTAACAGCGACGGCTACCCAACTACAATCCCTCCAGCAAGAGGTGGACTTCCTGAGGGCACAAATGGAGGACCAGGAAGGGCGCTCGCGTCGGAACCACGTACGCATCGTGGGCCCTCCTGAGAGGGCCCAACATGGAACTCTACCTCGAGGACTAGTTCGCGCAAGGCGTCCTACAGGGTAAGATGTCGAAATTCTTTTCCGTTGAGCGAGCGCATAGAGTACCCGGGGGGCCCACCTCGCCCGAGCGCCTTCCCCAGACCAGTGGTGGCAAGATTTTTTAACTACCGTGATAGGGATCATATACTGCAAGTCACCCACACCAGGGGCCCTTGGCAAGTTGACAACGCCACGGTTCACATCTACCCAGATTATACTCTGGCTGTGCAACACCGCCGCTCCTCGTACCTGGAGGTCAAGAAATGCTCGAGGGACCACGAGGTTCAATACTCCCTCCAATACCCGGCACGACTTCGCATCCGACACAAAGAGGGCATAATCTTCTGTAATACGCCCGAGGAGGCATGGGCCTGGATCGACAAACAGGGCCTGGTGCATGAGCCCCCCACACTATTGTCTGACCCCTCTCACTCCTGGACATTGGTCGGGCCAGGTAACGGCCGTGGCAAAGGCCAGCTGCGTCGTCCAACGAAAGCGCAAGCGGCCCAGGAACAGGCACAAGCCATTAAGATGGCGGAACACATGGGATCCCCCGCTTCCTCTACTAGACAGGACTCGGACTCCGATATGGACCAGACACTGCTCATCACAGCCTCGCAACTTGAGGCGTTGTCGGGAGAAGGCCCGGCCCTCACCCCACAAACTGCAAACGCACTGGGCTGGCATTTGCGGACTCTGTGATAACCTTAATTACAGCGACCCGACGACCTACACATGCTTGCTGGGCAAAAGGCTGATTCATGGGAGGCGGCGAGGGCACTGTTCTACCACACTGCTGCACCCTCCCCACTGAGCGATAAGTAGCTGATACAGCAAATCATTTGTTCTTATTTTGTTCTATGTTATATTTAGTGATTTCCATGACATGCATTTTATTGCGAATGGCCCATTGCCCGTTGGCAAACAGGCCTGGGGTGGGATGTTGGGAATTTTTGTATATTATGTTGATCTCTCGGTATGCTTACACACAGTGGGGCTTGTGGATTCGCCATGACTGGCCCTCATCACGCGGGGGCGGGGGTACACAGAGGGGGGAAGAGACTATCAGCCAGTGGTCTGCAACACACCACGTTCTCACACTCAAACCAAGTAGATGGCGACTGGGGACTATTCACTACTGACCTGGAATGTAAGGGGACTGGTGGGATGCGCTAAGCGACACAAAGTATATCAATACTTGTGCAGCCACGGGATCACGTTTGCACTACTGCAGGAGACGCATCTCACCACACAAACCCTTGCATTGCTCCGCAAACGCAGGAGGGGCACGGTCCTGGGTACGACGTATCCTGGATATGCCCGGGGAGTGCTTATATGGGTTGCACCGGGGACCCCACTGCAAATCACACACTCCAGAGTGGACACACATGGCCGTTTCGTCACCATGGAGGGCCTCCTGAATGGGTCCCCCATAGCACTGGTTTCACTCTATACCCCGAATTTGGGTCAGTCCACATTCCTCCAAACACTCACACCATCCTTACTCACAGAACCCACGGCCCCCATGTATTGGGGTGGTGATTTTAATCACGTGCGGGACCTTGACATGGACCACTCCAGTCTTCCCCTCCCGGGGGCACAATCTATTAAACTGGCACGACACATGGCGGAGTGGGTATCTAACATGCAGGTCCACTATGTATGGCACAGGATGCATCCCCAGGCGCGCACTTATTTGCACTATTCGACACTACACGACTTGTATACACGGATTGATACGATATTCTGCTCAGACAACGCCCTTCACAGCGTATTACATGCTGATTATTTGGCACGTGCGCTTTCCGTTCACGCCCGCTGCAGCTGCGCTTGTCCTGGGGTGTAAAGCGCCCCGAGATCTCGACCTGGCACCTGCCATGTGCCGCGCTCGCCGACTCGTCCTACAGGGCCTCCCTCCTGGAATCCATTGAATCCTATTTCGCGATGAATGAGGGAATGGCCTCATCAGTATGAGTGGAATGGGATGCCTTCAAGACTGTCCTCCGAGGGCACGCCATCAAGACCACATACGGTGCCCGGAAAACGCTGGCCGATGCACTCCGCACTCATGAGTTAGCGATACAGAGCTGGGAGCAGCGCATCCCCACCGACCCCCAGATTGGCCCCTCACTAGCCCAGGCCCGCTTGGCATATAAAAGCGCGATGGATGACCTTTGCGCGTTAGATTACAAGACTTACCTGGCATGCAAACACAAGGAGGGTGATAAGGCGGGCAGATTGCTTGCGTGGCTATTGCAGACAGACACTACTCAACCTCCTATCACTGCCATATACACGTCTACTGGGACTCTAGTAAACACACAGGAGGCCATTAATCAATCATTTTACGAATACTATATGACGTTGAACACGGCCCCGGCAATACAGGACCCTAGTATCATTCCGGACTTCCTCGCAGGGATACAACTCCCACAGATTACACCACCACACTGTGACGCCTTAGAGGATCCCATTGCGCTTGATGAGATCACGGACGCAATTGGACAGCTAGCAACGGGTAAGACGCCGGGGACTGATGGGTGATCATCAGAATTCTACTCCACCTTCTCCGCGCAACTAGCACCTAGGCTAGCCAAGGTGTGCAACGAAGCCTTCGAAACGGGTGCATTGCCACCCACTTTACGAGAGGCGACACTAGTGATCCTGCCGAAACTAGGCCGCGACCCCCTCCAAATGGCCTCCTATCGCCCTTTGTCGATGTTGAATGTCGACTATAAGGTCCTTGGGAAATTGTTGGCGAATAGGTTGATCACTGCTGTCCCACTGCTGGTCCATGAAGACTAAAATGGCTTCATGCCAGGCCGTAATACGGGTCTGAATCTGCGCCGGCTGTTTGCCCTGCTGGACTGGGCACAGGGTGAGGCGGAGAAGCCCTGGGTCACCTTCTTGGATATTGAGAAGGCTTTCGACACTCTGAGCTGGGCTTATCTCATAGCGGTACTGGAGGGGTTCGGCATTGGCCCCAATTTCACACGATGGATAAGCTTGTTATACTCCAGACCGCAAGCCAGAGTGAAGACGGGATGCACTTTCTCTCCGCTTTTCTCGATAGCGCGGGGCACATGCCAGGGTTGCCCCTTGTCACCGATGCTTTTCGCCCTGGCCATGGAGCCATTGGCATGCAAGCTGGACAGCGGGTTACTGATTGGGGCCGACAGGTTGATCGACGATGGCACATAGTGTTACTGTACGCGGACGACGCGTTAATATACCTACGTGGCAGGGCTGAGATTTTGCAGTCGATCATGGACCTCTTAAACACGCATGCGAGAGTCTCCGGGCTCCAAGTCAACTGGACTAAATCGGTGGTGTTCCCCATGTCTCCAATGACACCGGCCCAGAAACGAATGGTGCCGGACACACTATTAACATGGGCGTTCGACACCTTTAAATATTTGGGCGTCCAGGTTTATCATCCGGGAACCAATACTGTAGACGGGAATCTCGGTAGGGCCATAACTCGGGCCCGCTTGACTCTCCAATTTTGGCAGAGCCTCCCATTGTCCCCCATGGGCCGGGTGGCCATTTCGAAGATGCTGGTCCTTCCCCGCCTTCTGTATTTCTTCTACACACTCCCCTACCGCCTACCCCAGAGAATCTTCAGAGAACTGGAATCCTTACTGGTCTCCCTGATATGGGGAAACTCAAGGGCCAGGGTGGCCCTCCATAAACTATACCTGCCACTGGCGGTCGGCAGCCTGGGTGCCCTGGATTATGAGCGGTACTATGCAGCAGCTCAGCTGCAATGGCCAATGCGGTGGCTCGCCGGGAGCAACCTCACTGAAATGGCCACAGGAGCCTTGACCTGGGATACACCAAGACTACCCCGACTTAGAAACAGTGAGGCAACATCTTAATGGCAGCGGCCAAACGACACTGGTCCAAATATGTGATACCCAAGAATCGAACAGTGCCTTATGCCCCTGGCTTACCACTGGAGCTTCTGCCTGGCACGTTCTCCTCTCATGGGCGCCCGGAACTAAGACTGTGGAGAGAGAGTGGGTTGGAGACGTGGGGGGAACTGTACATAGACTCGCAACTGCAAACATTTGAGGACTTAGTGGACACCTATGGGGTACCACAGGGCCCCTTTTTATTACATGCCTTGCTGACGCGCCAATCCTTGCAAACATGGAATACGCACCTGTTACTAACACTGCTCACACATGGCAGGGGCCGGCATGCGGTAACTGCCATCTACACCTCATTTAGACTAGATGACCCACCTGCGCTGACGGCACTGCGAGGATACTGGGACACCGAATTGTCTGTCACTCTTACTGATAAGCAGTGGCTGCAATGCCTTAACCACCCCAAGACCATCTCGACAAATGCTAGGATAAAGTACACTCAGTTTAACTATTTTCATCACACGTATCTCACCCCCCACAGGTTGGCTTGCATGTACGCCACCACTGCGGACATATGCCCTAGATGCCCTAGATGCCGAGACCAGGGAGCCACATTCACACATATGGTGTGGAACTGTACTGAGATTCAAATATTCTGGACTGCGGTGGCCACCACGCTCGCAGAGGCGGCAGGCACGTGAGTAGAGGCGGAACCCCTTCATTTTCTGCTGGGGGTTACGAAACGCAGTGCGTCTCGTAAGGGATTAAACAAGTTCCTGGGCCTGGCCAAGCAAAAGATCGCCATGGTGTGGAATGCCCCACTAGGCCCCAATGTACGTGCATGGATGCTTGATCTCCGCAGGACACTGGTGTCGGAACACACAAACCGGCTAGCGGCCATGGCACGAGCTACAGCGACCACGCGACAGACCCTCACACAATGGCAAGACTACTTATCCGTGATCGAGACTAAATTGTCCACAGCACCCCTTCCCTCTTAGACCTGCTCACAGGCGCAGGACACTTAACATTCTGGAACCCCTGAGACCTACACTGATATGCGCGCACACCAACCCGCGACTCCTAGATGCCATAGCTGTCCAGCATCCACCTCTCCCTCCAAACCCTGCCCGCCTCGCATCTCACCCCATTGATGTCCTTTCGCCCTGCGCCCCTCCTCCCCCCCGCCCCGGCACATCTACTAACATGGCCTACCACGCCCTTGCAACCGCACACACGCTACCCATTAATGCACCAGACTATCAGACGCACTCAAGCTGGTGGCTCCATGAAGAGATCGTTTGTTCCTTTTTTCTTTTGTTTTCTTTCTTCATTTTTTCTTCGTTGTTTCTCTTGTTCAAGTCAAAATGTCATTGCAAATGTATGTGCCTCAATGGAGAAATGGTTTTGAAGAACAATGGCTGATTCCTCTGTGATTATCCTGATCTCATTTGACTGTGTAGAGCTATGCTGCGCTGCAGAGTGAAGCGGCGTACCAGCCACTAGAATGGACTTTAATGCTTTCTAGATGAGTGTTTCCCTGTACCCCGCCTACGCCATTTAAAGTTATTGCTATTTTATACTGTCAATGTTCGATTGAATCGTCATGCAAATGTCAATGATGTTACCTTTATAAAACTAATAAAGACCATTTAAAAAAACAAAACAACTAGTAGTACAGTGCTTGTGATGTCTCCTTAAAACATAGTAACATTGGTTTACACCCAATTGGCATATTTAATTTACTTATAAATCCCTAGTAAAGTGCGAATTTGACCCGGTCTGCCGTGACCAGATAGCCGTGGTTGGCCCGTTATGCTTTTAGGCACTATTCTACAGTGTATTCTTTGAATATTCATAACTCTAGTTCTACTGATTGGATTTTTATCGTGTTGGTCTTGTTTTATTTATAAAATTCTTATTTATTTTCTAACCTAGTGTGGGATCTTTCATGTGGTGTTTTTACTGTTTGAAGTGTTGCACAAATACTTTACACATTGCCTCTAAGTTAAGCCTGACCGCTCTATGCCAAGCTACTAGGGGGTTGAGCACAGGTTAACTTGGGATTTGCTTGTGCCTTACCCTCACTAGGACTGGGTTTGCTGCTTGACCAGGGCTCACACCCCAGTCAACCAGTAGCCCAATTTCTAACACTTACCAGTAAGGATTACATGTCAATCCTAAACCTTGTAGTTCCCTTTGTCTCATGTAACATTTGCTATACACTTATTTACACACATATGAATCATTGTCTCTGTATGTGTGTGATGGAAAGAGCTCCGACCCATCAAACTGGCATGAGAGGCGCTATAAAACAAATGAAATGTTGGAGGGTGATAGGGAGGGAATAATTGAAGATCCCTAACAAAGATTGTCATATCCTGGCGCACTGTAAGGTCATTGTTGGACTTGGCCCTCTCTGCAGGGTTACCCTCAAACATTTTGCCTTTACTCTCCACATTTTGCTGAAATTCAATTTTGTTGGCTCTAGGACTCTGCGCACCTTACCACTGCTAACCATTGCTAAAGTACTTGTGCTCTCTCCTTTAAACATGGTAACATTGGCTTACCCTGATTTGTGTATTTAAATTAGCTATAAGCCCCTTGTGTAGTGTTATAATATATGTTGTTTGATCAAATGAGGGAGGAAGAAGCAGAGATTCATTCGGCTTCCATTGGATATAATCAAAAAATCAAAAGGGAATGAATCACACGTTCTGTTAATACCAGGGTCTAGGGTTCTCGTATGGTGAAGACCCTCATTCACATTAGACATACGGTGAAGTATATCTTATTTCTCCGCTCTGTTGTTAAGTGAATAGTATCATCATTGGGTCTTTTTTCCACTTGAGTGCTCGGTTCTCCAAGTGATCTCCTTATCCTCCACCTGGAGGTAGACCGTCGGGGCATGAAGAGAAGAGTCAGCACAAGCGCAGACAGGACATCGTAAAGGTAACACTCCCTCTGTAACATCAGACCCTCCTTCCCCCATAGTCGAACACCTCTTTCTTACTGACCTAAGATTGTTGTTTCAGAATGAGTCCTTCCTCTTTACCCCCTAGGAGCCGAAATTGTCTCCACTGAAAGGTATTTCAATTTACCGCAATGTATTTCAGAACCATCGCAAGCACCTAGTCTCACAGCCGTAACTATGCGCACTTCTAACTAACCGCCATTTACAAATTGCTACTATGCACGCACTGTATGTTTCGTTCTTTATAAAAAGCAAAGCAGCATTGGCGTCCTTCACGTAGATTTATTTATCATTTTCTGTGCCTTTTAATACAAATGCACACACGTAGCCACCTAGCCTAAACATACACGCACCAAAAGCTACGGCCATATAATTATTCTCTCGCCGTCAAATTGCTTTTAAGAGCCTGAGTGGCTCCATTACCCTCTACGACCAACTAATCACGCCTCCCCTATGGATGCCAATCATATGCTGAAAAGGATCAATGTGCGCTTTTAACTTATTGGACACCGCGCGTCACCAAGCTATTTCTTGTTAAGAACAATAAGCCTCACACTTTGTTACACAATGCCCCACAAAGGCTGTGGCTCACCTATTGAGTTAAATATTACCCCTTATCACCACTACCGTATTTTAAAAAAAAACTCACATGCAACTTGTGATTCCCCTTTGAGGTACCGCACAACACCTCCTGATTCCTCCAGATCACAAGATGGGCTGAACTAAGCATGGAAAACGATTTCTCTAGAAAAAAATCACATGCTTCTTTCCTACCTAATTACTTAGGATATACAAAGGCACGTGCACTGATCATCTAGACGATAATCTTCAGATCGCAATGATGAATACCATTGGGTAGTGACTAACATACACTCCTACATACAAATCCCCGCGTCTTTTGAATAACACCACTTCTCAAGCTTTAACGCACATAGTGACAATTTCACCATGTTTTTAACTCTTAGTGTATTTTGAATAAAATGAAATGAAAGGGGGATTTGTAGAGCGCATGGTTACCCTGGAGCATCCCAGCGCTAAGCGGAGTGAGAGAGGTCGGTCTGACGGTTAGGGGAATAGCCATGTCTTCAACAGCTTCCGAAAGCTGAGATAGTTCGATTCCCTTCGGAGATGGAGAGGGAGGGAATTCCACAATTTGGAGGCATTGTATGAAAATAGCCTGCCCCCGCTTCTAGCTCTCTTAATTCTCGGCCTTTCGGCTAGATGAAGGGAGTCGGATCGAAGGTTTCTAGAGGCTTTGTACGGATGGATCAAATTTTTACGGATGGGAGGTCCATTCCCCTCCAGAGACTTGTGGGCCACGCAGAGGGCCTTGAAGTTGATCCTCTCCTGCACCGGAAGCCAGTGCAGCGCGCGCAGCGCGGGCTTGGCCGAGCAGCGATTATTGGTGCCAGTGAGTAGTCTAGCTGCCGAGTTTTGAACGATCTGAAGTCTTGTGATCACTGCCTTGATTTTCCAGCATTGTTCAGGTATTTCTATAAACAATGAATAGTATCGCACTTATATTGCAATGTACATATGTTTATCCACTATTTTTTTCTATATTGTCTTTTTTTATCTCCCAGTTATAGACAGTAGTACCATCTATTACTCATATACAAAGTTGAGCGAATGGGCTCAGTGATGAAGCAGGGCGAGTAAATTTGCTTACTCTCCACAAGCTGCCACGAAGGTAGCTAACTTCAATTTGGTCCTAAAGAAGGCCCACAGTCCCGCGAGGGCTACTAGGGGCCAAAACATGTTGACCTTCTAAGACCAACCACCAGGTGCAGTGGAACATTAACACTTCCACCACAGCACCATCAACTCACCTTTTTAATCTTGCCCATCCTTGACAAATACAAATTCTCATTGAGGACAGGAGACAATTTTAACTTCACACTTCACTAAATATTGTTGCTCTTACCAATCACGACTGTCGAAAAACCAGAAGGTCTACCTCCAGGTGGAGGATAAGGAGAACCGAGCACTCAAGTGAAAAAAAGACCCAGTGATGATACTATTCACTTAATAACAGAGCAGAGAATCAAGATATACCGCACCGTACGTTTAATGTGAATGAGGGTCTTCACCATACAAGAAGCCTAGACCCTGCTATTAACAGGACGTGTGATTCATTTCCCTTTGATTTTGTGTTATAACATATGCCCAGGGCCTGTAAACTAAATGCTTCGAGTGGGCCAGCAGCACTTATTGTGTGACCCACTTAAGTAGCCCCTTAAAACATGTCCCAGGACTGCCATTGCAGCCTGAATGCAGTTTGGAACTACCAATTCGACTTGGCACTATAATCCCCTTTCAAAGCCTTAAGTTCCCCTTTTTTTTGCATATATGCCATCCCTAAAGGAAGCCTTAGGGAGCCCATGGGCAGGGCGCATTCTAATTAAAGGTTAGGCAAGTCCTTTTAAGTATTACATGTCCTGGTAGTGAAAAACTCCTACATTCGTTTTTCACTACTGTGAGGCCTATCTCTACCATAGGATAACATTGATTTACATGATTACATTTGAAAAGTGCTAACTTTCGATTGGGAACAGGTAAATATTTTGTGTTTGGTGCCTGAGAAATTGTAATTAAATTAAATATCCTCTTCAATGGTAAAGTTGAGTTTTAAGTCACAATTTTGAAAATGGCACTTTTAGAAAGTTGGAATTTTCCTGCCCCTGTCTATTTGGTGGCTGCAGCCTGTCCTAGGTCACATGATTGGGTGTAGTTGGCAGTTGGACTTTGTTTATTCCCCCCAGACAGCCACACAATAGAGGTATTACTGGAACGAAGGAAGGGGTGCTTGGTACACTCCCACTTGCAACTGAATAGGCTGTGCTCTGCCTGCACACAAATGACTTATCACCCCTGCCTTGTTCATGCAGCCTGCTTGGAGCCCGGGCAAGGAAAGCCAAAAACTTCAAACACTTAAAGGGATAATCTCTAGAAACTTTTCCTACTTCAAAGAAGGTACCATGTATAAAAAGTGGACCCTCAAATCCACTCTTCAGTACACCTTTGGACCTATCAAAGAGTCAGATGGACTGTTGTGCTGCTCTGCCAGATGGACTGCTACTTTGTTGCCCTACTTACTGCTGCCTGAGTGAAAGGACTGGAGCTGCATCTTGAACCCAGGACCACCAGAGTGACTCCAAGCGCTATTTGGCGGGCCTCCTGATCAGAGCCTTGGGACAAGAAAGATTCCAATTACCTTGAATCCAACACCTGGACTCTGTCTGCTGTGAGTCCTACCTCCCAAGAGGGGCACCCCAGTCCTGAACCCTTGGAAGTAGGCCTAAAGGTGATCTGTCAATCCAACTGTTGTCCTGCGGGCAGAACTGCTGCAGCACAATGCATCTCCTCGCAACTTCTCCGATGCAGGACTTCACATTGCAGCCTGCAGCTTTCTCAGAACTGTTGGTGCGCGACGCATGTTCGATGCAGAACATCGTACCGCACACCCCTCGTCAACGGCATCAATGCAGGACCTCGCATCACAGCCTTGCAACTCCTTAGTATCGCTGCTGTGCAACGCATTCTCGACGCGGGATCTCGTAACCCACGGCAACCAGGATTTAAGGTACTTTGTTTAGTGGGCCTAACCATGGCCCTTTATCCTGCCCGAGTACCATCGTGGTCAGCCTTAACTTGCGACTTTGTACCGGTCCGGCGCAACCAGATAACCACAGTTGGTTCTTTGTGCTTCTGGGCACTATCTTTTACCTAAAGATGTGAAATTGCATATCTCTGGTTCTACTGCTTGGATTTTTGTTAATCTGATGCTAAATAATTTATAAAAATTTCCTCAATTTTTCTAAATTGGGTTGGGATTTTTCTTGTGTTGTGTTTTCATTTTATTACTGTCTATATACTTCATAAATAATTTACACCTTGCCTGTAAGTTAAGCCTGACTGCTTTTGTGCCAAACTACCAGAGGGTTAAGCATAGGCTAATTTAGTGACTTTGGTGGTTTACCCTAACTGGGATTCGGGCTGTTACTTGACCAGGGTTAATACCCCAGTCAACAACAACCCAATTTCTCACAGTAATCAGTAACTATGCTTTAAAAGCTAATACAATTGAATATATAATGAAAAACGTCTTGTAGAATGCACCATCTTTGCCATTTTTTCCTCATCTTCTTGGGGGATAACCCCCACACCTCCAAGCCCCCATTATAGTGGTCAGGCTTGCTCGCTGCGCTCACCTGCTATGCCCTGTAAGAGGGCTGGTCTGACAAAATTTCCCAGGGCTGCTTTGGATTCCTAGTCCGGCCCCAATGGCAGAGTCATGCCAAATATACATTTGAGCAGCTAAACATACCTCTAGTGACTGTAAATGTTGCAAGTAAACTAAGGCAGGTCTACATTGCCCGAATTGAAGTTTACACAATAATGGTTCGAAAAAACTGGACCTCGGGACATCAAAACGTGCAAAAAAACACAAAGTGCAGGGTGCATTGTTTAAAGGATCGCATGCAAAATTTTTTTAAGAACCATATCGCTTTTGGAAGGTCTCTAGCCGGTGAACTATGTTACATCTCAGCCTACTGAGCACTAAGCCTGGGTGTAGTTCGCGGAGTTCCGCTACGCGGAACTCTGCAAAGTCCAAAAAATACTCTGCCACGCTACGCGGAGCTCCGCGACAGCGGAGTGCGTTAGATAAATGCCAGTTCGCTGTGATTTTCAGTGCCAGGTGCTTGTCCACACTGTGCAATCATCGCGAGCGGCACCATGCACAACAGCACAAGCGGGCGCTGCCCCCTTTCTGACACTCGAGTAGATTTTTACTCGAGCGGCAGCTTTCTCAACCCGAACGGACGGTTTCTCAACGCGAGCGGTCCCGTGCATACCCGACCACTCGCAATGAGAAATTTGACCGCCCACATTGAGAAATCTCACCGGGAGGTTGATTTTCCACGCTCACGCTCACCAACTTGATGTTGACGATCGCGACCGAGGAAAAATTTCACTGGGAGGGGGATCCCAGGAAAACTCCCCAGGATGTATTTAGCTACATGCTGGCCTTTAGAAACCAAACTGCCCGCTTCAGGAAACTCGCTCAGGCGAACCTAGAATCAAGCCAGGAAGACATGAAGAGATGGTATGACCAGAATGACACTCTGGTCGAATTTCAACCTGGGCAAAAAGTGTGGGTCATGGCCCCAGTGGCACCTTGTGCCTTGCAGGACAAGTGGACTGGGCGATATGAGGTAAAGGAGCGCAAAAGTGACGTCACCTACCTGGTGGATTTGCAGGCTCCAAGGAACCCTTTGAGGGTCCTTCACGTGAACCGCCTCAAGCCCCACTTCGAGAGGTCCGAAGTGAGTATGCTCTTGGCGACAGATGATTGGGTGGAAGAGGAGAGTGAGCCTCTCCCTGACCTCCTGTCTACCAAGGAGCATGATGGGTCAGTAGAGGGTGTGATCCTCTCCCTACTCTGACTCAAGAGCAGCAGGGGACTGTCGCCAGTTGTTGGGACAGTTCGCCCAACTGTTCTCTCTGACCCCCGGTGTTACTCACTGGTGTACCCATGACGTGGACACTGGTGACAGCCCTCCTGTGAAGCACAAGATTTACAGGTTGACTGACCGGGTCAGAGCCAGCATCAAGGAGGAGGTCTCTAAGATGTTGGCGTTAGGGGTGATTGAGCCCTCCCACAGTCCTTGGGCCAGCCCAGTGGTCTTGGTCCCAAAGGCTGCTGCGCCCAGTGCCACTCCAGAACTCCGGTTTTGTGTGGACTACCGTGGGCTCAATGCCGTCACCAGGACTGACGCGCACCCCATCCCCAGAGCTGATGAGCTCATTGATCGGTTGGGAGCTGCCCAGTTCCTCAGCACGTTTGATTTGACGTCTGGGTACTGGCAGATTGCCTTAACCGATGGGGCCAAGGAGAGATCAGCATTCTCAACCCCAGAAGGTCATTACCAATTCCGGGTGATGCCCTTTGGGTTGAAGAATGCCTCTGCCACCTTTCAGAAGTTGGTCAATCAGGTGTTGGCTGGGCTGGAGGATTTCAGTGCCGCCTACCTGGATGACATTGCTGTGTTCAGTTCCAGCTGGGAAGAACATTTACAGCACCTTGAGAAAGTGTTGAGGGCTCTGCAAGGTGCAGACCTCACAATCAAGGCCAGTAAGTGCCAGATCGGGCAGGGTTCTGTGGTGTACTTGGGACACCAGGTAGGAAGCGGCCAGGTGGCGCCCTACAACCCAAGATTGACACCATTCTGGCTTGGGAGCCCCCAAGACCCAGACAGAGGTGAGAGCCTTCTTAGGTCTCACCGGCTACTATAGGAGATTTGTTAAGGGCTATGGCACCATCGTTGCCCCCTTAACAGAGCTGACCTCTAAGAGGCAGCCCAGGAAAGTGATCTGGACTGAGTCCTGCCAGAAAGCTTTTGATGCCCTGAAGGCAGCCATGTGCACGGCGCCCGTGCTCAAGGCACCTGACTTCTCCAAGGAATTCGTCGTGCAGACTGACGCTTCAGAGCATGGTGTGGGAGCGGTGCTCTCACAACTGAACGAAGAGGGCCTGGATCAGCCTGTAGTCTTCCTTAGCAGGAGACTACTCCCCAGGGAACAGAGGTGGAGTGCCATAGAAAGGGAAGCCTTTGCTGTTGTCTGGGCGCTGAAGAAGTTGAGACCATACCTGTTTGGGACTCACTTCCGGGTTCAGACAGACCACAGGCCCCTCAGATGGTTGATGCAAATGATGGGTGAGAATCCAAAACTGCTGAGGTGGTCCATCTCCCTACAGGGAATGGACTTTACGGTGGAACACCGTCCTGGTACAGAACACGCCAACGCAGATGGTCTGTCCAGGTTCTTCCGCCTTAGTGAAGAGAACTCCAATGGGGTTGGGTAGTTCTCCCTACTTTCAGCTGGAGGGGACATGTGTTAGACTTGGCATCTTTTGGCGTGTTTCCCCTGACTTTTGCTTTCTGACCTCCCGGTTTTGACTCTGTTTTTGCTGGTGTAATGATTCTGCGCACTTTCCTCACTGCTGTCCAGTGGGAAAGTGCAAGTGCTCCTGTATAAAATGTGTTATGGATTGGTGTTTCCATGATTGGCCTATTTGGTTTATGTGTCAGTCCCTTGTAAAGTGCACTGCGAGTGCCAGGGCCTATAGACCAAATGCTGTTGGTGGGCTGCAGCACTGGATTGTGCCACCCACGCAAACAGCCCGTAAAGTGTAACTCGGGCCTGCCACCGCAGAGCCTGTGCGCAGCCTGGGGCTGCCATGTCGACTTGGCAAGTGCACACACTTGCAAGTCCCTAAACCTTCCCTTTGCTACATGTTAGTCACCCCTAAGGTAGGCCCAAGGTACCCCTGTGGGCAGGGTGCGTTGTATGCGAAAGGTAGGACATGCCCTGGTGTGTGTGGCATGTCCTGATAGTGAATTACAGCCTAGTTCGTTTTTCACTATTGCAAGGCTACCTGTTCCCCATAGGCCAGAACGGGTAGTTTTGATTATTACAGCTTATAATCCTAACTGACACCGGGAACATGGTAGAAATTCGAGTTTAGTATGCCTGGACTCAGAATGATAAAATGCATCTTTTAGTGAAGTTGGTTTTAACATTCTGTGTTTGAAAATACCACTTTTAGAAAGTGGGTATTTTCTTGTCTAACCATCCAAGCCTGCCTCTGCGAGGTTGTGTATTCCTTGTCTGGAGTGTGAGTGACAGGGGCTGGGGGATGCCAGGAGACAGGGTGAGTCAGCACAGGGCTGAATAGCAAGATCTACATGTAGATGGGTGGGAGGGGTCGCACCTGGGCCCTGAATAGGACAGTGCCTTCCCTCCACAATGCTGGCTCCACCTCCTGTGGTGCGTCTGATGTCCCTGGCCTACTCACTGAAAGAAGGGACAGAGACTTGTCAACAAAGTGCTCCAGAACTGGTTTGGACTAGGCAAAGGCCTCTCTGCCTTCAGAGAACAAAGGAATTTGGGATATAAATATTGGGGCCCTGACCCCATGAATTTAGATCTCGCTGGAATCAAGGAACCTGCCAAGACGAAGAGCTGGACGAGCTGCCAGGAGGAGTACTGCCCCTTTGCTGTGTTGTTGCTTTGTTGGGTTGGCCTGCAGCTGCTGCTTCTGCCTTGGGCAGTGAAAGGACTGGACTGAACTTTCTACAAACTTGTGCTGAGTATCTCCAAGGGCCTGGAACCGAGCTGGCCTCCTGTTAAGAAGTCTCAGGGACTACAAAGACTTCACAAACCTCTGGGTACCGCTTCTGGAACGCTGTTTCAGTTGCCACAGAGGAAGGGAACCGCAACCGACTCCGTCAACCGAATCCATCCCTGGCCGGTGACCTGTTTGCACCGCAGACCGCACCGCAGACCGCATCGCCCCGCTTCGCATCGCAACCCTGATCTCACCGTGGGCAACGTCCGACGCCGCCAACATCGAGCCGCTGCTTGCACCGTGACCTGTGGGCACCGCAGTTCGCATCGCATCGCTTCCCTGAACCAGCCGGACCCGACCGACGAGGTCGCTGCAACTGGCTCAAGAGTCGGGACCGCACCGCATTTGGGGCACCGCTCGCACGTCTGCGACGCACCGCTCCGACTCGCACCGCTGTCCGACGCCAGCTCCCGCACTCCGGCTTGGTCGCCTGCATCGCAACCTGTCAGCACCACATCGAGCATCGTCTCACCCTGCATCGCACGCCTTGGACTCACCGACTCCGTCTGCACGACGCTCATCGAGCCGCGTCTTGCACCGCAACCGCGACGAACGCCGACCGGCTCGTACACTCCGTACCAGCCACAACGAGAAAGGTACTGTGACCGAGTCTGTTCACGACTCTGCTGGCCCGTATCGACGCGGTCGGCTGGAACTGTTAGACTCTGTGGTTTTCAGCATCGCGGTAGGCTCGGACGGAGCTACCGACTCGTACGAACTTTGTTTTTGAACTATTCTTGCAAAGAAGAAGTTACCTTATCAAGCATTCGTTTTTCAAGTATAGTATTGTGGATTTTTGTCGTAATTGGTCTTGTCTTGAGGATATAAAATATTGGTTATTT
Organism: Calotriton arnoldi; assembly: GCA_963921515.1. Classification (NCBI taxonomy): domain Eukaryota; kingdom Metazoa; phylum Chordata; class Amphibia; order Caudata; family Salamandridae; genus Calotriton; species Calotriton arnoldi. The sequence continues at coordinate 432,153 of CAWUFW010007417.1, read as the reverse complement.
TTCTAAACTGGTGTGGTGTCCGTTTGTAGTGCTTACACTGTATTACTGTCGGTTATGTGCAAATGCTTTACACACTGCCTCTGAATTAAGCCTGACTGCTCGTGCCAAGCTACCACGAGGGTGAGCAGGGGTTACTTCATGAGTGGAACACCCTTACCCTGACTAGGAAGAAGGGTCCCTACTTGGACAAAGGTGCAAGCCCTTGCCAACTAGAGATCCCATTTCTAACAGAGGGGGATTTTCCTCGATCGCGCTCGCCAACTTGATGTTGACGAACGCGAGCGAGGAAAAAAACTCCGCTCCGCAACACGAAGCGGAGTTTTTTGGAACTCCGCGAGCTCCACGTAACGCGAAGTGTGGAAAACTCCGCAAACTCCGCGAGTAGAGCGGAGTTCACTGCCCAGACTTACTTAGCACAAACCTCTCCTGGGGATTTAAGATGTACTCCAAATAGAGTTGTAAGCCTTTAGTGACCCTTAGCTCAGTATTTGAGTGAACACTCATTTTATTACATTCTCTGTTGCATCTGTCCTCTTAAAATAGCTGGAGACACCAAGATTGTAATTCCCCTTTACTAATCAGACTTCATGACTTGGGGTCATTGAACAGGTTAAGTCTATCCAACTTAATGCAAAGGATTTTAATGTACCTCAGCCAAAGAATGCACAGTGCCAAATCCATAGTGAGAAAATCCTGTATTATCAGGCTATTGAATTTGGCTCCCTCCTTTGTCCATACCCTATGCCATAAAAGTAAGGGATGAATCCTAATAAGATCCTCCAGAAAGGATATACCCAGTTCATTATGCATCACAAATGTGGGGCAACTAGCTGGGACAGCTAGCATTCTGCAAAGACAAGGATTTTTTTAAGTCTGCAATTTAATAAGGTGTGTGTGCCCCCCAAATGTCTGCCCAATAGGTAGCCAGTACTATCCACTTTGCCCGATAAATGGTGCCCATCTGTTTTAGGGGTTTCATCCCTAACTTTGAAGAACAATTGAAAATGACAGTTATAGTGTTCTCATATTGGTTCAGTGTGATGGAAATTTGCTGTTTCCATGTACCGCCAGAATCAAACTGTATATCAAATTATGAGAAGGTACTAGTCTGCTATAATGAAGCACCCTGCAAGTGAAGTTGATAATGTGGTGGGGGCACGGGCTCACAGGTCTTGAGGTAGGTTTTATCCAGGTTTACCCTGAGGTCCAGGTCTCTCATAAAATCTACATAGGAGTACAACAAAAGTTGGAGACACTTTGAGTATGAGACATTAACATCGCGTCATCTGTATACAAGAGTGCCGGTACTGGGCGATGACCTATTTGGGACATATCCCTGCATCCTTATACCAACACTCTCTCCGGATTATTATTGTAGAGGGAAAAAGGAAGGGTGCAAGGTCACACGCCTGCCTGACCCCCCCTGTCAATACAGTATTTCTCAGTGCATTACCCATAATAATTGATGCCTTCACCCCCAGTTCTCCATCAAGCACCACAGTCTGGAATGTGAAATACAGTCAAAGGCACTTGAGAGATCCATGAAGGATAGCTAGATTACACCCTTTTTAGCCACTGTGTATTTTGTAATAAACATTCCCAAATTAAAGCACTGTTCCACTTTCCCGATGCCCCTGCCGAACCCATATTGGATATCATATAGGATTCTGTGATTATCAGCCCAATGCTCTAACGTATCTAATATGATTCTGCCCATGATTTTAACTAGGGCGTCCAACAGGGATCTAGGGTGATAACAACTAGGATTTGCCCTTTGTAGATAGGAATGAGTAAGGCCTCTGACAATGAGTCTAGTTTGCCCAAATTACACAATTCTCTCAAGATGTTGGTTAAGGGATGGTCCCAGAACTCAATGTTTACCTTAAAGAGATCGAATGGGATTCCATCAGGGCCAGGCACTTTAGACATTTAATGATAGTGGCAGTACCTTCATGTAGTGTTGGCTGCAAAGGATCTGACTCGTCACAAGTGCTAGTAGTGATGCTAGTGACAGAGTTTTCCAAACCCAACCCCATTTCAGACCTTGAATCATTATAAATGCTCCTGAAATGGTCGACCCAGGTTTCAGCCCAAACTATAGTCTCCAGCGATGGTGCACCGAAATCTCTTAAATATGGTTTGTTCACAACTTTTCAGAAAGCTGAGGTATCCCTTTTATCACTTACTTCCACTAGGCCTGACCAGGCCTCAGCTTTTTTTTTTTAAAGTTGTAAAGATAAATTTTATTTGGTAGTTGAAGCAATATAATAGAATAACTTACAGGCATGTAAAACAAGGTATTTATAAGAATACCAGAATACGAAAAGGAAAGGAGAAAAGAGAGTAAAAGAAAGATAAGAGAAAAGGAAAAATAAAAATGCGACTGTATCATCTTAAAAATTACATAAATACAACATCATTGCTAAAAATAATAAAAAAAGACATTAACAATAACATAGTAAGAAAAACAATATATATATATACATATATAAATATACATATATATATTTATATATATGTATATTTATATATATGTATATATATGTGTTAGAACTGGGGGTCTCTAGTTGGCAGAGGTAGGTACCTTTGACCAAATAGGGACCCTTGCTTCTAGTCAGGGAAAAGGGGATTACACTCCTGGATAACCCCTGCTCACCCCCTTGGTAGCTTGGCACGAGCAGACAGGCTTATCTCAGAGGCAGTGTGTAAAGCATTTGTGAACACATACAGTAATATAGTGACAACACTACAGATGGACACCACACAGGTTGTTTATAAAAATAAGTATTCTTTATATAGAATTAACACAAGACCCAAAACGACAAAAATCCACAATACAGTAGTAAGAAAATGACTATTAGATGGTAGAAATAGCTTAAAAATAGGTTATTCACTTAAAAGCAGTCTTTAGCAACAGATAACCCCAACTGGAGTTATCACGACGTCGAGGTCAAAGAAATCCCAAAGTACGGCGCCGACCGCCAGGTGCGCGGCGTCGGGCCCGGAGTTAAAACAGACCCACAAAGAACAGTACTTTGGAAAAGCAAAAAAAAAGACAGCTCACGGCGTCGGGGAGATGCGGCGTCGTTGGAGCTGTGCCGCATCGGTTTCTTGCTTCGGGGGAGGCGATGCGTCGGGTCCTTGATGCTTGCGCAAAGCAGGGGAGGCGTCTGTTCCTTACCGGAGAGGAGGTGATGTCACGATGGCGCCGACACCAAGGTTCCGTACGATGTCGATGGATTCCTGACCACCCACGTCGAGGATCGGCTCCGCGATGATGTTGGCTTCGGAGTCGATGCGGCACAGCAGCAGCAGGCGTCAGGCCTACGTCGTAAGTCGGAGCAGCGCTCACGGCTTATGGCAGGTTACGATGTCGCTCGCTGGCGTCGATGTGGCACGGCGGCCGGCGTCGGGTCTACGTTGTAAGTCGGAGCAGCGCTCACAGCTTCGATGCAGATTACGGCGTCGCTCGCCGGCGTCGCTGTTGCAATATCCTTCTGTAGCAGCTAGAACAGCAAGTTCCAGGTGCAGGCAAGCAGAAGGGGTGAAGTCTTTGTATCCCTGAGACTTCAGACAGGAGGCAAGCTCAGATTCCATCATCGTTCCATCATCATTCCATCATCTTGGAGATTTTCTGCAAGATGATGAAAAGTTCACAAAAGGTCCTTTTCCCCTTTCCTTGGCAAATAAAGAAACCACTGCAGGCCAACCCCAGAAAATAGCACTCTGGCACAGGGGCAGTCAAACTCCTTCACATTCTCTGGTTCTTCGCCGCGGTAAAGGTGTGTCTTGATTCCCAGAAGTGATCTAAAGTCTTGGGGTCTGGGCCCCAATATTTATACCAGTAAATCCTTTGTCTCTGAAGGCAGAGAGTGTCTGTGCCTGACCAAAACCAGTTCTGTGCAGCTTCCTGGCAGGAGGTGGAGACAGCATTGTTTGAGAGCAGACCTGGCCCAGGTGGCTGAAAGGAAATCTCCTCCCCCTACTCTCTATTCTATGAGGTCTCAGGGGAGTGAAAAGGAAGTCTCCTCCCCATACTCTCTATTCTATGTGGATCCTATTAAGCCCAGCCCTGACCCATCAGACTGCTGGAGCCAAGACCCTCTCCAGCCCCCTGTCACTCACAAACCAGACAGTGAATACACAACCTTAGCAGAGGCAGGCTGGATGGTTAGGCAAGAAAATACCTACTTTCTAAAAGTGGTATTTTCAAACACAGAATGTTAAAACCAACTTCACTAAAAGATGTATTTTATCATTCTGAGTTCAGGCATACTAAATTCGTTTTTCTACCATGTTCCCTGGGTCAGTTAGGATTATAAGATGTTATAATCAAACTTCTTATTCTGGCCTATGGGGACAGGTAGCCTTGCAATAGTGAAAAACGAAATTGGCTGTAATTCACTATCAGGACATGCCACACACATCAGGGCATGTCCTACCTTTTACATGCAATCCACCCTGCCCATGGGCCTACCTTAGGGGTGTCTGATATGTAGAAAAGGGAAGGTTTAGGGACTGGCAAGTGGGTGCACTTACCAAGTCAACATGGCAGTACTAGACTGCACACAGGCTCTGCAATGGCAGGCCTGAGACACACTTTACAAGCTGCTTCTGTGGGTGGCACAATCAGTGCTGCAAGTCCACCAGCAGCATTTGATTTACAGGCCCTGGGCACACATGGTGCACTGTACTAGGGTCTGACAAGTAAATCAAATAAGCCAATCATGGAGTCACTAATCCATTACAACAATTTACAATAGGGAGCATTTGCACTGTGGCACTGAATAGCAGTGGCACAGTGCCCAAAGCATCTAAACCAGAAAAACATATCAAAAACAGAGGAGACATCAGCAAAAAATTGAAGGGAGACTCACGCCAATATATATATATATATATATTAACTGTGCATACATTTGCAAAAAGTCGAGGAGGTTTGGATACTTCTTCAATCACAAGATTATGTGAATTAGCCAATTTTGCATTTGAATCCAGGAACATCGTCACAGGTAACCAGAGAATGTCTCTTTTAATAGCAAGAGATATCGGCTTAACGTATGCTCTATCGAGTCTATGATCAAAGCAAACTCCATAGCACCAGGATTAAAAAGATATATTGGAGGAGTCCTTCCAAGCTTCAGTGATCTGTTGAGAGGCAACTGCAAGAAGTAAATCTAAAACATCAATCTTAGCTGAATGAGAAGACCAGTTGTCAGAGACACTACCTGGGAATATATTTTTAAAATTAAATGGGACCTGGGCATGAAAAATAGTATTTATCTGTTTCCAATCTTTCAACCAAAATTGATAGGTGGAGGGACAATCGAATAACGTATGTTTTAGGACAGAAGAAGTGACATTGCAAAACCAATGAGAAGGGGGAATATTTGGATTAATTCAATGTTAAGGGACTTGAGTAATCATAAGTCTATTCTAAGCAAAAAATAAAGTTTGGGTGGTGTTAGCTGCTGTAGAGGATTTCTGTATCTTAAGGCGGATTGTCAGGCACTTACCTGGTCCCAACCGCAGAGACGACACTGGAGCCAATGTTGGACCTTCTATCACTCCTGAGAACAATGCAGAGCCAAGAACCGAAACCTGAGAGTCCACAATGTCCCCTGGGGGCATGGGGTTGGGAAAAAATAAGAAAAGAGAGACTTGTAGTACTAGATCTGCTCAGCAGCTGTGCGACACTGTGTAACAGGATCTGCCACTTCCGAGACCTTCTACATTTGCGAGGTATGTGTGCACTGGACCAAAACCTCTGGCTTTGCGATGAGTCAATGCACTGAAATAACAAGAGGAGGCAATTACCATCAGTACACTAACAAGTCTTTACCTACAATGAACATACATTAACTTTAGTGACACAAACTTACAAATTTCATCAGCAGCTCGTCATAAGAACAGAAATACCAAAATCACAGATTGAAGTGTGGCATTACTAAGAATAAACTTGAAATTCAGATTGGAGTTATTGTCACTCCCCAAGATACACTTGGAGCCAAGGTTGGAGTGACTTGCACTCCTAGGGATACACTTGAAACACAGGGTGGGGTACAAGATTGATCCATATATCAAAGACTCTGAAGTGCTTTCTCTTGCCACCACTGTACATGAGAGAAACACAGCACTAAAGTCTTTAATCCTTCAGCAGTGACAGTTCTAGCATCAAGATCGTAGGGCGGGCTTCAGAGTATAAGCACACAAGAAGCGCTGGAGTAAATCACAGAGAGGAAATGAAGGAAAAGTCTATTGTCTTCAAAGAAGGGATACTCAGTCCTGCTTTTACTACTGTAGTAGGTTTAGTGAGCACTAACCTGATATCAAGTACTTAGACTAGTTCTTCAACTTGTCTGAAGTTCGAAGAAGATTTAGAAGCCTTGAGTCAGGGAGATGTGGGGTACCGGAGTAGCTGTGCAGGAGGGAGCTGGTGCCACGGGAACCACTGGTTCGGATGAACTTGAAGGAGAATGGAGCACTTCTTGGTTCCAGCAGGATTTTTCAGGTGAGTGAGAAGTGTGAAGTTTGTTCTGCAGGGAGCGTGGCCAAGCCACGCTTTGGGTTTGGGCGGGGTTTTTATACCCCCTAGAAGGCTCAATGGATGTAGCTAGATTATGTGGAGCACGTGGGGCACATGGCTGTCTGGAAGGTTCTCAAACCTTGGAGAAACAAGTGTTAGTACACTCTCTATGACCTTACAGAATGGGCAGATGCAACTTGTTGATCGGAACCAAATGACAGGAAACAAATATATAGTTTTCGCTCAAAGGTGCATAGTGGAAAACAACATCAAGACCCCAGTAACAGCGAGAACAAGACTTGCCATTGGCTCACAGGATTCTGGGGGAAGCTTGTAGGGATTTAATAGAAAACTACACCAAGGCCCTACGAACAGCGAGAACATTTAATCCATTGGTTCATGGGATTTGGGGAACGCTTGCAGGGATGCAAGTGCAATTGAATTTTGGGTGCTAGAGAAGCATTGTTCATGAAGGAGCGGTGAAGCATCAGTCATGAGGACGCTGGGGGAACACTAGCCATGAGGGATGCTAGGGGCGCATCAGTCATGAGGGTGCTGAGGGAACACTAGCCATGAGGAATGCTGGGGGCACATCAGTCATGAGGGAGCTGGAGGAACATCAGCCATAAGGGATGCTGGGGAAACATCAATCATGAGGGTATTAGAAGGAACATCAGTTATAAGGATGCTGGGGGAACATCAGTCATGAGGGATGCTGGGGAAATATTGGTCACAAGGGTGTTAGAAAGGGCAGCAGTCATGAGGGAGTAAGGGGGACATCAGTTATATCATAGTGTGCTATAGGGCACCATAGGAATAAAGCAACATGAGCTCTGCGCGCTAGACCACTACGCAGAGGACGCAAGAGGGGGTTGTGACAGAGAGGGAGCAGGAGGGGGGTCATGACACAGATCTTGTTCCACAAACGAACTGATGAGGAGATATTTAAGTCTTGTTCCCATTGTAATTCAGCACCTGTCTTATCTCGGTATTCTGAAGAAGCACATATTTTATTATAAATTTGGGATGCCGTAGGAAAGGATAACAATGATGTGTTGAGGAATAGAAGTGGTGAGGGTAGTATTGTGTGGAAGTTGTTGATATGCTGTGTGAATCACTGAGATTAATAACATGTATTTAGTATAATATGAGGGAGGGAAGGAAAAACATATTTAAGCTTGTGCGAAGGGAAGACAGGAATCATTGTCAAGGTGTTGATGCACCTGACACAAGTCTTTCTCATGCCAGGATTTCCCAAAAATAGTTTTATTGTTTATTATAACATATTTATTATAATATATTGAGGAATGAAGAAATTGTTCTTTGACAGAATGATAGGAGATCAAAATAGGGCGTAAAAGTTTACATGCATTCTTTGGAATACGGAGAAACATAGCAAGAGGGTGAAAAACAAAGGTTGAAGAAAAAAGTTCTCCAGATCTAGCCATAGAGGAGGTGAGCTAAAATGATATTCAGAAAGAGAAAAAGAGGCTTGTTTGAGAAAAACTGCAGTATGATATGAACGAAAGCCATGAAAATTGACTGCCCCATTTGTTTAGGGTGCTTAAGGTTTTGAAGGGACATGCAATATATTGTGTTGTTCCACATGGTTGACTGAAACAATAGAATAGAACTTTTTTCAAATAAAGACAAGGAATATAAATGGGAATATTAGAAAGATAAAAGAGAAGAATAGAAACCAACATCATCTTAAGTGTATCTAAATGACCCAACCAAGATAAAAACAAAGGATTCCATCTAGATGTGAGAGATGACAGAGTTGTGAGAATCACTTTCATGTTAATAGAAACCGTCTCTTTTGTTGAAGCGGTGAACCAAAGACCTAGGTATTTGATTTTATCTTGATTCCAGTGGAAATGAGAAGAAATGAAATGTGCATGAAAACAAAATTCATTAAGTAGGAGTATTTCATGTGTCTTCATTTAGTTTGTATCCCGAAAGAGAAGTGAAATTTGCGACTTCTGTTAAAAAGTTGGGTAGAGAAGTTTGTGGGTGTGACATGAAAAGAAGAATATCATCTGCATATACAAAAGGATTTTAATTGTTTGTCTCCATATTGGAATCCATGAAAATCCTAATTCATACACATTTTAGACAAGAAGGGTTCAAAGGGGATAACAAACAATGAAGGAGAGAGGGGGCAGCCTTGACGAACACCTCAAAGGAGTGAAAATGATGGGTACATGTGACCGCTGGCAATAATTTGAGGCTTTGGGAGATAAATATAACCGAGAAACTAAATTAATACATTTTGAACTGAGACCAAACCAGGAAAGAGTGGAGAAAATAAATGGTCAATTGATACGATCAAACGCCTTTTCAGCATCTAAAGAAATACACGCCAACGAGTGCTTATAAGACTTTGATTTACTCAAAACATTAAAGAAAATTCTAGTGTTATCAGAAATGTGTCGTCCTTTAATGAAGCCAGATTGTTGCCACCCAATTAATCTAGGGTGTAAAGGGTCAAGACGTAGGGCAACAATTTTTGCAAAGATTTTATAGTCCGAATTAACAAGGGCAATTGTTCTGTAATTTTTGCATAATTTGAAGTCTTTATTTTCCTTGGGAATAAGACAGATTAAGGCCTCTTGAAAGTAACCTCTGGTAGAATTACAGGATACAAAGTATGTAAACAGACTATGGACCTGATTTAGATATTGGCGGATGGGTTACTTTGTCACAACGGTGACGGATATCCCGTCCACTGAAATATAAATCCCATTAAACCCTATGAGATTTACATGTCGCGGACAGGATATCCGTCACCGTCGTGATGGAGTAACTCATCCGCCAAGATGTAAATGAGGCCCTTTGTCATTTAGGTGTTAACAATTTGGAGAAATGGATCAAAAATTCTATAGGGAATCAATCAAGACCTGGGGCTTTCCCCCTTTTTGATGGGAATGTATAACAGTGAGAATATCATGAATGATAATGTCACCATCCAGTGAAGAAAAGTCCACATCTGAATTAGAGGTTACTTTGAGAGAGGATAAATATCAATGAAAGTCTTCTTGACTGGGATGGGAGTCAGGAGTATAGATTTAGAAGTGTAGTAGGTATGTTCTAAATTTTTAATTTGTTTCATGGTCTGAATCAACTTCTTGGAGGCAGACATTTTCTTGTGAGCTACAAAAAAAATAATGAAATCTCTAGAGGCAGCTGTGAAGGTATCCCAGATAACCTTGGGGTAAACATCAGGTGTGTCATTAATGTGAAAAAATTCCTTTATAAAGTCTTCAAAATAGTGTGCGTAAACAAGGGTCTAGCAGAAGAGAATTACTAAATCTCCATCGCTTGTTACCATAATCCATGTTACCTAATCTAACAGGGCCATGATCAGAAATCAGTATAGAACCAATTTCTGAGTGTAAAATATTCTGTGCAAGAGGTTTTAAAACAAACAAATAATCAATCCTAGATTGAAAGAAATGTACAGGAGAGAAAAAAGCATATTCCTGTAGGGTAGGGTTACAAAGTTTCCAAGCGTCGATTAGAGATCTTTGTTTTATAGTGGAAGTAAATTGTTAATGCATGAATAACAGGATAAAATTATGTTTAAAATTGCGAAGAATAAAGGGGTCTATAATCATATTACAGTCGCCACCAAAAATGTAATAATTGTCATTAATTTAGATAAAATGTCAGATCATAAGCTTTGTCTAAATGCATGGGAGCATAAATATTAAACACTGTCAAAGTTATTTGATTGATAGTTATGGAAACAGAAACCCTTCTGCCCAATGAAGCGGAGTCTTGGGAAATAACCTGAATATCTAAAGATTTATTACATAATATAACCACTGCATTGCATTTTCCTGTGCCCGGGGAAGAAAAAACATGACCGACCCAATGTCCACTAAGCTTATTAACTTCTTTCTCTGAAATACGTGTTTCTTGTAGCAAAACAATGTCACCTGTCAGTCTGGAGAGCTGTATCAATACCCTTTGTTATTTTATAGGAGATCTCAAACCGTTAACATTCCAGGAAATAATATCTAAAGTCATATAAAGTGAAAGACGAAACATATAACATATTGTATATAACAATAAAAAAAAATATCAATGTAAATGTGATTAAATGTTTTAAAGAAAAAGCAATGATGAAGAAGAGAAAAAGAGTGTGATACATAAAACTGGATGTTATAATGAGGAAAGAGAAAGGTAGAGATAGAGATAAGGTAAGAGATAACAGGAAACATACATGAGAGAACAACAGGAAGGACATACCTATATAACAAACAAACAGTTGAGGATGGTGGAGCCACATGAAGGAGAGGACACAACCGGAACCTGGGGTGGCCGACAGAGGGAAAAACACCAGACCACACAAAACGGTATTGATGTGTTCTTCAAGACATAGGAGGGATGCCTAAAGGGAGAACAATAATATATTAACAAAATAGGTACAAAGAATGGGAGGAAAAGAAACTACAGAATGTTTAGTTGCTGAATTCTGTCAAAGTAGACTCTCAGAAAGAACATACCATGAAACATATAATAGCAACAAAATCATGTGATAGCAAATTTGTAAGTTTTTATCAGCCCCCCCGCTCTGCAACTATCACTAAACTTCGGCAGAAGAGATAGATCCTCATATGTAGAAGGCATGTTATTGTAAGTCACCTTGAACAAACAAGGATGGAAAAGACCAAACCTGGAATTCAAAGAGCGAAGAGCTGGACCCATGTCAAAAAACGTCTTTCGCCTGTCAGCTGTGGATTTTGCAAAGCTTTGACCAAAAAAAAATTGGATCCAGACCATGAAATAGGGTCTTCAGCTTTAGCTGCTTTAGTAACTTTGAGATCATCATACTCCAAAAAAAACGAAATTACTGATAGAACATGATGGCAGTGCAGCCCTCCGACCTTTCAGCCAGACCATAAATGTGAAGATTATTTCTTCTGGTACGATTCCCTAAATCTTCAGCATGTTTCTTTAAGTGCAATACTTCAGATTACAAAACCTTTACACCCTGCTAAGTATCCTGGAGGTCGTTGACTCTTTGTTCCATTTGACTAACCCTATCCTATAGGAGCGTCCATTTATCATCTATAAGTTGGAGTTGTTTATTGGTTTCTTCCATGTAAGGTTTAAGTGCACAGATTTCCTCAAGTAAAAGTTCCATTGAGATGTAGGATCTTCTTTAATCCTTTTATTAGTCAGAATATTGGAGGTCAAAGGAGGTTTGGAGGGCATTTTAGTAGTAGATGATGGAGTGCTACCAGCCAAAAAAGAGGAAAATGAGGAGGATTCCTGGCAGGCACCTACAGTACCCTCCATGTTCTCCAAAGCAAAGAAAGAGTTAAAGGTATTGGTCATGTAAGTGAGTGAGGAAATAAGTAGAGTAATTTTATGAAGTTTTACATTTCTGGTCTTCCCCATAAGGCAAAAGCTATATACATTACAGTATGTGCATAGTACTGTGTTGCAGTAGCTGATAGAAAATGCTTGACAGGCAGTCTTTGCAATGAGAATCAAAACCAGATTTACATCGATGTGATGTCATGATTTTCAAATGTGCAAATTGACCACAAATACTCCAAAATATGCAAAATGACTAATGCAACCAAGGTGTTATAGAGTCTCTCCCATTACGTTGTGTAATAGAAATGGTGTTAGTATGTAAATATTCTATGAATATGTGATACAAAATCTGAAAAAAGAAAAAAAGATGAAGACCAAAACAGTCAAATTCCTGGCACAAGAGTGTTTATTGAAACAGTTGGTTTGAAATTTGAAACTTGAGTACGGGGCACCATACCTCGTTGTAAAGTCAATACTAGACAAAAAGTTTATTACTTGAACCCGAGTAGGGAGACTTATGTAGATTCCTACTTAAGAATAAAACCCCAATTCATGGTCTGGGAGGCATTATGCTGTAGATAATTAACTTTGATTCCAGCCTCCACAGTCCTGAACTGAATCACTCTCCAATAGGAGACCCTCTTAACATCCCTGTCATCAGCCATTTCATTCAGACAAGTATCTATATGGCTTTTGCTGGTGCCAATGAAGTCTGTGAGTAACCCAACAGGGCTCAGTTTATCCCACTTATACTCAGGTCTTTCCTTCCACTCACCATAATGTCTTCACCTGTGTAAGCTCTTTACATGGGTCTTTCCCCATAGCACGTCTAATCTAGATGCACTGAGAACTATGATTACTGCAACAATTAATATAGCTATTAAATTTGGAGATGGCAAAACTCAAGTTCTCAGAGGTTAAAATGAAATCTATGGTGCTCTCTTCCCTCCCTATAAATGTATGTTCAAATGCGACTAAAGGTGTGCAACCTTGTTAGAGAAAACAAATTATGTTTCACTAATAAATGATTTGAAAAATCCCCATAACTGACAAGTATAAAATAGGTCTGTCTTTTGCCTTCTGTATCCATGTAACCACATACCTCTTATCAAGTGAAGGACAGAGATGTTCATTAAAATCCCCACCCCAAAGGTATTACATTTCCTTGGGGCTCTTAAATTGTAAACTAGTCAAATCTTTATCCAATTTGTTTTATAAAACCATGGTTTTCCCAGAACAAAAAATATTATTATAATTCTCTAGAATCAAGTATATACCCTTGGTAATGGCAAATACTAACATTTAGAAGAATGGGATGCCCTCAAGATACCTGTACAGTTTCCCAGAGACATAAGTGGAAATATATATCGATGGCCCTCTTTTAGCTCTGCGTGAGATAGGCCTAGTTGCTGGCAGATGTAGAGTATCCATTGATGTGTGTGCTTTTGATAGTCCATGTTTCTTGAAAACAAATAATATATTGTTTTTCACAAAGGCGAATCTGCATTATTTATTGTGCTCTTAAGTCCCTCTACATTTCAAATATGAGCTTTAAACGGGCATTGCAATAGAGTTCATCTACATGGACCCAATAGCTTTTCACTGACTGAGTAAAGAGTTATTTGTCCGGGATACCTGCTTCCTCTCCTGGTTTAGAGGTGGGGGTTCTACAGTACGTAATTTTGGATATTTCACAACCGAAAGGTGCTAGTGACAACAGACAAATCCTGCAGTAGCCAGGAGTAGCAGATGTTGGTACTGAATGAGGGTGGGGTGTTGGGGTCTGACAGTCAGGGAAAATTGAGGATTGATGACAGAGGCACAATGGGCACATACAAAGACCATCCACAACATAATTTGTGTACTACATTTTGCACAATACGTTTTCCAGTTACTCTGCACTGCTTAAAGCCTTCCCAACATTGTTTGCTAGTGCCCATTAAGTACAGAGTGTGGTCTGTTGCCACATCCTGTGCCCAATATTTATGCCATTAATATCCATTGGGCAAAGCCTGCAGATGTGCCCAGTGCATCTGCCCCCAGACCCAACTAGCCATGACTTGCAGCCATGACTTGCAGCCATGACCAATGGGCATTTGGCACTATGCACATCTTCCAATTACACTCTATCTCCAGTACCCCTGTCTGCAATACCCATGCTTATTTAATGGGGTCTTTTGGCACAGTCTTTGCCTAGTAACTCGGTGTGCAGGACCTGCTTGGTGTGGCCTGCACATATGCCTGATGGATGCTCAGCACAGGACATGGACCTCAATACATATAGGGACAAATAGGGAGCATATATGTAAATGCCATTGTGCAAATAAGGTGTATACGAGCATATGCCATAGTGTCTGTTGGGTGTTTTTTCTGGACCAGCTAAACACTGGAGATGACCACCCCAATGGGTCTTCTTTTATGTCTTGTTAAATGTTGCCTTTGGAGCATTTTGCATTCCCCTGAATTGTAAGAAAGAGATAGTTTAAGCTCCAAATGAGTATTTTCTGTGTGTGTTGCTGTAGAAAGATGGCCTACGTAGGGAAATCTTTTTCTCTTTACTGGCATACCTGTCAGAGCTTTGTCTTTTGTTTACCACCAAGGTGGATAAATCTATGACAGCTGCTACAAGTTCTGACCATTACCAACCTCTGACGCAATTTGTAGTGACTTATACTCAACGGGGCAGATTTACATGCCCCTTGCGACACTTTTACGCCGCCGTTGCGTCACTTTTGTGACGCAGCGGCGTCGTAAACCATGCGCCACGTTGCGACTTATTTACAACGTGACGCATCTAGGTAGATGCGTTACATTGTAAAGCACTGCGCCACATGAAACCTGCGTCAGGTTTCATGTGGGCGTTCCGTCGCAGTGTGGGCGTTCCGTCGGAGGAAAGCCTTGGAAAAGTGACGCAGTGAAATCGACAAGATTTCACTCAGTCACTTTTCCGACGCCGCTGCGTCAAAACCTTGCGCCTGCTTGAAGCAAGCGAAAGGCGTGACGCAGCATGTTGGAGATAGGCCGGGTTGGAACAGTGCTGGAGTTGCGTCACGCGCGCGACACGACTCTCGCACTGCGCCAAACTTACGCTGGCAGATACGTCACGCATCTGCCTATCCGTGCGCCCTATGTAAATGCGGCGCATCCATGGTGGCGCACGGGTAGTTTTGCGTGACGCATCTTTCCTGGCGCATCCCTGCTGATTTGCAGGGATGCGCCAGAAGTTGTAAATCTGCCCCAACAAGTCTATAATAATTTAAAATCTCCCTATATCTTCTTTTCATATATGGGTACCGACATAAAAACTTTTCAGTGATCCAGGAGAATCTCAAATTGTGTCATATTTCGAAATTGAATGGCTGCCTGCCATTTTAGAATAACCTATAGTGTCTTAATTCATATTCCAACAGGACTAGCGACATTTGAAGGCCATACTCCTACTATTCCTACTATAATATAGCCTTACTTATAGCCTACGTTTGTGGGCAGGGCCAGACTGGGAACCCAAACCAGCCCTGGCAATTCAGCTGGACTGGCCCGGGGGGAGGGGGGTACAGGGGTGCTAGTGAGAAGCCTAGGTCCGGGGGGGGTGCTTGTAAGACGCACTGCTGCCGCTTTTGTTACAGGGGGCCAATATTGCAGCACTGCTGCAAAACAGGCCCCCACTGCTCCAAAACCGCTCCCCCCCCACCCTTCCAAAATGCCCGGTGCCCGCTACAGCCAGTCCAGCCCTGTTTGTGGACTATGCTGTCCTTTACATGCCCCTCTCCAGTGCTATAGGCCAAAGGCATGGGCCTATAACAAGGGAGCAGGACTTTAATGGCTGGCATAGCCCTCTACAGTAGGGTAAAAGTGTATTAACAAATCTGCCCCATGAGGGTAGAATGTCATAGTTAAAAAAACAGCCTCACAGGAGACACAGGGGATTTAAAACAGGCCTGCTGCTCTGAACATTCTGCCCCTGTAACAACTCCTGCTGTGTGTGTTGAACAGTTGCTGCCACATGC
This sequence comes from Calotriton arnoldi, assembly GCA_963921515.1. Lineage (NCBI taxonomy): Eukaryota > Metazoa > Chordata > Amphibia > Caudata > Salamandridae > Calotriton > Calotriton arnoldi. Next base: position 416,292 of record CAWUFW010007417.1, on the reverse strand, counting down.
ACTGCCTCACTGTAATTGTGACGCATGAATAGCAGGAGCTGTAAAACTGTGCTGCATTTAGCCCCAGTTTCTCCTTGGGCTCTGCCAAACTGTTATCATCTGGGAGACCTGAGGGAGACAGTGGTGCTGAAGGGAATTCGCCCCTCTTTCTGTGGTTCCAGTGACACTGTGAAGAATGAGAGGAGGCAAGGGGAAGGCTCTCATTTCGTTACACAATCCATATTTCCAGAGGAGGTGCAGGGGAGAGGAAAGCTAGAGGCTGTCGATAAACCATTGTAATGTCGACAGCAGCGGTCCTATACCAATGTTTTTGGCGTGCTGCTGCTCAAATGTCTTCAATGAAGCTGTCAACATTCCAATGCCGTATTGTCACGTATGAGGCTGTGTACAGTAATATTGTAAAACATGATTAGACCATAATTGGCAGAAGGGTCTTAGACCAGTGATGGATGTGACTGATGATGAATGGAACAGTATGACAGTCCATTGCATATTATTTGCTTTACACATGCTGACATGTTTCATTTCCAAATTACATTACTCCTACGTAAAATTGTAGATACAGCATTCCCCTAATTCACAAAAGATTTTTAAAAAGCTAGCAAGGCCATTATTTTTCACTGTTGAAAAATACCTTCCACCACATCTTCTTAAAAAGTAGGAGTGTTGCCTTCCCTTTTCTACTCTGAAAATCAAACACACTTAACTTTACTTTTTGTGTGTATAGTTTTGTATGCCAGTCCAGTGAAAGTAACAATCTGTGAAACATTTGTGAAAATTGAAAAACATACGAGTTTGTGAGTATTCATTACCCTTTGACACAGTCCCTTTTCTGCCCCTAACTCTAAACTCAGTACTGCAAACAATCTTCCTTACCACCAGACTCTCCCTAGTTCTAGGTTCCATCTGTGGGCTATTTACAGCCACAGATCACCTTTTGTGTGCATAAAATGTTTTGTGATTTGGGCCACGATTAGACCCCTGATCTCAGGTTGCAAGATCAGCAACTTATTCATTAGGCCACTTCTCCTTCTCTACTGTACAATTCTGCATTTTTGCCCTCACCAATGCATCCCAGGATCTGGAATCTTGTCTTAACAACAGTTGATATGTCATACTATTCATCATAATACAGTAAATTGCAGATATAGCTGTAGGTCAAATACTCACATGTTTATACTCAAGACAAGTACAATGTATCCACAGGAATTGTTTTGGGGGTTTTCTTATAACTTTGATGCTAATTCGTGAATCATCATGAAACTTTCCAAACAAAAGTCCCACACACCTAAGTTCCTGGAAAGTTTCAGGGAGATGCGTCAAGTGGGGGCTGAGAAAAAAGGATGGCACAAAACACAATTTCGCCATTCATTTTTCATTGGAAAGTTAGACACAGCTACAGCCAAAATGTCTGAATGGAATAACACCAAACTTGGCAAAAAGCAAGACCGTGGTCCACAAAGGGTGCTTTTTGTGATTTGGTGTAATTCTGTCAAGTAGTTTTTGGGAAAAAATGTGTATATTTCACACAGCAAAGGATCTACGAAGCTGGCAGATCTAAAGATAAGATTTAATTGGCTGCCTCCACAGCAACAAAGATGTGGTGCCAACTATTTTAGGACTTGGGACTCAGTCCCCTGTCCTGAAAATAAGGTTAAAAACCATATAGAGGGCAGGGTAAGGATAGCCTATTCCCCTAGGCCTAGTAGTGGGGGGTCTGGGGCAAAAAAAAAAAATATAAATTAGAGCAAATTTGTGGTGGATCCGCGAACCTGTGGTAAAATTAAAGCAAAAAAAGCGAGGATCCTGTGCTTTTAAAGAAAAGTTCTCCGGGATGGCCCAGGGCAATGCACATTCTTTTTTGAATGGGGAGGATGGTGTGCAGCCCCCCTTCCCAGGCCTATTCTAGGTCCCGGCTACCCCATCCCCTGGGGTGCTTTCATTTTTTAGGGGAGAGGTATGCAGCCCCTATCCCCGAGGCTTTTACAGGCCCTGGAGACCCCATCCCCTGGGGAGCTGCTGCACATTCAAATATTGCTGTGGGATTGCTTTGGGTGCCCTGGTGCCCACCCGGGGCACCCACAGCACCCCTGATGGCTCCCCAGCATGCATCGTTTGTGGTGCAGTGGGAGCCAGTTCCATCTACTTTTCTCTGCTCTTGTCGCACCTGTACTCTCTGCCTTCAAGAAGAGAAGCAGGGAGTTTAGGTTCTCTCTGCCTGTGCTCTTGCAGGCAGGGAAATGCAGTGTATCCAGGGCCAGTGGATGGTAAGGAGAGGGGGACTCATACTCCCCTCCCCAAAAACTGCTTAGCCATCTTCTCTTTTAAAAAAGAAATAAGAAATTGGCCCCAGGGGACAGGATCATTGGTGCCCATGAGAAATCAAGGATGAGGGCCACACCACCCCAAAAATGTACATTTTCTCCTAGGGATGGGCCACCCGGGGCACCTAGAGGGCTGGGGGTAGGCACATGCCTCCCTACCCATAAAAAATAAATTAAAAGAAAGTGAATGTGGGATGAGCTGTGTAGCTGGTCATTTCACATTCACTACTCCAACTCAGGAGTGCCCCATAATGCCCTGTTTTTTTAATACTACTTTTATTCCTGGTTGGGCCCTTCAACATAAATCAATAATAAATTCCCAGAATATTTTATACATATATATATATATATATATATTACCTACTGGCAGTCGCCAGTAGGTAGTTATAGTTAAGATCTAGTTTCAATAGGAAGAGCTTTTTTTCATTTGCCAATAACTTTGGCGTCGTTTGGCGAGTCCTCACAAAATTTTCAAAGCTAGTTTGATGCTCACTCCAGCTGTTGTCGCGTGGTGATCCGTCAAGCGGGGGCAGAGAAAAAGGAGGGGGGTCCCAAAACGCATTTTCTTCATGTTAATTCCCATAGGAACTTTAGACATGGCTACAGCATGAACTGCTGAATGGAATGACCCAACACATGGGAGAAGGGTAGACTTTGGACCAGGGAAGTGCCTTTATGTGATTTGGTGTAAATCCATTCAGTAGTTTCAGAGATATTAACAGAAATCCAAATTTTTTATATATAGGAACGCGAAGGCTCTGCGACCCCTCCCAATCTTGTGGTGAGATCGTATTGCCTACCAACACTTCAAACAAGGAAGCATTGGCAGCCATCTTGGGACTCGGCTTGACCCGAGTCCACAAAGAAATGTAAACAAAAAAGAGAAGGGGCAGGGTATGTATACCCTGACCTCCTCGGCCTCCTGTGGGTGTCCCACAGGAACCCTTGAAGGGCCAAAAAAGCATATTTTTTGTATAATTTTCATTGGGAGCCACGTTCGATACTCGGCTCCCGACAAAAATTTTAAAAAATGAGAAGTGCAGGCTTCCACGCTTTTCTATAATTAAGCCTCCAGGTGGGCCAGGTCCCTGGGGCATGTGGCTGTAAATTGAGTAAATAGATGGAGGAGTCTCACGGACGCCACCGTGCCCCAGGGACTGCCACCTGTCTCTGCTTATAGAAAAGAAATGGTGGGGCCTCGCAGGCCCCCAGTCCCTGGGGACCAACACCTTCCCGGGGCTAATTTATTTGTGATGGGGCCTCACAGACCCCCATGGGCCCCGGGAACCACCACCTCCCCAGGGCCACATAGTATAAATGAATTGGGGGCTGTGTGGACCCCGCCTGCCCCGGGTACCACCACCTCCCTGGGGCTAAATGAAATGTAATGGGGGGACCAAGTGGACCCCCCCTGGCCCCGGGGAACACCCCCTCCCTGGGGCCAAAGTAACTTTAAAAGTGGGAGAGGGGCCACGCGGCCACCCTTCCTGGCCATTGGGGACCGCCACCTCCCTGGGGCAGGCCCTACTAACTGAAAGGAGGGGGTTGTGCAACCCCCTCCTGGAGCCTTATTGGCCCTGGGGACCACCATCCCCCAGGGCCGGCTCTTGCTATGCTCCAGGGTGCCCACTCCCGGGACATAGCTGTTTGCTGTGGCTTGGCAGAATGGCAAACACTCCGCTTCCAGCAAGTGAGAGCAGAGAAATGCTCTCACTTGCTGGAAGTGGAGAATTCGTCTGTTTCTGTCCGCTGTCAAGCGAGCAGGGAAACAAAAGAATTGCCTTTAGACACAGGGAGCTGCATGTTTAGCAGCTCCCTGTGTCTGAAAGTAATGCCGGCTCCTGCAGGAGGCGCGGAGCCGGCAGGTACTGCGGGGGCATTCAGGCTCACCCTGCGGTCCTAGTGGAGACTGGATGCCCTGCGGGGCACCCAGGAGATATGGTCGGGCCCGGGGGGATGTGGTCGCTGGGGCCAACATCAGTGATATCATAAATGAGTGTCAAAATAATTATAGGAGAGTGGGACCGCGTGGCCCCCTCCCCGAGCCTTATTAGGCCCTGGGGACCCAATCCACCAGGACCGTTTTATAATGAAAGGGGAAGGGACTATGTGGCCCCCTTCCTGAGCCTTATTAGACCCTGAGGACCCCATCCCCAGGGTCCTTTTTATTAAAGGGGGGCCATTTGGCCCTCCCACCCTTAGCCTTATTAGGCCTTGGGGACCACATTCCCCAGGGCTGGTTTGTTTTAATTAAAGGGGAGTGGGGCCTTGCGGCCCCCCTCCCCGAGCCTTATTAGTCCCTGGGGAACCCATCTCCCAGTGCCAATACTTAAAGTAAGGGTTGGGGGGTCACACAGCCCCCCTCCCCGAGCCTTGTTAGGCCCTGAGGACCTCATCCCCCAGGGTCATTTTTTTAAATTAAAGGGGAGATGGGCCTCAGCCCCTCTCCCTGAGCCTTATTAGGCCTTGGGGACCCCATCCCCCCAGGCCGCTTTGTTTTAATTAAAGGGGAGGGGGGACGTGCACTCTCTTTCTTTCTTATGAAAGGCGAGGGAGCTGCATGCCCCCTGAGCCTTATTAGGCCCTGGGGACCCCATCCGACAGTGCCACTACTTAAAATAAAAGGGTGGGGGCTCACGCAGCCCCCCTCCCTGAGCCTTGTTAGGCCCTGAGGACCCTATCCACCAGGGCCTTTTTTTTAAATTAAAGGGGGTTGGGCCTTGGTCCCCCTTCCCTGAGTCTTGTTAGGCCATGGGGACCCAATCCCCAAGGGCCACTACTGAAATTAAAGGGGAGGGGGTCTGCGCGGCTCCACTCTTCTAGCCTTTTACGGCCACAGGAATCCATCCCCCAGGGCCCACACTTTTAAAGGTGGGTGTCCTGGTGCCCACCCTAGGCACCCACCATACACTTGTTGGAGTCCGTGGGGGGAGTGCCAGGGCCCCGCTGCCCCAGCCAGCTCCTCGCATGCTGCACGAGCTGGCATTTCTCCCGCCCGCAGGGAGCAGCTACAAATGCTGCTCCCTCTGGGCGGGAGAAATTCTTTGATCTGTTTCAGGCAGGGAAACAGACCAAATGTCTGCTCCCAGCCGGGGGGAGTATTTTTAATCTAGCGCTGGCTGAGAGCTTCCTTTGTGTTTGCAGTGGTGGTGCACTTGCTGTGAAAGTGATGTGTCTCTAGCTTTTGAAAAAAGGTCATTTGAGACAGTGTGATGGCACATTTCAAACATAAGCAGAACCCATCACCTGTTCTATAGACATAATGAACAATTAGCTCACACAGTATTCTATATCTGAACTGAAACAAATGCTCGGGGTGGCCAGAAGGGGATGTGTTCAGTGGTTTCTTCATTCATAAAGGTCAATATAAGAATTTGCAACCTGTTCCCTGATCTATTTTCTACACTTCCAAATAACTTATCTTTGTTTGATAGATCTCCAAATTTTCAGCCTACCTGTTCAATAATAATTATCCTTCCCACCAAAAGTTGCCACGCTGGATGGGACCCAATGCATGTTTAAAGTTTAGTGGACTTGGAGCGAGATGTACCACTATTGGCTTTTGCGACTCGCAATTTGCGACAAATGGCGAGTCGCAAAATCCAATGTACAACAGTGTCTCAGACACTGTTTGCGATTCCCAATGGGGTCAGAAATTGCATGCCTCATGAATATTAATGAGGCTGTCGCAATTTGCGACCCCATTGGGAATGGTTGGCACTCCCAGGGATGGTGGAATGAGGGTGTAAGTATATGTTCCTCTTCAAACAGTTAGTTAGATTCGATGGAGTAATTCCTATTTTTAAACACAACACAAAAGTCCAAGAATAGTATTTGGTGATGGTAGATATTTTATTTTCAAATGCCACTGTGTGGATCCATTTCACTCTTTTTTTATTTTTTTATCATCATTTTTTCAAAAAAGAGAAGGAAGCGGAGACAGCCGACATGTGTTTTGCCCTATTTGGCACATTGAGCCAGGGCTTTCTCAAGGCTAGTTGTAGTGTTCAAGGGTCATAGATTCAAATCAAAGGAGAGATGCATTCCAAAAAATGCTTCACGATGTTAATTAAACCATCCAATGTTTATTGTGTACGCATGTAGTCCCAGGATAAATCCGTCCATGCAAAAGTTTCCGCGGTGTCCCAGGGATGGTGGCCTGCTGGGGTCAGCAGACCACCAAGTCTGGGGCTGGTTTGTCAATGAAGCAGTTATTTTTTTGTAAATGCAGCCCGTTTTCCTTAAAGGAAAACGGGATGCATTTAAAAAATAAAAATGAAACTTTTCAGTTTAATTTTTTAAGGGCAGTTTAATTTTTTAAGGGCAGGCAGTGGTCACTGGAACCACTGCCTGCTCTTAAAACTATTTGCGCATGCATTCCCTTCCCGTTTGCCAGTGCCTTACCACCCTTCTGAGAAGGGTGGTAAACTGCAAGTGTTTTGCGACCGTAATTCCGGTCGCAAAACATTCATACGTGGGTTATGGACTCGCTATTGGGAAGGGACGCCCTTGGCACGCCCCTTCCTAATAGCGAGTCGCTAACCCTATTTAGCGAGTCGCTAATTGATTAGCGACTCGCAAAATAGGGTATTGGGTTGACCTATTTTGCGGTCGCAAAGGGGCCGAAATCCCCTTTGCGACCGCAAAAAACGGTCGTACATCTGGCCCAGTATGCAGCCAGGCAGACAAGCTTTCCTTTTCAAGGCAAGAAGCACTCAGGAACATTTCTCCCGGATAAGCTATTTGTTAATGGAGCTTAGCACTTGCTCGTAATAAATGTACTCTAAATCTCATTAGCAGCAAGACAGCGTGCTGTTAAGTAAGGGCCTGCCACCTTGGCTGCTTTTTTAATGCATCATTAGGTCACGCGCGCAGCTGCAGTGCAGAAGTCAGTGAAAAGACACCCTTGCTAAATGGATCAGGCTTAAGTTTAATTTCCTCAGACTTGGAGACGGTGGAATTCCGCCTTTTCCGTCCTGTGGAAAGACCCTGGTGACTTTAATTTAGCTGCGATAACTTCTTTTTTGGTTCAGAATTTAGCATCACTTGTTGGTGCTTATTAGCACACATAATATTTTTTCATAATGGCTGTTTGCCACACTATCACTTTATCGCGTGCATGAAATCCAGACTACTTTTTTTTAATTGCATGCTGTTATGCTTTTTGACTCATTGAAGTAATACATTAGTGTCCCACAAGTGGCGATTTAAATGGATGAGAATATTTATTAACCTTCATTAATGCATTTTTATATTTTCCAATATTTCTTGTTGACAGATTTTTAGCTTTTGTTTTTGTGTGGCCAGCATTTTATGTCAAATTAATTTTTGTTACCTGCATATGTATATTGCCTACTAATATTTGTAGGTTTAGTAGGGTTTTCACACTCAGGACGACCTTTGAAAATCGGGGTTATTGATTGACCAGAGTTAAAGTGGTCTGTTGACATTGTATTTGTGTTTCATATTGTTTAGGAGAGAGTCATACTGGATAGCGACAGGTGAGGGAAGTTTAGTGATGAATTCTGTTTTATAGGGGATAGTTAAATTATGCTTTGGATCTATGTGGTACACAAAAAAAGTGATGGGTGGAATGCTTAAATTAATTGCAACCACTGGTAATTACTCTAGATTGCATTCCAGTCCATTGTTCGTTTGTCCATAATGCCACATCAGACATATGGAGAACAGCCTTGATCCTAATCCAATAGGTACAGTCCAGCACAAACTACCAGTCCTAGTCCCCTCTGAACGGCAGCACAGTCTGGGCCTAATTGCACCTCTTCAGTAGGGTAAATCTCTGTGGAGCATTATGTACATAGATACATGTGCTGTGCGGCATTTCTGTTTGTTTTGTTCTGATGTGGTGTATAGTTGTCTATTGTGTAGCTTTATGAGGTAGCTGTGTTTGGAGGCAGTTTTGCTCATTATGCGGCGTTGACTCTATTATATATGCATTTTGGTGCAATAGGTTTTTCAGGATGGGTCATGTGTACATAAGCGAGAGATTTAGATGTGTTGAGGTGGCAAATGCTTAGCCAAGTATTTGGATTGAAGCCAAGTTTTATGTATGATGGTACCGATAGCTGTATGTAAAGTGTACTGTAGATACATGGTAAAGTGTGAGTAATTAAAACAAAGGTGGATGTACCTTTCATAGGAAAACACATATCCAACTATATGGCTTGGAGCCGTTTTGTGAGGGCAATGGTGCCCAAAGTTCTGTCTAATGTGTATCTGGCGTGGGGTAAGATATAAATACGACTTGATATGGATGTGCTGTTGGCTGTGCTGTTGAGGTGACAAATGTTTAACCGACTGCAAGGTTTGGAGCCATGTTGTGCCCAGTATGTTGCCCATAGTACTGTCTAAAGTGTACTTTAGGTGCAGTGATATATATCAGTGTAATTTGATTGGCTCTGCAAATGAGGGGATAACTGTTAAGCCAACAAAGGGCCCCGTACAAGTTGATTGGAGCGGTATACTCAGGGGTGATAAAACATTTTTGTTTTAATCTGTTTATTGCTTTTGTACTTATTTTTCCAATCACAGAAATGCCAGGAACACATTATACAGTAGCAATGCCCGTTGACAAGGATACATTATGTATTGGCAAGAACAATATTGACAGGACAGGCTGCGTTGTTAGCTATTTATTGCAGGGACCTGAAGCGCCCCACACAGGGGTAACTGTGAGAAGTTGGCCTGGTATATGCTGTTCACTAATTAAAGTGGACACCTTGCACCAGAACAATTCGACTCTTATGGTAGATAGGTTTAAGACAACCTTTATAGAAAGCTATCCTAGTGGTAGCTGTGGAGAGCAGCCTTCAGGCTAAGTCTTGAAGGAATGTAAAGCAGCTTGTTTTACCACACAATCTCTTGAATCACCAAATGAAAAGACACCACACAGGTATATATATCAAATATATATGTATTTATTAATAAACACTCTCTACTAATCTCTTTATGAGATTAGAGGTCAGGAACATATGTACAAGTCAAATATTATCAGGATAAGTTTAGCACAATTGAATGTTACAATCTTAGTTTGCTAGACCTAGGTCTAGGGCATCTAGAATCGAGGGACCCCCAAGAACCACCCCAGGTAGTTGTAGGAGACCCACAGGGGACGGACGCGGTGACCTGGAACCGATGCGAATCCTGTACGAGTCTATGCACTCAGACGCGATTGAAATATCAATGTTAAAGGTCCCTTGCGTGTTCGAGGCGAACACACCGATCGGTCCTTGTACGAGTCGAAGGACGCGGTTACAGATGGTATTGCAAGGGAGTTGGACGCGGTGTGTCTAACACAGACGCGAACCAGGTACGAGTCAGTGCGATAGTCGCACTGGGAAAGTTAGAGTTTTGGGACACTTCGAGGGAAGCTACAAGCAAGTCACTTACAGGGTAAGTAGTTCTAGGGCCCACACCCACAGGAGCACCGTAGTGCTGAAGTTACCTCACCCAGGGGAGCCGGGTGCATAGGTGTTCTTTGGTGTCGGGTCGCGGCGTCGTTTACAATGGGAGCCAGTGAAGACTTGCTGCTTGTGGCGACAGCAGAGGTGTCCGGAGGAATCCAAGCCTGATTCGGAAGATGGAAGACCTGAAAGCAGAGGGGACAGTGTTCAAAGTCACTTGGCAGTGACTCGGGGCACGGAAGATGGATGCCCACCGTCGTCGCAAGGTTCAGGTCATTTGCAGTTGCCTTGACTCTTCAGCCACGAGGTCCAGGAGGTGTCGACGACGACCAGGAGCTGGATTCAACGTGTACCACGATGTCTGCAGCTTACTGCGGTGTCGGCGACTCGATCGGAGCCAACAAGCCTTGGTAACAGCAAGTCTCGGCGAAAGTGTGAAGAGGCAATGGCGCAGACCAGCAAGGTCTGGGGGACTCACCCAGCTAGGGTAAGTCAGGGCAGGCCTGGAGCAATCAGGGGAGCCCTTTGGTTTTTTTAGGAAGTCTTCTGGGGACCCACAAGCCGGCTGGCAGGGGATCGCGAAGATGCCTCGGGAGGATTCACTCACAGGAGCCCACGGTCACTCGGGACGTGGTAGGCCTCTGATCTTAGGAGGGATTCCTGCTGGAGGCTGGGACCATACGTGGTCCAAAGCACAAGTTCATGGAACGTTGTGAAGGGGTTGCACTCGACAATAGTGCACGGTACCCAGGGGTCGCGGTTCCTCGTTACTCTTGGGGTCCACTAGCCTCAGCTTTGCTGGGGACTCACGATGACCTTTGAGAAGTCAGGAAATCCACTTCTTGGGCTGCAGGGACTTCGGACTCCGGCGGGAGCGGCGTAGTTTGCGACCGTCATTTGTAGTTTTTGGTGCCTGCCAAGCAGGGGAGTCACTCCTTGACTCCAAGGGAGATTCTTCCGTCTTCCAAAGGTAGTGGAACGTCGAAGGTCCGGGATTCTTCTTGTAGAGCGTCGTCCAGGGAAATCTAGGGTGCAATGCACAGGTTCCCCCTCTTATACTAAAAGAAGGGGAGGGACTAGCTCTATGACCCTACCTATGGGAGGGTCAGGCGAGTGGGTGGCTACACCCACTTCCCTTTGTCCAGTTTTGCGCCAGAGCAGGGACAGGTAGCCCATGAGCCGGTTTGAACTGGCATATGCACAGAGGAGCCTTCTGCTCCCCCAGTGCAGGACTTCAAAGCACTCTAAGAGTGCACCCACCCAGCTCCAATACACTAAACCCTGTCTGGAAGGTGGTCACACCCCCTTGGGACAGGATATCTATTGTTGGGCTCCCTCCACTGCGAGTGTTGGTCATCAGCAGGAGGGCAGCCCAGTGTCTGTGACTGGTGGCATCCATTTTGTGATGCCAGGGCTCTGCAGGATTCTACCGTGTTTCCACAGTAGGTACATGTCTATCCCTCTAGAAGGGTGGAATGCTACCCCCGCCTGGCGGGGGGGGGGGTAGTATTCCAAGGTGTTTGACACCAAACACGACATGTTTCGATGCAGCCATTCCAAAGTTAGCATTTTACCGCGAGGATATAATGCACTTAAAAGTATATGGTTTAACCGCATCCACAAACAGCACCAGAGAATGGACTCTGAGAGCTGCAGAGGGGCCCTGCTCAGGCAGAGGCACCCCATCACATATAAGCCAAGCACCCTGCCCTCAGGATTGATAGGGCCTGCCTTAGGGGTGACTGATAGGGTTATATGGGTGTGTAGGAGAGATATAGGGAACCTATATCTCGGTGAGGGGTGCTAGCACTTCCTCACTCAGGCTGCAGTAGCAGGCCTGTGGTGTCAGATTTAGTCTGCTTCCCGGGGTGGCATAATACATGCTGCAGCCCCTGGTAGGCCTGTGAAGTACCTATGCCCTTGGTACCTAAGGTACCATATACTAGGGACTCATAAGGTGCCACAGTATCCAATCACTAGTGCATCTAGAGTGCACTCCAAATCGTTTAGGGAGAACAGAGAGGCTGGGTCCCTGATTAGCAGGGTCCCAGCCTGACTATAGCCAGAAACCAGTGTAAACATCAGAAAAAAGTGGGGGCAACATAAGAGGCAGATCCTACTCTCCTACACAACCCCCCAAACGCAGGGACACTAAACTAACCTTGACCAGTTGAGTCTTCGTGTTCAAAGTGGAAATACCTTGAGAGTCCATCTGCATTGGCATGTTGGGTCCCAGGTCTATGTTCCACTGTATAGTCCATCCCCTGTAGGGAAATGGACCACCTCAAAAGTTTTGGGTTTTCTCCTTTCATTTGTTTAAGCCATAGGAGGGGCTTGTGGTCGGTCTGAACTATGAAGTGAGTACCAAACAAATATGGCCTCAGCTTCTTCAGGGCCCATACCACAGCAAAGGCCTCCCTCTCTATAGCTGACCAACGTTTCTCTCTAGGGGTCAGCCTTCTGCTAATAAAAGCTACTGGCTGGTCGTGACCTTCATCATTCAGTTGAGACAGTACAGCTCCCACACCCAGCTCAGAAGCATCTGTTTGGACAATGAACTTTTTGGTATAGTCTGGACTTTGTAAGATGGGGGCAGTGCACATGGCCTGCTTTAGGTCTTCAAATGCCTTTTGACAGCTAGCTGTCCACTGAACCTTTTTGGCATTTTCTTTGAGGTCAGATCATTCAAGGGGGTCACTATAGATCCATATCCCTTGACAAACCTCCTATAGTACCCAGATAGGCCTAAGAAGGCTCTCACCTGTGTCTGGGTGGTTGGAGCAACCCATTCCATTATGGTCTGGATCTTGCTCTGTAAAGGCTGGACCTGGCCTCCACCTACAAGGTGGCCCAGGTATACAACCTGACTCTGCCCTATCTGGCACTTAGTGGCCTTGATAGTGAGGCCTGCCTTTGCAGGGCCTCCAAAACATTCCTGAGGTGGACCAGGTGATCCTGCCAGGAGGAACTAAAGACAGCAATATCATCTAGATAAGCTGAGCAATAAGTTTCCATCCCTGTCAGAACTTTATTCACCAACCTCTGGAAAGTGGCAGGTGCATTTTTCAATCCAAAGGGCATCACCACAAAGTGGTAGTGCCCACCAGGGGTCGAAAATGCTGTCTTGGCTTTTGCATCATCAGCTAATCTGATCTGCCAGTAGCCAGCTGTTAGGTCAAACGTGCTTAGATACTTGGCTGAGGCCAAAGTATCAATCAGCTCATCTGCCCTTGGTATGGGATAGGCATCAGTCCTAGTGACTGCATTGAGGCCTCTGTAGTCTACACAAAACCTCATTTCTTTCTTACCACCCTGGGTTTGAGGCTTGGGTACCAGGACTACTGGACTAGCCCAAGGGCTATCTGAAGGCTCAATTACACCTAGCTCCAACATTTTCTGGACTTCAGTCCTGATACAGTCCCTGACATGGTCAGGTTGCCTGTAGATTTTATTCTTGACAGGCAGACTGTCTCCAGTGTCCACCTTGTGGGTGCACCAGGAAGTCTGACTAGGGGTCAGGCTAAACATATGTCTAAACTGTTGCAGAACTTGTCTGCACTCAGTTTGCTGATGGTCGGTGAGGCTGCTTGCCAAAGCAACACCATCTACTGACCCATCATCAGGGTTCTGAGAGAGCAGGTCAGGGAGAGGGTCACTCTCCTCCTCCTGGTCCTCATCAGTTGCCATGAGCAAGCCCATGTCAGCCCTGTCAACATATGGCTTTAATCTGTTGACATGGAGCACCCTCAGGGGGCTCCTGGGAGTTCCAAGATTCACCAGGTAGGTGACTTCTCCCTTCTGTTCAACTATTGTATGGGGGCCACTCCACTTGTCCTGGAGGGCTGCTGGGGCCACAGGCTCCAACACCCACACTTTCTGTCCTGGCTGGTATACAGTCAGTACAGCCTTTTGGTCATGCCAAGCTTTTTGTAATTCTTGGCTGGCCTCTAGGTTTTTGGTTGCCTTTTTCATGTACTCTGCCATCCGGGAGCGGAGAACAAGTACATAGTCCATCACATCTTGTTTGGGGGGCTTGAGAGGTAACTCCCAGCCCTCTTTTACCAAACACAGTGGACCTCTCACAGGATGCCCAAACAGAAGCTGAAATGGGCTGTAGCCAGCCCCCTTCTGTGGAACCTCTCTGTAGGCAAACAACAGGCAAGGAAGAAGAAGGTCCCATTTCCGCCTAAGCTTCTCTGGGAGTCCTTTAATCATTCCTTTCAAGGTTTTGTTGAAGCGTTCAACTAAACCATTGCATTGTGGGTGATAGGGGTGGTGAACTTGTAAGTTACACCACACTCCTTCCACATTGCTTTTAGATATCCTGACATGAAGTTGGTACCTCTGTCAGAAATGACCTCCTTTGGAAAACCCACTCTGGAGAAGACTCCAATGAGGGCTCTTGCCACCACAGGGGCTGTGGTGGTCCTCAGGGGAATTGCTTCTGGGTACCTGGTGGCATGATCCACTACCACCAGGATAAACCTGTGCCCAGATGCAGTTTGAGGGTCAAGGGGACCAACAATGTCAATCCCTACCCTTTCAAAGGGTACCCCCACCACCGGTAGTGGTATCAGGGGGCCTTTGTTGTGCCACCTGCCTTACCACTGGCTTGGCATGTGACACAGGAGCGACAAAACTCCTTTGTGTCCTCTGACATATGTGGCCAATGAAAATGTGGAACAAGCCTGTCCCAGGTCTTGTTTTGGCCCAAGTGTCCTGCTAAAGGGATGTCATGTGCTAGGGTCAAGAGGAACCCCCTAAACTTCTGAGGTATTACCAACCTCCTGGTGGCTCCAGGGGCGGGGTCTCTACCCTCAGAATATAGGAGTCCCTCATCCCAATAAACTTTATGGGACCCACTAGCACTCCCAGCAGCCTCAGCAGCAGCCTGCTGTCTGAGGGGTTCAAGAGAGGGGCAGCACTGTTGCTCCTTCCTCAGATCTTCCCTAGAAGGGCCCCCTGCCCCCAAGAACTCAACCTGATCAGGTTCACGTTCCTCTGGGGCAGTTCCTTCTTCAGGATCTGCTTCACCTCCCTCTGGGGTGAATCTGTGATCTGAGACAGAGGGGAAGGCACTGCCTTTACCCTACTGCTCCTCCTCTTGGGAAGCATCTGGTCCATTGTTCCAGGATCCAGAGCTGGTTCAGTGTCATGCATTCTTGCTTGTGACCTGGTCACAGCAAATACCTCTGCAGGGATGCCCAACATCTCAGCATGAGTCCATAACTCTACTTCAGACCAGGCTGAAGTCTCTAGATCATTGCCCAATAGACATTCGACAGGGAGGTCTGCACTGACTACAACCTTCTTGAGGCCAGTTACCCCTCCCCAGGAGAAATTCACAACTGCCAGACTATGGTTGGTCTGGATGTTGCTTGCATTGGTCACCTGGTACATTTCACCCAGGATGATCTGTCCAGGGTCCACAAGATCCTCTGCCACCATGGTGACACTAGCACCTGTGTCCCTAAATGCCAAAGCCTGTTTGCCATTTATTACAGGCTGCTGTTTGTATTTGCCCAGATTACTGGGACTCACTAGGAAGGACATATTAAGGTCTCCCTCACAAATCAGCATTGCCTGAGTGGGCACTCTGACTAGGTCAGAGTCCACTTCAGAACCCAGGGTCAACCCTACTACACCCTTATTCTGTGTACCACCTCCACCAGTAGCTGAACTAGGGAGAACAGTTGCCTTAGGGGCAGGAGTGGTGGTGGTTTGGTCTTTGGACTTGTTACAGTCAGAAGTCCAGTGCCCTTTCTGTTTACAGAATTTGCACCAGGGCTTCTTTTGGCCTTTTCCCTTGTTGGATTGTGACTCCCCACCAGATGCAGATTTTTGGGGCCCTTGTGAAGACTTCTGGTCTTTTGACTTATCCCCACCTTTCTCAGAGCCCTTAGGATCTTGCTTCTTGGTGTCACCCCCTTGGTTCTGGGGTTTCTGCCTCACCCTGGTTCTGACCCACTTGTCTGCCTTCTTTCCCAATTCTTGGGGAGAGGTCAGATCCGAGTCCACCAGGTACTGATGCAACAACTGGTTCTGGCAATTATTAAGGATCTGTTCTCTCATCATCAGATTATACAATCCCTTGAAATCAGTAACCCTACTGCCAACCAGCCAACCCTCCAGAGCCTTGGTTGCACAATCAACAAAGTCAGTCCAGTCCTGAGTCTGTGCCTTCTGGGTGTCTCTGAACTTTAACCTGTACTGTTCAGTGGTTAAGCCAAACCCATCTATCAGTGCACTCTTCAGGACTTCATAATCATCAGCATCCTCTTCTCTAACAGTGAGGAGCTTGTCTCTACCTTTATCTGAAAAGGAGAGCCACAAGATTGCTGCCCACTGCTTCTGGGGGACCTGCTGTACTCTACAGGCCCTCTCCATAGCAGTTATCCACTTGTGGATATCATCCCCACTCTGGTAGGGAGGAACAACCTTGCTCAGGTTCCTATGGTCTGGAATAGATTCTCTGCCTCTAGGGACACTGTTGCTGCCACCAAGGGGTTCTAACCCCTCTCGTCGAGAAGCTCTCTGGATCTCCAGGGCTTCTCTATCCAGTGCCAAATGCTTGGTTCTGAGGGCAACTCTTGCTTCCTCATACTGCAGCAGTTTGCACATTCTTTCAGAGGAGGTCTCTCTTATGGGAAAGTATGAGTTCCTCTGGTGAACAAATTCTCTGCCAGAGTGATAAGAGTGCTCAGATTCCCTGGAAGGGGACCTATGCCTCTCATCCACTCTGTCAGTTCTCTTAGGGAGAATTCCTCTGTCCTTTTCAGGCCCCTTGAGGCCTGGCCCTTCAATCACAGAGTCCTGGTCATTCGGATTTTCATCGTCTGACCCAGATACTGTAATTGACCCACCCACTGATTCAGACCCATTAGCTCCTAGAGCCAATCTAAGATCATCTGCTGTCAGCAGATCTATCAGGTGCAGGGTTGAGGGACTCTGTCCTAGTCTCAGGTGTCTTTCAACACACATGGCTCTCAAGTCAGAGAAAGCCATGTCCTTATACTGAGGCTGAGTGGATCCACTGGTTGCACCCTTTAAGGACATTCTAGTGTTGTGCAGTGTTGTACTACCTACACTAGTTTGTGGCCTACTGATACTAGCTTGAGCTGTAGAAAGGGTGTTCTATCCCTTGGCACACAGCTCTAAGTTCAGTAGAACTTATTGTTACTAAGCTTGACTTTATATGTACCTTAAGTACCTATAGTGGTTTTCAGTTAGTAATTCAAATAGAGATTTTCTGGTAAAACAATAGCAAGCTGGAATCCCACACGCTGCCCACCAATGTGAGAAGTTGGCCTGGTATATGCTGTTCACTAATTAAAGTGGACACCTTGCACCAGAACAATTCGACTCTTATGGTAGATAGGTTTAAGACAACCTTTATAGAAAGCTATCCTAGTGGTAGCTGTGGAGAGCAGCCTTCAGGCTAAGTCTTGAAGGAATGTAAAGCAGCTTGTTTTACCACACAATCTCTTGAATCACCAAATGAAAAGACACCACACAGGTATATATATCAAATATATATGTATTTATTAATAAACACTCTCTACTAATCTCTTTATGAGATTAGAGGTCAGGAACATATGTACAAGTCAAATATTATCAGGATAAGTTTAGCACAATTGAATGTTACAATCTTAGTTTGCTAGACCTAGGTCTAGGGCATCTAGAATCGAGGGACCCCCAAGAACCACCCCAGGTAGTTGTAGGAGACCCACAGGGGACGGACGCGGTGACCTGGCACCGATGCGAATCCTGTACGAGTCTATGCACTCAGACGCGACTGAAATATCAATGTTAAAGGTCCCTTGCGTGTTCGAGGCGAACACACCGATCGGTCCTTGTACGAGTCGAAGGACGCGGTTACAGATGGGATTGCAAGGGAGTTGGACGCGGTGTGTCTAACACAGACGCGAACCAGGTACGAGTCAGTGCGATAGTCGCACTGGGAAAGTTAGAGTTTTGGGACACTTCGAGGGAAGCTACAAGCAAGTCACTTACAGGGTAAGTAGTTCTAGGGCCCACACCCACAGGAGCACCGTAGTGCTGAAGTTACCTCACCCAGGGGAGCCGGGTGCATAGGTGTTCTTTGGTGTCGGGTCGCGGCGTCATTTTCAATGGGAGCCAGTGAAGACTTGCTGCTTGTGGTGACAGGAGAGGTGTCCGGAGGAATCCAAGCCTGGATTCGGAAGATGGAAGACCTTAAAGCAGAGGGGACAGTGTTCAAAGTCACTTGGCAGTGACTCGGGGCACGGAAGATGGATGCCCACCGTCGTCGCAAGGTTCAGGTCATTCGCAGTTGCCTTGACTCTTCAGCCACGAGGTCCAGGAGGTGTCGACGACAACCAGGAGCTGGATTCGGCGTGTCCCACGATGTCTGCAGCTTACTGCGGTGTCAGCGACTCGATCGGAGCCAACAAGCCTTGGTAACAGCAAGTCTCGGGGAAAAAGTGAAGAGGCAATGGCGCAGACCAGCAAGGTCTGGGGGACTCACCCAGCGAGGGTAAGTCAGGGCAGGCTTGGAGCAACCAGGGGAGCCCTTTGGTTTCTTTAGGAAGTCTTCTGGGGACCCACAAGCCGGCTGGCAGGGGATCGTGAAGACACCTCGGGAGGATTCACTCACAGGGGCCCACGGTCACTCGGGACATGGTAGGCCTCTGATCTTAGGAGGGAATCTTGCTGGATGCTGGGACCACACGTGATCCAAAGCACAAGTTTGTGGAATGTTGTGAAGGGGTTGCACTCGACAATAGTGCACGGTACCCAGGGGTCACGGTTCCTCGTTACTCTTGGGGTCCACTGGCCTCAGCTTCGCTGGGGACTCACGATGGCCTTTGAGAAGTCAGGAAATCCACTTCTTGGGCTGCAGGGACTTCGGACTCCGGCGGGAGTGGTGTAGTTTGCGACCGTCGTTTGTAGTTTTTGGTGCCTGCCAAGCAGGGAGTCACTCCTTGACTCCAAGGGAGAATCTTCCGTCTTCCAAAGGTAGTGGAACGTCGAAGGTCCGGGATTCTTCTTGTAGAGCGTCGTCCAGGGAAATCTAGGGTGCAATGCACAGGTTCCCCCTCTTATACTAAAAGAAGGGGAGGGACTAGCTCTATGACCCTACCTATGGGAGGGTCAGGGGAGTGGGTGGCTACACCCACTTCCCTTTGTCCAGTTTCACGCCAGAGCAGGGACAGGTAGCCCCTGAGCCGGTTTGAACTGGCATATGCACAGAGGAGCCTTCTGCTCCCCCAGTGCAGGACTTCAAAGCACTCTAAGAGTGCACCCACCCAGCCCCAATACACTAAACCCTGTCTGGAAGGTGGTCACACCCCTTGGGACAGGATATCTATTGTTGGGCTCCCTCCACTGCGAGTGTTGGTCATCAGCAGGAGGGCAGCCCAGTGTCTGTGACTGGTGGCATCCATTTTGTGATGCCAGGGCTCTGCAGGATTCTACTGTGTTTCCACAGTAGGTACATGTCTATCCCTCTAGAAGGGTGGAAGGCTACCCCCGCCGCCAGGTCTGGCGGGGGGGTAGTATTCCAAGGTGTTTGACACCAAACACGACATGTTTCGATGCAGCCATTCCAAAGTGAGCATTTTACCGCGAGGATATAATGCACTTAAAAGTATATGGTTTAACCGCATCCACAAACAGCACCAGAGAATGGACTCTGTGAGCTGCAGAGGGGCCCTGCTCAGGCAGAGGCACCCCCTCACATATAAGTCAAGCACCCTGCCCTCAGGATTGATAGGGCCTGCCTTAGGGGTGACTGATAGGGTTATATGGGTGTGTAGGAGAGATATAGGGAACCTATATCTCGGTGAGGGGTGCTAGCACTTCCTCACTTAGGCTGCAGTAGCAGGCCTGTGGTGTCAGATTTAGTCTGCTTCCCAGGGGTGGCATAATACATGCTGCAGCCCCTGGTAGGCCTGTGAAGTACCTATGCCCTTGGTACCTAAGGTACCATATACTAGGGACTCATAAGGTGCCACAGTATCCAATAACTAGTGCACCTAGAGTGCACTCCAAATCGTTTAGAGAGAACAGAGAGGCTGGGGCCCTGATTAGCAGGGTCCCAGCCTGACTATAGCCAGAAACCAGTGTAAACATCAGAAAAAAAGTGGGGGCAACATAAGAGGCAGATCCTACTCTCCTACAGTAACCAACACCAAAACCCTTACTTATTAACTACAGTAATCTGTTAGATTCCATATAAGAAGATGTCAGCCTGTAGCCTTTCATCCTTAAATGCCTATTGGCTTTATTAAATACCTTTCACAATAATATAGTCAGGCTTCTACCTCTGTCATTATTTTTGACACCAAACATATAAGACCTGTGGCATCTGACATAATTTTTTCTGCAGAACTGATCAGGCCCAAAGCTTGTATTGTTGGTTTGTCACCACAACCAACTCTTGCCTACTGAATTTTGAGTAAGCTTACTCACAAGGCAACCCTCAAACATACAGTCGGAACATTATAAATATTCACAAATTTACAGTTGGTGAAACCATATTCAACCCCTCCTAAGAGGAAAAAATAAGGATTATCAAAGTGCATATCTTCTGCATTTAGGATTTATAAAATGGGGAAAACAAAACCAAAACCCTTGCCTACTACAGTAATCTGTCGGAATCCATGGCATGCAATACCTGTCCACTACCTTTAACATACTGTAATAACAATGCCCCATTAAAGGACTAGTCACGTTAACATACATTTTTCCAATAAAAAAGTCAGGCCTAAAGAGCTTCTCATAATTTTTATAATACAAATAATAGACCTATGGCATCTGACATAACATTTTCCAATGAACCAGTTAGGTCTATTACCTTTATCACTGTATGGTCTCCATACCCCAAGCAAGTCTGCTGTATTCGGCAAAATCTTTGCTACAAGGAAACTATAAATATACTGTCATAAAATTACAGCTATCTGCAAAAATATGCAACCCTACCTAAACCAGCATAAAAAGGCATCTCACATACAAATTTTACACCCTGGGGGTTTGTCACAGAGTTTAGCCAACACTGATATGCTTGCCTACTACAGTAATCTGTGAGATTCCCTGTAAAAAATGCCTGTCTACAATCTTGAACATTATCTTTAATAACAATTAACCCTGCTTTTCTCAATCAAAGAGTCAGACCTGCTGCCTTTCATAAAAAACATCCCTATTGCCTTGATCAATTGCTTGCCACCATAACCTGCTCAGTCCTGATGTGTTGAGTTTAAGCTTTCCCACAAGGCAAAAAATGCCACAAAAGTACTCTTTTTCAGCATAAGCACACAAAGTCTGTCCAATGAAAATCTGTACTAATGGAAAACAACATTTGGGTGGAGCTAAAGCCTCTCCCTCAATAGTGCTTCTTAAGGCTTTTTTTATGTTGATCACATAAGGTGTGGCAATAGCTGCTCTGCCAAGAGAGACCTAAAAAGGAACATGCCCTCCTGCGGCCCCCTGCTCCTCTTTACATCCCCCATTGGCAAAATAAAAAGCCCGCTCAACATTTATCATCTAATGCAAATAGGTGGTGAAAGTTTGCTGATTTGGGCTTGTTATATCCTCCAGAGGGTTGTATGACGTTACAACTCATGCTTTTACCCCGCATGCCGTTACAACACAATGTTTTACCCCGACTTGCTGTCGGGGGTGCGTTGGAGTTTGGAATAGTATAATTTACTATTCCAACTCCAGTCTGTGAAACAGAAGGGAAGGTGTTGGAGTTAAATCCAACACCTTATACCCCCTACAGCAAGCCATTTTCGTTGTAATGGCATACGGGGCAAAAGCATGCATTGTAATGCATGCGTTGTAATGGTTGTTCCCCCCCCCAGAGGGGGGAGAAACATGCAATTGGACCTGGTATTTCCGGATACGCACGCAATTGCCCAGTTAGGGGAAAATAATTTGCAGTCCATGTTATCTCATGCCGAGATACCACCCAGTATTGTTAATTCAAGCTCCAATGGCTACGCACAGAGATAATGGTGAACTTGTAATTGGGCCGTATATAGCTTGGAGCTGTGATGTGCACCTGGTGGAGCAAGGGGTTCTGTCAAATGACTTCTGTTGGTGTGATATACATGTTCTGCCTACTGATGTCTCTTTATTTGTTCAAAAATTGCCTTCCCCTGGCTACAGTTCTACATATACTTCATCAAATAAATTCACAACAACCCTGGAATTATTTAGACAGGTTTGTATTTTCAGAACCATATTTGGGCTACCATGCACATTTAAAGGCTACAAAATGGCCCTTGAGAGTGTTAAATGAAGATATGCGCCACCATGGTCCTACTTCTATGAATGTGAAGGCACTTCAAGCACACAGTAGGGTGAGGTAAATTGCAACGTTACTGACTTGCTATAGCTCATCATTGGTGCCAGAGAATTAAAATGTAAAATCTGGAATTAAAGGAGTACACACGTTCAGTCTCTACCTTTCTCTAGAGTTAACTCCTAAACAAAACTTGTCCTAGTTGTGTTTGCTTGTGTAGCACCTTTGTATGGTACATCCTCATTATGCTTGCTCTGTAGGAATTGCATTCAGGGAGTATGTCTCATCTCCAAAGAGTACATGTCTGGCGTTTTTCTAAAATTGCATATATGTATAATCAGTTATTTTTTATTCATGGCACGAGGACACCATCCCTTAAACCTAAAAATAAATATTGTTTTCTCATCCTTTTTTATTAACTACTTCCTCTCCAAAGGTGTTGGAAATTATTGCATTGGGTGGTGCTATGGCAGAGTACTTCATCATGACCTCATTGGAGACATAGATTATTGGGTAAACTCTGTGCCCTGTTGGTGCAGAGATACCAGATATGCACCAATTATCGATATACTTAACCACATTGGTTGTCTACGTGTTTCTGGGCAGCTATATTTCAGTTGCTTATTTACAAGGTCAAGATGCCTAGGTTACCTTATTGGCTTCAGTGGTATTCTATTTTTTAAGGTTTTTGATTTGTTACTGTTGTGTCCCTATCCCAGCTGTTCACATGAGGCAATTCATCACAAGCATAAGACATGGTCAATTTCACTTTTTGTGTATGCAATGATTGGCATGATTATCATGGACATTGAGATTATTATTAGCCACTTCCTTGTATTTTGTTGATTTTATTCTTGAGGTATTGCTTTTTTAAATATTGTAAACTTTTTTAGGTTCTTCAAAATTGTAAGATACTTTTGCGTTCATTATCTTCGTTTTTACTCTCATGCATACCTTGTTAGATATAATTTTGATCATATAAACCACAAGCTGAGTTGCAGTTAGTATGCTCCAGTAAGCGACTTAATGAATTTAACAACAGATCTATATTCTTGTTGTTTTAGTATGTTAGCACAAGTCCTGTCCTCTTCAGGGTTAGCGGTCCCATGTTCAACAGAGTGGTCTATTTCTCTGTGGCTATATGTGAAGCCTGGTACTTAGAGGCCATGGGCCTCATTTAGAGTTCAAGCCATTATTAAAAAATTAGCTGATGTCCTTTCTGTCAAACTCTTTGTTCCCCTACCTGAATCGAAGGTGGGGAAACAACTTAGTTTTCTAAGGCAGAGCCTCAGTTGGCTCTGCCATCATAAACCTTCTGCAGCAGTTCAGCTGCTGCAGGACTGCCATTACCATTGCTTCAGAAGGCTCACCCTGTTTAGAGCACTTCAACGCGGGGGTGTGGCTTGGCGCTACTTCAGGATGGCCGCGACATGAGGAGCTCCGTGGTGGTCGAGGGGAAACATCGGCCCGACTTCAATAAATGGAGGCGAACCACTACTTCACTGCCGCACCGAGTTGTGGGAACCTTACAGCTCCCTGCAGGTTAGTTTTTCTAAACGCGGGTCTGATTTTTATTCCTCAAATAAGGCAGGCGCGCTGACGGAGATGGTGCCCACCATTTTGAATTCTATTTTTGAATTGGATTTGTATTTCCACTGTCACACAGATAGCTAACTTCTAAAATCAAAGCTGCACAAAATTTCATCTTTTCCAAATCTTCTACAAATGCTCCCAAATGCGCTAAGAGTATACAGGAATGTTTTTCTGGTCAGCTTTGTCACTTTTTTCACTCAAGTTCTAGTCACTGCTTTGAAGTGAACAAATTACAGAGTCTACCTGTGTTTTCCTACATAACCTTGAAAATGTTGTATTCTTTGCCTTATGGGAAGAAGGCAAAGAATTGAGGCTGCTCCCATCTAATACAGTTAATACTTTATTTATTTTATTTATTTATTTATTTTGAAGGTTTTATATAGCGCGAACAAGACCCTTGCGAGTATCAGAGCGCTTTACAAGTCATATGTAGAAAACACAATATAGCACACAAAGATATGGGTGAAACAGCTATAAGCAGCTTATACATGTATCAATTAGCTAGCGTGAGAGCAAAAGGACAACTGTGGAGCATAAAACACAGAACTAATAATAATATATAGTAAAAGGACAAAGAGTTCACGTGAATTTAGCCATGAGGATCACTTTCACTTCTTTTTTGAAGGAGGCAGTGGACGGGTTCATTCTTGTTTCAATGGGCAAAGCGTTCCAGATCCTAGGAGCCATACCAGAGAAGGTTCGGTTATAGGTTTTTTTCTTGGCGAATCGTTGTGGTTTTAGAAGAAGAGTCTTGGCACTCCTGGAGGCTCTGTTGCCCGCAGAGAGCACCAATTTCTGAGCTAGGTAGTGCGGGGAGTTGTGGTGTAGGGCCTTGTGCGTCATACAAGCGATTTTCAGATGAATTCTAGCTTCAAACGGTAGCCAGTTGAGGGCTTTCAGGTCAGGGGATATGTGAGAGTTTCTCTTTG
The DNA here is from genome assembly GCA_963921515.1 of Calotriton arnoldi. Taxonomy (NCBI): domain Eukaryota; kingdom Metazoa; phylum Chordata; class Amphibia; order Caudata; family Salamandridae; genus Calotriton; species Calotriton arnoldi. The sequence goes on along the minus strand of CAWUFW010007417.1, from coordinate 391,736 downwards.
AGCCCGTAATGAGTCTCGCAGCTGAGTTGATAGTGGCTCTTAGTGGGGCTGTCGAAGATCTTGGTAGGCCGCATAAGGTTACCGCCCCATATTCCACTCTAGGGATTACTAGGGCTTGAACTGCTTGTTTGAAATCGCAGGCTGGCAGAAAGGGTTTCAGTTTTCGCAAGGTCTTCAAGTGGAAGTTAGCTCCTTTTGTGGAGGCGCTTATATGCTTCGGCATCTTTAGGTTGCTGTCAAGCGTTACACCTAGCGATTTCGCTGAGTCGACGATGAGAGGTTGTCCTTTGAGAGCTGTTAAGTGCTTCAGCCAATCCAGGATGGAGGTTTTTTTTTTTTGGGGGAGCGATTAAGAGGAATTCCGTTTTGAAGGAGTTTAGTTTCAAATGGTTTTCGGCCAGCCATGTTTGGGTTTTTTGTAGTGTGGTGTTGAGCGATTTGATGTCATCAAGTGAGTGGATCTTGATGTAGATTTGGGTGTCGTCTGCATACATATGGAAGTGAATCTTGGCGAGGCTGAGAAGATCGGTAAGAGGATCCATAAAAAGGTTGAAAAGGGTGGGTGAGAGGGAGGAGCCTTGTGGAACTCCTAAAGTGACAGGCATGGGGTTGGACAGGGATTGGTTGACCTTGAATCTTTGGGATCTATTTTGGAGGAAAGAGGCGAACCAGTTAAATACAGTTCCAGACATTCCCATTCTGTGTTTCATGAGTTCAAGCAGGTTGCCGTGTTTGACGGTGTCAAATGCTGATGACAGGTCGAGTAGGATAAGTAGACAGGCTTCGTTTTGGTCCAGGATTTTTAGAGCGTCGTCGATTATATGAGTCATGGCTGATTCGGTACTGTGACCTGTTCGGAAGCCTGATTGAAATTGGTTAAGCAGGTTGAATTGATCAATATGGCTGTTCAGCTGTATGTTAACGCATTTTTCCAGGAGTTTGGCAAGCATAGGTATGTTAGAGATTGGACGATAGTTATTTGGGTCCGAGGGGTCCGCTGTTGTTTTCTTTAGGATAGGCAACACCTGACCTATTTTCAGGATGTCTGGAATGGATCCTTGAAGGAGGGACGTGTTTATGATCTTGGTCCAGAGAGGTAGTAACAGAGGAATGAAGTCTTTTAAGTGGTTAGCCGGGAGCGGTTCTATGAAATGATTGGAGGGTTTCAGAGCGGTTAGCGTCTTTAATATGGAGTCTTCACTGTAAGTGTTGAAGTGGGACCAAGTTGCGCTGTTTTTGAGTTTGAATTTTGAGAGGTCGTTCGCTTGTGCACCAGCAGGGGGCATTGATGAGTTCTTTATCAAGTCTGAGAAGGATAAGAAGTCCTTGAGTAGATCTGATTTAATGGATTCTGTTTTAATACCTCATATAATGTCTCTGTCAATACTGCCAATTAATTTTCGTTGCTTGAAAACAATATGGCAGGCAGTGGTCAAGAGTTAGCTTCATCATCCACTGCGTCCTCTAGTGGAAATGTCACAACAAATCTTAAAGTGGCTTCCAAACAAAGCTCGAATACGACTCAGGCCACTAAATGAGTAAAATAAAGACCCTCAGTCTCCCATCAAACCATCCAACGTTATTTCAATGGAGCTCTTGCTTTAGGAAATCTGAGCTCTTAAACCATATATGGAGGAAACCAATAAAAAAATTGCAAATTTTGAATGATAATTGGTCTCTCATGGATAACAGAGTCACTCATGTGGAGCAAAGATGTAGTGACCTTGAGGATACCATGCTGACTTTTCGAACTCTAAAATCCAAAGTGTCACAACTGAGAAAGCATGCTGAGGAATCGAAATAGAAGAAACAATCTACGTATTAATGGTCTGGCGGAAGAGGTGGAAGTGCTGACCTTATTTCATTCTTTGAAACCCTTCTCCCTAAGATTTTAGATCTCCCAGCTTCCCCATTATTGAATTTACAGCAAGCACACAGATTGGGTAATTCTACATGTCATCCTTCGTCATCACAAAAGCAGAGAGGAGTCATCATCTACTTCCTAGAATACGTTGAGCTTCTTCAAGTTATCAGGGCTGCTAAAGCCAAATGGTGAATTTCTTGGTCTGGATCTCAGCTGTTCTTTGCACAGGATTTGGCTACAGTGGACAGAAGGAAAAAATTCCTGGATATGACACCAGCTCTCTGTTCCTTAAACGTGAGATTTGGACTTTTCCATCCATGTCTGTTTAAAGTAACTTATAAAAACAAAAGTATGACGTATGAGGATCCCGTGGTATTGGAATGTTGTATTGATAATTGTAGAGCAGAAGAGATAGATACCTCAAAAATTTCTGCAAAGTGACTTTTTACTGTTCATTGTGGCTACTTTGAGATAACTCTTGTGATAATCTAGTTAGATGTTACCGTTTATGTAATATATTCATGTTTTCCTTTCCTCACTGTGTGGATGTTTCCTGCAATTCTTTTAATTTTTAGCCTCTCATTTCAGGTACTGTTTGACATGCACCCTGAAGATTACTTCATTATTGTTTTATGTGGTCTGTTTCTCCCCTTGTCAGCTGCGTTGAGGTTCCAGTCATATCATCTCCATTACGTAGTGTCACCACTCTCAACTATTTGTGTGTTTTATAGGTATGTTCCTTTTGTCATTTTGTCTTCTATATTTTCTGTCTCTATCCTATCTCTATTCTTATCTGATTTCTCTCTTTTCACTTTTCCTTCTTACTCTCTACTCGTTATACAATTGTTCAACCTTTTCCTTTTATATTCTTTTAACTTTCTGTTTCAGTTAAAGTTGACTGTTAAATTACGCTGCTCTACATCAAAAGTTATATATCCTACTCAGTGGAAATTTTCACATTCTTTTTTATATTCTTTCTTTTCTTTTGCTCTGCAGCCAATTTTATTGTTATCATTCTTACTTATATAAATGCAGGTTACGTATAAAGTGTATTCTTTGTAGCATTTGCTACGGTCAGTTTAAATTGTTGTTTATGACTTTGCACGTAACACATGGAATGTTAAGCGGTTACGTTCACCCATAAAGCGACAAAGAGTACTTACACATTTAGCCAATTAAATACAGATGTTGCTTTATTACAAGAAATGCACGGTGTTGTTCGTAATTGGGTAGGTTATGCCTTTTCACCACCGGGGACGGGTACACATAATGGCGTTGTTACCTTTGAAAAAAACTTTAGATGTTAAGTTATTTTCACAAGAAATAGACACAAAGGGTCGATGTCTTCTATTAAGCCTAACAATTAGTAAAATCCTTATAACCATCTTCAATGTTTATGCACTCACTCATTTAGACAAATCCTTCTGGCCCATCATTACACATAAGTTGATGTCTATTACGGATGAATATTACATTTTTGAGGGGGATTGTGATATTATACTAGACCCATGTTTCTCTTCTAAAATTACTTTTATTCCTTCTTCCATGCAAAAACAATTCACTGCAATCATCAAACAGTGTGCTCTTATAGATTCATGGAGACTTAGTAATTCCTGTCTACAAAAATATATTTTCTTTTCCCCTGTTCACTTCTCACAATCCAGAATTGATTATTTGTTTGTTTCTAAAGCACTATCTCGACATATCTTGCATGCAGAGATTGGGACCATCTTAATTTTGGATTGTGCTTCAGTCACTTTAGATGTAGAGTTGCTTCATGTCACTCCCAAAGTAAGACAGTGGCATTTTAATACTTCTCGTTTATTAGACACTAATTTTAGTCAACGTTTTCAAGATTTTATCAATGAATACTTCCTCTTAAATGAATCTCCAGAAATCTCTTTCCAGTCTGTCTGAGATACTTTTTAAGCTGCCTCACAGGACTTTGGGGCATATTAGCAAGACCCACGTTAAAATTATCGCAGTTTTAGCGGCGGGAAACTGCCGCTAAAGCGGCGATAATGGGCTTGCTAATATGCGTTATGGAATTCCAATAGAAGCCCAGGTTAGATGTCCTGCACATCTAACCTGGGCTTCTATTGGAATTCTATAACGCATATTAGCAAGCCCATTATCGCCGCTTTAGCGGCAGTTTCCTGCCGCTAAAACGGCGATAATTTTAACGTGGGTCTTGCTAATATGCCCCTATTCTATCTTATGTCTCTAATAAAAAGAAAACAAATGCAAAAAAAGCTTTAGGCATTATGAACAATATTAAATCATTAGAACACTTTTATTTTGCATCTAAATCCAAGCCATGTTTGGATGAATTGATTAAAGCTACATTTCAATTCAACAACATTTCTACAGAGAATGCTGCTTTTACCTCCTCAAATCAAGTGCTAAACACAACGGAGGACGAAATAAAGCAGGCAAACTCTTAGACTAAAAAAGAACAGCTTAAAATTGAAACAATGTTACGTGATGGCATAACTCCAATAGTTAAAGATAATGATATCCTAGCAAAACTTTCTGATTATTATGAAGCCCTTTATACTCCAGAAACTCACCCATCTCATATTGATATTGATCGGTACCTAGCCTCTATTCATAAAGAATTTGACTCAAACACAGATTTTTCTTTTCTTGAGGCTGATATTTCACTTCAGGACATTCGCACCGCAATTAGCTCTATTAAAAAAGGTAAGGCCCCTGAGCCAGATGGCTTCCCTATTGAATTTTACACTCATTTTCAAAGGTACTAATATCCAAATTACACACACATTTTGTATTTTTTACCACAGCCAAATCAGCTTGTGGTGCCTTTCAAGATGCTTTAGTCTTTCTTATTCCCGAAAAAAATAAGGAACCTAAACTATGTAAAGTTTCGACTGATAGCCCTTGCCCATTCTGACTATAACATTTTTGCTAAAATCCCTGCTCCTCATTTACACCCAGTTCTTCCCACTTTAATTGGTAAAGAGCAGTCCGATTTCATTAAGGGCAAACATCTTTCAGATGATACTAGAATCTTCTTCAACATTTTAAGCAAATCAAAAACATACTCATTAGCAGCTATATCTCTGGATGCAAAGAAGGCTTTTGACAGGGTTCACTGGAAATTTCTTTTCTCTACCCTTTCTTGGATTGGATTTGGACAAAAGTTTATTAACCAAATTTCTCTCTTATATTCTTCTCCTAAAGTGTCAGTCTTTGTTATTGGTTTAATTTATTCTCATTTCCCTCTACACAGAGGAGTCAGGAAGGATTGCCCTCTCTCCCCTCTTCTTTTTATCCTTATACTTGAACCTTTTCTGTTTCAGATCCAACAAAATACCAATGTAGAAGGCTTTAAATATGGGATCTGCAAATTAAATGTTCAGTGTATGCTGATGATATTCTTTTATACATGTCCTCTCCTGATTCCTCCCTGCAGCCTTTCCTAGACACAGTTTCCCCTATTGCAGTCCTTTCGGGCTATAAACATAATGCTGACAAGTGTGAAATCTTTCTGCTTAATAAATGGTGTTTTAAACATGAATTCTCTTCTTCAGGTTTTCTTTGGAACCCAACAAAAATAAAATATTTATGTCTCTGGTTCACTAATTTAATTAAAGACACTATATCTATTAATTCTACTACTCGTCTTTCCACCCTAAATACCCTCATGACATTATGGAATCCACTGTTCCTCTCATGGTGGGATAGACTGGACTCTATAAAAATGATATTAGTCCCCATAATCATTTTCTATCCCTCTCCAATTCCTACCAATGTCTCATCTTCTGTTTAAAAAAAGTAAATTCTATCTTTGCTGGTTTTTCATAGAATAATGAAAAAACTCATATGTCTCTCTTCAAGCTTCAACATGGAAAGCAACAAGGGGGAGTTAAATTCTGAAACTTCCAATTTTATCATACCGCTTTCTTTTTAAACACTCGGCCCACTTCTACAATGTACATGGCTCACATGAACACCTCTAGTGGACAGACCTACATTCATCTTTTATTCACCCTTTTTCTTTTTCAGAATTTTTGTTTTTTACCCAAACCCCTTCCTACATGTCACTACCCATTTTCAAAAACTCTTGTAGGGTATTGCACCCCATTTTTGTCTCTAATCCTTACACTTTAGACCAATTTCTTCAATCTTCTATTTTGGTATAATAAGCTCATTAAAATTAATAATAGATCTATATTTTGGAAATCCTGGTGGGAAAAAGGTTTGTTATAGACCCATCAGTTAATAAATAATCATTCAGTGATCTCCTTCTCTCAAGCCAAAGCTTTATTTTATTTTCCTAATTCATATATGCTCACATACCAAATTTTAAGCTCAGTTATTTTTGACTCCTGTAATTCCCTCCTCTCTGCCACCCCTCCAATATCTATATCCTCACCCCTGCAAAAAATGCTATCAACCTCTCCCTCTGCATCCAAAATATATACTCAACTTATTTCTAACCCCGGGCAGGAACTCCGCTCCGCTGGCGGAGCTTGCGGATTTTTGCATACTCCGCGTTCCGTGGAGAACGGGAAGTTCATGCAAAACTTCCGACTCCGCAGCGAAGCGGAGTTCAGCCCCGGACCCTCCCGCCCGGGGTTACTTATTTCCATACCGGAACCCAGACAGAAAACATAATTGGAGTTGCAATGGGAAACAGATCTGCAAACTTCCTTTTCTACTTCTTTACAGACTAAAATTTGGATCAAAATTCTCAAAACTTTGTGTGCTGCTAATGCTACCCAAACATTATTCTTCATATACAACAGACTTATGTTTACACCAGGTGCATTACATAAATTTAATCCCAGTATTTCGCCAACATGTTGAACTTGTCACCTTTCTAATTCAATGTTAAAGCATATGTTATTTGAATGCCCACATACATATCAATTCTGGCTCCAAGTCTGGACACAAATCAATTCAATTTTCCACACCCATGTCCCTTTCTTCTTTTCAGATGTATTCTAGGTAGTCTTTGTGACACTTGGAAAGATTGTGATTTCAGAGTACAAATTGTAGAATTATTAATTGCTGTAGCATTTCAACAAATAACAGAAAATCTGAAAAATGCTCTTCACTTCCTTTCAAGCATGATGGTATGGCATTTGCTACAGTCAAAGATTAGACAGAAATTATGTCACTCCAATATCCTTAGCTATTAAGAGAGATATCCTTTTTTTAGCGATTCCACGAGTCATCCCTGACACGTTGCGGTCCTTTGCGTCTCTGTCGGTGCTGGGTGTGAACTGGGATAAGTCTTGCTTATACCCCTTTCATCCGGATATGGAGGATCCGAGTTGGGAGGTGGACGGGATGGTAGTGTACTGGCAACCGGTGGCGTTCAGATATTCAGGCATCCGCATCTACCATAATGACCGGGATCTTCTGGATGGTAATATTACTAGAGCGGTTACAGCACTCAAGTCACAGATTGAGTTTTGGAAGCCGCTTAACCTTTCGGTTACAGGTAGAGTGGAGTTAATTAAAATGGTCATGTTGCCGCGTCTTCTTTATCACTTCTCTAATCTACCGCTTTACCTACCTATGTCCTTTTACCGCTCCCTGGAGAGGATTGCGAGGGACTTTATTTGGAATAATTTGTGGTGCAGAGTGGCGCTAGCGAAGTTGTATCTGCCACGATCGAGGGGCGGGCTGGCTCTACCCAACCTAGAACATTATTTCTTGGCGTCTCAATTTCTGTGGGTGGCAAAATGGGTGGAGGACTTGCATTTATCTGACTCGGCGGAGCGTGATCCCCGGTACTCCCAGGACATGATCCTCTCCATATTCCACCCTTGTAACAAATCACACGAACCCCTTCCTTTACTAGTTCAGATTGCGCAGAGATGTTTTCGCAGGGTGCTGTGTCTTACTAAACACGTCACATTGTACGCACCCGTGGTGCCATTGTTGGGCATGCCAACAGTGCAGGGATGAGTTCAGGGGTCGGATCTTGCTGATTAGACAGAATCTGGTATTACTACCCTAGGGGATTTGTACGAAGAGGGCACATTACGGTCGTTTCTCACTATTGCGGATGAAGATGGGGTCCCCCCGGGCCAATTTCTGAATCATGCCTCCTGGATAGCTGCAATGAGGTGATGGTGGGGGGACATTGCGCAGGCGCCTCCAACACATCTCCTCCTGCAATATGTGCATGTTATGGGCACGGGATGCCACCTGGTGAAGTGGTTTGCGGAATCGATCAGGGAACATACGCTGGTGGACTTAACACCGCTGCGGGTTTAGTGGGAGACAGATCGGGGACGGTCCTACTCGGAGAAGGAGTGGCCAGTGGTATTAGAGAGTCCCAAACAGGTCCTCAGGAATGTTCATTTCAGATTGATCCAATTCTACATTGTTCACAGGGCCTATCTCTCTCCCAACAAAATCAACAGATATTTTCATAGGCAGGATATGTGCTGCCCGCGCTGCGGGTGGGTAGATGCCGACTTATTACACATGCTCTGGTCCTGCCCCAGTTTGCGTACATACTGGGAGGGGGTTCTTGAGGCGCTGGCCACTAGCACGGACAGGGAGGTGCCGCGAACTTGGGAGGTTTGCATTACCGGAGTTTTTTCAAGAAGCAAAAAGCACAAAGCATCCACTAGATTTCTTGATCTGGGCTTCATTGTGGCCAAACGGCTAATTACGCGCAGGTGGAAGGCGGAGGAGCCCCCGCCGCTGAAGGCTTGGTTTCTATCCATGCTAAACTGGGTGAAGGCAAAGGCGGTTTCCTTGGTACGGGAGGATACGTTGGGACTGCGTAAATTCCCCATCTGCGCTGCATGGAATGCAATGCTGTGTACACTGCAGGAGAAACAATTGATGGACGGAATGCAGAACAAATCAAAACATTCACCCCCAGTCAAGAGATCTGGGTTAAATCCATCATTCTTTTGCTCACCACACCACCCCAGTTTGGACCCAGCCATATGCAAATCAGTCTTGGCCCTGTTCCTTGTGGGAACAGTCCAGCCCGAACTGCCAAGCTAGGTCCTCCCTGGACCGGAAACAAGCATACTGGGACCGGTTTCAGGGCATCACCCTTCATCAGCCAGGCTAGCTTGAATCCAATGGTGTAGTGAGCACGGGACCCACGTCTGGGCATACCCTTCCCACTTAGGGCGACAAATGCAAAAGAAACAATTGATGGACGGAATGCAGAACAAATCAAAACATTCACCCCCAGTCAAGAGATCTGGGTTAAATCCATCATTCTTTTGCTCACCACACCACCCCGGTTTGGACCCAGCCATATGCAAATCAGTCTTGACCCTGTTCCTTGTGGGAAAAGTCCAGCCCGAACTGCCAAGCCAGGTCCTCCCTGGACCGGAAACAAGCATCCTGGGACAGGTTTCAGCGCATCACCCTTCATCAGCCAGGCTAGCTTGAATCCAGTGGTGTAGTGAGCACGAGACCCACGTCTGGGCATACCCTTCCCACTTAGGGCGACAAATGTAAAAGAAACAATTGATGGACGGAATGCAGAACAAATCAAAACATTCACCTCCAGTCAAGAGATCTGGGTTAAATCCATCATTCTTTTACTCACCACACCACCCCAGTTTGGACCCAGCCATATGCAAATCAGTCTTGACCCTATTCCTTGTTTGAACAGTCCAGCCCGAACTGCCAAGCCAGGTACTCCCTGGACCGGAAACAAGCATCCTGGGACCGGTTTCAGGGCATCACCCTTCATCAGCCAGGCTACCTTGAATCCAGTGGTGTAGTGAGCACGGGACCCACGTCTGGGCATACCCTTTCCACTTAGTGCGACAAATGCAAAAGAAACAATTGATGGACGGAATGCAGAACAAATCAAAACATTCACCCCCAGTCAAGAGATCTGGGTTAAATCCATAATTCTTTTGCTCACCACACCACCCCAGTTTGGACCCAGCCGTATGCAAATCAGTCTTGACCCTGTTCCTTGTGGGAACAGTCCAGCCCGAACTGCCAAGCCAGTTCCTCCCTGGACCGGAAACAAGCATCCTGGGACCGGTTTCAGGGCATCACCCTTCATCAGACAGGCTAGCTTGAATCCAGTGGTGTAGTGAGCACGGGACTCACGTCTGGGCATACCCTTCCCACTTAGGACAACAAATGCAAAAGAAACAATTGATGGACGGAATGCAGAACAAATCAAAACATTCACCCCCAGTCAAGAGATCTGGGTTAAATCCATCATTCTTTTGCTCACCACACCAACCCCAGTTTGGACCCAGCCATATGCAAATAAGTCTTGACCCTGTTCCTTGTGGGAACAGTCCAGCCCGAACTGCCAAGCCAGGTCCTCCCTGGACCGGAAACAAGCATCCTGGGACCGGTTTCAGGGCATCACCCTTCATCAGTCAGGCTAGCTTGAATCCAGTGGTGTAGTGCGCACGGGACCCACGTCTGGGCATACCCTTCCCACTTAGGGCAACAAATGCAAAAGAAACAATTGATGGACGGAATGCAGAACAAATCAAAACATTCATCCCCAGTCAAGAGATCTGGGTCAAATCCATCATTCTTTTGCTCACCACACCACCCCGGGATTGCCCAGACGTGGGTCCTGTGCTCTCCATGCCACTGGAGTCAAGCTAACCTGGCTGATGAGGGCTGAAAGCCCGAAACCGATCCTATGATGCTTGTTTCCAGTCCAGGGAGGACCCTGCCTGGCAGTTCGGGCTGGACTGTTCCCATTGGGCACAGGGTCAAGACTGATTTGCACTTGGCTGGGTCCAAACTGGAATGGCATGGTGAGCAAAAAATGATGGATTTAGGCCCAGATCTCTGTACTGGGGTGAATGTACGACATTGTTCTGCATTCTGTCCATCAATTGTTGTTTTTGCATTTGTCACCCCGAGTGGGACGGGTATGCCCAGACGTGGGTCCCGTGCTCTCCATGCCACTGGAGTCAAGCTAACCTGGCTGAAAGCCCGAAACCGGTCCTAGGATGCTTGTTTCCAGTCCAGGGAGGACCTGGCTTGGCAGTTCGGGCTGGACTGTTCCCATTGGGCGCAGGGTCAAGACTGATTTGCACTTGGCTGGGTCCAAACTGGAATGGCATGGTGAGCAAAAAAACGATGGATTTAGGCCCAGATCTCTGTACTGGGGTGAATGTATGACATTGTTGTGCATTCTGTCCATCAATTGTTGTTTTTGCATTTGTCACCCCGAGTGGGACGGGTATGCCCTGACGTGGGTCCCGTGCTCTCCATGCCACTGGAGTCAAGCTAACCTGGCTGATGAGGGCTGAAAGCCCGAAACCGGTCATAGGATGCTTGTTTCCAGTCCAGGGAGGACCTGGCCTGGCAGTTCGGGCTGGACTGTTCCCATTGGGCGCATGGTCAAGACTGATTTGCACTTGGCTGGGTCCAAACTGGAATGGCATGGTGAGCCAAAAAACGATGGATTTAGGCCCAGATCTCTGTACTGGGGTGAATGTACGACATTGTTCTGCATTCTGTCCATCAATTGTTGTTTTTGCATTTGTCACCCCGAGTGGGACGGGTATGCCCAGACGTGGGTCCCGTGCTCTCCATGCCACTGGAGTCAAGCTAACCTGGCTGATGAGGGCTGAAAGCCCGAAACCGGTCCTAGGATGCTTGTTTCCAGTCCAGGGAGGACCTGGCCTGGCAGTTCAGGCTGGACTGTTCCCATTGGGCGCAGGGTCAAGACTGATTTGCACTTGGCTGGGTCCAAACTGGAATGGCATGGTGAGCAAAAAAACGATGGATTTAGGCCCAGATCTCTGTACTGGGGTGAATGTACGACATTGTTCTGCATTCTGTCCATCAATTGTTGTTTTTGCAAGTGTACACTGCAGGGGCTGTCTGCTCCGAACGACCCCATGGATGTTCCTACTCCGGACTGATAGTGTGTAATGCACTTGCAAGACCTATGACCTGAGCTGTGATGTGACTCGCAGACAGCATCCTCCACACCCGACAATGTACTGTTATTTTTTTATAGTCAGGGTGGGAATCCCTATGATAGTTGACTGGGTTCTGTCTCATAACGTTTGGGATTTGTGACTCTTTGCTTACCTTTATGTGGCTTCTGTTTCCCTTCCTATTTTCCCTGTTTGACAGAGTTCTTATGTTCGATATTTTTATAAGGTTGTTTGATTATATAAACAGACTGACGTGATATGGTGGAGTGAAGCCATACGAGATGTACATATGTACCTGTAATGTGATTGCACAGTTGAGTTATATTGTATCACGACGGGATTACACAGTATTGTTGATGGAGGGAGGAGGCTCTGCGTTTGTTGGGATATACCTTTTGTTGTTACCTATTGCACCTAAATGCTACTGTTGTGACTTTGCCGTTGAGCTGCAGACTTGTAAGCTGGTCCTGACTAATTGTCTACTGGTGCTGAATGATAAGTTCTATGATGACGTATTGTCTTTTTTCTTACTTTATGTACAAAAACTTAATAAACAGATCAAACAAAAAAATTAAGAGAGATATCCTTTTGTCACCAGTAACTGCTTTCCTGGATTCGTCCGCTCTAGCAAATAATTTATTTCAACTCTTTACTGAAGAAGTTTCAAAACCCCCTTAGCTTTCCTTCCGTTTACCTGACCATATTAACCGTAATGATATGTTTTCACTTACTGTATTGTTATCTTTTTTTCTACATTGTTGTGAATTTTTCAAGTCACATCTGTAAATTTCTATACAGCATAAGGAAAGTTTTTTCTGTTTATGCTCTTTTCCCCTCCCTTCTTTCTGATTTCTTTCTCTCTTTCTTCTTTTTTCTGATACATAAACTTCATATTTAATAATGTTATTTGCAGAGAACTTATTGTATTTAATCAATGGTTATTACATTTTTATTTTAAATGTTATCATTATTTTGCTTGTTTTATTTATAGCTCACTTAGGTTTTATTTTTAAACCTTTAAAAAAGAAAGAGTACTTCAATGTGGATTCTGCCATAAAAAGGAAACACAGGAGTAAAAGCACATTTTTAAATGTTTTTAATGTTTTGCTAGAAACAGACTCCTTTTTTGTGAACTGTTTCATTTTTTGAGCAGCATTGAGAGCTTGACCAACAGTGCCATGCTACACTGGGGGGAGCACTTTTGGCAAAAGTGACCCTTCCCATATGATGGGGAACTCTAAATATGCAGCCCCAGCAGCTTGGAGGCCAGTTTGCCAAGGGCTATTTAAAACCCTAAACTCTAATAAATAAAGAGAGATGGCTGGGTTCCCATCTCCTGAATGTGGTGGGCTCCCTAAATCTTTGGAGGTGGTGTTTGTTGTGCTCTTATAAGGTGAAGGTGGCAATCCCTTACAATTGTTCTCAAAAAGGTTTTGCACAGCAATCAATTGTACCCCGGCTGTAGAGTGAGGTTTATATTGAGACAGTACAACAGAACTCAATATACATAAGAAGCACACCAGGAAAAGGATTCCACTCTATCAGCGTTTTTAACCTTGTGTCTACTGTGCAACCACACTGAATCACTATTTGAAGTTAGGGACCCCAATCTTAATCATTTCAATGATTTGAACCTCAAAACATTACCAAAAATACAGAACAAGTATACATCAAACAAATAAATACATTATATTTTTTTATTTAAATCACAAGCAAAAAATATACGAATATGTAATGAAAGGTTGGAGCTTTTCAAAAATTGGTTTTATTTCTAAAAGACAAAGCAATATACTAGAATCTAGCTCATCACTTTGCCTTTCTATCTCCTAATGCATGCTCTCTTTTGGTCGACACACAACAGTGATTCAATTAAGACCACCAATCATCCATACCAGATCTACTGTACTTTTACGTCTCGTAAGAATCCAGCCAAAGATACAAGCTTCATTTTAACCTACAAATTTCAAACTCCCCTGCATTTAAAGAGAATTTTAAATTTACAATCTTTCTTTTTGTTTTTTTGTGTATATATACTTTATTAATCTGCTGCTATTATTTAATTTTCTAAACAGTCCTGAACCCCCGGTTAAGAACCATTGTAAAATAGCATAAACATTATTAAATAATAAAGGTATACAAGCCTGAATGTTCCTCACCATGGGAAGGTATCTCTCAATTTCAAGAGTTGTTTTTAAAAAAAACACAGGGAGCTTATTTTCTTTGTTTTCCAAGCATGAAAATAAGTACACTTTTTCTGTAAACCATTTTTTTCAATCTACGATTTTAATCAGTTTTCAGGGTGACTCTGCACATCTGTTTCCTGACAGATTTTCTTCTTTGGAGTTTCTGAACGACACATTGTGGACATGCACGATGTCAGATTGAAACGAACGTCCTTTATACACCCTTGCCAAATAACAAGTATTCTGTTTGGATTCCCAAAAATAGAACCAAACATGGTTGGGCATTAGACCAAGCTGCAACTGAGAATTCATCAGAATTAAAAATACATATATATCAGAAAAAGGTGGCCATGTGCCACCAATAAATGAATGCCAATGTCTTCAAGGCATGGTGCTCAGAGCACAGCAAGTTTAATAATAGTAGTTTGGCGCAGTGCATGTACCAAGCAATTTAGCCTTAGAGTTCTGAGTCAACTGTTTAGCATTGGATGACTTAAGTTACTGTAGAAAATTGGGTTACTGGTTGGGGGGTCAAACCCTATTTAATCAGCAACCACAATTCGTGTCAGGGTGAAACACAAGCAAACCCCAAATTAACTTCTGCTTAACCCTCTGTTAGCTTGGCCCAAAATTAGTCAGGCTTAATTTAGAGGCAATATGCAAAATATTTGTGCAGCACTTCAGACAGTAATAAAGAGAAAACACAACCCAAGAAATATCCCACACCAATTTAGAAAAGTAGAGAAAAATTTAATAAATGTTTTAAAACCAAAATGACAAAAACCCAATCAGTAAAACCAGAGATGTGCAATTTTATAGATTTCAATGAAAATAGTGCCAACTGTTGTTATCTGATTGTGTCGGACCGGGTCAAAGCCACAAGTTTAGGCTGACCGCTATGGAATGTGGGCCGGACACAGGCATAAGAAACTTGAATTTTGTTGCACTTGTCCCCCCACTTTTTGTCCCCATTAGAACTAATAGGTTGTAGTTTTTGACTTTGCACTGAAGCTAACCAGGCTCCAGTGCCATGCTATTTTCCTAAAACAAAATAACTGTTCGATTGTACCTCAACTGGCAAAGACTTTAGCACCTCTGTAAGGCCCTAGTAAATGGTACCCCTGGTTCCTAGGGCATGGGTACTAAAGGGGTCCTACGGGCTGCACCATGCATTGTGCCATCCTGAGGGACCCACACCCAAATCCATGTAGACTGCCATCACAGGCTGCATGACACAGTGCAAACCATGTGTGAAAACAAGACATGGCACACTCACTGTGTGCCATGCCAAAGTCACAGCCTGTAATATATGTAAGTCACCCCTACAGCAGGCCATGTAGCCCTAAGGCAGGGTGCATTATATTACACATGAGGACATATCTGCATGAGCAGCAATGCCCCTGTGCTGTCTAGTTCAATTACTAGATGGTAAAAGTGAGCAGGAAAGCCATCTTAAGTATATGTACTGGGCACATTACCAGTTTCCCCGCTACATGATGGCTTTACTGAGACCTATGGTGTCTGGTATCAAACACCTTGTCTTAATAAATCTGTACTGTTACCAGTACTAGATTTATAATGGCATGCACCTAGAGGGCACCTTAGAGATGCCCCAGTCAAAAACCTACCAGAATCTAGTGTGCTGGCTTACTGGTATTGTCCAGCCTGCCACCACAGACAAGTTTCTGACCCCCTGCAGGTGAGAGCCTGTGCTCTCTGAGGTCAGAAACAATGCCTGCTTTGGAGGATGATTTTCACACTTCTTCCAGCAGGATGGCTAATAATTTAGCATATCAAGGCCAGGGGCTTCAAAGCCCCTGCTGCCTTTGACAAGTGACCCCGGCTTCCCCCAGACCTGGGAGATGCCACCCCCTGAGGCCCATTTGGCACCAGGACAGGTGGGAAATTAGCTATGGAGGAGGCATGTTGCACCTCAAAGCCAGTAACACCCCTAGGGTGGGCTATCTGATGTGCTCCATGGAAGAAGGGTTCCACCATGTTGATTTTGGTGGAATTAGGAACTCTGGGACAGGGTTATGCCTGGTCCCCAAAGGAAGTGGTCATATAGGGGGTGTAGTGACCCCAGGGATAAGCAGCCCTTTGGCTACTACCCTTCACTCCCCTTTATGCCCCTAAATTTAGTATTTAGGTGGCCTCCTGACACCAGAAGCTCAGATTCATCTGCCTGAAAGAAGAAGAAGGACAAAGAAGAGCTGAAGACATGAGAGCTGTGGAGCAGCACCTAACTTAGCACAAAACCCTGCCTGGCTGCTGCTTACCTGACAATCACCGGCACTGACTCATCCAGAAGCGGAACAGCCTCCCTATACCCTTGGAGGTCAGCACAGCACTTCATCGATCCAGCAACGTCTTACTTGGAGTGGAGGAGCCACTTCCCTGCACCAGCAGGCACCAACTGCATCTGCCTGGTACAGTGTTCAGTAGACCCCCTGGACCCACCGAGGGAGCAGCACTTCAAAAATAGATCTTCATTGCTCCAGGAGGTCACATATGTCTCCCTGCCTAGTTTGGAGATGCCAGGACCCCCAGCACCAATACCTGAGGTACTGGAGCCAGTTGCAAGCACCAAGGCTTGTTTGTGTTGAGACGGAACACCACTGCTGCCAAAACTTTCCTGCATGTCGAAGGACTTCGGGAGAGGCCAGCTCCACACCAAGAGTAACCCTGCTGTGTTTCTTTTCCCTCTTCTGCTGGTACACCAAGAACCGTGACAGCCTCAAACTCACGACCCCCACAGACAAAACACCTCTGCACCGAGCTCCCCAGCTGTGGCTCAAGTAAACCAATAATGTATTTGTGGTCCTGACACCCTCAAGAGCCGAGCACCCCCTTGGATTCTGCTGGACTGGTCCCCCAGTTCCCACTTGCAGCATTTTTCTTACTGGTACTTTTCCCATTGACTTTCAGCAGGTAGCGTTCAAGACTACTGCCCTGTACAGCACCTCTACACCCAGGCACCCCAGGGCAGGGAGACTTTAACTGTTGGTGTTTCCCTGGTCCCTACTTACCTTAGATCCAGAAGAACAGTCCTGTAAGTTGTCTGTAAGTGTGCCTATGCCGTAAATGTTTCTCCCATAGTATAACATTACCACGTTCGAGGCTTATGCCTCAAATCTGACAGCTATAATTTTCTACTGCTTATACTGTAAAAATTGATAATGTCTAAAGTACTCCATTGATTGTGATAATCTTGGCCTCAAAAATTATATAAAGACCTGTTCTATTTTTTTTTAATTGGTCTTGAGTTTCTTCTTGAGTGTGTATCTCATTTATTGACTGCCTGAACTGCTTGCCCACACTACCACAAAGAGAGGATTTGGGATTATTAACTTAAGCCCTGTAAGCCAATAAGGGTCGTCTGGACTTTCTACATAGTGTACCTCATTTTGGTACACAACATAAAAAGCCAGCTTCCTACAACACGGACCAAGTTAGGCCTGCTGAATAAAGTACCTTAAATCGTGGGTGCGGAGCATTGCAAGATCCCTTGAAGAGAATGTATTGCGTAGCGGCAGTTCTGATGAGCTGTGGGCAGCGATGCAAGGTTCAGTATCACGACTGCATCGCACACCGGCAGTTCAGATGAAGCCGTCAATGAGGCTGGCAATGCGAGGTCCTGAGACATTGTCGAGGATGCCATTGACGGAGTCTTGAAATGCAATGCCCTGTATCTGGGATGCGTTGCACAGTGGCGGCTCTGAGAATCAGCAGCCTGCAGTGCAAGGTCCTGCGTCTGGGATGTGTTGTGCAGCGGCTGTTCTGTTGAGCTGCAAGGAGATACATCATGCTGCATCTGTTCTGCCCAGGAGACCACAGCTGGGCTGGTAGAGCACCTTCAGGTCCACTTCCAGAGGTCTGGAACTGGGGTGGTGCCACTTGGGGAGGGCAAGGCTCACAGCAGGCAGCGTCTAGGTGCTGGGTGCAAGGTGATTGGAGCCTTTTCTGTAGCTGAGGCTCTGATCGGGAGGCCAGCTAACTAGCCCTTGGAATCACTCTGGTGGTCCTGGGTTCAAGATAAAGGTCTAGTCCTTTTCACTCAGGCAGCAGAGTAGCAAGGCAGCAGAGTAGCACAGCAGTCCTTCTGAGTCTTCCACAGGTCCAAAGGCGTATTGAAGAGTTGTGTCTGCAGAGTCCAATATTTATACTTGGTGCCATCTTCAAGGTAGGAGAAGGCTCTGGTTGTTTTCACCCCCAGAGGTGTTTGGAATATCCTGCCTCCTTGCTCTGGCCCCAGCTTGTCTGTGAGCACAAAAGACTAGTGTGAAACTCTTTGTGAGTGTGCTGAGGCAGAGTCTTTGTGACGTGCAAGTGTGGTAGATGACAGCTCCTCCTCGCTATCAAGTCAGAGATGGCACATCCTGCCAACACCTATTCCCCTTTGTCTCACTGTCTGGGAGCAATAGATAAAGACCAACTGCCAGCTACACCTAGTCATGTGACGTAGGATACAGGCTGCAGGTGCCAAACGGTTGGGAACTTGCTAGAAAAATGCCAACTTTCTAAAAGTACGCGCCTGAATCCGAGGAGACGAGCAAAGGAATGGAGGTTGGAAATGTAGAGAGTAACAACACTCGCACTACCGAGTGATGGTGCGTTGCGTAACGATTAATTAGAGATTGGAACAAATCGGCAACTGAAGGTCACATTTTCAGGCATACAACCGATGGATTTGAGAGTACATATCAGTTCTGAGTCCTGAGGAGAACCCAAGAAATAAAATACGGGTTCGGAACGCGTCGACGATCACAACTCAACCATGCAAGCATGAAAATAGGACGTGTTGGGCGGCATAATAATAAAAAATCGATGGAATAGATTAACTGTCCAATAGGATCATTGACTTTACATGTTTGTGTAGCCCATTTATGGATGAAATTGTACAAATGGTGAAATAATACATTACATTGTCTTCCTTGTTGGGCATGAAAAGGCAGAACTGTCAAGGCTGTGATTCTGTATAATATGTTTCAAATAATTGATTGTTAAAAATATTTATATGTTGTTGTGTATAGTTTGTGTGTATGAATGTTGGGTGGGTACCATAACAGGAGTTTGTTGTAAAAAAATTGTGCATTTATGTTTGTCCTCATTATGTCTCTGTATTTGACTTTTTTTCAAACAATATTGTAAAAATGATATTTACTGATCACTGATATTAAAAAGGGTGCTCAGAAAAAAATTAGTGTGGTAAAGAATTTTTCACTACTGGCAAATTGTGTTGGGAGTATAACTTTCTAAAAGTGGCATTTTCAGAATTGTGACTTAAAATCCGACTTTACCATTACAGAGGGTTTTAAATTACAATTCTTTGGATACCAAACTCAACCTTCACACTGGCTCCTAATTGAAAGTTAGCATTATTAAATGTAATAAGGTAACCCAATGTTATCCTATATGAGAGGTAAGCCTTGCTGTAGTGAAGAACATATTTAAGAGTTTTTCACCAGCAGGACATGTAAAAGTTAAAAGTATATGTCCAACCTTTTAAATACACTGCACCCTGCTCTGTGGGCCATTTGGGGCCTACCCTAGGGGTGACTCATATGTATTAAAAATGAAGGTGTAGGCCTGGCGAAAGGTTTATTTGTTTGCACACAAAGAATGGTAGAAGCAACTCAAAGTTGTAATCCAATTTTCTCAATGCTCAGCAGTGTTAAAGGTGTGCTACCTTAAATCACGCTCTGTCCGTGAGCGATGCATGTATGTGTCACAAAAAGGAGCCTCGTCAGGTCCCCAAACAAGATGCACAGCCAAATATATAATGAATCCAAGAACTTTGTCCATTTTATCATATGTTTATTCCAAAAGTACTCCAAGTTTAATCCGATGCCAGGTGCACTCAAAGGTGCTGCTTAAACTAGCGCATATTTTGTGTACGGTTTGTGAAGCATGCGTAAGTTTAAGTAGCACTGGGGGATGCTTTCACTGTTTATAGCATGCATTGCACTTTTGTTGCAAAGTCTTTTGTTTGTTTTTCTTTTTTTGGGAATGGGTTGGCCCAGGCAAATGATGGTAACTAATTATGCAGGGGATTTAAGAACTTTTGAGAACACCTGGCTCAATTTGGAAATATCTACGAGCGGGGCAGCTTGCTTGCGGCCGGTCTACGGAGGGTATGTAACATAGTGGCTTTAACAGTTTGCAACAGTCCATGAAATTATGTTATCGATGTACAGGTTCCTTCATGAGCCACTTATTGGGTTAAAATAGTTACATTTCTGTTGATTTGTGGCAAGCATGCATTGTTGTCTTCAGTCAGTATGGGTTTCATGCAGTGCGTGTTGCATGGAGAACACCAGCAGTTCAGTAGTATGGTGATTTAATAATTAAATTTCACTGTGCTGTGTCAAGCTTACATGGGGGAGCTAATTTGTACACTTTTGGTTGTTTATCATTGATATGATGTTGGTGTGCATCTTGAATGAGTGATCATGGGTATTGTTTTGTGTTTAGTCTTTTATGTCAAAAAAGGTTATCATGTAATAGGAGCGATTATGGCACTAAGCATTCATGTTGTTTTTTAGACTTTTATTTAGTTTATGTTTAATTGGCAGTGCTGATGGATGTCTTTTTACCATCTTGTATTGTAGTTACCCTTGAGGAAGGGAATTATCCTGAAATGCATTGGGTACAATGTAAAGAAGAAGCGTCATGAGCAAATTTGAACCCTCTAATGCTGCTAAGAAAAGCCTTTAGTGGCACTTGTGAAAATATTGAGATGAAAAATTGATTGAAATGAATTGATGGAGTATAAAAATGATTGGATTAAACATAGTTGTACTGTGAGAAGGTGGAAAAGTACTGGAACACATGATGTGAGATCCTCGGATATGCCCCCTGTCATTGAGGGCTATTTAATTCAGGGGTCAACGCATCCACATTGCTGGTGCGCCAAAGGCGTGCCAAAGGAAAGCTCGTCTGTGCCTGTCCGCGGCCGTATCGTGCTGAGTGCCAGGACCCCTGCCCAAATTGATAGCGGCAAGCAGATCCTCCCTACTTTCACCTGTAAGGAACTAGGAGTGCTTAATGGTTTTCACCCCCACCATAGATGCAAATACTTTAACATAGCTGATCTTCCCACGAGGGCCAACGATCTCTGTCATAACTGTGGTTTTATGTTAACCACGCTCGATTCATCTTCTGTATGCACGCACAAAGACTTCAATAGAAGGGAGGGGACCTTCCCCCTAGTATCACTGCTGTAAATATTTAGGGACCACTCATTGATACTCAACTCAATTGCATTACTTTATCTAGTCCCACTGATGGCGCTACATCCTGAATACGGTGCGCTGTTATTAACACGCGCTCTCTCCTTAAGCACAAAAACGAAATTACCTATTTGATAGAAAGCCAGCAGCTAGACCTTTTCTTTATTACGGAAACCTGGGCTGATCCTTCTGCAGGCCCAGATTTTGTGCATAGCAACCCCCCCTGGTTTCTCTGTCTATAGACAAGAGAGACCCAAGAGAAGAAGTGGTGGGCTTGCGCTGATCTACCACGACAGCTTTATCGTGGTGGGAGGGACCTCAGTATGTGAAGCTTTTACATTTAACATAACAATATCAAAAAAGAAGTCATTAAAAGGCATGCTTCTCTATCGTCCTCCCGGACCTAGAGGTAAATTACTGGATGACATTGGTTCTCTGCTAGAGGCTGTTGCATGTGAAAGGGACTTCACCTTACTAGGTGATTTTAACATTCACTTAAATGTTTCTTCAGATAAGGAAAAGGTAGCTCTATTGGACACATTTGGCTCCCTAGGGCTCCATAAAAAATTAATGCACCCACACACTTTAGATGGCCTTTTTCTTATAATGAGCTGATTATTACTAAGGAGGTTCTCCCTTTAGTCTGGTCTGACCATCATGCCATCATATTCAAGATAGAGTTGTCAGAACGGCCTACTAACCTTAGGCCGTGCCTGTTAAAGCATTCTTGGTCCTGGAAAAATATAAACAGTCACCCAACAGTTAGTTAATACCCTACCTGAGTTTCCCCCTGATGCAGACCAGGCCTCTCAAATTTACACACACTGGCTCCAGGCTGCCTTTTCTAAATTAGCTCCATACACCAAAGTCTCTAAAAATAGGAAAGCTCTCTCTGCACCATGGTTTTATGAAGCTCTTAGACTTGAAAAGCAACAATATAGGAGACAGGAAAGCCGACGGTTGCATTATGATCTACAAGAGAAATCTCGTTATAAGCAGGCTCTGGCTAAATATAAGTAAAAAACAATATTCCCTTCTGTGTCGTAATGTAATTCTATTATGGAGATCTATATAAGTTGCACATGAACCAACAGAAATAGAATATTAATTCTTATTTAATATCACACACCGTAATTAATTTTGCCACTCATGTATTTATTTATCTCTTTATAAGTCCAGACTGAACTTTTTTTATATAAAAAACCATGTAGTAAAAACCGTATTTCTAAACACATTAAATAAAATCATTAAAACACATAAACCTGTAGTTAAAAACAATTGATATCGAAGTGAGAGATAATTAGATACTGCTTTAAATTACATCAAGGCTTTCCTTTTTCAATAAATTCCTGCCTATATCCTTTTTTTTTTTTTTTTTTTAAATAATCTTTATTGTTTTTCTTAAGACAAATACATACCTCCCGCTTCATCTCCCTCCCCCTCCCTTTCTCAGATACATACAAAGAATTAAAAATCCTATAGGAACTTTCTATTTGTTGTACATTTCATTATTATCATGAAACAAATCTCAATTCTTTTATTACTAAATAATTCATAACAATTAATTCCCACAATCTGTTACTAATCCTTACGCCTCTATCCTCCTGACCGCATAGTATCTATATTCAGCTTATCCACTCACAGCCTGTCTTTGCATCCATTGAATAAGCGAATTCCATATAGCTAACCCTCGTTTACGTTTATTCCTTCCCTTCCTTTTATATATGGCTACCTCTAGACTGCATGTCGCCAGCAGTCTCGATCTCCATTGATGAAATACCGGTGGATTTGGGTCTAGCCAAGCTGAAGCGACACACATCCTTAGGACCGCCATTGATACAAAAATCAGCCCTTGCATATATTTTGGACGTTTTATACAGCCTACACCGAGAATTATTTCATCTACTGTAATTGTGACTCTAACTTTGAAAATCTCTGACAAAAAACACGATATATCATCAATCAACTTCATTAAAACTTCACATGTAGCAAAAATGTGTACACTATCAGCTTCAAATAGATTACACCTAGGACATGACGTTCCTTTTCCCGTCCCCCATTTAGCTATTTTATTTGGGGTATAGTACAATGAAAAGAAGGTTTTATAGTACTGAGCTTGTAATTTTGTAGACATTATATGGGACTGAAATAGTTCATAAGAATGGAGAAGTATATCAGTAGGTACACCTAATTTAGTCTGCCATTTAGCCATACATTTGTCCATATCATCTGGATAATGTGTATTCATCTGTTCATATATAGCCCCTATCCTTATTGTTGTTTTTTTGGCCATATTCTCCATAGTTGGAATTACTTGAAATTTTATCCCACCTCCCCTTTTTTACATAAAAAATCCCTAACCTGTAAAAATTTAAAGAAATCCCTATGGCCTAATTTATAGTCCATCTGTAATTCCCTAAAAGACTTCAGCCCCACGGTGGTATAAAAGCATCCTAATTGTGTAATCCCTCCCTGTATCCATCTATCCATACAGGCATCCCTGAATATCTCTGGAAGATTATTATTTTTATGAATTGGGGTGTAATGAGATAACCGACCAATACTCATTAGTTTACGTATATTATTCCAGACCTTATGAATACCAAAAATGGTCTTGAACTTAACTTTTTTAAAGTAGCTATCGTTTAGGTGACGCCATAAGTATCCTTTGGTTTCTTCACCCAGTAAAAGTTCTTGTGGTGTTGGGATACTACTATTTATTCTATTATCGATCCTACTTGATAGTAATTTGTCACAAAATTTCAGTGTAGTAGCCCAATAGTACAATTTAAAATTAGGTAGCGCCAATCCCCTCTATCCTTGGGTAGGGTGATAAATCTCATAGCCCGACGTGATCTCTTGTATCCCCATAAAAACCTGGAGAATATGTTATCTATAGATTTAAACAATTGTGGTGGAAATTCCAAACAAATAGATCTGAAAAAATATAAAAATCTAGGCAAAAAAGCATTTTAATCAGGTTGCATCTCCCCCGATAGACAAATGTAGATTGTTTAACCTGATCATGTCTTTTTTGTACGAAGTATTAAGGGTTCGAGGTTGTTATTGACTAAGCTCTGTAGATTTGCCGTTATACTAACCCCCAAATAGATAGCTTTCTCCATTACCCGATCATCGCTCATCGTAAGTTTACTATTGAGTATAATCTGTGTTTTGTCTTGGTTCAGTTTGTACCCGGATGCTCTTCCAAACGCTTCGGCCTCCTCTTCTATGACTCTAATTGCATTGATAGGGTCACTAGTAACGAGAGCGATGTCATCCGCATATGCCAGTGTTTTAGTAGGCTGATCTCGTACCCATATTGGCGATATTAATATACTGTTTTCGAGTTTACAAATAAAAGGGTCTATATACATCGCAAATAAGAGGGGAGAGCACGGGCACCCCTGCCTTGTCCCTCTACTGATAACTACCTTATCGGACACTACTCCATTAACCATTATAACAGCTGCTGGATCAACATACAACATTTGTACTGCTTTGATAAATGGTTCCCCCAGACCACTTCTAGACATTATCGTCCAGAGATATTTCCAGGAGACCCTATCGAAGGCCTTCTCGGCATCTAATAATATGAGTGCCATAGGGTCCCCTGTAACATCTGTCCAGTCAAACAAAGAGATTACCCTTTGAACATGATCGGTTGTAGATCTCCCTGGTATGAATCCATGCTGACGTACCGATACGATTTTATGTATAATTGGTGCCATACGGGTCGCTAATAATTTAGAGTAGATTTTTGAATCTCCATTTATCAGGGTGATAGGACGATATGACCCAAGTTCTGTAGGATCTTTGTGTTTTTTTAAAAATACTACGATCTTAGCTAATGACCATGATCCTGGCGGTCGTCCCCCTGAAAAATATGTGTGAATAGATCACACAATATTGTTTTTAACTGTGTAGAAAATTTAACATAAAACTCTGAGGGAATCCCATCCATACCCGCCGCTTTGCCTGTAGCTAAACTATTTATAGAAAGAAGAATTTCCCCCACTGTGGTATATCATTCAATATTTCCTGATCCTCTACCCCCAGTCTTAGGGGTGGATTCTGATCCATATATTCTTCAATTACACCCTGTTGTGTACTTGATTCCCCATATAGTTTTTGATAAAATTGTTGAAACGCAATTCTTATTTCATTAAGGTCGGTCTTTAGCCCATATACTGGATCTCTAATAGCCCTTATTAAATTGGCTGTGTTTTGTTCTCTGGCACGCACTGCTAACTGATGTCCTACCTGTTCACTAAGTTCATAAAAATTTTCCTTGTGCATTGTTGCTTTAGCTATTGCTTTTTCCGTTAGGATATTAATAATGTCATTTTTAGCTATCGCAATACCCCTCAATTCATTCTCAACTTCCCGTCCCTCTCGTGCAGCCATTATCAATACTTCCTCGGCAATCTTTAATTTTTCCTGTAGAACAGTCATTTTTTGTTTGGCTTTTTTATTGGCATTTAGTGAAAATCGCAACGTCTCCCCTCTGATCCCAGCCTTTAGGGTATCCCACACTATGTCTATTGATGCACTATTTACATTATCTTCCAGAAACCCCGGTATCCAAGTCGTCATGTGTCTACAATATTCCTCATTTACCAATAGATCCCTTTGAAATGTCCAAGTTTTCACATTGGGATTTATTTCTCCATGTTCTATATTTACAACAAGAGGGTTGTGATCAGATAAAACTCTTGGTAATTTCTCTATTGTGCAATTAGAGATTAACGTGTTAGAAACCAAAACATAATCCAATCTAGCATGTCTAGCATGTGGATGGGAATAATAGGTAAACCCAGGATCACCTGTATGTTCTATTTGCCAGCAATCAATCAAGCCATGTCTCTCACATAGATTTTTAAAAGCTTGAAACACTCTTGGCTTCCTGCCCCGGTATTGAAACCCTGGATCCACTGACCAGTCGCGTGGGAGGTTTAGGTTAAAATCGCCACAAATTATTACTGGGAGAGGCCAGTGAGCGAGCTCATTAGAAATATATTCCAACACCTCCGGGTCATCACAAATATTGCCATATATTGTACATAGGGTCATTTGTCTGCCATCACTATGTCGACATTCTGTAATTGACCAACGTCCATATTTATCAGATGCTGATCGGGTAAATTGCGTCTCTCCCCCTTTCGCAAGTATTGCCACCCCCTCATCCTTACTCCTTGTGTTGAGGCCGTAATCATTCTGTACCCTAATGTATTAAGCAAATGCCTTTGTGATCCCTCAATGTGTGTCTCCTGTACACAAATAATATTTGCTCCTATTGATTGCAATCCGATAGCTACTCTCTGTCTTTTTTTAATGTCATTAAGGCCACAAATATTGACGGTAAGAATTTTTAACCTAACCATATTGTTTCTTATCCATCCTAACACACAATATAAACCTTTCTGTTTTTTCTTTAATTATACAATTTGTATTCTTATTTCTCATATCACTATCTATATCTCTTTTAGATTGGTTCCTATTTACATCATTTCTACTCATCCCTGATCTGAGAATCCCCCTTCCCCCCCCACCCTCCCCCACCCCCCCACCCTCCACCAATTATTAGGCAGCCAGGCTCAGGCATGAGCCTGTGTGAGGACATCAGAAGTTATCCACCTTTCTAACCGCTCTCATACAGTTACCCTTACAGTACATCATACCTATGTCACATATATTATATTATTATTATTTTTTTTTCCCCCCCTTTTTTTTTTTTCCCCCCCCCTTTCCCTAGAGGATAAAAACCAACTTTTCATTTTTTAGATCCACCAGATTCCAACACAATATCATCCAACATTTTTTGGGCTTGAATTTCTGAAGTGAAATTAAAATTTTGCCCCTTATAAACCACTTTGAGTCTAGCCGGATTTTGCAGAAATACTAGTGCACCCGCTTTTTGAAATGGTGTCATTAATTGTCTAAGTCGCCATCTACGCTCCACTGTTGCATGAGCAAAATCTGGTTTTGCAAAGTAAGCAAACCCCTCGCACTGCTTCCTGGCGTTGGGTCGAGCTAAATCGTACACCGCCTGTCTTAGTATGAAATTACCGAAGAAAACCAGAATAGCTCGAGGTAATGACTTTGATTCGGTGGCATGTTTAGCTTGAGAGAATGGGAATCGGTGAGCCCTCTGCACTTCTTTGTCCCAGTCCCAAGATGATAATTCAGGCAGTGATTCTTTGAGCATCTTCACCACAAATTTCCTCGTATCATTTCCTTCGAGATTCTCCGGGACTCCAAGCAGCCGCAGGTTATTCCGGCGTTGCCGATTTTCGTAATCCTCCAGCTTCCACATCACGTCTTTTATGGTTTTGTCCTGAGAGGTAGCCTGTACCTGGAGGTTTTCGACTGACTTCTCCAATACTTCCGTCCGCGACTCCACCGTACTCATTCGTTCTGCAATGTCCGAGCAGATTTTCCCGACTTTTCGTACAGACCCTTGCAATTTTTTTGTGGCCTGTCTTGCTTGTCGGTTATCTGCCTTAACCTCGTCTTGAAAAGATCTCAGGGATTGTAAAATAAGAGCAAGTGACGGGTCAAGGGAAGTATCCTTCTTGTTTTGCTCTGGCTCGCCTCCTATAGCTCCTAAGGGTTCTTTATCTACCTCTAAAGTCTCCTGAGACATCATTGATGAGGCTGAGTAATCCCATCTCAACTCGTCACTTCTCTCCTGATCTTTAGAGGTATTCCGACGCATCCTCGAGACTCTCTTGAGTCTCTTTTTAGCAGTTGTTGGTTTTTCTACTGAGCTACTATTTTCTGAATGCGAGAAATCACCATCTTCCCCACTATCAACAGTACTAATGTCTGATTGCTCGGACTCATCAGTAAGGGAAAAAAACTTTTCCCCAGTTACATCTAATGTTAGTGCGCATTGTTCAATAAGCCCTCGCACTACTACCGGCTGGGGAGGTAATAAATTACCATGAGGGTCTGAAACATCTGGGAGTGTGTCTTTATCGACAAGATTACTAAGTTGAGTTGGCTCTTGCTCAATTGATAAGTGCTTCGTTATCTCATCTTGATAATTAGCCCCTTCCTCCGCTTGTAATCCCTCTGTCAACCGTATCTTTCCCACCAATGACAGATTCAACCCAGGTTGTTCAATGGCATTTGGTATTTGCTCAGACTCCTCAGTTTGCTCATTTCCCAAACCTGGGCTCTCTATGGGTATTTTTTCCCCCTGTGACCTACATCTTTCAAGTCACTCTTGGGTAAAAATAAGCTGGTAATAGCCGGTTGAGTTTTCGCTATTTCGCCGGGGGGTTTATTTTTCCGACCTGATGCCTTGACTGTACAGTCATATTTCTTTTTTTCTCCAGATACAGGCATTACCTTATTTTGTTTATCCATTCGAGAAAGGCGATCACCTCTCTGTGTATCCATTTTTACCTCCAACCCATTTGATCGCTCCGTGGCAGCCACCGTTCCTCGCTTTCCTCTGACTCGCGTTGCCATTGACACTGGCAACTCTTCCGGAGACGCGCTGGGTTTCCACGGAGACCACGTTGCAGCGTATGCGCGCCCGCCTCCAGCGACCGCCGTCAGTAACAGCCGCGCCAGACGCTCCCAACTCCGGAGCTCCCGCCAGGCGTTCCCGCTACACGAGCCACGTCCGCCACAGATCGCCGCCGCCTCTACACACCCCAGGGCATCGTGAGTCCTGCCACCACATACGGTTCCTCGCATGCCGCGCCTGTCGTGGGTTGATTTCGGGAGTATATGTGAAGCCCAGGTAAGAGAGCGGTTTCACAGGCTTCTTACTCCGACGCCATCTTGCCTCCAAATTCCTGCCTATATCCATTCTACTTAGAGACTAATATCATACTATACAGCTTCAAAACCTTATCAGGTACTGCACTCTATTCAAAAATACACTCCAATACATAGTGTGAAACACTAACATGTGCAAAATTACGACGCGTTTCGGTGTATCTAAGAATTCTTAAACACCTTCCTCAGGACTCAAATTTAAAAACACAGATTTTATTTTCTCAAAACCAGACCATGTATCTAAAAAACAAAAAATAATTAAAATTAACTTCAAAAATATACGTGTGTGAAACTAATACATTTATTATATTGGTTCTGTACCTCCTAAATATATTAAACATGCAGCCTCCTCTTAAGCATGTTACACTCTATAGGAATTATAATAATTCCTATGTCCAATATTCCCCAGAGTTTACTATAATTTATAGTTAAGGTTGATAGGAACTCTTACCCTTAAAATATTTTATCAAGCGTAATCGATACCTTGGATGACCTTGTATCACTCCTCAATCCTCTTTCCTTTCAGTGTCCTTAGTTAATGAGGACCAACACCTACAGAAATTATATTTTATTATTTCCAATAAATACTCTTTTGGACCATATCCAATAGGTGGCAACTATATCCTTATACTTACTCAAAGAGCACTCAATTGACTGCACATCCCATGTAGGATCAGCAAGTTCTATGGAATTTCTTATTCCTGTGTATAAAATTATTCCATCTCATTAATATTATAGTCCTTATAATTCAAAATGTATAGGCTAATTTAATGTTATTAAACACTTACCACTACTAAAATTTCTTTGACCGCTCCCTTGTATCAATTTTCAAGGTATTATATTTCGGATCAACCGTTGTATATTCAAAGAGCTCCTTTAAAAGTATGAACACCTTTCATCAATTAGGTTGATTTCGTATTCCTAATGAAATCAAAAAGACATATTTTGTATTTATAAGGAATACTAAATATTCCATAGCGTTTTCTTAAAAATGAATTCATATGATATGACTTAAACTACTTTACAGTAAGGGGCCCTAGACGTTATTTTATATATTTTTTAGCTATTTTAACGGGTTGCTAGATTTAAATGTCCTTTATAAACCTGCTCACCCTTCAATCAAACAAACTGAACTTCCAATATAGTACTAATGTGTGTGATACAAAATTCCCAGATTAAATGCCTCTACCCGACCTTAACACTTCATAAGATGGACTGGGAATCATGCCTAAAATAATCGCTGCTTCGCTGGCTTGGCACACGTTATACTGTTCTATACTATGACCATTTATCAAGCTAATGCGTTCACTAGACCGTACTATAATTAGCATTAGCTTGATAAATGGCCATAGTATAGAACAGTATAACGTGTGCCAAGTCCATTTTATGAAGTGTTAAGGTCGGGTAGAGGCATTTAATCTGGGAATTTTGTATCACACACATTAGTACTATATTGGAAGTTCAGTTTGTTTGATTGAAGGGTGAGCAGGTTTATAAAGGACATTTAAATCTAGCAACCCGTTAAAATAGCTAAAAATATATAAAATAACGTCTAGGGCCCCTTACTGTAAAGTAGTTTAAGTCATATCATATGAATTCATTTTTAAGAAAACGCTATGGAATATTTAGTATTCCTTATATATACAAAATATGTCTTTTTTGATTTCATTAGGAATACGAAATCAACCTAATTGATGAAAGGTGTTCGTACTTTTAAAGGAGCTCTTTGAATATACAACGGTTGATCCGAAATATAATACCTTGAAAATTGATACAAGGGAGCGGTCAAAGAAATTTTAGTAGTGGTAAGTGTTTAATAACATTAAATTAGCCTATAAATTTTGAATTATAAGGACTATAATATTAATGAGATGGAATAATTTTATACACAGGAATAAGAAATTCCATAGAACTTGCTGATCCTACATGGGATGTGCAGTCAATTGAGTGCTCTTTGAGTAAGTATAAGGATATAGTTGCCACCTATTGGATATGGTCCAAAAAGAGTATTTATTGGAAATAATAAAATATAATTTCTGTAGGTGTTGGTCCTCATTAACTAAGGACACTGAAAGGAAAGAGGATTGAGGAGTGATACAAGGTCATCCAAGGTATCGATTACGCTTGATAAAATATTTTAAGGGTAAGAGTTCCTATCAACCTTAACTATAAATTATAGTAAACTCTGGGGAATATTGGACATAGGAATTATTATAATTCCTATAGAGTGTAACATGCTTAAGAGGAGGCTGCATGTTTAATATATTTAGGAGGTACAGAACCAATATAATAAATGTATTAGTTTCACACACGTATATTTTTGAAGTTAATTTTAATTATTTTTTGTTTTTTAGATACATGGTCTGGTTTTGAGAAAATAAAATCTGTGTTTTTAAATTTGAGTCCTGAGGAAGGTGTTTAAGAATTCTTAGATACACCGAAACGCGTCGTAATTTTGCACATGTTAGTGTTTCACACTATGTATTGGAGTGTATTTTTGAATAGAGTGCAGTACCTGATAAGGTTTTGAAGCTGTATAGTATGATATTAGTCTCTAAGTAGAATGGATATAGGCAGGAATTTATTGAAAAAGGAAAGCCTTGATGTAATTTAAAGCAGTATCTAATTATCTCTCACTTTGATATCAATTGTTTTTAACTACAGGTTTATGTGTTTTAATGATTTTATTTAATGTGTTTAGAAATACGGTTTTTACTACATGGTTTTTTATATAAAAAAGTTCAGTCTGGACTTATAAAGAGATAAATAAATACATGAGTGGCAAAATGAATTACGGTGTGTGATATTAAATAAGAATTAATATTCTATTTCTGTTGGTTCATGTGCAACTTATATAGATCTCCATAATAGAATTACATTACGACACAGAAGGGAATATTGTTTTTTACTTGTGAATTGACCCGGTCCCTTTCTGGTTTTACCTGGGTAACTCTCTTTATTTTGGAATCTGGCTAAATATAAACATCTTTTTATTAAGGAAAAGAGTGATTATTTTATGCAGCAAATAGAAACAGCCAGGGATTCCACCAAACATCTAAACTTGCCTCACCTCCGGATAAACATTCCAATAACATCACACAAGCTGTTTGTGATACTTTGGCGCAGTGCTTTCAGAACAAATTAAACCAAATTTATTGAAAGTTTGAGACTTCCTCTTCACTCAAGATTGTATCTGATTCAATCAAGGAGCCTCGAGCCTCACAAGGTCTGTACTTTTACTGAATTTTCTCCTGTTACGAAAGAACAGATAGCCACCATGCTGAGCAAGGCAAAATCTGGCTCACCATTTGACCCGTGCCTCCCTTCAGTTCTGAAACTTATCCCTGATATGATAGGTGCAAATCTTGCAGCCATCTTCAACACCATGTTTATCTCAGGGGTTTTCCCTACTGAGTGGGAAAGGGCCTCCATTCTCCCGCTTATAAAGAAACCTAACCTGAACCCAGTTGACCCCAATACCTACCGGCCTATTTCGCGCCTTCCTCTTCCTGCTAAGCATGTAGAAAAGTGATGAACTCTCAGCTCACACAGTATCTACAAGATAATCAGCTGCTGGATGAGACCCAATTTGGTTTCAGGTCTAGACATAGCACTGAGTCAGCACTGAATAAAGCCACAGAGGAGATAAGGGTCGTGCTGGACAGAGGTGGAGCTGCAGCACTCATTCTTCTTGACCTGTCAGCAGCATTCGATACGGTTGACCATGGGATGTTGATCAACCGTATCAGTACTCTGGGCATTAAGAATAGGGCTAAATCCCTATTCACATCTTTTACTACTGATAGATCACAAGCATTAGCACTGGGTAACTTTGAATCGCCTTCCTTTTCTCTTCCTTACGGGGTTCCACAAGGCTCATCTATCAGCCCAACTCTGTTTAACATTTATGTTACAGAGTTGGCTCTTCTGGTCAAATCTTTTGGCCTCGTGTTAACCTCATATGCAGATGACACCCAAATTGTCCTGTCCATCTTTAAAAATGGTACTGAGGTCTCGGCCACTTTTCATGAGGACATGCTGGCAATTAGATCTTGGATGACCAGGCACTGCCTTAAACTCGACTCAAATAAAATCGAAGTGGTTCTGTTCGGTAATCTCTCTCCTGTCTGGTCCTCTGGTTGGTGGCCGGATGAATTGTGATGTCCCCCTATCCCAGCGACCAAGGCAAAAAATGTAGGTGTGTTAATAGATGAAAAGCTACATTTCAAACCGCAAGTCAATTGCTTCTACCTGCTCAGGATGATTAAAAAACTATTCCCTTTCCTCCCAACGGAGGCTAGAAAGACAGTAACCATGGCATTAGTCCTTTCAAAATTGGATTACTGCAACGGTATTTATGTTAACATGCAGAAAAAATACCTCACCAACCTACAGATGGTGCAGAATGCAGCTGCCAGGCTTCCTTCTGGGACCTCTAAATCCATTTTGGTGGCCAAAGAAATTCAGAAATTGCACTGGCTTCCAGTAAGAAGCCACATCAAATTTGAGGCTCTGTGTATAGCCTACAAGGCTTTACATAATACTGGCCTTGAGTTTCTGAAGCACTCCTTTCAGAGATACATTCCTGGCAGACAGCTACGCTCGCTAGGGGTGAATCTCATGACGACTCCCAGAATCCAGAAAGCCAGTTGGGGAGGTAGAAGCTTTGTTGTTGGAACTACAAGGCTCTGGAACAATCTGCCCTCCCACATCAGAGCTTTGCCCACGGTCACCTCCTTCAGAAAAGAGTTAAAAACCTAGCTCTTTAACAACTAAGCTCCTTTCCTGCTCAGTAGTAGTCAGCGCCAAGACACCTCAGGGTATATGTGCGCTTTACAAATTGCTGTAACATAATATAACATTCTCAAATGTTCTGTGGAGTTTAATTGATGGTCACCGTTTAGTTTTAATCAGATTCTTTTTAGACTCAGAGGGGTACAGACCTCTTTGCTATATTTCTGTTATGTGGCTTTATGCTATTCAATATTCCTGATTTTGGAGAATTTCTACAAAAGTATCTACAATGCTGATACCTTCCTGCTTTACTGGATCTAATTAGGGTTTCCCCACTTAATGCTACTTAGTTCAGGTTTAATTTAGGTAATTTAGATTTACTCATGTATATGCAAGAGTAACAGAAATCATGTACTGATCATCAGATTTTGGTCCCTATTTTCTGCATTGCTATTAGTGAATTCCTTGTATGTTTTATGCTGTTGAGACATACTTTGTCAGATGATTTGGATTGCTAGTAGTGATTCTTGAGACTTGTATACATCAGTTTGGCTTTGAATTTGTAATAAACCTACATTTAATCCCATTTATTGACTTTTGGGTCCTCACTGTGTAGCCAAATGGCTACACTGGAAATTGAACTCTTAGATGACGTTACATCCTCTTTATTTCGTGGGCATCTAAAAAGGTCTATCGCAGGGAAATTTTGATATTCGGCTCAGTCCCTTAGCATTTCACAGTGCAACCTTGCTGCTAAAAGTTGCTCACTGAGAGAAACAGAGTGAGGTTTGCAGGGATCACTGAAAATATATTTGCGTTGTTCATTGCTCAGTCATCTTTATTCATGATGCTGTCCTTTGTGTTTGTGTTTTTGAAGGTTTTGGATAGTCTGTGCCATATATGAATTCACGCATACTAGTGGTTACCAAATGTCATGGCATAAATGATGTTTAGTACCATTTTTAACTTGTCTGGCACTTTATAATTGTTTTTACAATATGATTATGTACTCAATATTTATCCATATTCTATTTAGACCATCCTATTGCATCTACCAAGTGAAGCTCGCAGACGCACAGATGCCCATTTGGTCCGTGTAATTTTACAGAATTAAATGCAACTAGATACATGTATACATATGTTCCAATGAGACTCAGGGTCGTGTATGTAGTTCATAAAGTTATTGGTATATTGGAATTAATTTCCTGGTGTGCATCCTTACATAGTCTCATTCTGAACATTACAGGATGATTGTTATACAATACGTACATACAAATCCCACCCATAAACAAAAAATACATTAAAAGCCATACAAAATATATATGAAAATCCATAAATAAAGAAATATTTAAATAAGGACAATTCTGAGAAATTATTTCAAGAGGATGAGTGTTGGTGGCTGATGGCGTGTGATTGATTGTTATCCATAGGTAGTATCGTATTCGAGAAATAGGGTTAAAGTGAATGACTTACTCAGTGGGTGCTTACAAGCTCCAAATCAATCTGTAATGTTGGACTTTAAGTAGGGTTAGTTGATTGACTATTTGTACAGAAAATGAGAACATGGATCTTCTTTATCTAGGTTATATCAGCCTACTTTTGTAGGTCTCGATTACAAACAGCTTTAAGTGTCTGTAGGGAGACCTATTATTTCCATAACATAAACTTAGATTGGGCTTTGGGTCAGCACTTTTCTCACAACTGGATGGCTTTCTTGGCTCTCTCAGTTGCCTGCTTTTGATTCTATGACTTCCCTCCCTATTCTTGTGCTTGTCCTTCCGAGGAGCATTCCAGTCTCACAACTTTCTGATTGGAGAGCTGTATCCTTCCACTGCATACTCTAGGAGACTGTGTTTAAATTTCTTTTTCAATTGGGCACTTATCGGAGTGCATGTGTTTCTTTGCTCTCTACCCCATTTTCATCCACTTTCCTTTGCATGCTCCTTTCACTTACCCCACTTCCTGATGCACTGGCACCTATCCCCAATGCTCCCCACCCACCTAGTCCAGCTCCCCTTGTTAGTTGTACTTTTTTTTTTTTACAAGGGCCAGGCAGTTGCAATGTGCTGCCAGGTGAGTTGTTTCCTTTTGTGCTTCATACACACTTCTTTTTAACATTTTATTTTACATTTTAATTTACTGTTTTAACCTGGATGTTTTTTATAATTGACCGGTAAATTAAAAATGACAGCCATGCGTCATGACCCAAGTGTAGACTTTGGTGGTCATCTTCAAATGGGTTTTCTGTAACAGCAATCAACAACAACGAGATTAAGTTGCATTTTACTCCCACAATCAGTGATGAATCTGTAAATTTCCTTGCTGTACAAGTGTATATTTTAAATGACAAAATTGAAACCAGGGTTCACCATAAAGAGACTGCAGGCAATTCATTACTGCATGCAAGCAGCGCCCACCCCAGGCACTTGGTTGAAAGCATCCCCTACGGGGAAATGCTAAGATTAAGAAGAATCTGTAGCAACAGTGAGGATCTTAAAGCTGCCCAACTAGCAAGTAAATCAAGATTTTTAGAACGAGGCTACTCACTCTAAGCAATAAATGGGGCAATCACTATGTCCATGACACTAGGGAGGGCAGAGCTGCTTAGGGAGAAACAAAGTAAGCCTACGGGTGACTCCGGCCGGCCCACAGGCATCAATTACCCCAGAAAAGATAAACAAGCAGCCAATGAATTTAGAATAATCCTAGGCTTTAGCAAACAGGAGCAAAGCCTGAGGAATATAATAAAACGTAATTGGCCCCTAGTGCTCAGTGATCCAGTGGTTGGACAAGGTTTACCCAAAAATGTAGCAATCACTCATAGCAGGGGACCCTCTATGAGATAAAGACTTGTCAAAACCAGCCCTGAGGTGATTGAGGGAACAAGCTGGCTGATGCAACACAAGGGCTTTTACAAACGCAAAACTTGCAAAGCCTGCCAACAGGGTCGAACAAAACAACTTTCATGGCCCCGTTTGGCAACAAGGAACGTAAAATCACTAAAATCCTGACATGCAAAACAGGCCACGTTGTTTATGTGTTTGAGTGCCTGTGTACTTTACAATACATAGGCAGTACCAAACTACAAGCATATAAAAGACTACTCCAACACATGAGAGCAATAACCAACCAAGACAACACATACCTGTGGCACGTCATTTTAAGGACTACCATAACTCAAATGTACAAGTTCTCAAATATTACCTCATTGACGCTGTGCCACCGAGTAGAAGAGGGGGCGACAGGGAAAATAATCTACGCAAATTGGAAACACGCTATATTTTAGAGTTAGATTCTAAACACCCAGGTGGCCTTAACATATCAGAAGATCTCTATACTTGCCTCTAGAAATTGATAGTAAAACAATGCTGTCGTAGAACAATCAATACTCTACATCCAGTCTGATGAATAATTATATCAATAATTGTGGGATACGTAAGGACACCTATACATAGTGTAGATAATCCTACACTGAGACATTACGGCAGGAATGCTTGGTTCACAGATCTGATATCTTAGAGTGATAGATCTGATAGACTGCAATATAGGCAGCAAAATGAGTTAACGATGGTGGTAATCAGATATTTCTACAAATATTAAGCAAGGAACAAATGAGCAGATAAGCTGCCAAAATCCAACAAAAAAGAGAAAGAAAAAATCATTGTTATATCATGTTTTTATTCAAGAATAATGAGTTCAACAAATAACCATATTTCAGCACTTGAGCACTTCAAAATAAGGTTAGGGGTGAAAATAGTATATGCACTTTACAGCATAAAGATTTTAGCACTTGCATTTTATGCGGTTGTTATGTATACATAGGAAAACAAACATGCCATAGGGGCAGTTGAAATTCATCATGATGTATTTAAGTTATGGTCGATAACAATGACATCATGTGTGTTCAATATACATCAATCTGTATGGCTATTTAAAGTCTGATTGAATTGATTTAATTTACAAGATAGCCCCAGCCTCAATTTATACTATATTCTCCTATATTCATACTTTTAAATTTTTATGCTTTTAGGCTTTTATAAATATGGCGTAAAACAAGTAATGAATTAAGCAAGGACAAACAATGTAAACTGTTTCTTCTATGTCTATGCCTGCGTTTTTTTGCACCCTGCACATGTCACTTTAAAAAGGTCAAACTGATGCCGCGGCGTTTGTCATGTGATCAAGGCTCGCAAGAGCCAAAACGCGTAATGGCTGCATTCAAATAAAATAGAATTACTGCACCTATTTTGTGGTCCGTGCCCGTCTGTGAGAGGAACGAAAAAGAAGCAACTGAGTTTTGGATATATATATATTTTATTTATTTATATATACACACATATATATATTACCTACTGGCAGTCAGCAGTAGATAGTAAGGATGTAGTTTCCATAGGAAGAGTGTTTCTTCATTTATCAACAACTTTGGCGTCGTTTGACGAATCTTCGTGAAATTTTCAAAACTAGTTTGACGCTCACTTCAGCTGCTGTCTTACAATTTTCAGGGTGATCCGTCAGGCGAGGGTCAAGAAATAGAGGGGGTCCAAAATGCTTTTTCTCCATGTTAATTTCCATAGGCATATTTAGAGTCGGCTACAGCCTGAACTCCTGAACGGAATTACACCAAATTTGGCAGAACGGTTGCTCTTGGTCCAGAAAGTGCCCATTTTCTTAAATGGTGGAAATCCGTTCAGTAGTTGCTGAGAATTCAAAGATATTCCCAGTTGAATATATGGGGACACGGTGGATTCGCGACCCCGCCCGATCACGTCCTGAGATCTGATTGGCTGCCAACACTTCAAACCAGGAAGTGTTGGCAGCCATCTTGTGACTTGGTTGAACTGAGTGAAAAGAAAAAACGTAAAAAGAAAGAAAAGGGGGCAGGGTGAAAACACCCTGACCCCCTAGGCCTCTTGGGGGGGTACCCCCCCCCCCCCACCCAGGGCCAAAACTGTTTTTTTATTTTCATCAGGAGTTGCGTTGGTCTCCCGTGCTTCGTTAAATCAAGGCCCCCTGGTGGGCCAGGTCCCGGGGTCAGTTTATGTGGTAATGCGAGGGGTGCCTATGTGGCTGCCCCTGCATCCTGGAGACCAACACCTCCCCGGGGCAGGCATAATTAAAGAGGTGCGGGCCTGCATGGCCCCCACAGCACCGAGACCGCCACCTCCCCGGGGCTAAGTGTTAAAAAAGTGCGGGGAGGGCCTATGGCCTCCCCCGCAGCCCCGGGGACCGCCACGTCCCCAGGGCTAATGTATTGGGTGTCTTGAAGACCCCCCTGCCCCGGGGACTATCCCCTACATGGAGCTTTTACAATTTCATGTACGGGGGCCTCTCAGCCCAAACTGCATTGTAAAGAAATGAGGGGGTGCGTGGCCCTCCTCCCGGCCGTTCTCAGCCCCAGGGATTGCCTCCTGCATGGGGCAGGCCCCTACTCAAGGAAGGAGGGGTGCCGCGTGACCCCCCTCCTGAAGCCGTACATGGCCCTGGGGACCGCCACCCCCCAGGGCCGGTTCAAGCAATGTCGCAGGGTACCTACCCCCGGACTATGCGGTTTGCTATGGCCTGCAATAAGAAACAGTGGGCCGCTTTGAGCAAGCAAGAAGATTTTGCTCTTGCTTGCTCAAAGCAGAGCACACTTTTCTTTTTACACACAGGGGGCTGCATGTCAGCAGCTCCCTGTGTGTAAAAAAGCACTGCTGGCTCCCGCAGGAGGCGGGTAGCCAGCGGAACCGCAGGGGTCTTTAGGCTCCTCCCACAGTCCCCAACTGTAAAATGTGGGTGCCCTGGGCACCCACACTACAGGTTGGACCCCGGGGGAGGCGGTCCCCGTGGCCAACATCAGTCCGGGGGTGGGCCGCACGGCCCCCTTCTATTTAAAAAATATATATGTTTATAAAAAGGGGCAGGCACCGGGGGATGGTGTCCCCGGGGCCAAAAATGGCCAAGGGAAGGGGGGGGACACAGCCCCCGCCCTTACAATTTTTAAAAAATAAAATAAAAAAGAAAACCTCCAGCAAGTCGCCAGAGGCAATGCCCCCTTCACCACCACTCTGCAAACGCACCTCCTGGTGCAGTGGTGGTTGGGGATGACATCCCCAATGATGTTGAGGGTCCATGAACCCCTTCTGTTACCTCCAGTAACTCCCAGACAGCGAGATTCCTGATAGGACTTGGAGGCCACAACCCCTTACTCCACCACTCTGCAAATGTGCCTCCTGGCTTGCTGCTCTTTAGGGAATGAATTCCACTGTACTCCTGAGGGCCTTGGGAGTAAAGTGGACTTCTTCCCCCAACCTGCAGTGCACCAGGAAGCGCGTTTGCGCAGTGGTGGAGGAAGGGGGCATGGCCTCTGACAACTTCTCATCAATCCAGCTGAGTGAGTCATTCTGGAGGTAACAGGAGGGCTAACTGGCCCTCAAGAAACCTCAATAGCCAAGGAGACTTTATACCCTACTAGTAGTGCACCAGGAGGTGCATTTGAACAGTGGTGGAGAAAGGGGGCGTGGCCTCCTGTACCCTCTCAGCAATCCTGCTGTGTGGGACTTACTGGAGTTAACAGGAGGGGTAGTTGGCCCCCAAGGGCCAACTACCCCTCCTGTTATCTGCAATAAGTCCCACACAGCCGCACAGCTTCGGAGGCCACACTCCTTTCTCCACCACTCTGCAAACACGGCTCCAGGTGCACTACTGGTTTGGAGATGAAGTCCACTTTACTCCTGAGGGACCTTTGGGGCCAAGAAGCCCTCTTGATAGCTCCTGTAAGTCCTACATAGCAGGATTCCTGTGTGCTGGTCGGAGGCCCAGCCCCCTTTCTCTACCACTCTGTAAACGCAACTACTAGTTAAAAAACCTTAGAAATTCACTGAAAAAAACAAAGGTTACAGGGATGTAATAGTTAGGAATTAGCATTTAAAAAACCTTAGAAATTCACTGAAAAAAAACAAAGGTTACAGGGACATTATAGTTAGAAAATGGAAGTTATAGTTAAGCTAACATTTCACTCATACAAAACCAGAAAAACTCAGCCGTTATAGTTAGTGAGCTAACTATAACTTGCGCCCATACAATGCACTGCTTATGACCTCACATATTACATAACTTATGACATGGTCAGTGACATCTCAAATGACATCTCAGTTCTCAGTGCACTTTTTGCAAGAACATTTTCTAAGTCCCAAGTTTTGTATTTGGGCTATCTGGGCACCTTTAGCACCTCTTCCAATAGTCTAGGACGGGAGAGCCACCACTTGGAGAGTCAGGACTCACTCAGGCTGGGTCTAGGTATGGGTGCAAGATGGTTGGAGCATTTTCTGTCCCTGAGGCTCTGATCAGGCCAGCCAACTAGCCCTTGGAGTCACTCTGGAAGTCTTTGGTTCAAGCAGGAAAGCAGGTCTTAAGCAACAGGGCAGTCCTCTGAGGGCACAGTGCAGGCCTCAGGCAGCAGGAACTTGCGTTTGCCCAACATGTGAACTTACTGACGTGTTTGTAACGGAATGAAATTGCTGAGAACCAAATTGATGATATTACCAAAATGAGTTGTAAAAAAGCTTTTTTGCCCTGATGAAGCCCTACAAGGGAGGAAACGTGTTGGCTGGGTCTGCCGAAAAAATTATTGAAAACTGCATTATAATGAATGTTTTGAAAAAAATTCCAATGTTTGGAGAATAATTCCCAGCAGAAGGAAAAACTATACTTATGAAGTTTGGATCTAAAGTGATTACAGCTATATACAAAAATCATTAATATATGAACAGAGAATATATTGACCTCCTAACAAAAAGAGTTCTGGATTTATTGTTGAGTTTTGTTAGAAGTCAAAACTGTGGGCACAAGATACGTGGAAATTTTGGGAATTTGACTGTTGCAGTTTGAATGGATCACTACTGCAATTGTTTTGAATTTCAAAGAAGAATTAGATTGATTGTGTAGGGAAGGGGTCATTGAGCCCATTGAAGCTTCTGAATTGTTCAGCCCCATTGTTTTGCACAGAAATTCCAATTGGAATCTATGTTTGTGTGTGGACTTGAGGGACCTGAATGAGTGTATCTGGATAGACAGACATTAGTTTCCCAGGATGAATGAAATGTTGATGAATGTAAGCGGAGCTAAGTATTTTTCCACATTGGATTTGTCAAGTGCCTGCCATCTAGTACGATTACACCCTGACTCTAAACACATGATGTCTTTTTTAACACCAGAGGGGGCATTTCAATTTGTACGCATGCCTTTTGGTCTGGCTTTGCATCCGTAGATTTTCAGAGGATTATACAAGGTGGATTGATGGTTGGTGTTGACAAGTGCAGGTTTTGGAAGGAGGAAGTGGATATTTGGGAAACACATTGTCTTCACAAGGTGTAAAACCCAAGTTGAAGTTGGTGGAGGACATTGAGAGGGCGCCTGCACCAACGAACAAAGATCAATTGAGGTCCTTTTGAGGACTGGTGGAATACTATTCCAAGTTTGTCAAGCGTTTCTCTGAGAAGGCACATATTTTACGTGCCCTGATGAAGAAAGTGGTCAACTACGAGTGGTCTGATGATTGCCAATCTGCATTTGGTGAGATAAAGGAAGTGATCATTGCTGTGGGAGTTCTCAAACCCGTTGACCTCTAAGGATGCCTCTATAGTGTTGACAGATGCCAGTGCGTATGGTCTAGGTGGGGTCTTGATTCAGGTAGACAAAGGACGGGAAAGGGTGGTGGCATTTGCATCACGTACACTTAAAGGAGCAGAAACAACATATTCCCCCATTGAGAAGGAGGCATTAGCATGCTGGTGGGGCGTGCAGCATTTAAGGACATACGTGTGGGACACTGGATTCAAGTTGAGCACGGACCACTGACCTTTGATTGATTTTTTTCATGACCAAGGGTGAGGGTAAGGCAATTCCACGCATAGCTAAGTGGTTGTATCACCTTCAAGAGTACCGATTCAGTATAAATTATGTACCAGGTTCCAATAACACTAATGCTGATTGTCTGTCCCGTCTTCCTGTGGATGATGGTACCCAATATGAGGAAGATGAATGGATGGTGGCAGAGGTCAGTGATGTGTGTAATGGAGCTATTTGGGAGGAGGAGTGGAAGGAAGCGTTGTTGAGGGATCAGACGATGCAATTCTTAATTGTTAAGTTAAAAAATACAAAGAACATGAGTCACGGGATGAGGGCTGAATTAAGTGAGTATGTACCTGTGTGGAACGAATTATCGGTGGTGAAAGGAATTGTTAGAAGGTGTGACAGACTAGTTGTGACGGAAAGCATGCACCA
This sequence comes from Calotriton arnoldi, assembly GCA_963921515.1. Lineage (NCBI taxonomy): Eukaryota > Metazoa > Chordata > Amphibia > Caudata > Salamandridae > Calotriton > Calotriton arnoldi. The sequence goes on along the minus strand of CAWUFW010007417.1, from coordinate 348,775 downwards.
AAGATTGTTAACATTGTTACATGAAGGACATGGTGGCATATTGGCCATGAAAAGGAAAGCACGCAATGATTTTTGGTAGCCGGGTATGGGCAATCATGTTTAGAAATTTGTTAGAGATTGTGTGCCTTGCACATGTAGCGACAAAACGCATACGATTTCTGAAACACCCATTGAACTGGTGGCATTTCCCAGTAGAGTTTGGGAAAGAGTCTCCATTGACATTTGCAGTTCAATCGAGTGCCCGATATTTGAGAGTAGATTTGCTCTGGTACTGGAGGACTATTTTTCCAAAAGGCCGGAGGTCGCGTTCATGAAGGAAGTGAAAACAGCTAAAGTGATCTCATTCTGTGAAGAGATATTCAGACATGAGGGATGTACAGGAGTGATAGTCTTGGACAATGGTCCACAATTTGTTGGAGAAGAGTTTGCAACATTCCTTAAAAAATAAGTAATTCAGCACTTTAGGACCACAGTCTATAATCCTTGGGAAAATGGCTTATTGAGCGTTTCAATAGGGTGTTCGGTGAACATTCAGTTGGCTCTGGGAAATGCTTTGAATTGGAAAAAAGAAGTGAGGAACATGTTATGGAGCTACCGAACCACACCTCATTCCAGAACTGGGGAAACTCCATTTATGATAGGAGGGCGCTCACAGAAAGAATGGAAGAGTATCAGGGTCGGTACAATGAAAGTTTAGGGGGGGGAAATTTTTTGGAAGGTAAATGGGTGAGAGCACGTGTTGGGGGCATGTCAGGAAAGGTTGCTCTAAATGGTCTAATCCCCAGAAAGTGTGTGAAATAAAGGCGGTACGGTGAATTTGGAAGATGGAAAGTGGTGGAACACAAGGAAGTTGACAAAGTGTTATACCACAGAATCAAGTGTGTGGAACGAGAAGGATAGATTTGTTAAAGAATAAACAGTGGATAGTCAGGCACTGAAGGTTCCTTTTCAGATGAAGTCTCCTTGTCAGGAGAAGGAGAGGGAGGTTCGGATGAGGAGAAGGCCAAGGAAGTTGGATGACTATGTGTGTGATTGAAGGAAGGTAATTCTTCCTCAAATCTTCCTTTGTTCATTGCTGTAGGTACAATAATATTGGTGTTCTTTTTCTTCTTCTGTATTCTCAGTAATTGCTATGCACATTAGAATTACTGTTTTCCATGATGCCAATTGGGATTGTGTTTATAAGTACAGTTGTTTGTGTAATTATAACTAAGCATTGTTCTTCTATGATGTTTGAAATATTGTTATCCATATAATCTTTAGTTTAAGCTTTTTTTGTTTATTGTATTAAGGGGGTGTTGTATAGTGCACTCTATGGTCCAGGACTTTCTTAGATGGAAACTTTTTATGGTGGGGCTGGTTGTGATGGGGTTCTAGAAATTTTGTCAGTCCTGCCTGCGGTTGCACTGTTGGACATGACTTCGCTGTTACTCATCAAATAAACACCTGTTATATTGAATAAAACCTGCTTTGAGACTCCAGATCCCACGCACTACACACCATGGCTAAATTCTAATTAAAATGTCTAATCTAACAGTGCTCAACAATATACAAAATCCAATTCTAACTAATGAGCACTCCTTGATAAGGTCCTTGCAGAGAAGAGAAGAACGTGAAACTCATCGTTTAGATAATAAGAAACAGTTCAGATGGTTCAGGCCTAGTCATAGTCACGCCGTTAAGAAAGAAAATGGCAGCCAAATGAATACAGTTAACATGAGCACATACATAGATTATAGTTCGATTATATAAACATGGCTTTCATTACAGGTAATACAGTCACCCACTAGCATTTTGATTAATACAGTGCACACAATAAAGCTTCGAAGCTGGCAAAGAAATGTTAAAAAGTGTCCGCATCAGATGACTTATATTAAAGTTCAGAGACGTAGGTACAAATGTTTAAGCATAAAGCTCAACACCTCCGGCAGAGGAAATTATCAGAGTGTGATACAGGTCTTCTGTCAGCGAAGTCAGGACAGGATTTGCTAAGCTGTTCTATTACTAGAGAGTAGAACGTGCTGGAATCTTCCCAACTCTCTCTTTGGACGGTCCAATCAGAAGAGGATGTTCTCTGAGAGCAGGTAGGCTCCCTAATTTTCCCACATTACATAAAGAAATGTAAGAAGGTGGTTTTTGCTATAGGTAACACAGTCACCCACTAGCATTTTGATCAGAACAGTACAAACAGGTTATAATATTCGATTACACATGCAAGTATTTAATGAATAAATGTATAGAGCACTTAATTGCACTGTTCCAACTGCATGTTTTCATTGTACAGGAATTCAAAAGGGAGACACCGAAGTCTTGCCCACAGCTCATCACACAAAAATATTCAAAGAGCATAACCCCTCATGCAGCGCACAGCAGACGGTGTCTTAGGACCCTATCACGAGTTTAAAGTACAATTACAGCAACTCCAAATAACAGCAGAGAAGGCCTATTGTATTGATGCAAACCTCAGTCAAACTCTGTCTGCCGTGATGTATGCAACTCAAGAATGAACACAAACAGTCTTCCGCCAGCCTTTAGCATATGCTTAGCATACAGCCGCTCATTGAGCAAGCTGAACCTATCTTCAGCCAGTTGGAAAAAATGATTACCTGTGGTGCGGGGCTAAAGACAACGCTGTGTTTGGCCACTTTATTAAGTTTGACGCATCTCTTTTAACATGGATTTTAATGTAGCATAACCAAATCAATTTTTTCCTGTGTGGGTCAAGTGGTAAACCTGCGACATCACAAGAAGCAGCTTGCTCCATTTTTTTCTGCAGTTTTAGACAGTGCAAACTTGGCCAGAGGTGTTGGAGAGCTTTACAAGAGCACCAGTTACATTACACAAGGACACATTCATTTCTATTTTGCATTAAGGCATGGAGAGATTTGCCCAGAATCACAGGATGTTGAGCCAACGCCAAGACTCGAACCTGGTTCTCCAGTTCCAAAGTCTGCAGTTCTGGCCATTACACTACATCCTCTCTTTGGATATGTAGTCACATGTAAATAAATGCATCCTTATAATTATTAATATGTGTGTGACTACTTACATAGCAACACTAAAGCTAGCTGAAAGCAGCTACTGAATCAAAGGTTATCTTCTATGGGCTAGTGGGGACGGAGAGATTAACAATGTGCTATCTGGAATAGCGAATAGCACAGGAGTCAATTTTCAAAATTCATTAGTCTTCTCTGCCTTGAAGATTAAAGTATGTAAACAGGATATTGTGTCATGTACTTCTTAACTCATGCTGCCTGTTAAAAAAATAGAGGTTCCCACAAAAAGGAGAATTATTCAGGAGCCATTGTACCTGTGCGGCTGAACATACAACATTCATAATTAAAATGTGTCCATGGGCAAGATTCTTGAAGCTCATTGTCAGTCAGAAAACTTTATTCGGCAACTTAATGCCATAAAAGTGCACATATAAGACAAGGAAAATACATTTACATTTCATTTGCCTTTTCCTTAGGAGAGAGTCTTATAATTAAAATGAAAAACGAACACCACATCCATGATAGCAATCAGCGGCCAAGTTTCTAGAATACTTATGATGCAAATACATCAGAGCCCTGATGAAGTGCAATGTGCATTTTAGTGCAAATACATCTTATAAAGTGCAAAATGCAATATACCGATAGAAACAATGAAAAGATTAAGAAACCCTGGAAATAAGACTCACAATTTAAAAAGAAATAACCTCTATACTGTCATTCTAAAATACAATTAGAACAAATACATCATATAAAATGCAAATGCAATGTGCTAGAAAACTAAATGATATCCGTACAGCGGGGCTTCATAACAGCTAAAAAGGACAAAAATCCTAAGTATAAAAATCCTATAAAAATTAAGAAATTAAAAGACCAATTTTTTTCTATGTCTAATGGCTCCTGTTAAAAAGCTCGCAACCCCAAAACAAACCATAGGCGAGGATAACATTTGGAGGTACAGTAAAGCTGGTCTAACTTGGGTAAAGTGACAGTCTCTGATTAATGGCAATATGAACCTTTTTCGTAAAAGCACATAATAATCACAAAAAAAGATGAAATGAAGAGTATCTTGGTCAGAGAAATTGTCACAAGGACAAGGTTTTAGAGATCCTGGTTTTGAAAATCCTTGGGGAACCGCCAAAAGCCAGGGAATCATATGCAAACGAAATCTAGTTAAGACATATCGATGGAAGGGCTTGCTAACAATGTGAAGATACGGCTGGATTTGGTTATCCAAGGATAACGTTATGTAACTTCTCACTGTAAATTTTGTCAGCTCCTTCTCTTCTCTGAGTCCCTGGCGTTTGTACAGAAATTGATATTTTACCTTTCTGATTTCGGTTTCACCCAGGGAATTTAGACTAATAAATAACTCAGGTCTTCCTAACCATTTTACCATCTCCTTTATATATTTTAGCCACGAAATACTGTAACCTTTATCCAGTGCCAAACAGTCAGTGATTATTTTCTGATTCAGATTAATAGTATAGGGTTAGCCCAAACTCTTAACCAGCGAAGGAGAGGAGCTACCGCAATTTGATCAGATATATATCCCACTCCCAGCTCTTCATGTAAAATGTAAGCGGGGTGGAATGCGGAACAGCCAAGATCTTACGTAAAAACTTATCTTCCTCACGCTGCATGTCCCTACCTTCCTTATACCCCCAAATATCACTGCCATAAGTTGCCATGGGGATACATTTCTCTTTGTATATCTTCATCAGAGCGGGAATTGGTTTAGTCCCTACTCTCTTGGCGAAATTTAGTGTGGCCCTCGTTGCCCTAATGAGAGTGTTCTTTTTTTGTGTCAGTTGTGGGCACCACGTTCCCCTATCATCAAAAAGAACCCCCAGATAAGGGAAGGTCGGGACTCTCGTTAGTTCCACCCCTTTACAATAAAATTTGCGTATCTTTTGGGGTTTTCCAGGGCCAATCGACATGGTATGAGATTTCTTAAAATTTGTAGAGAGGTCTAAGGAATCCATAAAAGTTATAAAACTATCTAAAAGTGATTGAAGTCCCACTGCGGTTCTAGCTAATAAAACAGTGTCATCCGCATATAAAAGTGCCGGGACCATTGCCTCACCAAATCTCGGGATGTCTTTGCAGCTAGCTTGTAAAAATCTCCTAGCTTATTTATATACAGTGTGAATAAGAGGGGGCCAGGATACAACCCTGGCGCACCCCTCTTTTCACATCCCAAGATGTTGTCAAACCTCCTGCACTATTATATCTCACTGCCGCCGTATTATTCTCGTGGATAGTATATAAGAAAGACACAAGTTCCGTTTCTAGTCCCATACCCTTTAAAATTGCCCATAATTTCGATCTGTTCACACAATCGAAAGCTTGTGTCAAATCCACGAATGCTAAGTATATTGGGCCTTTTTTTGCAACTGTATACTTGTTTATCACCAGGTATAAATTTAAACACTGGTCCAGAGTTCCCTTTCTTGGTCTAAAACCGTACTGTAGATCCGAAATTACATTACGTTGATCCAACCAAGCTGTCAAACGGTTAAGAACAACCTTGCCCAATATCTTTGCTGCTGCATCTAGCAGCGAAATTGGTCTATAACAAGTGGGTTCGTCCCTGATACCCTTTTTAAAAATGGGGACGATTACTGCCTTTCCCCAGGATGCTGGGTACCCATATAAGCATGCAGCATTAAAAACATTGGTCAGAATATTAGCCCAAACCTTGGGATCAGCTTTGTAAAGGCCTGCTGGGACCCCATCGGGGCCCGGGCCTTTTCTCCAGATGTAGATATGATTGCTTTTTCGACCTCTTCAACACTACAGTGAAACGCCATCCTTTTTTGCCCGGCTTCGCTATGATTTTTAGGTTCTTCTAGATTTGCGTCACTGAAGATTTGGCCGAAGTGTGAAACCCATTTTTCCGCCGGTATTACGCAATCAGTATTAGAGTTTGGGGGTTTCAGAGAGAAAAGGGCTATTGACTACTGTCCAAAATTTAGAGCTATCTTTCAGGACACTCACTTGTTGTAGAGCGTCCCATGCCTGTTCCTTTAACTGTTTCTTTCTACTCTGAGTTGCTGTCTTGTAGGCCTTTCTTTTTTCCCTAATGTTCAGTTCAGATCTGGGAATCGCTTTTAGGGCCTGAACAAGTTCCATATGGGCCGTGGAACAGGCCCCATCAAACCACCTTAAAGCCTTCGAGCGATTCTTCCCACCTGCCACCATAAGGTCAGATTGTATTTGTTTTGTCAACGTTTCAAAGGCTTTTAGGATGCGACTACCCTGCATAATATGGTCTGAGCATACATCAATTTGATGGGCACAAGTTATATATAAATTGCTTAAAAACTGATCTGGAATTATGGTATCCCACTTTAACCTGCGTGCCTGATCTTTAGTAGAAATATCTTTATTTTTTAAACAGGTGGTGGGTTCTTCAATTGTAGTAACAAAAAAAGATATGGCAACAGTGAGGGGATTGTGATCACTGAGGCCTTCCCAGATGACAATTAGATCCTCAGTAAATAAAAATAATGGAGCAGATACTAAAATATAATCAATGATACTTCGCCTTCCATTTCCTATATAAGTGGGTATTAGTGTCATACTAATATTTTGCTCCAGACAACATAAATTTTGGTCCGAAAGAATGCCTTCAAGTAAGCCACCCGAGGGTGTGAGTTCAAAATGGATAAACAAGGACATAGACTCCTCTTGGCCATGATTTATGAAACAATTTAAATAACATTGATGAACATTAAAATCTCCCAGGATCAAAACATCATAATTCATTTGTCTAGACTCTTCATACGTTTCTAGGAACTCTCTTAGATCTTGTAGGTGTTCTACCTCATGCTCTCTATGAAAGGAATTATAAAAGTTTACCACTAACACCGAACTACGGTTCTTAAAACACAATTCCACTGCCAACACATTTTGCGATTTACATTCAACCAATCTTGTCCTACAGGAAAATCTCAGTGATAACATTATGAGCAAACCTCCTCTAGCTCTCCCCATATTCGATGGGGTTGCATATTTACAATATGAGACAAACCCATCTAAGTAAAAACAATCATTTGGTTCCCATGTTTCCTGCAGAGCGATGATATGATACATAGATAAAAACTTCTCCCAGCTGGTATTCCCCCTTTTAGACCTAATTCCGGCTATGTTCCACGAGAGAACCATTTTACGTGTCTCCGGGCTATCTATAGTAGGTGGAACAATTATCGCACAGTTATTAGTTTTATCACCATGGGGCAGAGTTAGTGACATAGGAGCATTTAAGGTTGCGTTTGTTAGGGTGGCGTCCTGCCTTGTATTGCTTTCTAACCCTAGTCAGTCCTTCTCGTCCAAAGGATGTGGACTGGCTAGGGGTTGGAAGCGATTGCTCATTAATAATGTGTTATCTGTAGGATCTTCCCTAATGGGCCTACAAGGGTTCCGAGGTAATTGCCAATTCAATAGTCTAGGGTAGGGACGCTGGGTAGGAGGGTAAAAATGTTGTAAGAGGACTACTGTTATTAAGGAGTGGGGCTGTTCTTATATGCCCCACCCGTTAGCATCTTAGCCTTGTCCGGATTCCGGAAGTTTACAACTATGCAGTCTCCTCCCCCAGATTTTTTTGTTTGCTGACCTATCCAGCCCACCCTTCTGGCCATTATAACATTGCCCGCTAAACTTGGGCCATTTACAACATTTTTGGTGCACCAATAGGTAACTTTATGTATAAGGTCCTGGGTGGATTCCCTGAATTTTTCAGCAAGGGGGGGAACGTCCAATAGAACTGCCACTAGTGGTGCAGATGCGGGAGGCAAATCGATTCTACACTGGGTCGAGACTTTTACTGTGTAATCCTGTTCACCAGAACATGAGGGCAAAGAAGCCCTCTCATTTCTTTGAGACGTACACATCTGCTCTATCGTGGGGTTCTGAGCTACATGCCGCTTTCCCTTGTTCGAATTAGGATTTCTAGTTCCCCTTTTTACACCCTTGGGTCCTAAAGCAATCAAGACCGGGTCCTGTTGAGATGGGGTCAAGATCTGGGTCACATTTGCCGCCCCTCCCACCATGGGTTTTAAGACAGATGGGACCGTGTTTTTAGCATAGTTAGCGGACATATCATGCACTAGTTTCTCAACCAATTCAAGTTTGTGAATTACTGGAACTAGAAGCGCCTTTGTCATTGTCTCAAGTTTTATAAATAAAGTCTCCAAATGTTGTTCCAACTCGTCACCCTGCTGTGAAAGAATTTGTGTCCGGGTTTGTACACATGATGACCTTTTTGTAGCCTTGTTACAGGCCACACGCTTTCTCTTGGGTGGGGGTAGGTCTTGAGCCACTTCGTTCTCTTCAACCGTAACGGCCACAAATTCTGGTATTGTACAGAGATCCTTTGAAGTAGTTATTGAACATAAAGGCACACCTGTCATAGTATCGTGCGATGCCCCCAATCCATCTGCAGCGTCTACAACATCGTTGTTATCTGCGGAGTCTATTTGAGTCCCATCCCCATCTCTAGTGCGAACCTGGGCACACTTCACTGCCTCAAGTGAGAGCCTTCTTTCTGTCAGTGCAATTTCTTGTGAAATAGCGTGAGCGGCTTTTGTTAAAAAAGAATCTATTTTGCCATTCGTAAGACCCACCGTGGCCCCCCCTTGTGATGCAGGAGTTTTCCTTTTACCCATTACACACGGTTATAAACAAATACAGACAGGTGTTCCAGAAGGCCTTGAGTGCCCTGTCGTCAAGGTCTTTGATTATCCCTACAGTTGACAGTAGACTAGTAGACTAGACTAGTCAATACAATTTAGTACCTTGGTTTTAGCTAGTTTCTCCGTCCTCTCAATCTTTTCATTCCTTCCAGTGTAAGTTTCGGGACAAATAGACAAACCGGATAATAACAGCCAAGGGGGTTGGCCCAGCCCAGCCTCCTTCGGGCTCTGACGGGCGCAGATGGGCCCGCCCTTGGCCCGGGCTTTGCCCGGGCACGTCCGCGCGCGTCCCACGGCGCAGGCGTACTGCGCGCCTCTTAACGCGCCTCCTGGCGCGGGTAGAGCGTCACTGTGTGCGCGGGCTCAGGGGTTCTGGGGGCTGTAGTTCCGACGGCGGTCTGCACGGTGCCGTTCCCCTCATGGCAAGTAGACCAGGAAGATGTGCAGAATGGCCGTTCCCCTCACGGCAGCGGTGATTTTCTGAATGCCTTAGGCTGGCATCCCGCGGCGCAGAAGTACTGCGCGCCTCTTAACCCGCCTCCTGGCCTGGGTAGAGCGTCACTGTGTGCGTGGGCTCAGGGGATTCTGGGGGCTGTAGTTCCGACGGTGGTCTGCACGGTGCCGTTCTCCTCACGGCAAGCAGACCGGGAGATGTGCAGAATGGCCGTTCCCCTCACGGCAGCGGTGATTTTCTGAATGCCTCATTGAGTTATCATGTTCTTTTCAAACAGGCTCACACTCAGGAATGTGCAAAAGGCCCCAGAGCAGGGGTTCCAGGAAGGCTGGTGCCATACAAGATTTTCAGGATATCCACTCTCTAGCCATATGGGTTATTTTTAGATCCACTGTATGTAAATGTGTTTTCTGTGGATATCATGAAAATCTGAACCTGAGACGGCTGGCCAAACACACATGCGCACTTAGAAGTGCACATAGCACTTCTCCTCCCCCCATGCCTCGGCCCTGTCCCTCCCTGAAAACGCTGGCTCTAAGCAGGCGAATAAAAAAAAAATGATGATAGAACATTGTTTTATTTTTCACCTGCTGGCTCTGAGCCAGTGGGGCGATGATCCTCCGCCATTACGGAGGAGCCACCCCTGGAGTAGGTTATAAAGCGTACTGAGGCAAATATAACTGCACTTTTCGTTTTTTTATATTCTCACTCGAAAGTACCTAAATACACTACCAGGACCGGTCCTTCTAATGCACCTCTACTCACAAAGATACTGTTTGTCTGGTTCTGTCACGGTTTACCCACGCTATAAGGACCGACCCGGGGAGAGAGAGATACACACACACACACACATACGCATGCACGCACGCAGGCACGCACACACACACACTGCCTTTTTCTGTAATTAAAACCATGAAAGACGACTGGTTTGTTGCACTGGATTGAAATCGTTGCTGGTGACATTTTGCTTTGCTGTGCACAGCATAATATTTTTGACCCACTGATTCAGTCAGTGATTGTATGTCATTGCCTTGTTTCTTTTGTAGGCGACTTAAGGTTTAACAAACTGTTGGAAAACGAGGCAGCATCTGTGAGGCCTGCACAAATAACATGTCTACATTTGTCCTTCACTGGGAACCAAACACCCAATTGTAGCGCCTGACTCTCAGAGGGTAGCGTTGCAGAGCAGTCTGAGGCTTACTCAAGGGAGGTGGTGTGGGCTAGTAATCGCCATTTGCAGGTGCGCAGAAATAACACGCAATAATTGATTGTCCAGTCTGTACTTTGCTTTATAAAAGTAAGAGTACATTTATTAAACACACACACTACTCAATACTATGCACCAATTTACAAATATACATAAGCTGTTGGAATTACTTTGTGACATTGCGTAACATCTCCACCCCTCCCAAAAGGGGGGGTGGGGTCTAGTACCACCACTCCCATGTATGCACATCATCTTCCCCCTAATGCAGTTAGTTGAACATAACCTGGAGCGAGGGCCTTGCGCACTGGCACCATCCCAGTGGCGACCCACCCCATTACCTCAACACGCATTAAAAGTAGGTCCACCTGCCCTAGTGACACATATCCCTGACTGAGCATCTTATATTGACCATACAGTATGCACCCCTACATATTCGGGGCTAACAGTCTGGGTTTTTCCTCACTTAAGCGCAGCAGCAAGAATACATGTTTACGCATTACCTTAGAATGACAGTACTCATCACATTTGTTGGACATTAGAATGCGTTGCAATTACAGCCCCTAAAGGCATCACAGATAAAATCACAGGATTACGCATGTACAGCCAGACACCCTAGCAGGAATGTCTGGCAACATAACCCCACTTTGCTTATGACATCACCTTACACAGGTACTTCACATTACATATGTGATCTTCAGTCCCTCTAAAAAGGAATAACCCTTAATAAATGCAGTTCTGGTGCAATTACACCTCTTCACCTCCACAGGATGCCCTTCTCCAAACATCCCCACCTCAGCCTTTCACTCCGTGAAACACTTCTCAATACACCCTCAGCTGTAGAACAAACGTTCCAACCTAGAAGGTGTTAAATGCACGCTGAGCCCTTGAGGGGTTATTCTTTTAAAATCCCTATGAGACTTAGGGTGGGACTTATCTTCGTGCTGGGGGGAGACTGCGCTTCTCCAGCAGCTCCCCCAGCACCCTTTCACCAAGTTGGCGGTGACCCCGTGCTCCTGGGGCCACTGCAAGCACCAAAACGACAGATTTCCAAATGCCTGGCAAGGCATTATGGGGCGCTTCGTGCTCCCTTGCCACGCATATGGAATGAGCGGCTTTCCCGCTGTGCCGGGGAGAGCCGCGATCGCGCTGGCGGCCTCCGCCGCATCCTTTCCTTGGTGGGAGGGCCCGGTCCCACCCAGACCCCCAGGTGAGTAACGGCTCGGGAGCCCACCCCCGGCCGCCTTTTCCCAAATTTCGGGGCCCGGTCCCACCCGGGCCCCGCCGCACTCTCATTCCCTTTCGGGGTCCCGATCCCACCCGGGACCCGCCAGAGGCCTGTCCGGTGGAGGGCAGCCTGGGAGCCCACCCTCGGCTGCCCCCGCCGGCTCCCGCGTGGCCAGCACCCACGTGTGCTGCCGCGGGAGCCGGCTGGGATCTTCTGGTCTGCCCGCTCCAGCGGGCAGACGCGTCTTCTCCCTCCGGTCCGGCTGGACCGGGGGAGTGCGGCGGCACTCCCCAGCCCCCTCATTCCTTCCGGGGCCCGGGATGGGGTCCCGGCCCCAGGGCCACCTTTACGGGGCGCGATGGCGCCCCCCCGCTTTGCTTCGGGGCCTGGGGATGGGGTCCTGGGCCCCTCCTCCTCGCGGGGAGTGCGACGGCGCTCCCCATCAATTCTTCTTCGGCGGGGGCCAGGGTGGGCTCCTGGCCCCCTCAGGGGGGGTATCTTCATGGGGAGCGCAACGGCGCTCCGCGACTTTACTTTGGGGCCCGGAGATGGGGTCCCGGGCCCCTTGGGCTCATTTTCGCGGGGAACGCGGACGGCGCTCCCCGCCCGCCTCCTTCTCATCACTGGGGCAATTTCACGGGGTGCGCGATGGCGCCCGACTTTGCCTCTTCCGGGGGCAGTCCCCGGGCCTGACCCACTCCTGGGGGCATGATTGCGACCGGTGGCAGAGCCCCACGCGCTTCGTCATCGGTCCCAGGCGGGGTCAAAGGTCGCCTACCTTCTGGGGGCATATCTCGGCCCCCTGGAGTCCGATTTCCTCCATTTTTGCGTCCTCTCTGCTCCTGGTGGCGCCCCCCATCCACTGGGAGCACTTTCCCTCACCCTCTGGGTCTCTGAGAGGGGGGATTCAGCAGGGAGCGGTCTTCACTGGCTCCCTGCCCCAGCCTTTCGCCTGGCTCTCCTCCTGGGCCTCTCTTCTCCCTGCGCAGAGGCCCCTGCTTCTGCGCACCGGTCCTGGGCTCTTCTTCTGGTGCTGGTAGGGGCCTGGGGGGCAGTCAGGGGTTCCTCCTTCCAACTGCCCATGACCAGGCTCCAGCACCTTCCGCCTCAGCAGACCACACCCCAGAGAGACCTCTCTTCCTCTTCCAGTACTTTTAAAAGTTGAGTAGGGGCTGGCAGGAAGTCTCTGTTTGTCCTATCAAACAGCGCCACATCACTTCCCTGCCCCTGCTCCCTCCTCCTTGTCCAGCCTCTGGGTTTGTTCAAAATGGCTTCGTCCAGGGTCTCTGGCCACATGGTCTCTGAAACATGAGCCCTTCCCTCCTCGCTGCCTTCCCTCCTTGGTGCAGCCTGGTGCCTGGCACCCAGTGATGGCTGCTGATGGATAAGCCTGTAGCCCCACCCATCTTCTCTTCATGGAGAGGAGGCCTTAGCTTGTGGAAGAAAGGTTATCAATCCATCCAGCTGAGGTCAGCCCTCAGCCTGGCCCTGGTTATGACTGACTCAGAGAAATGTGACATTTCTGGATGACCCAAAAGCAGTACAAATATGACTTTGGACTCTGCAGAATACTCCTTTTCACATCCGCTACAGTGGACTTTAGTGCGTGTCTGGATTCTGTAGGCCTTATGAAAGTTAATCTAGCACATGGGCTCCACATCCCCATAGGGGAGTAATGAAGTGAAAAACACAGTAAAAGACACTGACTTTCCCTGGCATGTTCCTTCCCAGTGTATAAGGCCTATTCCATGTCACCACCCACTTCTGCATAAGTCCTGCCACACCATTCACTTTGTAACTGCTCCTGGACTGCGCACGCCAGGAATCTCCCCTGCGCAGCCCCTACACGTGTGCACACGCATGTACACAGGTGTCTGCATGTAACCAGCCCGGTGCCCCTTACTCCAGCTGCTGCACAGCGGCCTAGTCAAGCTAGGGGGACACCAGTAAAATCCACATGCAGTCTCTTTCATCATGAGTTCACTGTGGATGAGTCCCAATTTATGAGGCTCTCCCACAGTAAAAGCTCAACACATAGGTGCTCAAAAAGCTAAAAATCCGGGCGGCCCATAGTGTCAGAACCACCTTTTAACACACGCCGCGCCCAGCTGGATTCCTACAGGGAAGAAGTAGCCACTCTACATGGGTATTCTTCCCGTAGTCAGCGATAACTAGTTATAAGGGGTTCTGACCAGACCCCCTTACTCACCAGTTATCCGCTCAGACCACCTACTCCTCCCATCCATGAAATCTCCACCCATGACAGGGATCCCAGACTACCCTAAGAACCCTCCGGGCTCTAGGTTAGATACCTCTAGATCACTCATGGTCTACATGGACTTGGCCTCACTATGCCCACCTTTGCCCTTGGGCATGCAACACTATGCCTACTCCTTCTCTGGACAAGGGTCCAGTGCCTCAGCACCGATGCAGTCTTCTGGGATAGGTCTACATCCCATCCCCTGGGTCGCTAGCTGGTCTCCCTTCTGGAGTTTGTTCCAACCAGTACCCTCTCTCCATTTGGTCCTTGCACCCCAAAGATGCAACCTCTCTGGACCCTCACCCTCAGCCTGCCGCTGAGGTCATTCTGCTGCCACCACCCTTTCGGATGACTGGCTTCCCTAAAGAAAGCACAGCCACTTGTGCTTTTCCCACACAGAAAAGCACCCTTTGGCCACTGGCCTGGCTCCCTGATAGGTCCTCAGACCGGCCTCACTACCACACTGGCAGTGCCAGGGAGGAACACTGAGGGTGCCTCGTCAGACATCCTACAGCTCATTCCCCCCGTCAGTAGCTCCACACGGAAACTACCCCGGGAACCTAGACCCCTTCTTTGTTCTCCGCTGCGAGAACAGGGCCTATGCACCCTTCCCTCTGAGAGGCGCGCTCTCCTCCCGGAGTACCCTTAGAAAGCCTGTGGGCCCCGAGTTAGCTAGACCCAGGCCCACCTCTCATGGCTCTCCCCGGTCTCCCAGCAGCGCCTTGGGAGACCGCCCAGGGACCTACATGGTCCCTGGATGGCCTGCACCACCCCTTATGAAGAGCAGGGTCCCTTCCCTAAGATAGGCCCCACCTGCCTTCAGGGTAGTACTACCACACCAAGCCAGGGACCCTAAAGATCCCGGCTAGGCCTGCACCACCCCTTTGCGAAACACAGGGTCCCATCACTTAAGATAGGCCCCACCTGTGTTCAGGGTGGTACTACCTTGCAGAAGTCCACCTCCTGCATCGAGCTGGGGAACACCCTCATGCTTCCGGTCCTGGGATACAAGTCCCCTAGGACCTACCTGACTGGTCGCCTGGCCAGGCATCGCCCCAGCCACCACCTCAGGCTCACCACACAAGCTCCAGGGTGACATACAAGCTCGAGCACTGCCCCACCTTTGGGGCCACCCATCGCCATGGGCCACCCCGGGGTAACCACTCACCGGACCCTGAAACCTCAGGGTCCACCCCTAACCCCTCACCTGGAAACCAGGGAGTACATCACCCCCACTCAGATCTCGACTGGGTCAGTTACCTCGCCCACCTAGTGTACCTAGGGGCTACCACTACACACCATCACTCAAGAACTACCCTCCTTTGGGGCCACCCACTACCAGGGGCCACCCCTGGGTCGCTCACCTCCCCACCAGTTAACCTGGGGGCCTGCCGGACACCCAACTCTACCACACCCTCTTCCCACCGTGGGAAAAGTTCCTGGGGGTCCCCCACCATGGGAACCCCTGGGGCATTACTACCCGGGGTAAAGAAACCTCCTGCCCCACCCTTCCAGTGGTTTTGGCCTGCGCCAATGGCAAGTAAACTTTCAGCGGGTGAAGGATACCTGGGGCCCCTTCTGTGGAAACCCTCCCTGCCCTTAAAAAGCGCGGGAATCTCCCAGGACCCCCTCTCTCTCCTGTCCCCCACAAAGGTCAATCCACCCCTACACCCCCACCTGTGATGTAGGTATCAGTTGCTGTCCCTATCTCTTGAGGAGACACCCTCCTCATGCAGGTGTAGTGCGTGTAGTGTTAGGGTTCAAAGGTGTACAATATGGCTTAGAACATTTGTATGCAACAATTTCCTGGAAAGCACCATCCCGCTAGCACATGATAATCAACATAGCGCGGTCATATCAATACAGTTCACATTTAAAACCATAATCTCTTCCCATGACACATATGTGCGCGGGGCTTTCCTTTCCCATACTTTTAGTTCACCTAACCAAAACTTTGAACCCTTCTCAGAGCCTTGCGCTCTTCCATTTGCTCATTACTGCATAGGTAATGTGTGGCAAAACTGGACTTATCAAATGCTATAAATGCGCACCAGAATGGGATACTATGTTTCCCGCCGCTAGACACCAATGTTGGAAAACGAGGCAGCATCTGTGAGGCCTGCACAAATAACATGACTACATTTGTCCTTCACTGGGAACCAAACACCCAATTGTAGCGCCTGACTCTCAGAGGGTAGCGTTGCAGAGCAGTCTGAGGCTTACTCAAGGGAGGTGGTGTGGGCTAGTAATCGCCATTTGCAGGTGCGCAGAAATAACACTCAATAATTGATTGTCCAGTCTGTACTTTGCTTTATAAAAGTAAGAGTACATTTATTAAACACACACACTACTCAATACTATGCACCAATTTACAAATATACACATGCTGTTGGAATTACTTTGTGACATTGCGTAACATCTCCCAAAAGGGGGTGTGGGGTCTAGTACCACCACTCCCATGTATGCACATCATCTTGCCCCCTAATGCAGTTAGTTGAACATAACCTGGAGTGAGGGCCTTGCGCACTGGCACCATCCCAGTGGCGACCCACCCCATTACCTCAACACGCATTAAAAGTAGGTTCACCTGCCCTAGTGACACATAACCCTGACTGAGCATCTTATATTGACCATACAGTAGGCACCCCTACATATTCGGGGCTAACAGTCTGGGTTGTTCCTCACTTAAGCGCAGCAGCAAGAATACATGTTTACGCATTACCTTAGAATGACAGTACTCATCACATTTGTTGGACATTAGAAAGCGTTTCAATTACAGCCCCTAAAGGCATCACAGATGAAATCACAGGATTACGCATATACAGCCAGACACCCTAGCAGGAATGTCTGGCAACATAACCCCACTTTGCTTATGACATCACCTTACACAGGTACTTCACATTACATATGTGATCTTCAGTCCCTCGAAAAAAGAATAACCCTTAGTAAATGCAGTTCTGGTGCAATTACACCTCTTCACCTCCACAGGATGCCCTTCTCCAAACATCCCCACCTCAGTCTTTCACTCCGTGAAACACTTCTCAATACACCCTCAGCTGTAGAACAAACGTTCCAGCCTAGAAGTTGTTAAATGCATGCTGAGCCCTTGAGGGGTTATTCTTTAAAATCCCTATGAGACTTAGGGTGGGACTTATCTTCATGCTGGGGGAGACTGCGCTTCTCCAGCAGCTCCCCAGCACCCTTTCACCAAGCTGGCGGTGACCCCGTGCTCCTGGGGCCACCGCAAGCACCAAAACGACAGATTTCCAAATGCCTGGCAAGGCATTATGGGGCGCTTCGTGCTCCCTTGTCACGCATATGGAATGAGCGGCTCTCCCGCTGTGCCAGGGAGAGCCGCGATCGCGCTGGCGGCCTCCGCCGCATCCTTTCCTTGGTGGGGGGGCCCGGTCCCACCCAGACCCCCAGGTGAGTAACGGCTCAGGGAGCCCACCCCCGGCCGCCTTTTCCAAATTTCGGGGGCCCGGTCCCACCCGGGCTCCTCGCCGCACTCTCATTCCCTTTCGGGATCCCGGTCCCACCCGGGACCCCCCAGAGGCCTGTCCGGTGGAGGGCAGCCTGGGGAGCCCACCCCCGGCTGCCCCCGCCGGCTCCCCGCGCGGCCAGCACCCACGTGTGGTGCCGTGGGAGCCGGCTGGGATCTTCTGGTCTGCCCGCTCCAGCGGGCAGACGTGTCTTCTCCCTCTGGTCCGGCTGGACCGTGGGGGAGTACGGCGGCACTCCCCCGGCCCCCTCATTCCTTCCGGGGCCCGGGGATGGGGTCCCGGGCCCCCAGGGCCACCTTCACGGGGGGCGTGACGGCGCCCCCGGCTTTGCTTCGGGGCCCGGGGATGGGGTCCTGGGCCCCTCCTCCTCCTCACGGGGAGCGCGACGGCGCTCCCCGTCAATTCTTCTTTGGCGGGGGCCAGGGTGGGCTCCTGGCCCCCTCAGGGGGGGTATCTTCATGGGGAGCGCGACGGCGCTCCCCGACTTTACTTCGGGGCCCGGAGATGGGGTCCCGGGCCCCTTGGGCTCATTTTCGTGGGGGAAGGCGACGGCGCTCCCCGCCCCCCTCCTTCTCATCACCGGGGCAATCTCACGGGGTGCGCGACGGCGCCCGACTTTGCTTCTTCCGGGGGCAGCCCCGGGGCCTGACCCACCCCGGGGCATGATTACGACCGGCGGCGGAGCCCCACGCGCTCGTCGTCGGTCCCAGGCGGGGTCAAGGTCGCCTACCTTCTGGGGGCATATCTCGGCCCCCTGGAGTCCGATTTACTCCATTTTCGCGTCCTCTTGCTCCTGGTGGCGCCCCCCATCCACTGGGAGCACTTTCCTCGCCCTCTGGGTCTCTGAGAGGGGGATTCAGCAGGGAGCGGTCTTCACTGGCTCCCTGCACCAGCCTTTCGCCTGGCTCTCCTCCTGGGCCTCTCTTCTCCCTGCGCAGAGGCCCCTGCTTCTGCGCACCGGTCCTGGGCTCTTCTTCTGGCACTGGTAGGGGCCTGGGGGGCAGTCAGGGGATTCCTCCTTCCAACTGCCCATGACCAGGCTCCAGCACCTTCCGCCTCAGCAGACCACACCCCAGAGAGACCTCTCTTCCTCTTCCAGTACTTTTTCAAAGTTGAGTAGGGGGCTGGCAGGAAGTCTCTGTTTGTCCTATCAAACAGCGACACATCACTTCCCTGCCCCTGCTCCCTCCTCCTTGTCGAGCCCTCTGGGTTTGTTCAAAATGGCTTCGTCCAGGGTCTCTGGCCACATGGTCTCTGAAACACGAGCCCTTCCCTCCTCGCTGCCTTCCCTCCTTGGTGCAGCCTGGTGCCTGGCACCCAGTGATGGCTGCTGATGGATGAGCCTGTAGCCCCACCCATCTTCTCTTCGTGGAGAGGAGGCCTTAGCTTGTGGAAGAAAGGTTATCAATCCATCCAGCTGAGGTCAGCCCTCAGCCTGGCCCTGGTTATGACTGACTCAGAGAAATGTGACATTTCTGGATGACCCAAAAGCAGTACAAATATGACTTTGGACTCTGCAGAATACTCCTTTTCACATCCGCTACAGTGGACTTTAGTGCGTGTCTGGAATCTGTAGGCCTTATGAAAGTTAATCTAGCACATGGGCTCCACATCCCCATAGGGGAATAATGAAGTGAAAAACACAGTAAAACACACTGACTTTCCCTGGCATGTTCCTTCCCAGTGTATAAGGCCTATTCCATGTCACCACCCACTTCTGCATAAGTCCTGCCACACCATTCACTTTGTAACTGCTCCTGGACTGCGCACGCCAGGAATCTCCCCTGCGCAGCTCCCTACACGTGTGCACACGCATGTACACAGGTGTCTGCATGTAACCAGCCCGGTGCCCTTACTCCAGCTGCTCGCGCAGCGGCCTAGTCAAGCTAGGGGGACACCAGTAAAATCCACATGCAGTCTCTTTCATCATGAGTTCACTGTGGATGAGTCCCAATTTATGAGGCTCTCCCACAGTAAAAGCTAAACACATAGGTGCTCAAAAAGCGAAAAATCCGGGCGGCCCATAGTGTCAGAACCACCTTCTAACACAAACACATAAATTAGCTAAACTTTTGTCCATGAATATTGAATATTCATGAACTTGCAAGGTGGTGGCATTTACATTTTGATCTTTGACCACTCTTAAATTAACCTGAAGTAATCTGAGGCCATATTAGCAAGAAGCTCGTTAGAATTATCGCCGTTTTAGCGGCAGGAAACTGCCGCTAAAACGGCGATAATGGGCTTGATAATATGCGCTATAGAATTCCAATAGAAGCCCAGGTTAGATGTCCTGCACATCTAACCTGGGCTTCTCTTGGAATTCTATAGCGCATATTAGCAAGCCCATTATCGCCGCTTTAGCTGCAGTTTCCTGCCGCTAAAACGGCGATAATTTTAACGTGGGTCTTGCTAATATGGCCCATAGTTTTAGTGGCATGACGCGGTGATGTGACAATGTACGGAATTATCTTCAGTTGGCTAATGGCATGGCAGCATTATTCCACTCCACTCCACAACACTGCGCCTGTCCTGCTCTAATTTGCTAATTATTGTTTAAACACCAATAACCGGAATCATCTAAGACCTTGTTTGTCCCCCAGACTCCTGCCTCCTTGTTTTTCAAACGTCATTTCATCTTCATGCAGAGTACGAGCCTTAATTTCACTCCGACTTGCCTCAAATGTTAACACTGTGCTTTAACCCTGACCACCTCTTGCTGCTCAGGGTCCTTCGTGGGACCAAAAGAGAGCTCCTGCTACCAAAAAACAACTCCCCATCCCTCCTTCCGCAAGACTTGCACAACGCTGGAGCAATTGGTTTTCTTATTTTAAATCCCAATGCAAATCTGGCTATATCTAGAGAAAAATGAGGAATACATTGTGACTAGAGAACTTCATCATACACCAGGTGCTTAATAGATGTCTTAGAATTAATTCAGTCTTCAAGGGGTTACTACGTCCTCGTTTTTGCAGCTACTTCTTAAGAACAATGCAGCAGATTTTTTGTGCGATTAAATACATCTCAATGAGTGATTAAGCTATAACTTAGCAGGCTTTGTGTTGGTGTATTTATAGTTTCCTTGAATTAGATTCCCAAGCGCAGGTGTCCCTGAAAACTTTGCACACCAAAGCAATATTTTAATGCAAATGCTTCTTAATCAGAAACAAGTATAGTTTGCTGTTTTGAGAAGATAAAAACAGATAGCGTACACAAATACGTTCTTTGCTTTTTACAAGTTTTTATTGGAAGTTTCACATAAATTGTTTATAAGAGTGCGTTTTTCGATATTTGACACTTCGCTGTGTTAGTGGCCCGTTTAAGCTGCTACTAACAGAGATTTTTTTAAGGCATGGGCAAAGTCTAGACCATTTACAACCTTCCAAGGTGGCCCCTGGTAAAGTGAGTGGGTCATTGGATATTCCTGCCACAATAACCGTGCTCATAAAAAACAGCTTCTTTTTCATATTTTTTAGTAGAACATGCTTAACAGAAACATGGGGGAAAATGTACTTTTATTCATGCAACACAGCGCAGCAACCAAAGTTGCTGCATCGCTTGAAAGGGAGAGAGCAGGGCAGTGCTGTATCTACTAAGATAGGGTGCTTTCTTCCCATGCTCTGGCACACAGTTTGGCTGCCATGCTCCGCACACACACCTTTTGCACCACTGTGAAAAGGTGCGTGCCTGAGTCTTGTATAGGTTTTGTTCTGGAAGGGTAGCCTACCAGTACAATACCATATCCCAGGACTAACTTGAACACTTTTCCCACTTTGCATGCGTGCTGTTCCGGGCAGCACATATGTGGGGAGGAAAAACACAATGTTTTCCTAATATACACCTGCCTCAAGGAGACATATGTTTTGGTGCAACGTAATGTCTACAACTGTTGGTAGATAAGGCTTTGTGTCAAAAAAGATGAATGGTAGCTTGGGAATTTTCATACACCACCCATGAGACACCCCCTTGACTCAAAGTAATGCAAAGAAGCACAAAGCATTACTTTTAGACAATTTTCACCTATCACCTTTCACCTTTCCATACATGCAAATCCACACTTTGTGGTGGTTTGAGCCACTTTTGGTGATTTTGCAGGCAAAGATTAAATACATCTGGCCCAAAGTGTATATGCCTCCCCAGCCCAGCCTTAAACCTTGCACTCTCAGGCACTTGATACAATTAAACTGAAAAATAATCTTTCTGTGTCATTTCTCTGTCTTTATTTTACCTCACTTCTCCTAACGTACCTCTCTCTCTTAACTGCTCTCTCCTTCTCTACAGCTCTATTTACCAACATCCGTCTCTCTCAATCATCACTCTCTTTAATTCAACTTTGTCTACCTCACCTTTCTATCAATATACTCAGTACACTTCACATAATTCTATCTCTCATTACTGCTCTCTCTTGAACTTTACCTCTCAGTCATTCTCTGTGTCTGCTTCTATATCTATCATTACAATCCACTATCTACAGCCCAACGTTCTCTGTATGTCACCCTTCCCTCTTTACCTCACTGCTCTTTTTCCATCTGAACTTCCTATATCTCTCCTCCATCTACATCACTTTTCACACAATCCCATCTCTACCTTAGGTCTCTACCTCTCTCCGTGTCTCTACTACTATATCCCACTCTACCTCTCTCTTAACCCTTTCTCTACCTTACTACTACCCCTCACCTCCCTATCTGATTTGTGTCTCTTCCTCACTACCTCGCCTTTCATCACACCCAGCTCTCTCTCTCTGACTGCCTAAACTCTCAATTAAACAGACCCCCCAGGATATTGCGGCATAGATGTGCAAATTTTGCGGCACAAAAATTGAAATTTAGCGGCACAAATATTGAAATTTAGCTGCATTATTGCGGCACTTTATTTTACTCATAATCCTTCTTTTTCAGTCTTAAATCAATGGAA
The DNA here is from genome assembly GCA_963921515.1 of Calotriton arnoldi. NCBI lineage: Eukaryota > Metazoa > Chordata > Amphibia > Caudata > Salamandridae > Calotriton > Calotriton arnoldi. The sequence continues at coordinate 326,523 of CAWUFW010007417.1, read as the reverse complement.
ACTGTTTTAGCAGAGTATTCCACTTTCAAATAGGCATGTTTAAAGTGTCTGAGAGTATTTGTTTGCTATGCTAAGTCCCTGAGTCATGTAATGGCAGGCAGCAACATTTTTCTCATGTTGCTGGCAGCCAATCAGAGAACTTGCGGGACTCCGACTTCCGCAGGACCGAGATGGCCCAAGGGAAATAAAGATCCCACGGCCAATCATAACTCTCTACTTTTAAATTGGTGTGCCCCCGAGAGTCTAAGGCACTCTTGCAAGCCTAAATGCACCCCTGCTGGGCCCTGAAAGAAGAAGATAGGGGATGCGTTGGTGCCCAACGCTGCTCCCTGCTTCCTGTCTACTCTCGCCCCGGAACAGGGTGCAGGCACCCCTACCCTGACCAGTGGCATCAACCCTTCCACTCTCCCGCCACCGACCCTGCTTACAAGCCTACACCATGGTTTGCTGGTATTCGATTCTCTCCCGGCTGCTCATGCAAGTAAAATTGCACAGTAAACAACAAGTTGCACACGTGATTATACTGACTAAACCCCCCCCCCCCCACGTCCCCACCTACCACCACCCCCTCCTCCAGGACACAAGTCCTAAAGAAAGAAGAGTGGGGACTAACCAAGTTAGTTATTTTGCAAGTGACATCATGGCGAGTGCCACCATAGCACATGACGCCACGACAGGTGGCATTGAACGTTGGATCACAGGAAGTGATCTCTCTGGAAGTGACATCAGATGTTAAGACCTCACACATATGTTTATCAGGTATATCATGAGTACATTTAAGTGCATTATGAGATTTAACAAATTAGATTTTGCTTTGGGCTTGTGCCAAAAAAAGTGATGCCATCCCAATACAAAATCTGGGCCTCAACTAATAAAAAAAAAATTCAAAGTCTTGCCACAAAGAAATTGGCAACAAGGAGTAGCATGGCCGTAAATCTCTTCTGCTTAATTGGTTGCAAAGTCTGCATTTTAAAATATTTTATGGGGTTAAGGCATCTGCTACTGAGGTGTCCAGTAAATCACAGGGAATAATAATAATGGTGAGATAACTCTGGATGTTAAAGCATTTGTTGGAGAGATCTGAGTTATGTGTAGTCCCAGATTTGCATCAAAGTAGTACCAGAAGGTTAATTTGTCCCCTGCAAAGCACATCACGTAACATGCAGATGAGAGATTTTTATTTTATGTAGCTAGGTAAGTAAGTTACTGCTTTGAACACAGAGATCCTTTTGTTAATTGCAGTTCATAAATTATAATCCTTCTAATATAGCACAGTGAGCTGTGAAGGACATGTGACTCCTACGCCTTATAACCCTCACTGACTCATGTAACACATCTTGTACATTGATTTACACACTTACACAATTTATTATCAATGTCTAATGTGTATCAGGGGCGTAACACAGGCCCCGCAGGCCCCGCGGTGCGGGGGCCCCCGAACTGGAGGGGGCCCCCGAACTGGAGGGGGCCCCCTCAGCACAGTACTCAGGAATGAGAGCTCCAGATTAAATCCGGAGCGGGGGCCCCTCTGTGTACCTTGCAGGGGGGCCCCCTGAACCTTCGTTACGCCACTGATGTGTATGTTATGTAAAGCGCTCTGACACCCTGCATTGGGATGAGTAGCTCTATAAAAGAAATAAAATAGTACTATTTAAATTGTTAGTTTTGTAAATACTTGGACAGACCAACACTTCTGACATTCTTACAGTGCATGCACTTACTTGCATAAAGGGACTGAACAAAGTCAAAAACATACATCTCTTAAGTACCTGTGAAGAGATAACAAGCTGTGTTCTTTTGTTTCCCCTCCGTTGTATTAGCATTTAAGTGAGGTTCCAGACCAAGTCACGTCAGGATTCTTGATCAAAAGGAGCCGCCTGATCAGTGCTTAATTTGAGCCGGTGGTTTCCGGTGCTCGGCACCGGCGCTTAATTAGTTGTCTGGTACTCGGCATAGCACTTAATTTTCAACACCACACTAATGACAGTCTGCCACATGGTGGCGCTACTCATCTAATGTAGAGATGAGCAGAACAACGGCTGTTTATGAATACAATATACATTAGAAATTACTAATTCCTGCCTCCCCAGCCATTCCTTTATCTTTGGGGACCTGGAATGATCTGAACTGTCGCACTTGTAGGCGAGAGAGATGGTTAGTAGTTGTTTTGGCAGCGATGGCAGGGGTGATGGGTGGTGCAAGCTGCAGTGGCCTCCTGATCAGGGCTCTGGCACTTATTATTTTACAAATTAAGCACTGCGTCTGATGGCCCCTTAACTTGGCCTTTATCTTTGACATAGCTGTAGGTGACAATAAAAAAAACCTTGCTGCCTGCACATTGTTGCTGAGACACTGCACTGGAAGAGCTGCAGTGAGACCTAGTGAAGGCACACTGGATCACTGCACTGGAAGAGCTGCAGTGAGACCTAGTGAAGGCACACTGGATCACTGCACTGGAAGAGCTGAAGTCAGACCTAGTGAAGGCACACTGGATCACTGCACTGGAAGAGCTGAAGTCAGACCTAGTGAAGGCACACTGGATCACTGCACTGGAAGAGCTGAAGTCAGACCTAGTGAAGGCACACTGGATCACTGCATTGGAGACTACAGTTGAGCTGAAGAGAGCTGGCATACTGGATGAATGCACTGGAATCTACAGTTGAGCTGAAGAGCCCTTGTGATGGCACAATGGATCACTGCACTGGAGGGGCTGAAGTGAGACCTAGGGAAGGCACACAAGATTCTCCTGCTCAGTCTTAATGAAGAAAATGGTCACAACTGGAAATCTCAACTTTCAGTTAGGAAGAGATTCATGAGTGCTGTTGAGGGTCAGGGTTAGCGAAGCAGAATGAGGGGGGAAATGCTGCCATTTTAGCTTCAGCTACCACTAAGAGAGGCACACAACATTGGAGTCTGCAAGTCTGTATTGCCTGCAAGCACAGAGAGCAAAAACAATGAGGGCTGCTGGGCTGTTTCTTAGCGTAATGAAGCGCTCGTCTGACCTTGCTGTTTTTCAAATTGTGCACACAAGTTCCAGAGGATAAAAATACAAATCAGCAATTGGTACAAGTGCGCAATTAAACAAACCATCCCATATATAGCACATTATTCAAGGAAAAGGAAATAATAGGAGGGGGAGCAAACAAATGTTTTGATATATTAAGGTATTAACCCAGGTTGTTTTCCTTATTTAGTATTTGGTATACTGTGCACATTCTTGCATATGTTTTCTGCTTCCCACAAATTCACATATTTTTTTATTGTGTGTGGATAACAATATTCACCTGCTCGTGCTGTCCCCCAGATCCACGCCCTCAAACCTAATTTGATTTTCCAGCTTTTCATAAATCTGTGGTTTTTAAATTCAGCATCGTGGAAAGGAAGGGTTTCCATTTTCTAGCATTTTACGTCTCTCTGCAGTGTCAAATGGGCTATCCATCCATTCGCTGACTTTGATGGATTTGGGGAGGCACTAGAAGGCAAACGGCGCGTGATATCTGGTTTCACTGGCTCTGTGAGGTAGTCCGACCTTTAACACACAGAGGGGCATAAACACTACCGGAGTAGAAAAACACATTTTTTATGTAATATGTGTAATTTAACACCTTAATTTCTTTGCTGAATTCAGAGCTTCCTCCTCCTTTATCAAAAGCATCAGCGTTTTGTTTACATATAAGGAAGAGGCCAGCGTTATATTTTTGAGCACCACATTCACATTCGGACACAGAATGGCTATTTTATGGCTGTACGGCGGCACAACACGTAGTGACGTGTGCGCACAGCCAATAAGAAGGCACAATCTTTTGCTGTATGCCGGGAGATCTAATTTCGCGGCCAAAATAGTAAATATTGCGGCCAGCGCGGCAATCAGCTGATTTCGCGGTTTTTCCGTGTATCGCGAAATGGCGAAATGCTGGAGGGTCTGATTAAACCCACCTTTAGCTCACTACCTCACCTCTCCGCCCTCCTCTTTCTCTCATTCTACCTCCCTGTCATCCACCTCTTCAAGTATCATAATCCTGTATTGCTCATGCACCTCTATTTCTCTATCACCAACTATCTCTCTCTCACGCACACAAATATATCACACTCTGGACTTCTTTCTCCATTTCAACTCACCGCCTCCACCTCAACTATCTTTCTCTACTTCATTCTTTATAGACCTCTTTACTTCTCTGTTTTGTCCTCTTTCTCCGGCCCACAACTTTTTCTACTTCTGTATCAGCCTCACCTATATTTCATGTATGTCTTGCAACCTCCTGTTTTTTTGCATTACACCACATTTCTCATTCTATCCTTCAGCCCCCTCTCTATCTTTTTCCCTTCTCACGTTGCTCTCTCTCTACCTTGCACCTCTTTATTTCTTCTCAAGTCTTTGTCTACCTCTGCCCAGCGCTGCCTTACCTCACCTCTTTTTCTATATCACTGATCTCTCTATGTCACCACCTTAGATTACTGTACTCATCTGCCATTCTCTTCGTTTTTCTCTGTATCTCTCTACCTCACTGTAAATCCTTAACTAGCTTTTGAACTCTATATACTATATTTCTCCCCCACCTTATAGATCTTTCTATATCATCTCCATGTCCATCACCTTCTCCTTCTACTTCACGTCTCTCATCATGTCCTTCTTTTTATGTCTCTATCCTTCTCTTCTATCTTGCCCTGTCCAATTCTCTTCCTCAGCATGATCATAGGTAACAGTCTGGCCAGAGAAGTGCACACACCTAAGGAAGAGAAGAAAGACAAGGCAGGGGAAGAGAAAATAGGAGAAAAATAATTTAACTAGTGGAATGGTGAAAATCCTCAGAGCAGCACTTTGATTTTCACTGTTTGAAGCAAGAATGCCTGAAATGAAAGGGGTTATATTTGAGAACAAAATATCCAACAACCTCCGTTACAATTTCAAGTGCTATGTGCATATGCTTATTTAAATATTATGTATATTATGTATAAGTCCACTAAACATCTAACAAGTCACCCTTAGCAAACTTTTCCTACAATGGGAGTAACAAGCTGGTTAGACACTGAACACCACATACAATGTTCTCGTTGCAAGTAGTGATGGACACAGGACAGCTTGAGGTTTTTTGCCGTTTTTGCATTGCCCATTTCTGAAGGTTTAACATATAATTAAACATTGCTTAGCATCACAAGGGCTTGATTGAGGCAAAATGGGGTAATAAAGTCCAAGTTGTTCCAAACAAGGGGTCCCAAATTATGGCCCCAAAAATCCTTTAGAAGCCACTGGATACCAAGCTTTTACAAATAAACTATTTTGAGTTAAGCTGAAGAGAACTTCAGATCTCTCAGCCGAAGAACTGCAGGTACAAAGAAGGGCCCGTGTACACATGCTTATGAAAGCATCCACATGAGAAAGTTGTGCAAGGCACTGCTTAGTGTTAATTATTGGCCTGCAAGTGCCCTGGCTAAGACAATGGCTGGCATAGCTAGATTATATGTCGCAAAATTTCTATATGTCTTCTCAACATTTTATTGCTTCTGCCACAAATGAAGTGGGAGCTTTATAATGATGATTGGTTGTGGGCTCCAGAGTCTTTGTATTCAAGAATATTGACTTCGCAATCTCTATACACTAACCTAGAATGCTGCACTTCATTCAAGGATACTGCATCCTGAAAACATTAACCCACAACCTTCTTGCACATTCTAATAGTGATAACACACCAACCGACAGCGAGGCATCACAGGGACACAACCCACTAAATTCCAGATAGTCCAAGGCCCTGTGTCTTAAGGCCTTTAGCTCCATGCACTGCATTACTGAAGCAATATGTGACCATCCAACTGCCATTAAGCCACTGCTCTCCACTACACCTAAAACTAGTAACACCAGCCCACCAAACTGCACTAAATCCTAGAGCCACTAACTCCATGTACTGCTTCATTGAAACAATTCATCAGCACTATATACTGCATTATCTGAATATTAATCTACCACACTGCACTGTATACTAGGGATGCTAACCCATCATGTTGCACTCATGTGTGGGTCAATCCTGATTAGAATGCATGCCGGGGTGCTAAAACTTCAGACTTCATGGCCTCCTAGAGGCACTAAGCAATCACATTGCACCTTGAGGATAATAACCCATCTCAGACCACTGCATTATAGAAACACTGACTCAACATATCCCACAACATCTTTATGTCTCCAACCCACTATTCTTCAATGTATCCTAAGGACAAACACCTGCCTCATCCTTTTTACCCACTACATTGCACTGTGTTCTGGAAAAACTACCATATTACTTTGCACCGCAGCCTAGAAACAATAACCCATCACACTGCACTGCATCCTAAAGACACTAAGTCAAAGCTCTTCATTGCATACTTAGGACAAAAATCCACCACAATTGACTGCATCTCTGCTACACTAAACCCCTTAAAATGCATTGGAATAAGAGGTACTAAACCACCACTCTGCAACAGAAAGGGTAAACATCCCAAAGTGCACCACACAGCAGGGACAGTCATCTTCCCTACTCTACACTAGTGGCACTAACCCTCTACGCTGCATCCTTAGTACAACAGCCCACTGTTGTCTGCCACTTGGACAGTTATGTATCACAATTCTGAGAATAGAAATATCTTTCTATAAAAATAAAGTGACAAAAATATTGACAACCAAAATATCATCAGAAGGGTAAAATGTATGTTTATTCCATATTTCTTGAATATCTATGTCTCATTGTGATAAATATATGTGGGGCACAGTCAACTAGTAGTTACCGATGTACACATACCTTTGCAATATAGTGAAGTCAATATTTAGGTCATAATACATTTGAAGGACGATATTTCATCCATAATATTCTGGTCCTATATCACTTGGAAACTAGCACTCCACATGTACTGCATCATACGTACATTAACCAGATACAGTGCAATTTGTCCTATCACATTATCACTGCATCACAGAGCACTAGACAAAACTATATTGCATCCTAAATCTAGTAAGTTACCACCTTTATGAAATATATCAGGGTAGCCTTCTAATCTAGTATGTACCAAGGTTATTACATTAGAATAAATGACAAGCACTGGCAAAGCCAATATGTCTAGATTGTACATAGCTGAGCTATTGGTTTTGCCAACTCTTTTTTCATTGGCCTTAGCATGCTAAATGGCCACCACTGTGTCATAATGCATAAAATGCATCCCTTATGATGCATTCGCACACATGTGGAAACTTAGCTGACCATCTTAGAAAGGGTTTTCTATTATTAATTATAAGGATGCCATTTTAGCAGAGAAAGTTTAAAGTAAAAAAACAGCACAAAAATAGACGTGAGCAACCTAGTAGCATGTTGCAGCTGCCCGGCCCTAGAAAATAAATAAGTAAAAAATATAACGATTAAGAAGCATTGGTCGATGATTCAATCAGTTGGTATTTGTTAGACCTGGCATCTTTTGGCATGTTTCCCCTGAGTTTTTGCTTTCTGACCTCCCGGTTTTGACTCTGTTTCTGCTGGCTTAGTGTCTCAGCGCACTTTCTCACTGCTGATCAGTGTTAAAGTGCAAGTGCTTCTGTTGTAAACTGTGTTATGGATTGGTGTTTCCATGATTGGCATATTTGATTTACTTGTCAGTCCTTAGTAAAGTGCACCGAGTGTGCCAGGGCCTGTAAATCAAATGCTGTTAGTGGGCTGCAGCACTGGATTGTGCCACCCACACAAACAACCTGTAAATGTAACTCTGGCCTGCCAGTGCAGGCCCTGTGTGCAGTCTGGGACTACCATGTCGACTTGGCAAGTGTACCCACTTGCCAGGCTCTAACCTTCCCTTTTCTTACATGTCAGTCACCCCTAAGGTAGGCCCAAGGTACCCCTGTGGGCAGGGTGCAGTGTATGTGAAAGGTAGGACATGCCCCGGTGTGTGTTGCATGTCCTAATAGTGAATTACTGCCAATTTCGTTTTTCACTATTGCAAGGCTACCTGTTCCCATAGAACAGAATGGGGAGTTTGTTTATAACATCTTATAAACATAACTGGCCCTGGGAACTAGGTAGAAATGTAAAGTTTAGTATGCCTGAACTCAGAATCTAAAGATGCATCTTTTAGTGAAGGTGATTTTTACATTCTGTGTTTGAAAATACCGCTTTTAGAAAGTAGGTATTTTCATGCTCAGCCATCCAGTAGGCCGCTGCTGGGGTTGTGGATTGACTGTCTGGGTTTTGGATGACAGGGGCTGGGGAGGAGCAGTGGCTCCAAATAGTCTAGGTGGATCAGGAAAGGGCTAAATAGACCTGGGCTGCATTTAGAGTAGGGGGAGGAGATTTCCTTTCACCTGAATGGGCTTGGTCTGCCTCTGACAATGCCGTCTCCACCTCCTACCAGGAAGCCACACCAGAGAGGGCAGAACCGGTTCTGGCTGGGCACAGACACTCTCTGCCTGAGAGGACAAATGATTTTGGGCTATAAAAAGTGGGGCCCAAACCCCTGAACTTTGAACTCTTTTGGACCAAGAAGACTGCCAAGAAGAAGAGCTGGAGAAGCTGTGAGGAGGAACTACCACTTTGCTGAGTGCTTTGCTGTGTTGGCCTGCAGTGGCTGCTTCTGTCTTGGGCAGTGAAAGGACTGGACTGAACTTTCTGCAATCTATTTCTGTGAGTTTCTCCAAGGGCTTGAGGTAGAGCTTGTCCCCTGTTCAAGAAGTCTCAGGAACAGCAAAGACTTCAAGATCTTCTGCCCTCAGCACTGGGAACCGTGTGTTTTGTGCTGCAACAGAAGAAAAACCCGACACCGTCTACGACGCCGCTGCCGACTCCGTGTCCTGAAGGCACCACAGAGGGCACCGCCGCAATGCCGCACTGTGACCCTGGTCTCACCGGCGACCTGCTGACGCCACCACCGAGCCGTTGCTCGCACCACGACCTGTGGGCACCGCACTCCGCACCGCCTCGCTTCACGCCGCCACCTTGGTATCCCCGACGCCGCCGCTCCATGCCGAAATCGACGCTGCTGCTTGCACCGTGGTTCAAGGGCACCGCTCATAAAGTTACACGATGCACCGCCCTCATCTCGCACGGCAGCCTTGGCCTACCGATGCCAGCGCCATCGACTCCAGTTCGTCAGCCGACGACAGCGCTTCAGCAACGACGATGCCGCTGCTTGCACCGTGACCTGCCAGCACCGCGACGAGCACCGCATCACTTTGCATCGTGACCTTGGTCTCACCGACGATGTCATCTGATGCTGCCACCGAGCCGCTGCTCGCACCGCGACCTGAGGGCATCGCACGGCGCACCGCTGCTCTTCGCACCACAGCACCCAACACCTGCCGACGCCAGCGCTCCTGACTTCAACCGCGAGGAGTTAGATCTGCAACGCGTATGACTTCAAGGGCCCGACGACTCCGGCACCGACCTCCGGAACCGACGCCTGCGGACGCTGTGCTTTCGGAAGCTCAACGAGAGGTCGCCGGCGCCCTGCATTTCTAAAGGTACTGTTTTGCGGGTATTACCGACACCGTAGCTGGCCCGCGATGCCGCGGTCAGCCAGAACTGTTTGGATTTGTTTGTTCACGACGCCGTGATAGCCCCAAAGGGAGCTATCAATTCAAGGAACTGTTTTTCAAGGTTATTTTGATAACTGAAGATTTCTAAGTACTGTATTGTGGATTTTTATCGTTTTTGGTCTTGTCTTAACTATATAAAAATATTTGATATTTTTCTAAACTGGTGTGGTGTCCTTTTGTAGTGCTTACACTGTATTACTGTTGGTTATGTGCAAATGCTTTACACACTGCCTCTAAGATAAAACTGACTGCTCATGCCAAGCTACCAAGGGGGTGAGCAGGGGTTATTTTAGGAGTGTAACTCCCTTATCCTGACTAGAAGGAAGGGTCCCTACTTGGACAAGGTGCAAACCATTGCCAACTAGAGACCCCCATTTCTAACAGTATTTCAAATGAACCACCTAGCTTTTCATTCAAAAAAAGGAAAGAATCTCAGAGATCAGTTGGTTCAGGCAGGCATTACAAGAACACCAACAGATTTATCATCTTTGTGGGGACAAGACAAAATTGTGGGACATTTGAAACGTGGTAACTGTGTAGTGGTTAAATCAACGTTTAACACCAAACAATTCAAACATGGAAAGATTACTTATACCCTGAAGGACTACATTAATTGTAATTCACACAATCTTGTCTACTCTATCTGGTGTCCATGTGGTTACATTGATATAGGACAAACTACTCAAAAAAGAAAAATATTATTCCCCGTAAATAGCTCTGCATGGACTATGAAGTGGGCGCTGGGACTTACACTAGCCGACGGTGGTTTTAATTATTTAGGGGTCTATGTCTTCCCAGACGTGACATTGTCGTGGTCCCATAACCCGGCATCAGCATTAACGCATGTAAAAGAGGAGGTGCGGGCTAGTTGCTCCTGTATCTGTTACTGACGGGCAGGTCGGTAAACTTCAAGATGGTATCCCTGCCCCGATTATTGAATCAGTTACAGAATTACCCCTACGCCAGCCCCTAATTGTGGTTTCAGCAGATCAATACCATTTGCGACTGATTCATGTGGGTGGGAGGGGCTACCCGCATTGCCCTCAGAACTTGCTTTCAATCCAAATACTGTGGGGGCATCGCCGCAGCTGACTTATACTCATATTACTCTGTGTGCTACCTCTTGATTATAAAGGATTGGTGGTATGCCCACCAAAGCAACGCAGCGTATGTGGTTGAGAAGTGGGCGATGGGTGCTACACCCCTGCTTGACCATCTGTCCGATGGGAAAGGGGTGGGATTTCTTTCACTGGTAACACAAGTGGTTCTAAACATGTGTAAACGCTCCCTGCGGTGGATAAGATGGTGGGGGAAGTTGACGGAGTGGATGCCACTATGGCAGGGCAGTGCCCAACCAGAGGGCTTTCAGAAGTGGGACACTATTGGGATTTCCGCCCTAGAAAATGTGATAGGGGGCACAGTCTTGAAATCATTCCTAGAGATGCAAAACGAATATCAATTGCATCGCAGCCAACTCCACTGGTATTTGCAATTCCATCACGGAACTCACAAAATAGCGAAAATGTACCAATCACTCATCACAAATAGCTCCAACACATTACCCGCCCTTAGAGTGGCGTGGGAAGGGAGCGTGACTTGCAGCCCAAGATGGAGTTCGCATAAGCAACGAGCTCCGGTCCCGGGTCACTTAATCCGCTAAATTATCCGTTATCCCTTCCTAATCGGACTGCTGGCAGAGACACTGGGCATAGCTAACAACAGGTGGAATGCGGAGTGGGCACTATGAAGGGCTATGATGGACTGTAGCCTGAGTTTTGACCCGCGGTGGATCCCGGTGATGCAGCAGGCCTAGGTTGTGGGAGTGGCCTTCAATGCAGTGGACTTTCCTGAGGCCTGTATGGGAGAAAAGAGCTTGGAGGCAGCGTGCGTGCGCACGCAGGACCCCGGATCCGGGCCTGGGAGTGCTTGTCTGGAGTTAGCAACCGGAGGAGCCCTGCACCGGCCTGCTGTGACCCGCAACGCTTGGTGCGGATTGAATCACCCCCAGCGGCGTTGTGACGCCTGGGGGGTGCTGTCTGGGCGGCGATGGCGGTCCTGTTGGACGATCGCGGGCTGTCCCTCTCTCCCTGCCTGCCCCCCCCTCCGAATGCGGAGATGCTGTTTGGAGGACGCGCTTCTGAGGCCACAGCCAGGCATTGAATTGGAGGAGCTCGCCCCCACAAGCGGCCCCCACAAGCGGTGAGTGATCTTCCTGGGTCGGGTGCCCCAGACAGAGCGGAGCAGATTGCATCACCGTACCTCCGCAGCAGGCCCCAAGAACTGTGGTTGGTGTGGGGCCAACTAGAAATACTTTGCTGTGGACTGCGATGCTTGGGCGCAGATTGAGTCATCCCCTGCGGTGCTGTGATGCCAACGGAGGCACTGTTTGGCGACGGTGGCAGTCCCGTGGGGCGGTCGCGGGGCCATCTCTCTCTCTCCGCCTGCCCCCCCCCCGAATGTGATGGTGCTCTTTTGGAGACGAACTCCTGAGGCCACAGCTGGGCACAGACTTGATGAACTCACCCCTACAAGTTGTGAGTGCCCTTTCCATATCCGGTGCTCCAGCCAGAGCAGAGCGGAGCGCATCGCCATAACTTCGCAGGGGGCTTAAAGCACTGTGGCCGGTGTGGGGCCGGCTTGAGATACTTTGCTGTGTGGGGCCAATATCATCGTTGATTGCGGATGAGACCCGGTCTGTGGAGGCGCCGCAAAGTACTGCAGGGACAGAGCGCCAAGTAACCGTAAGTGTCTAGAGGTTATAAGATTGTGGGGCCTACTTGAGAAAATATTACAGCGAGGTATGGAAGAGTTGGTGTGATGGCGACGCCCTACCCTGAGGCTGGTACTGGATGGGGTGAAATCAATACGGCGTCCACCTACATGTGTGTCTCTGCTGCATGCAACCGATGTTGGGATCCGGTGGGCCCCCACAGTGATCCGCACGGCTGACTGACGTCGAGGGAACTGGAACTCAAAGGGCAATTTATTGCTGCCCCACATTAACAGCGTGGCTGATCCAGGGTACAAGAGAGTGCCATCGTGCTCCTTAGCCCCATCCCATTTTTCCCCCCTCTCTGGTTGTGTTCCCAGTAATTACGAGGTGGTGGGCAACGACGGTACGGGGCAGCAGTTCACTCCCTCATAAGAAGGCTCAATAATGTGAATACAGAGGTATGTGAAAGGACGTCGATCTTCCTGGGAGGCCCCACTCCTCTGTAAGCTACCATAATTTCATTGGGTGCTTGAGCAAGGGAGTAGGCCCAGGGTTCATCAGGGAGCTTGGGCTCCCACTACCAGGAACAGCCCGAGGGTATCCAACGTCCATACCTCATGAAATAAGAGCTTATACTCCTTAGTAAGCTGCATTGCACTACGTACTATCGCAGACTGTGAACTGGGAAGGGGGCACCTATCCCTCATCACTGCAGAGGGCCCTGGCCTTACCTGAATATATGATAAGCAACTAAAGGATGCAGTGTTTGGATTAGTGATTTGATCCAACGTATAGGCACACAATACATAACCAACCTGACCACCTGTAATCATGGCAGAGGGAAGACAAGAACAGCCTCAAGGTCCGGGAGGGCTGGGTCATGCTAACCGCTTTCGGAGACCTCGTCCGGGCGCTCTCGGCAGGCGGAGGAGGGGGCCACATCCACTCCTCCAGTGGATAAGCTGGACATGATCCTGCAAGAGATTTGCGATTCCCGATCGGTGATTGAAAACCAATTGTGCACGATCTCAGTAGAACTCAATTTGCTCAAAGACGATCACAGAAAATTGGCTGATAAAGTCAAGACCACAGAGCAAACATTGGAAACGGTAGTGCCCCAAGTGAAAGACCATGATGAACAGTTAAAACAAATGCGCCAACAAATCGAATCCTTACAAGCCCGCGCGGACGATGCAGAGAGTCAGGCTCGGCGTAATAACCTCAGAATTGTGGGCCTCCCGGAGGGAACAGAGGGCCCAACCCAACAATCTACATAGAAGAGTGGCTGAAATCCAGTGTGGCCCCTACAAGCTTATCGGCACATGTTGAGCAGGCCCATCGAGTCCTCACGCGTCGACCCATACCTGGTGCAAACCCTGGTCCAGTATTGGCCAGGATTTTGAATTACAGAGATCGAGATCACGTGTTGCAGGCAGCAAGAGACAATGGCCCACTAGATGTAGATAACGCTAGAATCTCCGTCTTCCCGGACTACACACTTGCTGTCCAGCGTAAACGCTTTTCGTTCATGGAAGTCAAAGCACGGGTCCGAGCAGCGGGCCTTACATTTGCATTGCTTTTCCCAGCCAAATTGAAGATCATTTATAATCAACGTTCCTTATTCTTTGATACGCCGGACAGAGCCTGGGATTGGCTAGAAAGGAACTTCCCCGATACATTACTTGCCAGACGTCCGGAGACATCGCAGCCGAAATCACAACGTGGCCCCCAGAGGCGCAGAAAGGGTCTTCTAACACAGAGTACGGGGTCCAGTCCCCCACCTCGCCAACTGGTAATGGAGAGTAGGCAGGAGGCCCTCCAATCCGCCAAGGCCCTCCGCATTTCTCGTCCACCTATTAGCACCAGTCCTTCCGATGAGGTGAACTCTGACTCTGACAAGTGTGGCATTATTCCCATCAGAGACCACGCAGCTCAGTAATGACCCGATAGTGCATATGGTGGAACTGTGTATCTCCACATAGCTTGAACATGATATACAGGCCCTACAAACAGGCCACAAATGGCTCCAATGACTCTCTAGCTAGTATATAGTATACTATAATTTGGATATAGCATCGGGGATATAAGAAAGGGTTGGTTTGGCAAGTCCCGTGGCCCGGCCTGTCCTGGGCACTTCCACTCATCGTATAATGTTTTATTCGTGAACTGAGAACGCAGCTTACCCCACAGGCGAAAGCAGTTGTTCAAAGTGTACTATGTTGAATTCTCTTGCCCAGTTTGGTCGGGCGAAGTTTAATCGTTGGACCCAGTATTGGGATAAGGTTGTATTGTTTAAATTGTTGCCGCACTGTCCGATGATGATCTGGGGGATTGTGGGTCGAGGGGGGCGGGGGTGGGTTGGGGAGGCCCTTGCAAATATTTTTGGATGATGTCGGTCGCCAAATCTTATACTATCATATTCTGGAATGTTCGGGGGATGGGAGCAATCCACAAACGGCACAGAATAGCTGCACTGCTACACCGCCGTAAAGCCCATATAGTATATCTCCAAGAGACACATTTGATATCTTCAGAAATTTGTAAATTGCAGAGATGTTGGAGAGGCCAACTTTATGCATCGGCGTATTCCGCCTTTTCCAGAGGGGCTGCAATTTGGTTACGGGCTGGAGTTCCCTTTTCCCTCAGCAAGAGTAGAATAGATGAGCAAGCAGATATGTGTTTCTACGGGGGGCCCTAGACGGCAGACAAGTGGTATTGGGTTCCATTTATGCTCCAAATGTGGCCCAGGATGCTTTCTTATCATGAGTGTCTCGGGCTCTCTCAGACTGGTCTCAATACCCATGGATATTGGGTGGGGATTTTAATGCAGTATTTGATGTGCATCTAGACCGATCCCACCCTACCCTACCGAACACTAATGCTACAACACAAGCTGCTACCCTGACTCGATGGGCACAGGGTTGGAATCTACTTGCTGTCTGGAGGTCACAACACGTTAATACGCGGGAATATTCTTATTATTCCCACCCGCCTAAATTGCACACCCGTTTAGATCACTTTCTTTGTACACCAGATTTATTCCCGACCATTAAACAAAGTACTTACTTGGGCAAAACCATATCTGATCATAATCCCATAGAATTAACATTAAACTGGGGCCGTGTCCCCACGCCTATCCCAATGTGGCGGTTACAGCCCTTGCACTTGGAAGATCAAGTGTTACGCACTACATTATCTACAACCATAACCACATATTTAGAAGAAAATGAGGGCACAGGCACGACTAGATCTTTGGAATGGGAGGCTTTTAAAGTGACAATATGGGGGGTCTCCATGGGGTCCTTAGTAGGAGCCAGAAAGGAGGTGGTCAGAGACATAACAGAATTAGAAGACACCTTGCAGACACTGGAAGTGGCAGCCCAAGCAGACGCGAAAGGGGCAGAAGATCTACAAGAAGCTAGGATAAAATATGCTGAATTATTAGAGCGATTAAGAACGATTGACTTAAAAGCATATACACTACGCACACACGCTGAAGCGGATAGGGCTAGCACATTATTAGCGCGACTGATCAAACCCCAAAAAACTCCCACTCCCATTTTAGCGATATATAATATCCAACGCGCATTGGTCACTTCCCAGGTTGAAATAAATAGCACATTTCAGGACTATTACACAAATCTTTATACGGCTCCCCCCGTAGATATGACAGAAGCAACTGCTCTCTTTCTCGGAGACATTAAACTCCCCAATATTTTGGATTCAAACGCTGAGGAATTGTCAGCCCCGCTTACCCCAGCAGAGATCCGCAATGCTATAAAGGCATTGGCCCGAAATAAGACTCCGGGCTCAGATGGGCTCCCTATTGAATTCTACTCAACGTTTGCGACACCATTGTTTCCAAAATTATTGCAACTTTATACCACTTCACTTACAGAGGGCTCGCTGCCTCCCACAACCAGAGAGGCAATAGTCACGTCCTTATTGAAACCTGATAAGACCCCGACTGATCTCATGTCATATAGACCCCTATCAATACTAAATACTGAATACAAAATACTCAGTAAAATGTTAGAGTCGAGACTACTCCCCCTGCTTCCCAAATTAATACATACCGATCAATGTGGGTTTATACCCAAACGCAGCACCTCACTAAATATTCGCCGCTTACACGCCCTGATACATGCAGTTTCTGCATCAGCGCCACTATTGGGATGTCTGTCATTAGATGTACGTCAAGTGTTTGATACCCTGAGTTGCCCATATATGCTGGCCGTATTGACCAAGTCTGGATTACCCCCAGAATACTGCAATTGGGTAAAATTGCTTTACACCAACCCCACAGCCCGTGCTAAGACAGGTGCAACCATTTCTCCTGCATATCATGTCTACCGCGGAACACGTCAGGGATGCCCCCTGTCACCCTTATTGTTTATATTAGCATTAGAGCCCCTAGCACAACGTCTGCGTCGTATTATGGCCCCATATGACATCCCAAAAGGTGCGGTAACTCACTCTGTATCACTTTACGCTGACGACATGCTACTATATTTTAAAGATCTAAATATGGACATGCAACCCATAGCTGCCATGTTTTCACAGTTTGGGGAAATATCCGGTTTATATCCTAATGCCTCAAAGTCTGTGGCGTACTCCTTCTATGATACTTATAATAGACCCTATTTGCAGTTTGGCCAGTTACAGTTAAAATTGGAGCCTACAACCTTTAAGTACCTTGGAATACACATCTACAGGACCAGTGCAGACACCATAGATCTCGGTCTAGGTCCACTCTCTCCCCGCAGCTCCACTGTGCCGTCTCTTGCCTCCAGACCCTGACCTCCTCCTTGGGAGGTTCGAGGCTGCTGCCCGCTTCTGCGCCTGCTGCCCGCTCCAACTGGGACCAGACTGCCTACAACCACCGTAACCTTTCTGAGCCGTTTTTTTTTCTGAATTTTTCCCTGTTGTGCCACTGTTATCGTGCCCATCTGTGTCTTGCTCTAACTCCACCACTGTTTTTATTTTCTCGTGCCTGCATGTTCCTTTCGCCTTTCGCCGCTGCTGCCCCTGTGGCCCCTCCCCCCCGAAATTTCCCCCAGAATTCCCCCCCGGAATTCCTCCCCAGAATTCCCCCGCTCCCGCCTCCCAGCCTCTCCTCCCTCCCACCTCCCCTACTTAATGGCGGCGGCCGCGCGGTCGCACAGCAGACGCGCAGCGGGTGCGCCGCCGGTGCGCCAAAGGCAAGCCCGTCTGCGCCCGTCCGCGACCCAACCACGGCCAGCGCCAGGAACCCTGGACCTCCCACTACCCATCGCTACGACACCACCCTCCTCCTCGCACTCAACCCTGGAAGACTTAGAGAATGCCAACAGGCCTCGCCGAACACGACCCACGGCCAGTTCTCCTGCCTCCACTGCCGCCCGACCCTCACCGCAACCCCGGCCTCCAACACCACCAACGCCAGCACCGGCAACACCCTAAAATGCATCCTCCTCAACGTACGCTCCGTACACAAACACGACATAGAAATCTGGAACCTACTCGACTCTCTCTCGCGCGACATCGCCTTCTTCACAGAGACCTGGAGCAACGCATCCTCCGCCCCCGACATCAGCACCGCCATCCAAGACGGATACAAGATCCAGAGGAAAGACCGCCCCAACCACCCAGGAGGGGGCCTCGCCATCGCCCACAAGAGCACCCTCCACCTCACCACCTCCAGTGAAACCTTCCCCTCCGCCGAACACCTGCACTTCCAGATCCAGACCCCCCCCCAAAGCCACACTCCAAGGAACCCTCATCTACAGACCCCCGGCCCCCGAACACCCTTCGCCACCACCATCACCGACTTCATCGCACCCCACGCAATCGCCTCAACAAACTACATACTTATTGGAGACCTTAACTTCCACCTCGACAACCCCAGCGACCCCAACTCCACTATCCTTCGTGACAACCTCGCCAGCATCGGACTTAAACAACTCATCAACCCACAGAGCAGGACACACCCTCGACCCCATCTTCGCGGCAGGAAACAGCGTCCAATTCAGCCACACAACGCAGCCGCCATGGACCGACCACCACTGCATACACTTCGCCATCAACAAACCCAAGGCACCCAAACCAGCCCCACGCCCACCTCGAAGGAACTGGAGCAAGGTTACCAACGAGCAACTTAACTCCACCCTCACCCGAGACAACCACACCTGGGTACCCGACGCAAACGACGCAGCCAGAGAACTCCACACCTGGATCTCCAACTGCGAAGACGAGCTCGCCCGCTACACAACCCCGACAGACAACGCCCCAGGAAAGCCGCCTGGTTCATCATCGCTCTCCAAGAAGCCAGACGCCCTTGCAGACACCTGGAGAAGAACTTGAGAAACAACCAGACAACCGAAAACCACACCACCTACAAGGACGCCATGACGGACTACCACAACTAGATCAGAGCCACCAAGAGGAACTTCATCCACAACAAAATCCTGGCCAACTCCACCAACTCTAAGGAACTTTTCAGTGTCATTCAAGAATTCACCAACCCACGCAGCGAAGCCACAGACATCACCCCATCCCAAGACCTCTGCGACAAGCTTGGAACCTATTTCCACCTCAAGATCAAAAACCTCTACAACAACTTCATCGACCATCCACCAGGCGCCACAGACGGCCCCCCACCCCCCAGAAACACCAGCCAGCCCACCATCTCCAACTGGACACCGTTCACGGCCGTAGACACCGCCTCAACCATGAAAAGCATCCACTCGGGGGCCCCCACCGACCCCTGCCCCCCTCACATCTACCACAGAGCCGCGGCCGCCATCGCACCTGAACTACAATGCCCCATCAACACCACCTTCAAAACAGGCACCTTCCCAGGCGACTGAAAGCGCGCAGAAGTCAGACCCTTGCTCAAGAAGCCCACAGCTGACCCCACCGACCTCAAGAACTATCGGCCCATCTCGCTCCTCCCCTTCGCAGCCAAAGTTGCAGAGAAAACAGTCAACAGGAAACTGACACGATTCATTGAAGAGAACGCCATCCTCGACCCGTCCCAATCCGGATTCCGAAGCAACCACAGCACAGAGACCGCCCTACTCGCCACCACAGACGACATCCGCACCCTCCTGGACCAAGGCCATTCCACAGCCCTCATCCTACTCGACCTATCAGCGACCTTCGACACAGTCTCCCACCTCACACTAGTCGCCAGACTACACGACGCAGGCATACAAGGAACAGCCCTGGACTGGATCCAATCATTCCTCACCGGAAGAAGCCAAAGGATCAGACTCCCACCGTTCCTCTCCGACCCCACAAAAATCACCTGCGGAGTCCCACAGGGTTCATCACTGAGCCCCACCCTCTTCAACATCTACATGGCCCCCCTTGCAGCCATCGTCCGACAACACGGCCTCAACATCGTATCCTACGCTGACGACACCCAGCTCATCCTCTCCCTCACCAAAGACCCCACCACTGCCAAACTCAACTTCCAGAAAGGAATGCAAGACGTCGCAGTCTGGATGACCAACAGCTGCCTGAAGCTCAACGCCGAGAAGACAGAAGTCCTCGTCCTCAGTACCACCCCTTCTGCATGGGACAGCGCCTGGTGGCCGACCGCCCTCGGTAGCCCACCTACCCCCTCAGACCACGCCAAGAACCTCGGCATTGTACTCGACTCAACACTCACTATGAACCGACAGGTCAACGCCGTCACCTCCAGCTGCTTCAACACCCTCCGCATCCTCTGCAAGACCTTCAAGAGGATCCCCCCTGAGTCAAGGAAGACAGTCACCCACGCACTCATCACCAGCAGACTGGACTATGGAAACGCACTCTACGCCGGCATCAACAAGTCCCTACTCCGCAAACTCCAGACAATACAGAACACCGCCGCCAGACTCGTCCTCGGCATCCCCCGACACGAACACATCAGCCAACACCTACCAAGTCTCCACTGGCTCCCCGTGGAGAAAAGAGTCACTTTCAAAATCCTCACTCACACCTACAAATGCCTACACAACAAGGGACCCAAATACCTCAATGACAGAATCAACTTCCACGTACCCAAAAGAAACCTCCGATCTTCCAACCTCGCACTGGGCGAAACCCCGCGCATCCACAGAGCCAGAGCAGGCGGAAGATCCTTCTCTCACATTGCAGCCAAGACCTGAAACGAGCTACCGGCAGACATCAGACGCGCCCCCTCCCTGAACACCTTCAGGAAGACCCTCAAGACCTGGCTCTTCGGCTAAACAGATCTGCGGACCCCCCCCCTCAGCGCCTTGAGACCCTCATGGGTGAGTAGCGCGCTTACAATTCCCTGATTGATTGATTGATTGATAGATGGGAACGTGGTTAGAGCTATTAATTCCCTCCGTACTCAAGTATCGTTCTGGACCACCTTGCCATTAATGATAGCAGGCCGTTTAGCTGTATCTAAAATTATCATGCTGCCCAGACTCCTATATCATTTCGTAAACCATCCTGTTGTCCTCCCGACATGGATTTTTAACACACTAGATACTTTATTGTCGTCTTTGCTTTGGGGAACGGGTCGGCATAGATTAGTCTTGGCCAAAATGCAGCTTCCGAGTGCCGCGGGAGGTATGGGGGCTCCTGATTTTTAGGCAAATTGCATTGTCGGGCAGCTGCAATGGCTAGCATATTGGTTGGCTAGCCATAATTGATTTGAAATTGGCTATTCTCCTGAACGTCTGTAGTGCGGAACACTACAGGCATTGCTATGCCCCGGAGCTGACAGGATGCAAGATCCCCCCTTTCTCCTGCATATTGCAATACATTATTGGAAACAGGTGCTAAAATATGCAAAAATTCCTACCCCATATGCCCCAAAGGTTCCACTCTGTGGCCTACCCACCCGGCGTGGAATATTGTCAAATACTAGGTTACGGAGCTGGACACAGGCCGGAACGGAGACAGTGGGTGACTTATTTTTGGATGGTAATTTGATACCCCATGACGAGTTTGTGCGTACCAACGCAGTACCAGGCACTTTATTCCTCACACATGCGGCAATCACACAATTTATTCGGAGATATTGGTTAGTGGGCCAGAAGGAGCCCCCTACCTTCCAATTATTGCGGGCCATTCACATAATGGGTCACGGGTGCCACTTTGTTAGGTGGTTATACCGTGGACTGAGGGAACATCTGGGTACTCCGCTACTACCCCTTCGACAAAAATGGGAAACGGCACTAGCAAGGGAATTGGAAGATAAAGAGTGGGCCTTAGCCCTAGAACATCCTAAGCAGGTTTCCCGTAATTTCCGACTAAAAACAATACAGCTATTAATATTACATAGGGCCTACTTCACGCCGCTGACAATACAGAAAATGTACCCCACTGCTTCCTCTGAATGTCCAAGATGTTCTCATCAAGATGCTGACATTATCCATATGTTATGGGCTTGCCCTACATTGGGGAAGTTTTGGTCAGAGGTCACACAAGGTCTTTCCCAACTTACAGAGCGCTCTCCCTGGACTACTATAGAGGCCTGTCTTTTGGGCCTTTTCCCTCTCCCAAAGAAGGTGACTTTACTGCGTCGCTTTACAGGATTAGCCCTGATGCTCGCTAAAAGATTAATCACACAGGGCTGGAAATCCCGCACAGCACCAAATGAA
Organism: Calotriton arnoldi; assembly: GCA_963921515.1. NCBI lineage: Eukaryota > Metazoa > Chordata > Amphibia > Caudata > Salamandridae > Calotriton > Calotriton arnoldi. The sequence continues at coordinate 304,661 of CAWUFW010007417.1, read as the reverse complement.
GGCAAATGGAGGGAGGAGGTTATTCGATGGGCTATAGCCAAAAGAGAGGCGCTTCAGCGAGAGGAATATAGAGGAATAAGGAAGAAGCCGAGCTCCCTGGACTGGGCTCAGCTGGTAGAACAGTTTAAAGCAGAAACGGGAGAAGAAATAGAAGGTCCCCGGAACACACTAAATGATCATATAGGTAGTGCCTGATTCCCAACTGTACTGTGAGGTGGAAATATATGTCTGTTTCCTTCTTCCCCTTTTCCCCCTCCCCCTGTCCTTTCCCTCCTCTCCCCTTGTCCTCCCCCCCTGTATCAGAACGATTACCCCGAAGGACAACATGCTTGAGCATGGACGATTAGTTCTCAGCGGCAAAGTTTAAGAGAATGTTTTTGGGTGGGATTTATTGCGGGAGGGTTTCTATGGGAGAATTAAAAGTTTCTTTAAAAACATAACTATATATGCTGTTCCCCAAGGGTTGGTTTGTAAGTACGTAACTACCTTAGCTGTAGACAAAAATACGCAAACACTGATGAAAAGTTACTAGATCTGTATGATAACATGTGAATTATTGACTACTTGCCATGTAAAATGTTTTAAAAAAAGCATTCAATGATGTCAAATTTGCTTGCAAACCCGAACACTTAATAAAATATGTGTTAAAAAAAAAAATAGAGTGGCGTGGGAAGCTGATATTGACACACTAGACGAACACTGGACGATGGCCTCGGGGGCGCACTGAGATGTGGCGATTTCTGCCTGTCTCTTACTGATACAACTCAAATATCTTCACAGAGCCTCTTACATAAGATACCGCTTGTGCACATGGGAATGATCGATTCCCCGACATGCCTCCGCTGGTGGGCGGACTAGGGTGTCATATCGCCGTGCCTGACCTGTCTGTAACTTCCGGGTCAGGCATGGCAGGAAGCGGAAGGGAGTGGCGAGGGGAAGGAGCGCCAGTTCGGGGTTAGACGGGAGAGAATAAAGAAGTGTTCAACCCCCGATCGCGTCCGTGCGTTATTACGGAGCGCGATCTGAAACCTGGCGACGAGGGTGGGATCGAAGACACCCCCCCTCTGATCGGCGCGCATGAGAAACGCCGACTGAGCACTGCAGCAGACGGGGAGCAGAGCGCTTCACCGTCAATGTGAGCGCGAGTGGCAGCTCCTGCTCAAGAAACCCTGCCTACAGCTGAAAACCCAGAGCTTAGGACGCCAGCAGCTTGAAACTAAGAACCCCTGAAGCTCAGACAGGAGGAACATTGTATGGAGTTGGGGTAAGCCCAATAATCTTCAAGTGAGGTCGATGTGTAGAGGTCGCACTCGGCGGCCATTTTGAGGTCAGGCACTCCCATTCAAAAGCCCCGTCACCAGCCCGGCGGCCATTTTAAAGTCAGGCAAGAAGAAAACAGCCTTCCTGCGCCTGCCTAATATCAAGTGGAACCCCCCCTACAGACGCTGCCGCAGGCTGCTGGAGTGGAGAGTGAAGCTAGCTGGGTCTCATCATGTCTACCAAAAACAAATGAAGGAGTAAACCCTCCGGATATAGAATATCAACGAGATGAGGAGGTAAACATGGAAGAAAAGGAAAGAGTTCCTTTTCTAAAAAGACCCCTCACTCACCAACCTAGTTGGTGACATGCTTTATCATTGGGGTCCCACCCGAGTAGCCGAATGCTACCCGGGTGTGCTTCAACACCTGTTTAGAGTGGAGCAGGTTTATTCACAACAGTGGTGTAAGTGAGTGAAAAGGTGAAGTAAAAAATTGTCTTTATTTAACTCCCTAAAAGTTTAATATGGAGCAATAAGACAATGGTTAAAAACGAAGTGAGACACCAAGTTAGGTTAAATTGACCTATGGTGTCTATATCTAAAATAGTGATCGTGGTGGTCTACTTGTTTCAACCTGTGCGCGATATTACCAGGTTTTCATCAGGACCTTTTACAATGGCCCGAGCGGTATGCACACGCTAAGGTGCACCCTACTCTGGGTCAAACAAAAACCACACTGTGTACTTACAGTGTGGCACCCTTCCAGCCTTCTGTGAAAGGAACAATCTGAAAATAAGGGAACAAGCACACAAAACGTATGTTATCCATATGTGCTGACCTTAATGGACCTCTCATTCGTGGCTCCATAGTGAGCTATTCAGCGTGGTACATACCGTGCTCCATACATACCATGCATGATGTTCCGGTGTGAATTCACATCTTAATGGCTGTAGTGAGCCATTATAAAAAGGGTGAGAGACCCACCCTATTACGCAATAATCAACCCACAATACGCTAATTAACGTGTGTAGGTGTCAAATTGCTCATTGAAAATGTGAGTGTTTCAAAATAGTAGCTGAGCGAATGCACGAGAGCATGCAGTCAAATTTACGCATGCAATGTCATTGCAAGTATCGAAATAACTGCTGAGACATGTAGGAGGAAAAACGGGCTTACTGTAAACTAGCTTTAGTCGTGCCTCATGGAGACCGTGGAGAAGGGCGCTGGCTTTAGTCACACTCTGGGGGTGTAAATTACATAATCAAATTACAATTTGTGAACACATACCATCGTTGCTGGAACTCGTAATGTAGCGGAGCCCACCCGCACGAAATCTGTACTCACTATATCAAACCATGCCACCCGCAATCAAACCTGGATGCTCGTCCTACACGGAGTCCCGAGGATCTCTGTCTCTGCGTTCCAGTGGTCTTTTAACCCGGAAACGGGACGTAGTGCTTCCTGACATGTGACGCGTGACGCGGTCATGAGTTGGCGGGATGACGTAGAGGGGCGTTGTTAGGGATTCCCTTTGCATGTCATCGGAACCGAAGGGTTCACTTTGAAAAGGAGGGATATGTTCTTTTCAAAAAACGGTATGTGCTCGTGGAAATAACAGGATTATGTATGATGTACAAAAATAAAAAAATTGAGTGAAATAAAAGGCACAAATATCAAACGACTGGGAGTGTCGGTGTGGATCTTCAGGACTAGTTATATTGCGTCAATTAAACCAAATACTTAAAAGTTGAGAGGGAATCCATTTTATATGTTCCCTGTATTGAACATGTAGGGAAAAGGATTTTTTTACATAAATGCAATTGTGGATCTAACCCTGCTGCCAATCCAGTAAAAGAGTTAAAGACATTGGCATTTATCTATGTAGTACTGAGTTCCAGGGAATATTATCGTTTAACCCATTTTTGTGAGTAGATAGTCTGTAGACCCAGAGCTGCTCTTTTTCAAAAAGGCGTTGTTGGGTATCCTCACGAATTAGAACTTGTTCTATTATTGTCCATTTCATGTCGTTGGGGGTGTGGTTTACCTGGAGGAAGTGTTCAGTGAGTTTAGTTGTTATTTTTTTACACCTGATGGTGCTGCGTTGTTCACATATACGTTGTTTGATATTCCTTCCGGTCATGCCTACATATTGCAGGCCACACGGGCATGTTATAAGGTAAACCACGTTAGTACTATTGCAATTTGTGTGTGCCCTTTGCGTCCAGATTTTTCCAGGTTCCAGGTTCAATGTTTTCGTCGCAGTTGTTAGGTGGCACACACTGCAATTACCGCAGGGAAAGTGACCAACGATTTTGGGTAAACCCCATGCGTTTAAAACAGTCTGTGTATTGTCCTGATCCGTTTTCTTAGGGCGGGTGTTGACTAGTGTGTCCTTCAGGCTCCTTGCTTTTTTAAAAGAGAATAACGGCTTATCCCAATGCAGGTTATCCGTTTGGAGGATCCTCCAATGCTTGCTGATGGAGCGTGTCACTTGGTTAGAGACAGTACTATACGTAGTGACGCATGTCAATGGTATGTCTTCTGTTGTGGTCACTCTGTCTTCAAGAAGGACATCCCGGGGTTGATTGTGGGCACGTTTCTGACACTTGTTTAGTATCCTATCCGGGTAACCTCTCTCAGATAGTTTCTTGGTGAGGTCCGCCGCTTGGATCCGATAATCAGTGATTTCGCTGCAATTTCGCAGTAGTCTGAGATACTGGCCGTAGGGCAAATTCTCCCTTAAAGCTCTCGGGTGGAAGCTCTCGAATCTGAGCAAGTTGTTCCTGGCAGTCGGTTTTTGGTATGTTCTTGTCTCTAGTCTTCCATTCTCTTTGGTGATTGTGACATCCAGGAACACCATACTAATAGGGTCCAAAGTATGTGTGAATCTCAGGTTTCTGTCACAGGTATTAATCCAAGAGATGAAGTCCATTAGGGTGCTTCTTGGTCCTTGCCAAATGGCAAGGACATCATCGATGTATCGCTTCCAAAATACCATATGCGAAGAGAAAGGATTGGCATCACCTAGGATATATTTCTTCTCAAAATCGAAGACATATAGTCCTGCCACACTAGGGGCGAAGGTACTGCCCACTGAAGTACCGCCGGTTTGGAGGTCCATGGCCCCCTCATACTCAAAGTAGTTCCTTTTCAGAGCCAACGTCGCACACTCAAGGATGAAATGTTTCGATGTCCTGAAAGCCCAGTCAGTCTCATCGAGAGCTACTCTGAGCACTTCCAAGGTGTCATCCTGCGGAATACTGGCGTAAAGGCTCTCGATGTCAAAGCTCACCAGAATGGTAGCCTCATCCACATTGATATCCTTAAGGAGGTTCAGTAAGCTCTTGGTGTCTTGTAAATAAGTATCAGTGTTCTGGACCAGGGTTCTCAAAAAGAAGTCACAAAAGCGTGACAAGGGTTCGAGGAGGGACCCTGTACCTGACTCGATTGGTCTCCCGGAAGGGGGATTCCTGTTTTTATGCATTTTGGGCAAAGTATAGAAATAAGGAATTTTGACTTCACTGTTGGTTAGGAAGTCCGCTTCCTGTTTTGATATGTATCCCATGGTTTTGGTGGAATCCACCAAGGATTGTATTTATCTTTTTTAATCCGGCGTGGGGTCGGATGTAAGATGGACATAGTTTTTCCTGTCCGCCAATTGCCGACGACATTCTGCTTGGTAGGCTGTTTTATCCTGAACTACCACTCCTCCACCTTTGTCCGCTTGTTTGATGACAATACTATCACAGTTCTTCAAACTCTCCAAAGCTAGATTCTCGTCTTTACTCATATTGAAAAAGGGTTGCTTCACGTTTAGTTTCTCAATGTCATTGAAGACGGCTTGTTCAAACGTCAGTACTTCCATAGGGATTGTGTGGGGTGGAGGTATAAATGTAGATTTTGGGCGTAAGCCTGTCTCACAGGGGTCTACAGTTGGTATTTGCTTGCCTTGTTTCTCAAAGAAAGCTTTCAGTTTTAATTTCCTAAAGAAACCGGCTAATTCACAATGGAGACTAAATTTGTCCAGTCTCGCTGTGGGGACAAAACCTAGTCCTTTATTTAGGACCTTCTCTTCCGACTGACTAAGGGGTCTGGAGGCCAGGTTGGTAACTAAACTCTGCTGTTGCTTGCCCCCGCCTGTGGCTCCCGAGTTTTGCTCCTCGTGTAGTTCCCCACTGAGTTCTCCTCTTCCCAGTGCACCTGGTTCTGTCCTTTTCTTCTGCCCCTTCCCCTTCTGCCCCTGCCTAAAAAAGGGGGCCTAAACATGTTCTGAGGGAATGGGGGTTGTGGGAAAGGTGGTTGCCATCCATATATTGGGTATTGCTGGTGAGGATTGAAAGGACCTTGAAATCCCCCCATCATTGGGGCACTGGGAGTGGCCCACGCGTTTTGAGACCTGTTCCTCCCTCTAGATCTAGATCCTCCACATCCTGTGATAAAGTTACTGCTGGCCGAAGAGTCGTTACTGGAGAGATCAGAGTCTCTCTCTGCTCTAACTGGAGGTGTAAAATCAGGAGCAGAATAAGGGTAGGTTTTGGCATATGAAAAGCGTTTAAGGTCTTTTTGGAATTCCTGTACTTTCTGTTGAGTTAAGTTCTCCTTGTACTCATTGATTTCCTTGTTTAACTCGTCTAATCTCATTTTGTAACCTGTAATAGTGGTCCTGATATGGTTTTCTGTGAGTTGTATTTCTACTAGAATGGTTTCAGATAATCTCACAGCTGTCTTGATGATTAATACCATCCAGTCGCGTGTACAGCGCCACGCGATCTTGGCCCAATCTTTTCTAAACACAGGGTCCTCTAGGAAGATCCGTGATTCGTAACCAGCAACCCTTTGGGTGCAATGTTGTTTCTGAGATATTCAGTGAGTATGGTGCCATGTAGTATTGTCCTGATCCTATTCTTTTTCATTTCTGATAGTTTGTCTCATCATGTCTACCCAATCGGACTCCTCACAGAACGCAGCACCAGGCCCCGCGCGAATTGTGCCGCCCGGACCCATGTTATTAGGGGTATCTTTCCTACGCCCTCCCGAGCCGTTGATGCTGACCACCGGAAACAGCATGGGTCACAAATGGAAGAGCTGGATAGAAGACTTTGAAGACTTTATGAAGGGCTCACAAGTGCGTGATTCTGACCAACAACTCATAGCGTTACGGAACTTGGTGGGCAAAGACATCGGACAAATTATCAAAGAATTACCCCAGGCCGATGCTACGTCATACACAACTGTGAGGGAAGCATTGAACAAGAAGTTTCTCCACAAGCGGAACCTAGACTACGAATGCTACACCTTCAACCTCGCGTCTCAAGAACGAGATGAGTCCATGGGCGACTTCATCTCTCGCCTCAAGCGTCTAGCCCGCTACTGTGAATTTGACAATTTCAACACCGAAGATGCGCTTCGCTTACGAATCATTGAAGGATGCCAATCAGAGTCACTACGCCGTCGCTTGCTGAAAAAGCATTACTCGCGCGATGACATTGAGGAACTCACACAAATAAATGACCAAGCGGAAGAGCATGCAAAAAAGATGGAAGCTAGTAAGACAGAGAAACGGGAACAGGCATTCCGAATACATTCTCAGATAGACTCAAGACGTCGGCCGGATCATCGGAAACCTGAAAAGCTCACAAGTTCGCCCCGCAGCGGAAACAAGAGCAGTCACACCCGGAAACAACCGCTGCAGTGCTATCGCTGCGGCCAGGACTACCCTCACACGGGCCCCTGCCCAGCCATTGGACAACAGTGCCACCGATGCGGGAAGGACAATCACTTTGAAGTGGCTTGCCAAACCTGTCGTAAGGAGGCCGGGCCGACCAAGCGAAGCACAGGATCACGTCACCACGTGAGGGCAGTGCAAGGGAGAAGAGACTGCTCAACGAGCTCGTCAAGATCCAGCACCCAGTCACAAGGTTCATATTGATCCCGACGATCAACGTCAAGAGAATCGTCCGCCCTCACTCCCATATCACAAGACAGTGATGAATACATGTGTATGGTAGCAGACCCAGACCGATTAAAGAAGTATCCCCGACTACACATTCAAATGGGTAATCACTCTGCCAAGTTCGTTCTAGATACTGGAGCGTCGCTCAACTACATCTGCACGACTGAATACAAGAGAATGGACCCGAAGCCAAAGTTAGAACCGGCCGCAGTGCGCGTCTACACGTGGATGTCCAAAGAACCGCTGCCGTGTTTAGGACAATTTCGCACATCTTTGACCTACAAAGACAGGACAGTTCAGGCTCAAATTCATGTGATAGAAGGCACTGAAGCAGCTGACTGCCTTCTCAGCCTACCAACAGCAGAACGTCTGAAACTCGTAGAAATTCTGTACAGAGTCGACGACTCACCTGACATAATCAGCAAGTTCCCAAAACTATTCTCTGGCCTAGGAAAATTGGCCCATGTCAAAGTCAAATTGCACATCAATGAACAAGTGACGCCCGTGGCGCAGCACCATAGGAAAGAACCATTCCATCTCCAACAAGCAGTGGATGACGAACTCCAAGACCTGCTGAGAGCGGACATCATAGAAAGGTCAACCGGGCCTACTCCGTGGGTGTCACCGGTAGTAGTTGTGCCCAAACGAGGACACGAAAACAAAGTGCGTTTGTGTGTAGACATGCGAGCCCCGAACACAGCCATCGAACGGGAGCGGCATCCAGGACCCCATATCAGTGACATGATCACTCGCCTGAATGGAGCGACAGTCTTCTCGAAATTGGACCTGAACAAGGGGTACCACCAGCTCGAACTTCACGAGAAGTCTAGGTACATCACCACATTCACCACACACCAAGGGCTCTTCAGATACAAGCGCCTTAACCTTGGAATCTCTTCAGCGGCAGAGATCTTTCAAGAGGCAGTCCGGCGAGTGATCCAACACATCCCGAACTCATTTAACTACAGCCACGACATCCTCATGTTTGGTGAAACGCGCAAGGATCATGACAAAGCACTGGACCGCGTATGTCATGCCCTTCTCAATGCCAACCTCACGCTCAACCGAGATAAATGTGAATTCCATAAGTCAACTCTCAAGTTCTATGGTCACATCTTCTCCAAAGACGGCATGAGACCCGATCCTGAAAAAAAGTCTTGGCGCTTGCTGACGCGCCACAACCCCATGATGTTAGTGACATTCGATCCTTCTTGGGCATGGCCAGCTACTGTGCCCGATACATCAAAGACTATGCGACTATCAGCTATCCGCTGCGAGAACTCACGAGGCAAGGCCAAAGCTTCCACTGGTCAACCAAATGTGAACACGCCTTCAATGAGATCAAAACTGCTGTAAGCTCCGCCATCAACCTAGCGTACTTCAACCCTCGAAGAAAGACTGAGATTACAGTGGACGCTAGGCCCGTCGGACTTGGCACCATTCTAGCTCAGTTTGATGATGAGGGAGACCAACGTCACATCATCGCATATGCCAGTCGCAGCCTCACTGACACGGAGAAAGCATACTTGCAGCCTGAAAAAGAAAGCCTGGCGGTTGTGTGGGCGTGCGAGCATTTCCATCTGTTCGTATACGGGAAGCACTTCACACTCATCACTGATCACCAGGCTCTAATAACAATCTTCGGCAACCCTCGAGCGAAGATGCCTCCACGGATTGAGCGGTGGGGGATCCGCCTGCAAGACTACACATACACCATCATTCACAAACCGGGGAAGGCGGAAAACCCGGCGGATTATATATCACGACATCCCCAAGCTCTGACGCAGACACGCGGCTCGTTAGCCGAAGAGTACCTCCATTTCGTCATCGATCAAGCACGCCCACCTGCCGTCCCACTGGACGCCATTATAGAAGCCACTGCCAAAGACGCCACACTCCAGAACATCATGCAGCGTATTCGCACAGACTCCTGGAGACATCTGGAGGACCCGCAGGCTAACAACGCCATCAATACGCAAGAACTCATATCTTTCAGACACGTCAAGGATGATCTCACGATCAGTGCCAACGGACTACTGCTGAGAGACAGGAGAATTATCATTCCTCACCAATTAAGACAAGGAACTGTCAATCTAGCACACGAAGGTCACAGAGGGATAGTGGCCACGAAGAAAGCACTACGAGAGCGAGTCTGGTTCCCGTCTCTCGACCAGATGGTAGAAGCCACACTCCAAGACTGCCCGCAATGTCAACTAGTAGGGCGAGACGAACCACATTCCCCGCTGCAAATGTCCGACCTCCCAGACAGCGTGTGGCAGCAAGTAGCTGTTGACTTCTTCGGCCCGCTGAAATCTGGAAAATACATCATCGTCATCATGGATGAATATTCCCGATTCCCCATTGCACACCAAATCTCATCCACCAAGGCAACCGCCGTCATACCTGTCATCGATGAAGCGTTTGCAGCATGTGGAATCCCCATGGTAGTAAAGACAGACAACGGGCCACCGTTCAACGGGCATGAGTTCGCAGAGTTCGCAAGTCACCTGAACTTCAAACATAGAAAGATCACCCCCCTGTGGCCCCAAGCCAACGGGATGGTTGAACGTTTCATGGCCACCGTAAAGAAAACGATATAACAAGCTGAACTGACTCAATGAGACATCCAACCAGCACTCAATGAAGTACTACGAGCGTACAGGACCACACCACATAACACCACTAACAGATGTCCCGCCACTCTGATGCTTGGAAGAACCCCACGCACCAGGATACCGACTTCGGACGCCGTCGGACCATGAGACCTTAGTGAATCTTGATAAGACCAAGAAAGCAAAAATGAAAGAATATGCCGACAACCGTCGACATGCCAAGGCATCTGACATCCGAGAAGGAGATTGGGTGCTGGTAAGGCAGGAGCGGAAAACCAAGGCCGACAGTCGCTACTATGCCCACCCGCTCCAAGTAACGAGGAGGAAAGGAACTATGATCACAGCTGCCTCTGGAATTAAGAGGACCACAAGAAACGTGTCGCACTTCAAGAAATGTAATCCAGCAGTGTACACTCGAGAAGAAGAACCTGACTGGGACACGGACACATCAAGTCAAGAAGCGGATGATCAAGATGAACCTCGACGTGCGGCTGACACAAATGAAATGAGAGAAAGGCGTCTCTCTCGCCGACCACAGAGAACTATCCGAAGACCAGCCCGGCTCATCGAAGAACTCTAAGAAATAAACATGGGACACTTATAAATAAAAAGGGGGGAGATGTCATATCGCCGTGCCTGACCTGTCTGTAACGTCCGGGTCAGGCATGGCAGGAAGCGGAAGGGAGGGGCGAGGGGAAGGAGCACCAGTTCGGGGTTAGACGGGAGAGAATAAAGAAGTGTTCAACCCCCGATCGCTTCCGTGCGTTATTACGGAGCGCGATCTGAAATAGGGTACCTTCATTCATGCAGTGTGGAGCTGCACGGTGTTGAACCGGTTCTGGTGAGGTGTGACATTCTGTCTGGGGGAGGTCCTCTCCTGGACAATTTGGCTGGTCCCAAAGTTGATTCTTCTTCATAGTACAGATGGCATGAGGGTAACAGATATAAGCAGCTGCTTTTGTTTCTCTGTCTAACTCTGGCGAAAAGAGACATAACAGTGCGGACAAAAGGGATGGATCACTGTATGGGGCTGGAGGTTGTGGTGCACCAGGCGAGGGGATTCCCCCCAAAACACCCCAGAATCTGGCAGAAGTGGGCTGACTATAGGGGAATTGTCTTCGAACCTGTTCACTCCGTCATTTCATTTCTTGAGGAAGAAAACTGGGGATATGAATCCGAAAGGAAAGCAAATGATGCACATGACTGATGCTCAACCTGTTTTGGGACATGTATTGTGTCGTATGGTGCATGCGTGGGACAAGAGTGGTCGACTGTGCAAGTTTCTTGTTTCTGTTCATGGGATACTCATCCCATCGTCCTATATGTACTTCTCGGCCTGTGCAGCCATGTTTTTTTGTGAAAATCCATTAAACACAAAAGCAGGATACATTGTAAAGTACTTTCAGCACCACTGGTGGCACATTTAGTGGAAAGAAACCACACAAACAAGGAAGATGAAGTGGCAAGTCATTGAACTGATTAAGAGACCCCCACGCAGTGGCAACATTCAAGCTCTCCTCAACAAGGCCAAATGTCATTGGATCCTTACATGTGACAGCAGCATTACACATGGACTGAACTCCATGCAAGAATTCCACTCTGTTGTAATGACTTAGTGAATCTCTTCATTGATCACGGTTTTCCATATGGTACGGCAGCCATCATGGACTGTATTCTATGTACTTATGGACGTAATGTGCAACTGTTTTCCTTCCTAAAACCCTCTGTTTTCAATTTTGATTTTTGATTTTTTTGGGAAACACTGCGATTCCTTGAGCAATTTGAACTAGATTAGTGGGCGTGAACTCAAGGATGAAGCATGACACACAGTGGTGTCTGGGCGAGAGTTCTAAGTAAAAAACAAGGGATGCCTCCCCGTTTAGATTGAAAAAGACAAAAAACGGAAGGGCTGATGTAATTTAGATGCATCTCTCATTTGTCTGACATCTGGCTGTATACAAGTGCTAACAGCCACTGATAAATGTAAGTGTTCTCAAATTTCGAGCCTTGGAGGACTTTTATTTGTATTAGGTGGATATACACGTGCACAGACAAAAGCAGTCCCTCAAATTGTAGGTATTCCATGGATAATGTGGGCTGACCCATTGCTCTTTGCTCTGTGCTATTTGAGAGACGTTTGAGGGGCCCAATGGATAAAGAGGGTTGACTAGAAGCCCCTCTACAGGTATGTCTTTTTATATGAATTTTTCGAAACATGAGGCTGGTAATCTGGCTTAAACTGGCTTTAGGCCAGACCTAAAAATATCATGCAATCCAGCGCCACATTTATCCGTCGGGACAATATATTTCTATGTTATCCCGGAACACAGTTATCACTTGTCATAGGAGAAAGTAGATCGTCCAGCAAGGCTTTGGGGACCTGTGGGCATTTTCCAAGCTGTGTCTCTGAGTCCAGACGCACTAACCACTGGACAGAGATATAGGCACAGAGAGGAACAGAGAGTAAAGTGGAGTAAAGAGGGATAATTGCTGACCTGCACAACAAAATGGGTCTTTGGCACAAAAAAGGTCTAGAAAGAAGCAACAACTCCAGTTAAACCTTGGGTTTCCTGCCTCAGCTGGTACTACATGCACTACCCAGTTTGTGCCAAACAATAATGTTGTCTCTTGTGCTTGCCCTCTAAAGTCAAGAGTATTGTGATGACAATAATAATCATAATAATAATAAGGCTTTAGTAAACTATTAAAAAATAATCATAAAAGCACTAACAACCAGAAAAGAATAGTACAAAGAAACTATTACAATAAGCTTAATACAATGTACAAAGCACCAAATGGCTACAAGGTCAAAATACATAAAAAATAAGTAAGAAAAACCTCTAATCAATGGCCAGCTTTAAAACATAAGAAGTTTCCTGCGTTGCAGAGCAAATTTAAGAAAAGCCCAAATGCTAACTCATACCTCAGGGGAGTTGAGTATCTCTTGATATAATAATGCAGGTTCACATCTAGGCAAGTCAACACTCCTGTGTATATTGTTTACTGTGTACAAAAAAAGTTAAATGTGACAGACTCTGTGGAGAAGTCTCATCACAGAGACAGTCAAGAATGGCAGCTGAATCATACTGGCCCAAGGGGAAAAAAAAATAACTTTTAATAATCTCCAGTCTGATACTAGTCAGAACAATCCTAACCCATGCACTAATCACCATTTCAAGAGACGGCTCCAGTCCAAGGGACGTATGAATCAGAATAAACTCTTCGTTTGATGATTTAGGTAATTCCACAGACTCTCTTTCCTACTGCCTGTAAGCCATGAAGTTCGCTTTTAACCATACTTTGTCCATTACATTCAGTTAATCAGGTTAAAAAAATGCTAGTCTGACTACCTTATTACAAATTGACTTTATATAATGAAGCCAGGGGGCCTGATGGGCCAAATCACAAATTAAACAATCATCTGTGAACTGTTTATTGAATGCAGCCTCTGGGTTGCAGCATTATGAACACCACCAGAGTAAAGGGACCAAGTTAATGTAGTCCTCAACGAAGGCTAGTCCAACCTGCCCATGAATGGCATACATGGGACAACTAGCTGGAAGACCCAAGAAGTGCCTATAGACTATTTTCCTCTGCCTGTAGGCAACTGACATTTTTGTATCCCCCACACATCAGAATCATAAGTTAGAATTGGTAGACATTTTCTTTTATACACCTCAATAAGTGGGGCAACAGGCTTCTTATCCATGTTAGAAGCCAGATTGAAGGGCAAACCAACTGCACTGAAAAACCTCAGTATTTTCCGTGCTAATTAATCATGGGTCCAGGAACCATCAGTCTCAGAAGTTACTCCCAAATAAGGAAATTCATGGATTCTCACCATCGATTTATCGTGGATCGCAAAGCAACGTTCACTAAAGGTTGCTAGGGCCACATGCCATTATACATGTTTAAGTTCAGTTGGATTCTAAATTTAGCTGGTCCCTAAAGTCAACAAAGGCATCTAGCAGCTTTTTAAGCCCGTTTGAGGTTTTGGACAAACGTACAGTGTCAGCCGCATATAAGAGAACAAGGACTACCTTATTCTTAACAGGCATATCCCAACCCTTGTTTACCAAGACTGTTTCTAGCCTATTGATGTATAATAGTAACAGCAGGAAGTTAAGATCGCAACCTTGACAAACCCCTACACCCCCCACAGCCCAAACCAAAAGACTCAGTACAGTCTCTACACACCCCGCACCTAAAAGGCTTTAAGTAAGAAATATTGTCAAAATATACCATATATGTAATAATATTGCATCATAATGCATATAATGTCTCGAACTACCATCTCATCCTCCTCCTCCCCCCTCCCATAAACACACGCTTTCCGCTTAAGTTTTTTTCCTTATTTGCAGCACGCATTTGTTCAGTAACACCACGAGTCTTTAGATCCCCTGTAATTTTGTTAGCTGATGCCCCGGGCCTGCTCACCCCGTCAGAAAATTGCTCCAGGACCACTGGCGAGATCTGCTTCCTGAACCTCGTCACTGCCCCTATTATCTGCTTCCTGAAGCTCGTCCTTACCCCAACGATCTGCTTCATGAAGCTCGTCACTGCCCCTACTATCTCCTTTCTTATGTTCGACACGGCCCCTATTATCTGCTCCTGAAGCTCGTCACTGGCCATACTATCTGCTTCCTGAAGCTCATCACGGCCCCTACAATCTGCTTTCTGAAGCTCGTCGCTGCCCCTACTATCTGATTTCTGATGCTCGTCACGGCCCCTATTATCTGCTTCCTGAAGCTCGTCCTTACCCCTACGATCTGCTTCCTGAAGCTCGACCTTACCCCTACGATCTGCTTCATGAAGCGCATCACTGCCCCTACTATCTGCTTTCTGATGCTCGTCACTGCCCCTATTATCTGCTTCCTGAAGCTCGTCACTGCCCCTACTATCTGCTTCCTGAAGCTCGTCACTGCCCCTACAATCTGCTTTCTGAAGCTCATCGCTGCCTCTACTATCTGCTTTCTGAAGTTCGTCACTGCCCCTACTATCTGCTTCCTGAAGCTCGTGACTGCCCCCTACTATTTGCTTCCTGTAGTTCCTCACTGCCCCCTACTATCTGCTTCCTGAAGCTCGTCACTGCCCCCTACTATTTGCTTCCTGTAGTTCCTCACTGCCCCCTACTATCTGCTTCCTGAAACTCGTCACTGCCCCCTACTATTTGCTTCCTGTAGTTCCTCACTGCCCCCTACTATCTGCTTCCTGAAGCTCGTCACTGCCCCTACTATTTGCTTCCTGTAGTTCCTCACTGCCCCCTACTATCTGCTTCCTGAAGCTCCGTCACTGCCCGCTACTATTTGCTTCCTGTAGTTCCTCACTGCCCCTTACTATCTGCTTCCTGAAGCTCGTCACTGCCCGCTACTATTTGCTTCCTGTAGTTCCTCACTGCCCCCTACTATCTGCTTCCTGAAGCTCGTCACTGCCCCCTACTATTTGCTTCCTGTAGTTCCTCACTGCCCCCTACTATCTGCTTCCTGAAGCTCGTCACTGCCCCCCACTATTTGCTTCCTGTAGTTCCTCACTGCCCCCTACTATCTGCTTCCTGAAACTCGTCACTGCCCCCTACTATTTGCTTCCTGTAGTTCCTCACTGCCCCCTACTATCTGCTTCCTGAAGCTCGTCACTGCCCCCTACTATTTGCTTCCTGTAGTTCCTCACTGCCCCCTACTATCTGCTTCCTGAAGCTCGTCACTGCCCGCTACTATTTGCTTCCTGTAGTTCCTCACTGCCCCTTACTATCTGCTTCCTGAAGCTCGTCACTGCCCGCTACTATTTGCTTCCTGTAGTTCCTCACTGCCCCCTACTATCTGCTTCCTGAAGCTCGTCACTGCCCTCTACTATTTGCTTCCTGTAGTTTCTCACTGCCCCCTACTATCTGCTTCCTGAAACTCGTCACTGCCCCCTACTATTTGCTTCCTGTAGTTCCTCACTGCCCCCTACTATCTGCTTCCTGAAGCTCGTCACTGCCCCCTACTATTTGCTTCCTGTAGTTCCTCACTGCCCCCTACTATCTGCTTCCTGAAGCTCGTCACTGCCCGCTACTATTTGCTTCCTGTAGTTCCTCACTGCCCCTTACTATCTGCTTCCTGAAGCTCGTCACTGCCCGCTACTATTTGCTTCCTGTAGTTCCTCACTGCCCCCTACTATCTACTTCCTGAAACTCGTCACTGCTCCCTACTATCTGCTTCCTGAAGCTCGTCACTGCTCCCTACCATTTGCAATGCTCGGGAGGCAGTGACACACTGCACAGGATTGGGATAGGATTACAGCTGCATTGGGCTGCTGTGCAGGTGGGCAGCACAGCTACTGTTCCAGTCACAGTCCATTTAAGCGCGGGTTGGGGGCCATGGTGGTGTCTCGGGTCTCGGTACCTACCCACAGCACTGCAGCTCCATGGAGTGCACTGCTCGTCGCCTTTGCTGGGGGGTATGAGCTCCTCCACGTGGACTCATACAGCTGCTCCACCAATGAATCATCCCCATGTCCTTAATGAGGACAAACTTAGTACATCATTACTGACAGCTACACCAATAAAACGAGTGCATTGTGTGGGCGTATCAAAATGTGAAGGACGTTTACAACAACTACTGACTTGACATGAAGTGGGGTGCTGACCTATTCCACTTTAGTCTGCATTAAGGATGTACGCTCTTCCAGTCAGATACTAATGTGTCTAGCTTGAACTACAATTATTAACACTAGATGAGCATATCTTAAAATGGTAAAGCAATTAAAATTCAGAGTAATAAACGTACATCCCCAAAAGACATACCATCGAGCACCAGCAGTAAGACAAAAAGACATATGTTTCCTCTTCACCCGAAACACACCGCCACCTTGTACAAACCCTGTCTAAGTGTCACTTTTGCTGGAATTTCCTGGATGATTTCAGTCACTACTATTTTCTTGCAGCAGAAAGAAACCCAACAATGATTAAAGAAAATACTTCTTCAGCAACTTCATCTTAAATAAATCATTCCGTGGAGAAGAAAACTTGAGGGCTTGACACTTCTCCAAATAAATACAAGAAATGTGGGACAATAAAAAAAAACTATTGTGTCATTCCATCTTCACTCATATGCTTTCATATATACTTTTAATCCTTTGTTAAGGGAGGGGGGAGGGGGGAGTTTTTCTCTTGTTCACTTTTTATAGACTTGTTATTGATCATTTACAGGTTACGACCGGAAGCGGTACCTCATGGGGGCGGAAGCCGGAAGGGAAAAGTAATTAGAAGGGTCTCTGGGGCATATTCTCAAGCCCCCATCGCCAAGGGAACGTCACTTTTTCTGACGTTCCCGTGGCGATAGGGTCAGCGCCTTATTCACAAGGCAGCGTTAAGCCACTTAACGTGGCTTTAAGCCACGTTAAGTGGCTTAACGCTGCCTTGTGAATAAGGCCCCTTTCACACTAAACTTAGCGTGAAAGGGGCGTGCAGTGGGTGTTGCGGTGGGCGTTCCACCGCAACACCCATTGAATTCGACGCTGCCACCTATTCTCAAGCGATACCAAAGGGGATGATGGACGGAGCGCTTGAGCTAATCAAACACTCACCCCCAGTCAACTGATCTGGGTTTAATCCATCATCATTCTTTAGCTCACTCCACCACCCCAGTTCAGACATGGCCATATGCAAATCAGTCTGACCCTGTGCCTCATGGGAACAGTCCAGCCCGAACTACCAAGCCATGTCTTCCCTGGACCGGAAACAAGCATCCTGGGACCGGTTTCTGGCTATTCAGCCGTCATCAGCCAGGCTAGCTTGAATCCAGTGGCAAAGTGAGCAAGGGACCCATGTCTGGGCATACCCTGCCAACTTAGGGCGAACAAAGCGATACCAAAGGGGATGATGGACGGAGCGCTTGAGCTAATCAAACACTCACCCCCAGTCAACTGATCTGGGTTTAATCCATCATCATTCTTTAGCTCACTCCACCACCCCAGTTCAGACATGGCCATATGCAAATCAGTCTGACCCTGTGCCTCATGGGAACAGTCCAGCCCGAACTACAAAGCCATGTCTTCCCTGGACTGGAAACAAGCATCCTGGGACCAGTTTCTGGCTATTCAGCCGTCATCAGCCAGGCTAGCTTGAATCCAGTGGCAAAGTGAGCAAGGGACCCACGTCTGGGCATACCCTGCCAACTTAGGGCGAACAAAGCGATACCAAAGGGGATGATGGACGGAGCGCTTGAGCTAATCAAACACTCACCCCCAGTCAACTGATCTGGGTTTAATCCATCATCATTCTTTAGCTCACTCCACCACCCCAGTTCAGACATGGCCATATGCAAATCAGTCTGACCCTGTGCCTCATGGGAACAGTCCAGCCCGAACTACCAAGCCATGTCTTCCCTGGACCGGAAACAAGCATCCCGGGACCGGTTTCTGGCTATTCAGCCGTCATCAGCCAGGCTAGCTTGAATCCAGTGGCAAAGTGAGCAAGGGACCCACGTCTGGGCATACCCTGCCAACTTATGCCCAGACGTGGGTCCCTTGCTCACTTTGCCACTGGATTCAAGATAGCCTGGCTGATGAGGGTTTTGAACCCGAAACCGGTCCCAGGATGCTTGTTTCCGGTCCAGGGAAGACGTGGCTTGGCAGTTCGGGCTGGACTGTTCCCATGAGGCACAGGGTCAGACTGATTTGCATATGGCCATGTCTGAACTGGGGTGGTGGAGTGAGCTAAAGAATGATGATGGATTAAACCCAGATCATTTGACTGGGGGTGAGTGTTTGATTTGCTCTAACGCTCCGTCCATCATCCCCTTTGGTATCGACCTATTCTCAAGGGCGGCGTTAATAGGTGGCAGCGCCGAACTTAAGACCAGGATAATCCTGGTCATAAGTTGGCGAAACGAGGAGAAATGCTTTATTTCTCCTCGTTTTTGCTTTTTCCATGTGTGCTGCCTTGTGCAGCACACATGGAAAAAGCAAAATGCCATGGTTTGTTCATGTACAGGAAGGTGTCCCTTCCTGTACATGAACAAACCTTTTTAAAAATGCCATTTTGTAACTTTCATGTGTGCTGCACGAAGCAGCACACATGAAAGTTACAAAATGGTATTTTGGGATTGTTCATGTGCAGGAAGGGGCACCTTCCTGTACATAAACAACCCTCCCCTGCACACAGACACCCTTGCACTGTGGTGCAAGGGTGCCTGCGTTGGCGCAAAGTTGTGAAACTTAGCGGCATCGAAGGGGGAAACGCCAGGCTGCACCACATTCTTGTAAATATGGTGCAGCCTTGCGTTTCTGAAGTGGCGGTGAGAGGCGTTAAGCCAAGGAGGCGAACGCCTCTCACCGCCACTTCATTGAGAATATCCCCCTCTGAATCTTACATGTCAACATGATGTAAATGCATAACTTGTACCTGACCGCTTCTCTCCATGTTCATAGAATCAGATGCTCCTTACTGTATGCTTCTGAAAATGTCTATCCTGTATATGATGCTTTTGTTTTCAAAGTCAATAAAAAAAATTAAAAAAAATATATATATACTTTTAATCCTGTGAAACCTGCCACGTTTCCATGTGGTGGTCAACACCAAATACAATCTTTGAATTCGTGTTGAAAGAATTTGCATAATATTCATTAGTTAGAAGCAATATAATAAATTTTGTTCCCTGACACCACCAAGAGACACATTGCTTAACGGTTAATAAAAATACACATTTTAATGTTAGCTCACATAGGGGTATATTCACAAGAACGTGCGATAAACATCGCCAAAATAGCTTACCGCAACTTCTCACATCGCAGTCCATCGCGGAAAATAACGCTGTGTTAACGTGGCATTCACAACACGGCGATACTGTGCGATAATCGCACGAGAACTCGGCAAATGTCCGCGAAACAACTAATAGTGACGGCGATAAAAATGCAATCCCCAACGTGAAAAAAGTTGCGATGGGCCCAACCGCGATAAAATCTGTGTGATAACTAGTGAGAGGCCATCAAGTCCCACGCGTCATGCGGGGAAAAGCACAAGAAAAACACCCAAAAAGATCACACCAAAAACAAGATGAACTGCGGAGCACCAAGGATGCACACGGACCGAGTGCAGAGGACAACGTGAAACCCACAAGACCCACGGAGGCCCAGCTAGGAAGCCAGGTGTCGTGGAAGGGCAATGAGAAGAGGGAGAGGAATATGGGGTACAGTCTGCAGGAAACCCGGATCCAAGTCACAGATGAGATAGAACACCACCACCAACTGTACGTCACCTCCGTGTCATTGGCAAAAAAGACGCTGAGATGGCAGACCATCTTGGACTATGAGAATGCCGTTGCCGCGCCGAGGAGGACAATGGAAGAGGACAAGAGGTGCTGGAATGATGCAAAGGGCAAACCCAAGAAGGAACTCGCTGCCAACATGAAAGCAGCAACGCACATTGGAGGTGGGGGGCCAGCAGAACACCAGGAGCAGGATGAAATGGAGAAAATGGTGGCCACAGTCATCAGTCGGGAAACGGTGACAGGATCAGAGGACCCAGACACTGCTCAACATGACCTGACACAACATCAATACAGTGAGTACCTACCAGGGAGTCGGAGGACGGGGGGGAGATGGGCACAATGGCACACATGCACAATTAAGCAGAGCACACTGCACACCCACAATGACTCCGGATCATGTCCCTGATCCCCCTGGAACACTGCAGCACACACACAAACACCAAGGAGACCCACCTCCACCATGTGCCCAAAGGGGCCCCCACCCAACACATCACCAATCACACAACCAACACATGCACACGTGCAAAACCCAGCGAAGATGCGTATCCGTCAGCCACACTGACAATGCAAGAGACACTACATGATGAGTAGCATTGCTGCAGTCCAACTATCATGTCAATGTGCAGGCCACGACACTGATGCGACTGAGTGTGGGCCAGATCCGCAAAGGTGCAGGTCACACTCGGACACATCCACGTGCACAAAAAACCCCTGACGTCAACTACACATCCGCCTACCGACCATGACCACGAGTCACAACACGACGAAGGGCACCATTCACTCAAGTCAGCAACATCTCAGCACTGTAGACGCACAGAAGTGAAAGGCACACCGCCTGAAAGGGATGAGTGGCAGCCAATTCAGAGCTGCAGGGGCGACTCAGCCACAGTGCAACATAAACACATAAGAATTTGAGCACCCCAACATTGTCAACAATGTGGTACATACTGCAACACTTCCACAACAGAACACAGGACACAACTGGTGCCGCATGCGTGCACAAAATGGCCAATCACATCTGGCATCGCAGGAATCTGTGACATGACAATGGACGAGTACAACCTATAACCTGTATCAGTTTTATTTACACATGCAGTGCCAGTGGACAATTTGTACTGTCCCATCATTGTACAGGACGGACACAAAGTGACATGCTCAGGTGAAGAAATTGGCAATGAGGGTGTTCCTACGGGCTATTCCTGCTGCAGCTGCAGTGGGGTGTGGGCCACCTGCCCCATCGTCCTCATCATCGTCCGGTGCATCTGGCACTGGGATCCATGGGGCATTGGAGCGTACACAGATGTTGTGCAAAACACAACATGCAACGATCATCTTGCACACAATGTCTGGCCTGTACAGGAGCCTTCCGCCTGTGATGTCCAGGCACCTGAAACGTGACTTCAACACGCCAAATGTGCGTTCCACGATGCCCCTGGTGCGTATGTGGGATGCATTGTACTGCCTCTGGCCATGTGTGTTCGGGTCTCGGAGGGGTGTCATCATCCAAGGGCAGAGTGCATATCCCTGATCACCTGTGACAGTGCAGAGAGAGATGAGTCAATAGGTGGTTCAGCATGATGTGTCGGCAGGCACACTAGTCCAGTGACGCCTGTGCTGGCTGTGCGTGGGGTGAGTGTAAGACAGCCCCCAGGGATTGTCTGGTGCTTGCAACAACTACAACAGTCATCACTCAATCAGACGTTCAAAGTACAAACAGCAAGGGACCATGACTTGAGGTGCACAGAGTTAGTGGCCCCGGATGCACAGCGGCCGGCAAGGGCACACCGCCACGGGACGGTGACTTGCGATGCACTGGGTTAGGCCCATGAGAGCTGAGCGGGTCCTCATAGATGTCCAAGGCGACTGTCGCTGAGTGTATCGTGGGACAGTGGAAGGTGTTCCCCCAGGGCATGATGCAGAGGGCACAACCAAGCAGCAACAGGCAACATGGGTGATATGAATGCCACAGACTCATGCCAAACACCAAGTCCGTACCTGCCAGGTGATGATGACGACAACCCCCAGGCCACAGACTCAGACCAAAGTTCAACCAGAGAGTGACCATGACTCACGGCGCACAGAGTCAGTGGCACCAGGGCTGCAAGGGGATGCAGTCTGCGATGAGGCGTGTACATTGGTGTAAACTCAGCCATTCAGAAATCAAGACCCAGTCACAAATGTGGGACCTACTTGACTGCAGTATCGGCCGGTGGCAGCGGCGTGCGTGGGCCAACCGCAGTTCAGCCAGCTCCTCCTGGAACTCCCACACATGGCGTTGGAATGTCATGTGGCGATGACGTGTGGCTCACGGAGGCTGAGGCACCAGAGCTGGGCATGTGTGCAGCCTGCGACGATGCTGTGGCCTGGCTGGTCCCGCCTTGATGTGATTGGTGTGAGTCCGGATGGCCCGCAGTGCATGCCGGAGCCAGTAGTCTGCAGGGGCCCACAAACACGTGTCGTCAGCTTGCGTTGAACAGGGTTAGTGGCACCACGTGTCGCCGGCTTGCGTTGAACAGGGTTATTGGCACCACCTGTCGTCGGCTTGCGTTGGACAGGGTTAGTGGCACCAGGTCAGTTGTTGCTAGTGTTCGGTCACCTCCATAACGAGGATCCGGCTTACATCCGGACTGAACTGCATCTTCCTCTTACTCCTCTCTGTGTGTTCACTGGTATGGACTCTGCCATTCATGAATCACGACTAAGTGCTGGATGTGGGAACTACTGGACCGCAGTGTGGTCCGTGGGCAGCGGTCGGCACGGGCCCACAGACACGTGTCGTGTGCTTGCGATGCAGACTTTGGCTTCACTGATCGAAGGGAGTATAGTGATATGGACGCTGCCATAGGCATTTGGTCACTTTCATTCACAACTCAAGACTCAGTTCAATATGTGCCACCAACTGGGCCGAAGTTCCGCCGGTGGGGTATGTCAACGAGAAAGGAGTGCTGCCTGCGTCGTGGAGGCCAGCGATGGTCTGAGGTGGCTGGGGCTTGGAGCTTGCACCGGCACGTGGTGGGCCCTCTTTGACACACGCCGGTGTCGGCAGGTGAGCAGAGCGGCCTTGGTGCGCTGGGGCAGGCAAGACGGGTCTGGGGACCAGCGGCCTGGGGTGCAGCAGGCGCACAGGGATGCAGGCCCCACCGCTCACGGCGTCGGCCTCATGGCGGGCTGAGAAGCGCCGCACTGGCAGACACGTTGGCCATTCCGGAAGAGAACCACGCCCAGAGCGACGGGGTTTTTATTCACACCCCTACGCAGGCCTGGCGTATGCAGGGCCAACCCACTCCGCCCACGCCTACAGGGGGGGACATAACGAGCGACATTTCCGCGTTCTACCCCACAGCCTGTGGTGACATGGTAGGGTCCACTGGCCACTACACTCCATGCACCAGCAGTTAATGTCCACATGGCCATTTCCGTGGTTTGCACACTCAAGTCTGTCCAGCACATCCACGCCACACTTGTCATTGGGTAGGTTCTCATTCATTAGTCACTTGCCTCCTTCGCACATGCCTGCTTCCGGCCTCTCCCCACATTCTGCTATTGTGTGGCTGTGGTGCCATGCCGTAGCTGGGTTGTGTACATGGCAAGCCCAGGTTCCCAATAGAGTTGTGTTGTCATGTCTGGTCGGTGGGCATGTTGTGTGGCATGTTGCATGTAGTTTTGCTGCGTGCCCATTCCCAGAGTCGTGAGTTGCATGACTGTGGAGTTGAGGTGTGTGGTGTGTTCATTTGGTACTTACCAACGAGCAATGCATTTCCATAGGTGTCATTCTGGAAGCGCTGGTTGATGATGGACTGTTGGAAGATGAATGAATCATGCACACTGCCTGGGTAGTTGGCCACAACATTGGTGAAGAGTCCCCGGTGGTCCACTATTGCCTGCACATTTGATGGAATGCATGTGCTCTCTGTTGCGGTTGTTGTGGGCAGTGTCGGCAGGGGGCACAAGTAGGACATGTGTGCAGTCAATAGCCCCCAACACGTGAGGGAATCCAGCTATGGCGTAGAAGCCTTGCTTGGTCTCCAGCTGCTCCTGCGCAGTGTGGGGGAAGTGGAGGTGCTGGGGTACCAGGCTGATGATGGCATCCAGGACAGGTGTGATGAACTTGGATAGGGCTGGCTGTGAGACTCCTCCGACTCTGGCAGTTGTGGGTTGGAAGGTTCCAGAGGCCAACATGTGCAGCACAGCCAGCAGCTTTGTCTGCGGAGGGATGTTGGTTGTCCGCTGTGTTGGTACCGTCAGCCTGTGGGAGATGTGGGTCAGGATGCGGAGGATGGTTGTCCTTTTGAGCCTGTAGTGGGCAATGACCTCCTCTGGCGTTAAGTCTGTGAGGCAGGTGCGTTTAAGGTAGGTCCGCTGTCTTTGTCTTTGCTGCCTCTGTGGTTGTCTGGGGGGGGCGTGCGGGTCCTGGGGGTGGTGGCGGGCCTGGGGGTGGTGGCGGTTGGTGTTGTGGCCCTCTTGGGTCTCTGAGCTGCATGATCAGTAGCTCCATGGCGTCTGTTGGTCTTCAGGTGTGGCTCTGGTCTGGGCTCCCTTTCAGACTGCAGGTGGTCGTCCCGCTTAGCACCAGCAAAAAGCAGGTGTTAAATACCTGCTGCTACCGCGGCTTATTGCCTGTTTTTGACTCACATCGCAGATCTGGCTGTCCGTTGTGAATCGCGCAGTGTTGTCTTTTCATGTGTTTTTGCACGGACACGCCTATTCTGCATCTCATTAGCGTTAGTTGGCGGTGTCGACCGTGGCAATGTTTTTTGCGGCAGCTTTCGCGGGTTATGTGGTGATGTAGGCAGTTATCACCAGCTTGCGAAAGGGGCGGTAATTCTATTGCCACTTTTGCTGCGCTAAAGTGCCGATAACTCGGCGATAAGTCCTTGTGAATATGCCCCTAAGTCGCTGATTAACAAAGAATTGTGCAAACCTGCACAGCGCAAATATCCATCGAGCATGTTTGTTTGAACCCCACAAAAAAATTGCAAGTTCACAATTCAATACTGGCTTGTTCTTGTTTTCGGGAGGCTGGATTTGTGGCGCAGTACCAGGCGCTTTAAAATGATGGCTCTCAGGTAATCCCATAATTCAATATTATTAGTTTTCTCACTTTTCAAACGGGTAAATTAATACAGTGGAGCTGTACACGATTTAGGTATTACTGCAACATTATGATAGGGCTGGAGCCAGCGCGAGGCCAGGCCTGTAATTGTGGCACTTTGAGAGTTGAGCAGCCTCATTTGGCATACGGAGAATGCATAACCTCAATGTATCTTTTTGTGAAACAGGAATGCACCGTGATTGGCCCTGAATACAAGTCAGGCAGAATGGTATCTCTGAGGGAGGTGCTGCTCCACGTGATCACGACTGTCCTGGTGTTCCCACTCCCACACCCAGGTTTTCCTGGTGTAGGCACAGCACACTGAGTGTTGCTGCTTGTCATAACACTGGGGCTGATTTTACAGTCTGAAAATCCATCCGGTAAACTCGCAGGACCTGGGGGACAAGCACAGTCCGACCAGACCCCACCCAACCCCCTTCTAGGACATGCAGCATCCCCCCCTGTCTTGCTACAGCCCCCAGCAATGGCCACACTCTACACCCCCACCTACTTCCCCACATCGGATCCCCTGCCTGCATTTCCCACCTGTTCAGAGCAGGTGACAGATATGAGCATTATTTCAAAGAACTGGGCGTTTTGTGTATAATTTGACCAGGAAAAATGGGGACTGCGTGGTTATTCTCCATTCCATTGTGATTAAATTGTAATTCCACGATATTGGGTCGGTTTTCCACATTGTACCGGCATTTACTGGTGTGAAGCTTTTTCTCTCCCAGTACCTGCAACTTGTAATACACCCCTGTATCAGGAATCTGCCATCGCTATTCCACCCCATGTTTGCTCCAATGACAGTGTTCTCATTTGTAAAGGTCCCCCAAATACTACAAACATGGCGTGCTGAAGTCTTATGCACGTCTCTGTATTTGGGCACCATGTTAACCATCCAGCATCCCCTGGACTAATGCAAGCTTTGTGAATTTGCTGCTTGATAACTGCTTTACTAAGAGTACACCATAAGACAAATGTACGTAATAAAGTGAAATAAATTAATGTTTAAAGTTTGTTATACTTTGTTTACTTTTCAGATTACCGCCACCAGCCACAAAAACAACCAACAACGTTGATAGTGAGTATTCTCATGGATATGACAGTTTTTTTGCTCAGTTAGAGAATATAATAATCGCTTGCAATGTGCATTAAATATTTAAACCATTTTTATCATGTGATGTGAACTTTCCCTAAACCCAATTCACAAAGGATCACAGGCAAACGATCTCCGGCAGAGAGCCCCACTGCCCATTGGGCATTGCCGCGCCGGCCCAATGAGGAGCTGCCCGATGATGAAGCATGACATCCCTCTGGGTTTGTGAGGGCTCTTGCTCCTTAACGGAGCATTCACTCTTGGTCAGGACCATACCCCTTTTCCCAGTACTTAATTTGTAAAATATTAAGTGCCAGGGCTCTGACCAGGAGGCCACTGCAGCTTGCACCACCTATTTCCCTTGTCATCGCTGCCAAAACAACTACTAACCGTCTCTCTCGTATATAAATGCGACAGTTCAGATTATTCCAGGTCCCCAAAGCTGAAGGAATGGCTGGGGAGGCAGGTATTAGCAATTTTATTGTATATTGTATTCCTAAACTACCGTTGTTCTGCTCATCTATAAATTAGATGAGCAGCGCCACCATGTGGTGGACTGTTCTAAATATGGTGTTGACAATTAGGTGCCAGTGCCGAGCACCGGAAACCAATTAAGTGCTGGTGCGTATCACCGGAAAGCCCCGGCTCAAATTAAGCGCTGCCTTTTCCCTCTATAGGAACAGTATACCTCTTGTTTTTACAGTTTATACCTAGGGGCGCGTGTGCTGGACAATTTTTGCCCCTGGTCCCCTTTTGATTTTTGTTACTTTTTTTCTGTCCTCATGTATTTCTCCGAGAAATGCATAAATATGTTACATCAAAGCCTGGAGTAAGACACAACTACCCTTCACAGGAAATGGCCTGGGCAGTCAGGTGTAATTCACACCTAAAACAGGAGTAAGACACAACTGCTCATAGGAAAAGCTTTGTGAGCTGGGCCTTTGTGCTTCTCTGGCACTAAATTGAACTTCACAAGCAGGCTGTATGCTAATTTTGGATTATTCTCTATCTGATTGTTTCCAAATATAAAGTTACAGGCACCACTAATACTCCTGCCCCATTATCAATGCTGCGGCATTGACTCATTATTCTGCCTGTGCCATTTATTAGTCAAGAATTGAGTTCTTGTATCACACAACCTCAGGAGTACCCTATGTTCCAGCAGTGGACTCTACTCTTCCTAATCACAGTTCTTGGGGTGTTAGTCTAGCTCAGTTTAAACAAATAAATGCATCCATTTCCAGGTTACATCAATATGATAAATGAATGTGCAAAACTCGATATGCGGTGTCTTCCTTATATGAACAGACTCGGAAATCCCACTAAAGACAAAGCGGACCATCGTTGTTCCAACATCCCAGTGAAGCTGCAGCCAATCACAGGAGGACCCATCACTTTTCCCTTCAGGATATAGTGGTGTGCTAGATACCCCACATCCCAACTGTAGGCCTACTAGTACTGTGGTCTGCCTGCACCATAGGTAGTCCCTAGATGCATTATGTGCACAATTTCATTCTGGTTCCACTGCTGTCCCTTTCCTAGTGAATTCTGGTTGCTCTCCAGTCATTGCATGAACTCAGTGAATCCCTGACAGAAATATCCAGTTTTGAATTTTCCTTACAGAGAAGCCTTGAACTATTTCCTTACCCAATGTGATACAAAGTCTCGTCTGTCAACTCCAATCAAAACATATAGTAGCTGGAACTGGCAGTACCTCTAGTGGGATCAAGGAAGGTTCCTCAATCATTGGAACCCTTCTGACAGCTGAGGGTTTTCTGTGCCTTATGCCTCTCGTATTATTCAGTAAAGCATCTGCTGACCCTGGGCCTAATGCAATTAGTCTGCATTTGTAAAATCATCTCAATTTCTGAATTTGCAATGCACAAACGTACATTGCGATTTGCAGTGACCACTACAGTTTGTAATGCAAATGGTAAGTTTGGTAAAAACGATGATTTGTGGCGCGTTCATTTCATCCCTTTGGCAATTTCGCAATTCATATTGAAGCATTATTATGACTAAGGCTGGTGTTTAGGCAATGACCCAGCTGAATTGGAGGAAATGTGTATGTTTGGGACCTTTCATGCTTAACCCATTATAACTTTTGTTCCCCACAAAACGACTCTGGGACACGTTTGCATCTTTTTTCCCCAATTGTTAGGAATTCTAAAGGTTTCCAGTGGAAACATTTTAGGTTTTTTTTTGGGAAACAATGGGAAGAAACTACGGTGCAAGAAAACTTTTGGTTTTTTTCTAAAAATGGCATAAACAAATGGATTGCTATGCTAAGATCGTCATCTTCCCAGCTTTCAGGAACAAGCAGTTTGAAAAAAATGAAATTGTTTACGACAGTTTTTGCATTTTTAAGTCATAGTTGATTTTTCCTATTTTTTGTGGTTTACACCTAACTGCAATTTGTGGTTGAAACAGGTGTAAAACCCAAAGGTGAACCCAGAAAGCTATACATTTTTGAAAAGTAGACAAAATTCCGAATTCAGAAAGTGGTCATTTATGTAGAATGCTCATGCTTTTCTCAAAGGAATGAATTGTTGAAATTAAAAACATAATGGAAATAAGTAGGAAATAAAAGCAATAAGTAACAGCATTTTGTTCTGTAAAGTTTTTCCCCCGATGGCCGATTTCCATAAGTAATGTACTGTTACATTTGTGAGACCCTTCTGGATGCAGGAATACATAGCATTTGCTGGTTATCCAAAAACTGGTTATACTCAGAATTGACACGTGAGCCACAGCTTATAATGATATTTCATTGTGTACCGACCATACAGAAATTCATATGGTAAAATGCAGTGAATGAAAAATGGGTATAATGAAACCTAGGCATTTTTTAAATGTGCTCAGCTACTGAGTATAGGGATAGCATTTATTTGTGCAACTCTGAGTTTGGAGTTATTCGCACTGTCATGTAATTCAAAGAACATTTTGGAAAATGTTTTTTTTCCTGTACACTATTATATTTGGAAGCCAAAAGTGGAGAGAAATACAATTTATAATAATAAATGTTCTACTATTTTGTGCCCCCACATTTCTCGCTATAAACGCAGTACCCCACTTGGTTGGTTAGACCTATAAGCCGCAACATGAAAAAACCCAAAATGCAGCGTGAAGGCATCAAGATTTTGCCTTGAAAATTGACCCATTTTGGCAATGTATTTAACTGCGGTATTTAGGCCCAAGCTTGGCAGCCACCCAAGGCAAATCTGTCAAACCCAAACATTTTTGAAAACTAGACACACACAGGATTCCAGGAAGGTGTGACTCACATTGATTCCACTACATTTTCCATTTTCCATTTTCTTACCCAGAATGGACTGCAAACATTTTCCTCACATTTCATTCAGGGAAAGTTTAAGAATCTGTGGAGATCCACATAATTCCTGCCTTCCAGCATTACCACGCTTCGTCCCAAAAACTTTGTCAAAGTTTGAATATTGCAGGGCAGTCTAGGTAAGAAAACCTTGTACGATCCATACATGTCACACCAACCTGGAATCCTTGGGTGTCTAGGTTTAGCAGGTTTCCCTGGGTGGCGACCAACATAGGCAAAACAACTGAATCAATATGGAAATAAAATGTTGTACCTCCCAGGATTCTTTGATTGACAATGAGGTGGAAAAACACCTACAAGAAAAAAATATATATTTTTGAACAAGCAGTGCACACAATAAAAGCTAAAACTCAATTACAATTTTCCATTTTCATATTCCAGGGAGGTCAAAGAGCAGTAGCATGCTGAAAATTAATTATGTGCCCTGGCAGGCGATTCCCTGCCTGCCACCCAACTTCTTGGTTTGGGCAAATCTTTATTGTTGGGGAAGCTGTTGGGTCCCCGGCAGTCTAAAAAACAACATTATCTTACAGCAAACATATTTTTGGGGTCTCAAAAAGCACATATTGCCATAATAGTCTTTGCTACTAAAAGAAACTACTTTGTGTGAGGGTATGCTACTTGTGAAAGGGCAGCTTGCCCTCACTTCCAGAGAAGGTAGCTAATGGCTGAAGTGGGCTGCCCCATTGCCCCATGCTAAATGCTGTAGAGGGTTGAATACAAATGGGACTGACACACAATAACCCATGGATGATGAGGGCTGGCTGAAAGCCCTGAAATATATATAGATTGCCCTCACTCTCAGTGAAGGTATCCAATGGCTGTAGTGTGATGAAGCATTGTCCCATGCTGTATGCTGTAGTGGTACGGTGAACAGACGTCCCGGATTTCCCCGGACAGTCCTGCTTTTCAGAGGACTTTCCAGATGTCCCGACACATTTGTTAATTTTAAATACATCATGTCTCAGTTTTTGGGACAAAGGTCAGGTCATCCATCGAACGTAAGTGAAAGGTATGCTTTCCTTTCACAGGCACCTTTGAAGTCTGAATTCATTGAAAACATGTATCTGTTTCTGCCAGACTGCACAGTCTGTTGTCTGCTCCCAGCAGAGAGACAGAGTTGGACGAGGGGGGGGCACAGAGTGTAAATGTGTATGTGTCTGGGTGTGTGTGTGTATGTAATGAATGAACATTTACAAGGCTACACAAAAATAAAATGGGACAGGACAGATATAAAAGTGAGACTAAAGGCTTTAGTCCTTCTTTTATATCTGATCTGTCCCTGTTTTTGCTTCTCAAAATCTGGTCACCCTACACCCAATGTAGTGGGTCAAATACAAATGTGAATGACAGCCTCAATAGACGAATGGATGAAGAAGACTGGTTGAAGGTAGGGCCAGCTCTAGGGCGGTGCGATCAGTGCCACCGCACCGGTTGCTGACTTGGGGTGGGGGCGCCATGTTTATTGTTTTAAAAGCACCTGAAGCCACATTTCTTGTCCCAGCAATTTTCAAGCATCAATTAAAATGTCAGATAACTTCGGTGATTAATGTTCTTCCTGGAGAGACTGAAGCTTTGTCTGGTAGTGGAAGTTTTGACTCATTGTAGTGCAGAGGGTTAATATGCCTGCTGCAAATAACATGTCCCATTCAGATCACAAAGTGCATATACTATAACTAGGTCAATGGGTTATCGCTTTTGTCAAAGAGATCCTTTTGTTACTTGCAGTTTAAAAGTTGAAATCCTAATATAGAGCAGTGAGCTATTAACTATTGTCAAAGAGCTGCATGCAAACTGCAAGGAATATATTACAGCTACATGTTTTTTTTGCCCAGTCTTTCCTTATCCTAATATTGCAAAAAGGGTTTATTTGGGTAGAAATCAATTCCCGGGCCAAGGGCGGGTCCGTCTGCGCCCGACCGAGACCGGAGGAGGCCGGGCTGGGCCAGGTCTCTTGGCCCTGTGATTTTGACACAAAGGCTCCGGTCAAAATGTTGTAATTTACCTCTTTTTCTTGCCTACTGGAAGGCCTCAACAATTAAGTGAAGTGCGCCCCCTTTGTGGCCTTCCTTAGGGACCGGTAGGGTCTGGTACTGTATTGCTGGACACAGGCTTGGTCTGACCGCCTCTTCCCTCGCTAAGAGTGGTTAATCCCAAATCCATAATCCATAATCATGGTCAAAAGAAAAACGACAGCTGGAGGGATAGGGGGTTACAACACTGTGACCATTGATTTGTTTCTAACCAGGGCAGCCAGCGATATCTCAAAGGAGATAGCCATGACTGAAAGGAGTCTCTCCTTGGAGATAGGAAAATCCGCTTCTGCCGATCTTATGACGGATAGCCTTGGAGTGGAAGAGGCTAGCTCTGGGCTGGTATCATCTCCTCCGACTATTTAATTTGCGGTGGGCCCTAATGCTGAGATGGTTTTGACATTGGCGGAGGATGACTTACCTAGCCCCCCTACTAAGAGGAAGAAAACAGGCTGCAAAAGAGCCCCCTGGAACTCTCCGTCCAAAAGGCCTTCAACGCCAGCCAGTTCTGAATCAGAACATTTTATTGACTTACTTTTACCAAGACTGGAGTTCATATTTGATAGACTTTTAGCGCCGATACGGAAACAACTGGAGGGTCTAGATGCAAGGTTTGATGCTATTCTTCCGATAATACCCTGTCATCCCATTGCTAAGGAGCCTGTGGGGGGTGGGTTTATTGGGCCCTCTAGGCTCACTACCTCGCAAGTGTCTGATAGAGGGACACCAGATATAGTGGGCTCGTCAGTAGTGACTGGTTGTTCAACCCAGGCGTCCCTTGAATTACAAAACGCTCAAAACATTGGGCACCTGGGACAAGGGGTAACTGAAGGGGCAAGGACCCCCAGTGTGACCTGCAACCCGCCTTATGTGGCGCAGGCGGTGCAGACGGCCCAGGTGGTCCCACCTCGAGGGGCATCACTACCGAGGGGGCATCTACCTGATATACCTGCCTCAATTAATCCTATAAAGCCCCAAGCTGGCAGCCATGAGACCATAGATTTGCCCACAGAATCAGCACCTTTGGCTATAGTTTTAGTGGGAGTCCCTCCGATTACACAGGGGAGTAAGGAGTCTACATTGGGTTTGATACATAAGGTCACTCACTGGTGCAATGCTAACATTGTGAACGGCCATCGGCTATCCCCGGACATTATCATGGCTAGAAGAGTAGGCTGGGTGGGACGCAGGCTGGGGAAAAACATCGAAGGAGATTGTGTGATAGTTAACATAAGTCATCCTGCCCAAGTCAATGTGCTGATAGATTGTGAGCTTAGGGGTAGCTCTAAAACAACGATTAGGATTGTCCCCCTTCAGTATTTTTACCTCCTGGCCAATTCTTCTTCCTCCAATAGTCCCTGACTTCAGGCACCTAGAACGCTTAAGCCAACCTAGATTAGCAATCTCGGATTAGTCCTACCTTTAGCCAATAGATTTGAACCCTTGCGAAGGTTACAGGGACTTGATGACTGACAATTATTATCCAAGGCCGAGCCGCAGGGTATAAGATCTCAGGATCCGGCTGTCAACACTACTCCCTCACCTGGGAAACTAGACTCCGCTCCTCCATCTAGTCCAGTCATTTGTTCAGTATCCACTAGTGTCCCTCCATCTAGACCAGCTCCCATCAGAGTCCATAACGCCCCTTCATCGTGGACGCCAGAGCCTGCTCCCCCTTTTAGTACAGCACCTTCTCGGGTGGACCCCTCCTGTTTGAGGATACTCTCGTGGAATATCGCAGGTCTGGGGACAAAAAGAGATGATGTCCTTTGGCAGAGGCCCCTTGTGGGCTGTCATTTGATTGCCCTACAAGAAACCTGGGATACCGGTGAGAGTTTCTACCTGAATGGGTTTATCTCGTTTGTTAAGCATGCAATTCCCTCAACATTGGGATGTGCCAGGGAGGGCCTTCTTTTATTGGTTTCTCTTGAGTTAGGATGCAAGATGCGTCGATTAGAGTATCAGTCTCCCCAGATGTTAGTAGTAGAGTTGTCTTTTAAGAATCCCCACCCGTTACTAGCAGTTAACTTTTATAATTCTTTTACTAGATCCTCCGTGATAGAAACTTTAGCTGCCCTGGAGGGTTTCCTTGATACTTACAGAAAGAGCAAACACTCTTATTTTGAGATCTTAATTCTAGGTGACTTTAATATCCATCAATGCAATCTTAACTGTATCTCTACTAAGGCTCATGGGGATTTTTCACCACTAACCACACATTTTGAACATACAGAGTCAGGCATACTCATAGAAGGGCTTCTTTCAGTAAACAATCTGCATTGTTTAGAGAAAATGGGGGAGAAAACTCCTATTCTCACCTTCATTGGCAGGGGATGCTCTAGTATCATTGATTTTATAATGATCTCCGCATCTTTAGTTCCTGTAGTCTATAAATTGAGTGCTCTCTGGAGCAACTACAGTGATCACAACCCCTTATGCTCAAACTATTGTACTCATCTTCCTTTCTTGAAGTAGAGAGTAGGGGTATCCCCAATTCTGACATTAGCACTAAGTATCAATCACGTAGATTGAAGTAGGAGAAGGTGGTACCGGAAAGGTTCTTATATAACCTGTATGCGGAGTGTGCAGTTGAGGTTTCAGCATGTATGGACACCAATGCGCAGGATAGAGCCATGCTAGATATGGAATATTAACTAATCAGATAGCTATCAACCTAACGTCCTATGTAGGGGCGAGAGACCCAAGTCTAAGAGGTGGTTAGATGGCACCTGTTCTACTGCTCATAGGAAGTTAATGTTGGCTCTTGAACAAAACCAGAGAGATGAAAGTGAGATTAGGCACGCAGGAGAGTTTACAAGCATGTAATCCTGGAGAGGAAGAAATTCATCAGGGAAAAGGCCTGGGAGGATCTTGGCCAAGCAAGCACACTTTTTTTTTTTAAACTTTATTGACTTTTTCATCAAAACAACGAGACATGACTTCTTACAGCATAATGACAGGTTTAAAGCAAAAGAAATTGAGACCTTTATAGCAGTGTACAATCAGTCATAGTCATGATTAACATGCATTAAACATTATCAGCCTGCATCTTCCAAGATAGCCACCAATCTAATACCAAATGTCGTAGGATAAACAATTCTTGTCAGGGAACCTGAGTTTCGAGACCTTAATCTGTATTTTCTCCGCAACATCAGGCGATCAGGTAACCCCAGCCACCATTGCCCTTTCATTGCCCTACTGGAGTTAGTACTCTGCCTTCCCCCCCGAGTTTTAACAGCCCCGCCAGCAGTCTCACCTTTAGTCAGCAGGTATGTCTGATATAAAGCCCAGAAATTTTTAGGCCGACTGCGCGGGGGGAGAAGCTTGCTATAAGTCTCTGTTTGCATGCTGCAATACACCATGTCCCTACTCCAATCTGTAATAGTGGGGATCGGGCCCCGTGACCAGCGCATTGCTACACCAGGTCGAGCAATTAACAAACCCATATCTACTAACCTGCGAATTGCCTTTGGGAGTGGTTTCGAGTACCCCAATAAAGCCAGCATGGGGTCTGGCGTAATTTGCATATCCAAGACTGCGCTCAATTCTGTAAACACCAGAGCCCAAAAGTTGCTAATCCCCGGGCATGTCCAAGCTAAGTGCAGAAAATCCGCACGGGTTTCTACACAGCGATCACATTTAGCCATGTCCCGTAGTCCGTATCTACATAATCTCTCTGGCGTATAGTATACCCTATTTATGAACTTGAAATGAATGAGCCTATGTCTCCCATTCAACGAGATCCGCTTCGAGTTTTCACAACAGTATCTCCAAGTAACATCATCCATCTCTTTACCTAAATCCGTTTGCCAGGCTAGCCTCGCCTTGGTGTAGAAGTTTTCCCGATACCCCTGTGTTAATTTGTAAATTTTGGAGACCATTTTGGTTGGGGAATCAGCTTTTATAACGTATGTAAGTGGTATAACTTCAGGTGGTTCATCAATGTCTCGGCCCAGTGTGTCTACTAGTGCATGCCTCATTCTGTGGAACTGAAATCTGTGTAGTAGGGTTACCTCGTTATCAGGCCCCGCAAATTGTTCCCACGTTTTTGCTTTCCCTTCCAAGAACATATCCCCGATAGTCTTTGCCCCCATAGCGCTAAGCACTCTGGTCACTCCGTTGTCTGTACAGGAGGGTAGCCAATGGCACCACTCTAAGAAAGCCAGCGGGGAGTATAAGATCGCTCCAGCTTGTAACTTCAGCAGGTGATGCCAGGCATGTCTCGTTGCATTCATGGAGTCTAGGATCCCGGTTCTGCGATCAGGGGGAGTGAACAACATGGTAGGTAACGGGAGGGGGGAGGCCGCCACCCATTCTATCTGTAAGTGCGGCGTGTCAGGTGAGCCGTGTATCCACTGGTGAGCGTGCGCGCTTTGTGCCGCTCTGTAATATAAGTCCAAATCTGGGGCCCCCAGGCCCCCTAGCCGGTAGGGGAGGTGAGTACATCCCATTTGACCCTAGCTTGCTTGCCTGCCCATGCTGGTTTGATCAGCATTGTGGTAAGTGTACAGAAAAAAAAACCCGGGAGGACCATAGGGATGTTGGAGAACAAGAACAAGAAGTGTGGTAGCACTACCATTTTCATGATAGAGATACGCCCCAATAGTGACAGCGGAAGTCGTATCCATCTCTTGATGTTGTTCCCCAGCCTATTTATGGCCACCCCATAGTTTTTGCGAAACACTACCTCCGAGTCCGTATGTATCTTAATTCCTAAGTAACAGACTGGTTCCGTGGTCCACTGCAACGGGAATTCAGGTTGGAAGGGTACAGTAGACGTGGTAAGGGGGAAAACCAGTGATTTAGACCAGTTAACACTCAAGCCCGATATTGCACCAAATTTTACTACTTCTCTAAGTATAGGGGACAGATTATTTTCAGGGTCCCTAACATAAAGAAGCGTGTCGTCTGCGTATGTGGAAACTATGAGCTGGTAGAGCGGGAAACGTATGCCCCTATAGTTATGATACTCTCGTAAGGCGCAGGCCAGCGGTTCCGCCACTAGCGCGGATAAAGGGCAGCCTTGTTGTGTGCCTCTAGTAAGGTATATCTGGTTTGTAACTAAGGTGCCGAGTTTAATTCTAGCGGTGGGCGAATTATACAGGATCCCCGTCATTTGTAGGAACATATTCCCCAATCCCATCCTTGTCAACACAACTTTCATGTACTGCCACTCAACCAAATCGAAGGCCTTTTCCATATCTAAAAAGACTGCCACTGCCTGTACGTCCTGTCTTGTGTGCTGTATCGCCCCAAAGACCGTTCTAATATTATATGTCAAATTTCTACCCGGAATAAATCCCGCCTGTTCCGGGGCAACTAAGTGCGGAACTAACGGTGTCAGTCTAGTGGCAAGGATTTTAGCATAAAGCTTCGTGTCCACATTTAATAATGACAGTGGGTGGTATGAAGAACACTCACTTGGGGATTTGTCCGGTTTTACTATCGCCACAATAACGGCCTCTCTCATCCACGGTGGCATAATACCATCAGCCGCCATGTCTTCAAACAGTGTGACCCAGTGTGGGATCAGTAGATCTTGGAATACTTTGTAGAAGTTGACCGTGAGCCCATCCACCCCCGGAGCACCACCGGATTTCATCCCAGCTAGCGCAGCGAGTATTCTGCGCTCAGGTTAGAGCCCTTTTAAAAAACCCAAATCTAGACAACTCCAACATGGCCAACTATCGACCTATCTCTCTCCTTCCCTGGTTGAGCAAGCTGATTGAGAGACATATAAACTCTACACTAGCTCACTATCTGGAGTCTAACAACTTGCTCCACGACTCCCAGACAGGATTTCGTCCCAGGCGTGGGACAGAGACGGCCCTTCTGGCAGTGACAGAGGAAGCAAGGAGACTTCTGGATCAGGGAGGCTCAGCAGCAATTATCTTATTAGACCTCAGTGCCGCTTTCGACACTGTAGATCATAACATCCTGCTGGAGCGATTAAAAAATCTTGGAGTAACTCACCAGGCTCTAACATGGATTTTAGTCCTTTCTAAAGGACCGAGTCTTTCAGGTCTTTGAGGGTACTTTTACATCCAACCGATGGCCTCTCAGCTGTGGGGTTCCCCAGGGTTCCTCCTTGAGCCCCACGCTTTTTAACACCTATATGGCAAATCTGGCAGAGATAGTACATCCATTCGGCATAAAAATTATCACCTACGCTGATGATACCCAACTGGTTGTGGCATTAAACCACCCGGAGGGTTCATCATGCGCTCTGGGCAACTGCCTAGAGGAAGTAGCCGAATGGATGGAACTATCTCACCTTAAGCTAAATGGGGACAAGACTGAATTGATGTTCCTGGGCAAAGCTTCATCACCTTCCTCGGCATTTCTATGGCCGAAGTGTCTCGGCACTATGCCTGCCCCAAAGCACTAGATTAAGAGCCTAGGCATATGGCTTGATAGCTCCTTAAGCTTCAATCATCAAGCCACCAAGCTCTCAGCTACATGTTTTGGCCTGATGAGGATGTTAAGGAAAATTCTCCATTTACTCCCCTTCCAGGCGCGAAGGATCATGGTGCAAGCCCTCATCTTATCCCGCTTGGATTATGAGAACACCTTGTATTTGGGCGCCCCTCAGGCCCTACACGAAAATTAAAAGTGATCCAGAATTGTGCGGCTCGTCTACTCCTCCAAGTTCCTCGGAGACAATCAGCAAAACCCGCAATTAGAACACTTCACTGGCTCCCAATCAGGTCCCGAATACGATTTAAGGCCATGTGCCTGGCCCACAGAGCCTTCTGGAAAACTGGCCCTGCCATTATCCACCCCCTGGTCACTCCCTACCAACCTTCAAGGAGTCTTCGTTCCAGCTCCGCTTTCCTGGCTACCACAAGGAAAGTACGTAGATCTAGTTCTTTTTCCCTGAACGCTACCAATCTATGGAATTCCCTTCCCTCTACTCTTCGCATGGAACCTAACTTACAGACTTTCCGTAAACTTCTTAAAACTTATCTTTTCAGCACTACACTTTAACTTGCCATGTATTTGTCTGTCTGGTCTTAAGCGCTACGAGGCCTTAGGGTAGTAACGCGCTATAGAAATCCAATTTCATTCATTCATTCATTCATTTCCTCTTTCTCCAGTGGGCGCATTAGGTACTCACGGTGTTTGTTAGTTAGAAAGGGTAGTTTCACATGGAGAAGTGTGGCTCAATGGTTAGAGCGGCAGACCCTGATGCAGAGATCTGGCCCGGGACCAGGGTTCAATTCCCACCTTGGCGGGTCTTGGGCTCAATTTCCTCGGACCTGATAATTCTCGCCTCGGTGCCTATTCTAATCATGGGTCCCACTCTGCAACTCTGGGCAATAGCTTGCTTAATCTCCACAACGGCCCCAACAGCGCTGGGATGCCTGGCTTCACCCTGGGGGTGCCCAGGAGTGGACATTTCACAGGGAAAAGCCAGGAAGGGTTCCACAGCGGTATGCGTACAGCGCCTGGACACCCCTTTGGGGGTATGGGTGCGCTTTACAAGTACAAATTTCATGGGTCAAGTAGTCTAATATTTCTGACTCCCTGCCTTCATGCCGGGAGCGGTACAGTGTCGAGTAATACTGATGGAACCGCTCTAATATCTCTGTCTCCCCTGTTATTATCTCCCCCTGGTCATTCTTAATTTCTGAGAGCACCGTGTTCTCTCTGCGTTTTTTCAGCAGGGAGGCCAGGACCGCACCCGGGTGTTCCCCCTCCCCATACGTACGCGCTGACGCGAACTTGCCCAGGTGCTTAAGCTCCGCATCTGCCGTTTCGTGATATTCATCCAGCAAGGTTTTGAACGTATCTTTATCACCGTTGGACGTTCCAGCTATCAGCTGGTGTTCCAACGACTTAAGGGAGCCCTCCAAGTCAGAGAGTCTCTTATGGAGTGACCGAAGAACCCCAGAGTGTTTCGACATGGCTATCCCGCGAATATAAACTTTGAACGCTCCCAAACCGTAGCAAATGAGTCCACCGAGCCGATATTACAGGTGAAAAAGGTGTCTATCGCTTCAGTGAGCTCCGACCGAAAAGCGGAGTCCAGCAGCGAGTATGGAGGGAAGCGCCAAGTAAAAGGAGGAATCTTTTTCTCCGGGGTATTAACCACTAAAAGTATAGGGGAGTGATCCGAGTAAGTACGTGGAAGCACAGTACAGTCCTGGATTCCCTTGTATATATGGTGCGAAGCTAGCCAATAGTCAATCCTTGTATGTAGGTCATGAAACGCCGGGTAGTGAGTGTACCCACCCCGGCTCGGGTTCCGTTGCCGCCAGACATCGGTAAGATCTAATTGCGTCATCGCATCCACAACGGCACGGGCCGACGCACGCCTGTCCGGGCCTCCCGATCTGTCTAAATTCGGGTTCAGGACACAGTTAAAATCACCCCCCCAGAGTTGAGGTCTCCCTGCATAGTTGCGCATTATGTCCGTGAGAGAGGTGTAGAACCCCGGGTTATCGTAGTTGGGGCCATAGGCATTAACCAAAATCAAGTCTAAGCTCTACCCTGTGCAACGGGAAACTACATATCTACCCTCAGGATCCGAGTGTAGGGGATCAAGTTTAAGGTGAGATTTAGGATTTACCCAAGTGATCACCCCTCGCGCATGTGTAGTAAAGCCCGCACTGTGGGTGCACCCTTGAAAACTTCTGTTGCGGAACATGATACTACTCAGGGGGAGGTGCGACTCCTGTAAAAGGGCAATA
Source organism: Calotriton arnoldi (assembly GCA_963921515.1). NCBI lineage: Eukaryota > Metazoa > Chordata > Amphibia > Caudata > Salamandridae > Calotriton > Calotriton arnoldi. Next base: position 264,321 of record CAWUFW010007417.1, on the reverse strand, counting down.
TCTATTCTATGTCTCGTCAGGTAAGCTATGGTCTTCCTCAGTTTTCTATGGTCATTGAGGCCCCTGACATTCCAGGTCAGGATCCTCAGCACATTATGTGCATCCGGAGCGCACTCACTACGGCTCATCTTTACTATTGAAAGGCATCGGTATGTAGCCTGGGCTGTTATTCATAACCGAATTCAAAAATGTCATTGGTCGTCTAAGCCTTGCATCTCTAGGAACTCTGCGATGTGTCAGTCTCAGTTCCCTCCCTCCCCCACCCACGCCAAGCAATACCCAACTGTGCATTGGCGGAATCCCCCCGCAGAACCCCTGATTGTCATAACAAATTCACATCAAACAACTCTGTAATTGTAACTACTTTGGTAATACTCAAAATGTGGAGCACACACGTGGGCGGATGTTGCCTGCCCTTGCAGTGATTGAACTACTGTAGGGTGACTAGCAATTGCCGTCCGCCATCAAAGCAATTAGTTGCGTAAAGTATTCTAACACATATCTCAGCCCCTCCCCCACTCTGCTCTTGTTGTGCATCGCTCGTCCCAGGGCAACATGTGCACTCAAGCCTCATTCTTCTTGTAACCCCCACCGCCCGATCCTCCAGCAAGTCCCCGCACAGCACTCAGAAACAGTCCCGCACCAGTTCGTGCTGCCATTACTTTCTTATCCAGCCACCCTCCAAATGTTCCCATCTTATCTGTTAGAAAGGAAAGGATCCTCGCTAGTCCTGTTCATCCAGGCCTCGACCTGCCGCACCCTCCACCTCTGCGTGCTCCGGACTCTGCCGCCGTTCTTGTACCCACTCCTTCAGCGCTTTTTACAGTGCTTTAGGGTCAGTGAAGATCCTGGAATGACCCTGCTAATTAACTCGCAGCCTCGCCGGGTATAACATTGCGTAATCCAAATTCTGGTCTCGCAGTTGCCTTTTGAGTGGTGCAAATTGCTTGCGAGCTTCTTGCACTCGGGCTGTGAAGTCTGGATAAAGCGAGATCGCCGAACCCTCGTACTGCAAAGATTGTTTCTCCCTCGCTAGCCTCAGAGCTGTGTCCCGATCCCTATAGTTCAGGAGCTTAGCGATGATGGGTCTCGGCACAGCACCCGGGGCGGGTCGCGGGCCCAGCGAACGGTGAGCTCTCTCCACCACAAACATGTGTGAGAACTGGTCAGAGCCCAGCAAAGTACGAAGCAGTTTTTCCACAAAGAGCTCCGTGTTCCCCACCTGCGTGTATTCTGGCAGGCCCGTGATTCGTATGTTGGATCTACGGGAGCGGGCCTCGAGGTCCTCTGCCTTATCCTGTAGTCTTTGCAACGCTTTGTTCATCTGTTTCTGCATGTTATTCATCTCCGTCTGCGACTCTTCCACTTCGGTCACTCTACGCTCCACCATATCCATCCGCTCTACTTGCTTGTCAATTCTCTCTGTCATCCTATCCATCCGGTACAATAGGGAGTCTAATTTGGAGTCTATGGCAGATAGACTGGCCTGTAGGCTTTTCTGCATGGTAGCAAGCATGGTACGAATATCGCCTCCCACCTGCTTCGGGCTTTCCTCTGCTGCAGCATGGTCCCCCTCCGGGGTGTTATCTCTAGTCCTGGTCTTCCGCTGGTCGAATGTGAGCTTTGGCTGGTTTTTGTCAACCTTCCCCATTGCAGAAGCCTGGGTTGTGCAGGCACAATGTACCTTGTATCTGGGTGAGTACGAAACGGCTAGGCGCCCCCCCGCCGGGGTCCAGGAAGCAGGACTGTCCGATAATCTCCCTACCCCGGGGCACTTGCAGCCGCAGTGTACCGGTTCTCTCTGAGGCAGGACATCTCGTCGCCCGTTCAAAACAGTGCCGAATAGGACCTAACCTGCTATGCGGCCACGGTAGTAGTCTCACCCCCGGTGCGCATCAGTGGATGACCAACTCTAATTCGTATCCCCGAGTGGGTCGTGATCAATGGTGGAACGTCTTCCTTTATGTGCGCACAAACGGCGTGGACCAGCCCCCGTCACTCCTGCACTCCGGGTAGCCCGCTGTATTGTGGAAGACCTTGTCCCCGTCGAAGAGGAAAGCTGCTAGCGTCGCGCCTCCTCCAGTCCCCCTCGAGGGCACACAGAGTCACAGGGGGGCCGTGAAGTCTTGTGACCCACTATTAGGCTATAGAATGGCTAGTGTCTCAGGGCTAGCAGCGGTAGCATGGTGGGTGCCGCCGGGCTCTACCAAGCGAAGCATATGCCGCCTCAGCCTGCTATTACCTTCAGCAGACATCCGCAGGGGCTGTTGCGACCTGCGGAGTACTCTCGGTCAGCGGGGGGTGCATCTCTTCGACCACCATCTCAGGGCGTCATCCCGATTTCAGTCAGGTGGCTTCCGTTATTCAACCAGGCATCCGCCGCGAGTCTGGTCCGGGACTCCAGGAGACGGTAAGAGACGCACCGGGGCGGCTCCGTCAGGCTTCAAGCACCCGGCCCAGGCGTCCCGCCGAGTCGGACCCGATAGTGCGCCCTACACTTCCACAGGGAGCGGCAGCACCCACGGGCTCGTCACTTCGATAGCGCACCTCGCTGCAGCTCCGAGTCCACGTCTGCGGGCGGGGCCACTTCTCGAGCGTCGCAGCAGGCCTCGGTGTGCAGCTCCCAGTCCCGGAGTCCGCACCTTGTAACTTCAGATTCCGGGCACCCCAGCAGCTAAAAACACTCTCTATGTGTGGGGACGGTCTTCCGACACACAATTTAGTGCGCGTACAGCATCTAGCGCAACTCCAACGCAGGATTCCTGGCGAATTAGTGGATGGAGCTCAAAGCTTAGGTGGCCATCTTCGTTGCAGGCAAGCTCCGCCGCCCCAAGCAAGCACACTTTCAGACAGTAACAAGTTCTAGGCGGTGGTTAATAGCCCGTTTTTCTTTGACACTGCAAATGCTAGTACAGATTGCACTGTAGCCCCAGAACGGTGGGTTGAGTTTTCTGGGGGTATGTACAGTGGTGACAATTTGAAAGGGACAGAGATACAAGGGGAGCCTAGTTTAGGTTTAGCACCACTTCATTTTAACGCTATTCTTGATACATCCGGGGGAAAGGGTACCAGCTGACTTGTTCAAGGCAGACCCTCAGGTCTGGGCTACAATATTGGCACAGGTTTTTAACGCGGCTATCATATGCCGCTTTCCTCCTTCGTCGGCAAAGGCTATTATTATCCCTATCTTTAAAAAGGGCTCATGGGGTTGTTATAGACCTATTTGCGCTTGAATCGTCTATCATCATGGCTAGAAAATTGTAATGTTATTAGTGATTTACAGTATGGTTTTAGGCAAGGCAGAGGGACGCTTGATCAATGTATTAATTTGAATCTGGTGGTCGGGAAGTATACTATTGCAAAGAGGGGTACCCTGCATATAGGATTTATGGACTTAAAATCGGCATTTGACCGTGTTAACCAATCTAAACTGTGGCAGATTTTGGGGGAGCAGGGTATGCACCCGTGTCTGGTGTCTTTTTTACATTCCGCCCATAATAACACCACTGCGGCGGTAAGGTTTAAGGAAGATGGCAGTATGACAGACTCCTGGGAGGTCAAGCGAGGGGTACGTCAGAGGTGCATCCTTGCCCCTCTGCTGTTTACACTTTATATAAATAATCTAAGGGACCTCCTCTCAGCCGGTACCAAAGACATCCCAACAGCGGGGGCCAAACTGATCCCCGCACTTTTGTACGCAGATGATGCAGTACTGTTTGCAAGGACCTCTGTATGCCTTCAAAACCTTTTAAATGTTTTTATTGATTTTATGGAGTCACTTGATTTAGCCACCAATTTCTCAAAATCTCAAACCATGACAATGGGCAGCAAAACGGCTGCTAAGTGCAAGTTTTTCTGAAGGGCAGTAGAATTGTCGAAAGTGTCCACCTTTCCTTATCTGGGGGTGTTGTTTGATGACCATGGGACCTGGGCTGCGCAAAAACAATTAAAAAAGAAAATATTGGCAAGAGCAGTTGGGGCCGTGTGGGATTTTGCTAAAAGGTTGGGGTCCAAATCAATACCTGCCCTACTTGAGGTTTACAAAGAAAATGCATCCCTATGGCCACATATGGGTCTGATGTATGGGGCTATGAGCACGTGAGGGACATTCAGGGGTTGAAAATAAATTAATGCGTGGCCTTCTTGCTGTCCCCTCAAGCACCCCTGCCTTTATTTTTCATGAAGAGCTTGGCTTGGGGTACATCTATGACAATATCGCTGCTGCGCCATTGATACGTTGGCTGAGGATCTGGTCGAGCACTACCACTACTTTGAATCAGTTGGTCATAGTGGACTGTATTACCTATGAGGGGTCCCTACGTATCCTGTGGCTAAAATACATTAGGGAGCAAATGAAGCGGCTGGGCTGCCCTGATATGTACATCAAACCTAGACCCTTAGGCCCGGCAGCCATCAGGGATATTAACCTGAAGTTTCTGGCCAGGCAGCAGGCGATTAGGGAGGGCATGGAATTAGCCAAGCCTTCAGTGAGAAGGTACGTCACGATAAGTTTGTCCCCACAGTTACAGCCCTATTTGTCACTGGTCGCCAATGCGCAACATTGCTTTGTTTTAACTAGATTTCGGCTGAACCAGGTACCCTGGATATTAGCCTTCCCTAAGGGATACTCATTGCCGGGTGCCCTGAAGCCGTGTCCCTGTGACAATTTTTCGGAGCAGGATACCTTACATTTGATCTTTTTTTGTGATTTTTATGCCCCCCTGCGCAAAAAAATGATATTGCCGTTACTTAGAGGCTAACTTTGTTCAATTAAGGCCCGCATTATTATTCTTACAAATGCTATCCTCCCCCATGGTGTGCTTTGGGGTGGCGAGCTTCCTGTTAGGGGCCAAAAGATCTAGGAAGAAGATGTCCCTGCAGTAGTTATGTAACAACTATTTAAACATAGTTACGGCATCATATGTATTTCTAAGTACCTTTTAAATGTTTAATTAAGTGGGTACTTATTAAGCATCTATTTTTATGGCATTTCATCTGTTGTATTTTTATGTGCGTCTCGGTACTTGTTGTCTGATTCTCCGTAATGAGTTTTAATTCTATTTGTTAAGTGATTAATTTTAGTATACACAACATTTGTATGATGGTTTTTTTTATCAATGGACATGTGCACTTCCTTCTTCTAATGTATTGATTGCTTTTCAAAGTCTCTTAAAATGTTTTTAACTGTCTGCTTTTATGGCTTTTAATGGCCGAATAAAGTATTTTTGAAGTTGAAGTTGACTGATGCAGGGAATACAAGGGGTTGAAAATGAGGGCTTGAGCCAGCGTTTCGTTTAGTATGTATAGATCTACGAAGCTGTAGCTGCTGAGTGTTTCTGGTATACCGTATATCTGGTATAGTTTCAGGAGAGAAAATGAGTTTTTGCAGCTATGTGAAAGATCTTAAGCAGGCTAGTCTCTAGTTCTGGAATTCTCGATTTACATATTGTTTAGCCTCTTTTTGGTTTGTCGAGTGATGAGCCTGGATCACTGTGCGGATCAGTGACTAAATATCGAGGGACAGAATATCGACTGTCCAGAATATCGATGCCAAAATATCGAGGGACAGAATATCGAGTCCCTATCTACAAACAGGTAAGTACTAAAATATCGAGTACAAAATATCAATGTTTAAAATATAGTTAACTAAAATATCGAATTTTTTAAATGTATTAAAAATAATATAAAAGTAATTAAATAATAAACACAATTAAATAAAACATAGTTAAAATAATGTAAAAAAGCTTAAAATGTAAAAATAATAAATGTAATGTAAAATAAAACATATTAATTATTTTTTAACATATATATTTACTTAATAATATTATAAAATAATTATTAATCTTAATTATAAAATATTTAAAACATTATTAAACATATATGTACATATATATATATATATATAAATAAACATATTATATAAATATAAAAATAAATAATATATAATAATTTAAATAATTAAAGTAATTTTTTTATTTTAATTAATAATTTACACTACATTAAATATAACAAAATTAAAAACGTTGCATAGCTAAGGGAATAAAATTAGTATTCACACTCCAACAACTGCAAAAGTAGGGAATTTGTTGGATAGCGGGTGGGTACAAATTACTATTCCCACTCAAGTGAGTGGAACAGTAGGGAAAGTGTTGGATAGCGGGTGGGTAAAAATTACTATTCCTACTCCAGCGAGTGGAACAGTAGGGAAAGTGTTGGATAGCGGGTGGGTACAAATTACTATTCCGACTCCAGCGAGTGGAACAGTAGGGAAAGTGTTGGATAGCGGGTGGGTAAAAATTACTATTCCTACTCCAGCGAGTGGAACAGTAGGGAAAGTGTTGGATAGCGGGAAGGTAAAAATTACTATTCCCACTCCAGCGAGTGGAACAGTAGGAAAAGTGTTGGATAGCGGGAGGGTAAAAATTACTATTCCCACTCCAGCGAGTGGAACAGTAGGGAAAGTGTTGGATAGCGGGAGTGTAAAAATTACTATTCCCACTCCAGCGAGTGGAACAGTAGTGAAAGTGTTGGATAGCGGGAGGGTAAACATTACTATTCCCACTCCAGCGAGTGGAACAGTAGGGAAAGTGTTGGATAGCGGGAGTCTAAAAATTACTATTCCCACTCCAGCGAGTGGAACAGTAGGGAAAGTGTTGGATAGCGGGAGGGTAAAAATTACTATTCCCACTCCAGCGAGTGGAACAGTAGGGAAAGTGTTGGATAGCGGGAGGGTAAAAATTACTATTCCCACTCCAGCGAGTGGAACAGTAGGGAAAGTGTTGGATAGCGGGAGTCTAAAAATTACTATTCCCACTCCAGCGAGTGGAACAGTAGGGAAAGTGTTGGATAGCGGGAGTGTAAAAATAACTATTCCCACTCCAGTGAGTGCAACAGTAGGGAAAGTGTTGGGTAGCGTAGGGGAATAATTGAGTAGACCCACTCCTACAATATAATTATAATTAATTAACAAATAATTAATTAATAAAAATATATTTACCTTCCAACATTTTCCCCTATAAATGTCACCTCCAATAGTGTAAAATATTAATGAATCAACATAATTAATTAACATTTAATTAATTAGCTAATTACAATTAACAATCAAATTAATAGCCATCATATCTGAATTAATTAACACAATTAACACTATAAAATAACTTTGAATAAATAATATTTAAAAATTATAAAAATTTGAATTAAATTTAACTTAATTCCCACCCTACTCCCCTATCAACACTCAACACACTACTAAAAAAATGTACATAATTAACATATTAATAAATTAATTTTTAATAATTAATATATAATTAATTACTAATTAATAAAAAAGTAAACAATTTACATAATTATCAATTAATTAAAAAAGATTATTATACACTTTTATATGTTTAATAATACATTAATTAACTTAATTAACAATAGTAATTATTAAACAATAAATTATTAATTAATAAATTATGAATTTTTATAATTTAAATTAAATTACTTCCCACCCTATTCCCCTATAAACCCACAACCCGCTACGGAACTAATATACGCAAAAATTATTAAACAATAGTTATTATAAAACACTAAGGGGCGTTAAAAAATCCGCCATCTACGATAGCCTCAGAAAACCGCCCGCCTGCACCATGGGAATACCGACCGAGCACTTATGAAGTCGCGAAGCAACCTCCGCCCGCGGCGGTAAAAACACACAAAATTCCGCCCGTCCATGTCCGAGTAGAAGATTAACCGTCCGCCACGGACGCAATCCCGCCCGAAAACCCAAATCCGCCCTCTCTGACGACCGAGACAACGACCGTGAAATTATGATCTCCCCGACATGAGCGTGGAAAATCCACATATTCCCCGCCCACCACGGTCAACAACAGTGATGAATAACTGACACGGCGGCAGGCCTGGCGGTCACGTACGTGCACGGAAATCCTTTCCGGAACAAAGAAATACACACAACATGGCCAACAAGTCCACACAGCAAACTACGCCAAAATACCCAAACACAGAACACATCCCAAAGACACATCCCCCCTGCCAAAACTAAAAAACTACAAATCCCAGGACACCAGACACAACACACCTGAAAACGACAGCCCATCATTACACACCCACATAGGTCAGTACAAAAGCAGCCCCTTCACAGACCACAATCCCTTGCACTACGACAAAGCGAAGATGCCATCAGAGAACCCAGAGAGCCACAAAGGAAAGCAGCACACCACAAGCACGCACACATCACACTCATCACCACCACTATCACCACCATCACCACTGAAACAACGGCACCACGAACCCCCTGCACATCACACACCACACACCACACAACCACCACACCAGCACCACAAATAGCAAACCACACACCATGGCAACACAAAGAATGCCTAAGTACACTGCCACTGAGTTGACAGTCATGGTCGACGAGATCATCAAGGTGCACCCACAAATCTATGGGAACCAGGTCCAACAGACACCAGTAGCCACCAGAAACAGAATGTGGAGCAGGATCGTAGACCAGGTGAATGCAGTTGGGAACATGCCACGCAACCGGGGTGAAATCACAAAGAGGTGGCACGACCTGAAAAGCGTGGTCAGGAAGAAGGAGGCCAAGAATCGTGAGCTGGCTGACAGGACTATTCAAGACCTTCAAGGCGTGGGAGGAGAAGGTGCGAGGCATTCTACATCCGGAGAGTCTCACCGGAATACCAGGGGGAGTGGAGGCTGGTAAGTACAAACAAATGTATACCAGCACACCGCTATGTACTGTCATGCACTACCAGAATGCCATAGCTCCGAGGGCCAAACACCCCCATGTCCAGTACACAATACACAAGACATCTCTCACACATGCAACAGACACTCCCACACACTCAGCCCAAAGGTACCAACAAACAAAACCATGGGGGCATGTGTACAGTTAGCCAGCACCACAACCCCCACCAGGCCCCTAGTCCTACAGCGCAGCAAGATGGAGCACTCCCCACACCCATGTGTCAGCCATTGCAGTGCACAACTCCACCCGACAGGTAGATATGTTTCCCTACATGGAGGGGTGTCTGTAGGTGGTAAGCCTTCACCACAACTCACAACACGGCCCCCACTCCCACAGACCAGCAAGATGGAGCACCCCTCCTTCTCATAACCATGTGACAGCCATTGCATTGCTCCCTCCAAACCAACAAGTAGGTAGACTACTGTACAGGGCGGGGTGGCTGTAGGCATGAGGACTGTACTACGACTAACATTTGGGACATGTCACGTAGCAGAGGAACAGGTAGCACTGCTCCCTGTCATAATCATGTGACTAATGTGCACACGGACATGAATTACAGAGTCATAGCCCACATGAGCCATCTCAAATACACTAACACGTAAGGAGTCACGTCTGCATGCACAAGTCTCACTGGAGTACTGACCCACATGGCATGCACTGTGCCAGTCATCACACACATCAGCAACACCATCGAAGTCTTGTCCATGTAGTCGTGTCTGCTTGTTCCGTTGACATCGTACAACATCACCCATGTAAGTCTATCTTGTCTCAATGTAACAGAGTGGAACCACAGTAATGTCACATACACCACTGGACCCATGAACCACACAGCTACACAATGCACATTCAATATCTCATCCATCTCATCTTCGAGCCCCAGTGTCATGAAAGATATATCATCTAAACAGTTGTCCCATATACAGTAGTTCAGCAAAGATTCCTGCCGATGACCAATAATGTGTCTGCAGTGTCTGAAGCGCACGTCACACTGTGATTTACAACATACCTAATATAGTCAACACCCCAAGAGCACTGCATTGCTGCACATGGCTGAGGGTAGCACGCACACCAAGGAATTGTCCCATCTGCAATACGTTGTGTGGCACACAACCATTACTCACTCACTACAATGCTTGCAGTGTAATGTCCCTAAATGATAACAGTGAGCAGATATGCTGGGTGTGTCAGACATACACACACCTTTGTCTCTGCAGTGTCGTGTGGCCAAAACACATGTCCCCTTCTGCACCCATATGTCACAGTATGTACCACAAAACCATATTTCACCTCAAAAGCGTTGATGGGGCTGTACCCCTTTTGTCATCTGCGTTTCCAAGCATTTCATTTGAACCCCAAAACCATATTTCACCTCAAAAGCGTTGATGGGGCTGTACCCCTTTTGCCATCTGCGTTTCTAAGCATTTCATTTGAACCCCAAAACCATATTTCATCTCCAAAGCGTTCATGGGGCTGTACCCCATTTCCACCAAAGCCACAAAATGTAGGGGTACTGCAACACACACCGATTGGCTATCCAAATCCGTCCCATGCCATGTGCACCCATCACACTATTCCATTGCCTTGATCACGCACACACATTGTAGAGCCATACACATGCATCTGGGAAATCAGTGCACAACTGTGCACCAACTGTGAATGTCAGACATCTAACACAAACCTTGCAAGGTGCAACACAATAACCTTTCGTCTCCGCCCCACAGGTGACGAACAGCATGATGCTGGAGAGGGAGACAGCAGCCATCACAGCCAGTCCACAAGCCCTCCACCCGGACTCACGGATGTGGAAGACCTGGACACCTCTTCGGACGAGGACTCCCGACCAGGCACATCTGGTGTGGCAGGGCGCAACCGCTCCCCAGGACCCCTCCTACCCACCAACTGCTGGGTAGGAGGGCCCCTGCTGCCACGGTCATTGCGGCCACCACCACCGCCGCAACCACCACCACCACCACCAGGGCCTCCCTGATCACTCACCCTGCGCAAGGGGCTGCACGCACGTCGACACTGACCCTGGGAGCCACAACGAGGCCCCGGGTGACCACTGTGGCGAGTGGGCAGGTCGGTGGCAGCAGTTCAGGTGGGAGGAGCAGGGTCAGGCCAACACCATCAGAGCCTGGGAGCCAAGCCCTGCCGCAAATCACCAGAGTCCTTGGGGCCTATGAAGAGGCCCAGGGACAATGGGCCGGGTCAGCTGCCGATACGCGGGAAGTCCTTGGGGTGTTGAGGTCCATGGACGCCCATATGGGCCAATTCGTGACCCGTATGGGCAAACTTGTCGACCTCATGGGCCAGCTAGTGGTGGCGGTGAGGGCCCAATCAAGGCCAACCACAGCACCTCCGCCACCACCTGCTGGGGCGCAGGTCTGTGCAACATCCAGTTCCCCTGTGTCCACAGCGAGTGGGCAATCCTCAGCCACCACCAGCAGCCCACAAACACAACCCCCCTCTCAAACGTGGAAGGGGTCATCCGAAGAGGAAACAGGTGTCCAGAGATGACTTTGCACGCTCCAAACGCCAGTGAGACAGCCAGCCACGGTGGCCCTCTACTGCATTCACTTGGACTACTATCCTACCCCACACTGCCATGTGAATAGCATGTGTCTGTCGGACTGTGGACCCAGAACAACATGGGTACACCTTGACCATCACGCGGACATGTCCGTCAACTCATTGTTCCAGCATGCACCACTTTTGTCATCACCTTGCCCACAATCACATGTCACTGCTCAAAATAAATACACCTGGATCACATTCTGTTGTATCTGCTCTGTGTTTAATCAAGGATGTGCAACCGTCACCATGATCAGAAATGCATCAGGAGTGTGGTATGTCGATAGGCCAGGAGAGGCTGTAGGGACCTAGGGGTGAAAAACAGAACAAGAGTCCATTGAATGTGTGTGTCACACACTCATCACACAGTACTTGTCATCAAGTTTAAGCAATGTACACACATCTCACAGAGCAACAGGGCACAATGCCACAGCCACTGTCAGTGGCATACTACCCTGGACATGGACCATTGCCACACAGCACTCAGTGAACAATAGGCTGCCGTGACAATGCACACATACACCTACACAACTACAGCAACATCAGCCGACATACATGGTCACTCACCGTCAAGTGAAGTAGCGGGTGATGAGCTGCTGACTCTCATTCACTGCTTCCTCCTCTCCACTGTCCTCGTCACTGGACACGGCCTGGTCTGCAGGCGGGGGCCCTGGCTGATCACCGTCATCCACTATCAGGGGGATCTGCCTGCGAATAGCAAGATTGTGCAGCATGCAGCATGCCACAACTATCTGGCACACCTTCTGTGGGGAGTATGCCAGTACACCCCCGGTGCGGTCCAGGCATCTGAATCTGGACTTCAGGAGTCCAAAAGTCTGCTCCACCACATGTCTGGTCCTCCCATGTGCCTCATTGTATCTGACATCAGCTGGTGTCCTGGGATTATGAAGTGGGCTCAGCAGCCAAGGCCCGTTAGGATATGCCGAGTCACCTGGGTGTGAGAAACACAGAGAATCATTGCAATTCCAACAGGATACAAGACAGCATGTCACACCCAGCACGCTACACAAGTATGCATACTCACCAACAATCCATGCACGGTCCGGTTGAAGATTGGACATCAATCGTGGGAGGATGCTGTGGCGCATGATGTGCAAGTCATGGGTGGAACCGGAAACTTCGCACACACGTGTGTGATGATCATGTCCGCCAGGCACACCACTTGCACATTCAGGGAGTGGAAATGTTTCCGGTTACGAAAGATGTGCTCCATGGCCTGTGGTGCAACAAGGCCAACATGGGTGCAATCAATTGCACCAACAACGTGGGGGATGCGACCAAGGGCATAGAAAGCACCCTTCACTGCCGCCAAATCACGAGCCCTGGGGAATCGGATGTACCGGTTCCTGTACAGCATCATGGCTGACAGGACATCCCGTAGCACCATGCTGAACATGGGTTGGGACATTCCACCTCCACTGCCTACTGTGTGTTGGAAAGATCCGGTAGCGAAAAAATGCAGTGCAGCCATCACCTTAGCCGTGGGGGTGAATGCTGTTGGATACACCCTGCGAGGACGAAGGTGGGGTTCCAACATGGCACATAGGTGATGCAGGGTGGGTCGGTCCAGCTGGAATTTACGAATGACCTTCACATCCTCCATGTCTGACAGCAATTGGTAGGGGTGATGTATGTTTGGTCTCCTCCTAGGACAGATGGAAGTGGACACATGTCAATGCAACACACCAAATGGCTCTTTCACATACACATAACTAAAATTACTGACAAAGCAATAGAATCACAGAACAGCTGACAAGTAGGGACAGCACACCTACAATACTCTTACACAGGTCCCCTTACCAATAGCAATGGCTACTGACACAAACCATTGCTATGAGCATGCACATGGGGATTTAGGCCCTAATAGCTTGAAAGGCATCATGATGATTTCAGACTGCATATGTGGGAGGCGGCAACACCACAGCAATATACCTAGCTGCTGTGCCAGACACAGCTTCCGAGGCTGGGTGAGTATGGCACACACCAACAACACAATGTACACAGGCTGAGCGGCCAAAACAAGTGGGTCCTGTTGCACAACGGGATATGAGACAGTCAATGATGTCCCTAGTTCACCCAATGTACAGCACTGTACGTATCACACCTCCAACACACATTGACAGGTGTACACATTGACAACTCCATGACAACACAGCTGTGTGAATGCAAACACACATCACAAGTGACACGTAACGTTGCACGTGCCAAGTGGGAGATGTACATTGAGAAATATTGCATGTGTGTGCATATGCACATCCCATGCTCCCATGCTAATGTGTACATGATGATGTGCCAACAGACATGTGGAGGCTGAGCACTGGCCGTCAATGCCTATGCACACAGCATGAAGTGGCCCTGTCCAGTGTGGACATGCTCCCACACACAAATCATGGCCACACCTGCAAATGCATGGCACACATTCAACTGTGGATTCCACATGGCACCAGCGGACTGTACCCGCCATGGACCAGGCCCTTGAGGCCAACTCCAATGGCCCTCGCGACTGCATCCTGCGTGTTCGATGATAGAGGTAAGCATACCGGGACAGCTCGGTGCAGGCCATTGTGTGCATTTGAAGTAGGCAGACATGGTACACCAATTGCAGCAGCTTGGACCCACTGGAACAGCCCCAGGGGGCTATATGAGTGTGGGAGGGAGACCGGCATTACCACAGCTTCCAGGGACTGCTGCCTGGCATCCCTCAACAACACCTGCCGCTGCTGCCACATGTTGTCCACCTACATGTCGACGACTCTGAAGATATGTCCAGAACCACTCACCAGCGAGGAGCTGGAGATCATGGATTCCGAGCTCCACGCACACTGCCCAAGGCTATTTATAGCAAAAGTTGTGTGTGTAAGACAACTACAGTGTGTGTGGGAGTGCATGTGGGGGACACACATGTCGTTGATCCGCAGCACTATGATTCTGAGCCTGTGGGGTTCCAACATGCACTGCTTACCATGCTAACTACAGGTGTAAGGGGTATGTAGGCTCTCTGGTGCTTTCCCATGCATGTCCCTCACGAGTGGTGGTACATGGCATTTCCATGTCACACATCCAGTGACGCAGCCACTTGGCAATGCAGGACTCAGGGCAGTCATTGCTTGTGTGAATGGCTGGCTGGGTCCCTGCTGGCCTTCTCAGTCGCAGCAGACCTGGGCTGCACATTGACCGCACAATCCTAGAAGGAGACAACACTGACTGTACAGTGGGTTACATGTGTCTTTTGTTCAGGACTCCCCTGAAATGCGCAAACTCAGCCCTGTCGATTGAACACACCATGCCTTGTGATAGGGATGTGTGTGAGAGATAGTGGCACTGAATGTGACCTCCATTGCGGGGTGAGCCATTCACAGGGCGAGTACGTTGAGGGCTGCGCAGTGTTGGACACAGTGAGTCGACATACAAAGATGTGTTGCCTTGTGATCTATGTGTTGGTCCACCTGACAATGGACAGTAGATGTGGGCAGACTACACATTGCTCAATGTGCTGGCAACCTGCATGTGAATGGGATGGACAGGTACTGTGTACACACTCCCACCAGCATGCATTCACGTGTGGTGTACACATGCTGTTAGGCCATGTCCGATTACTTCTTGGCTCTGTTGCACGTCTCTGAGTATTTGGGATGGGTCAGCAGCATGCCACTGTGATTGGTGGATGTGGGTGATGTTGAGAAGTGTATGAGGGATATTCCAAGCCTCTTGTGTACCATCCCTGCAGTTTGAAGTCCTCCAGCCCAAGGGCTTGTGATGAGCCATTGCATCCAAGTTGATGCCTCTGTGTATGTGTGACCGACAGTGCAGCCAATTCCACAAAGGGTGTGACGCCATCTGCCGGATGAGCTACTACGTGGCGATAACGAATCGGGGGATGCCCCCTCGTATTGTCAGGTCAGCACGGCGCTGCATTTCACCAGTAATGGTCTGCATCTTGACAGTCACACAGCCTGTGCCGGATGCATGTTTGTAGGGCATCAGCAGCAAGCAAGTGCACAGTATTGTGGGATGGTGTCTTTTGCTGTGAGAGGCAGCATGTGTCCACAGCCTACCCATAATCTGGGTAATGTGATGTTTGTTGTGAGATGCAGTGGGTTATAAGTGTACTCTGTGCTGTGTGCATCTGACATGCATATGCTATTCCTGAGGCTCAAGATGTAATTTGAGCACTCTGCATTCTCAATGCACTCAGAGTCGTAGCCCTCAGGAACAACCTGGAGTAGGCTGGAGTGGCAATTCACATGTATGTTTGAGGCACTGTGCCTACTCTGATTTCATTCGGCCATATGTGTGCGATGCCTCACCTCATATCTCTGGTACTTACACATCTGGCACACTGTGCAACGGCAGTTGTGCTCGTGTGAACGACAGGTGGATGGCATGGGCTCATGGCCATTGTGGCCTGTCATGTTGCAGTCTGTGTGAGTGGTTTCCCATTCTGCTCCATGCAGGTATGTCTTTGGCCTAATTACGTAGTGGTCATCCTTGCCACCATCACGACAGTGGGTGTGCACACCGCAATTTGTGGCTATGGTACCAGGGTGACACAGGCCGGGTGTAGTGCTATGTGCACAACACATGTGCCACTTATTAGCGGCTTCACTTACTGTACGCCAGCCATTACGTGTTGATTGTGGTGGCTGTATGTAATTGCACAGGTATCGTGCAACATGTGGATTTGGGTATGTTCTGTGCTGCTTCCCTTGCACATGTCTGTTTAATTGATGCCAGATGAGTGAGGCCACCTCGCTCTCTCTCATGTGGCATCTCCCGTGGGTGCTGAGGGACAGGGGACGGTCAACAGTGGTATGGCATCGGATGTAGCAGCTGCACAGGGGCTGAGTGAGACAGATGTGACCAGCGCCTTGGAGGGGCCAGACGTGTGCTGGATGAATCACAGGCCGAGACGGCAATTTCTGAGTCATCTGAGGACAGAGGTGATGCATCCATGTTTGCTAACACAGGGGACGTGGCTCTGGCTCCTCTTCAGCCACGCGGAGGCCAATGCCCGCCCTCCCATCTACTTCCACTGGTGCAACACGTGTCGGCACAGGGATGAAGGGTAGAGTGTCCTTCACACCAGGCACAGCTGCCCCTGCACATGTGACCCCTGCTGCCCTCAGTGCTGGGTCTGTTGAGCTTATGCGCCATCTCTGCGTGGGGCAGACAGCTCTCCTCAATAACGTCATTGCCCATGACATCACTTTGCCGCAGGTGACATAGTTCATGGAGGGCCCACATGTACGCGTGGGTGGGCTACACCAGACTGTCCAATGGTTGTCCCCCCAGTCAACCCTTCAACTGGGCCAATCTCAGGCTGACATTCCTGACCCTTTCTCCACCCCCTGGGAAGTGGCACATCTGACAACAGCAGGGCACGAGTCCTAAAAAAGAAGTGGGGGACGCTGACGTCACGACAGGAAGTGACATCACGGAAGGTGGCTTGCACCGTCAGACTCATTGCCTCCCCTCGCTCACCCCTTATATGCGATTGCATCGGAGAAGCCAGCGCGTGCACAAGCAGCTCCGATCTCGCCCCAGAGAGGCCAAAGAGTGAATGTGTGGGTCCATTTGCCCCAGTTATCTGTCTCACGGTAAAATAAGTGGGGGGACGCCGTCCACCCGTGTGGTACCCCGACTCGAGACCTGGACAACAGTGACAATGCATGACATCCTCTGGAGTCCGGATACACCACATGCAACACACAGAGGCTGTGGCTGCCCTAGCGGGCCAGGCCGCAAACACAATCCCAGACGAAAGGTAGACCCACCCCGGCGCGCATAGTCATTACAACCGCTGCCATTGACAAGGGACCCATGTGGTGAGACATGGGCCTCAGGGTGACGGGCCTCCAAGCCATCCCCCGCCAACGAGTGTCATGCAACTCACACATATCGCAAAGCCAATAGGACACTTTGCCTGCACACCAGGTCTCGAGTCAGGGTACCACGCGGGTGGATGGCGTCCCACCACTAATTTTACCGCGAGCCCGATAACTGGAGCAAATGGACCCACACATTCACTCTTTGGCCTCTCTGGGGCGAGCTCGGAGCTGCTTGTGCACGCGCTGGCTTCTCTGTTGCAATCGCATGTAAGGGGTGGGCGAAGGGAGGCAATAAGTCTGATGGTGCAAGCCACCTTTCGTGACGTCACTTCCTGTCGTGACGTCTGCGTCCCCCCACTACTTATTTAGGACTTGTGCCCTGCTGCACACTGAGAATGTGTTGCCTGCGAGATGTGACCAGGAGAAGGGCGCCATGACCTCCCACCCACCAAGCTCCACTGCCATCCCATGCCCTGGGTAGCCTGTGCAGGTGGACAATGTAGGGGGTAAACCTGGTGGACAGGGGATGTGAGTGCCTTGGCAAGGGCCTGGCAGACGCACAGCAGTATCCAGCATGTCCCCAGAGGGAGGGCTAACATCTACACCTGATGCAGCATTGATCGTGTGCCCGCCAGTTGTGCCCACACGAGTTCACATTCATCCCCAGACAGGTGGGCTTTCCAAATACCCAACACAGTGGAAATCTAGCCCTCCGGAATCCTCCCCACACAGTCTGTTTAAACAATGCATGTGTGCACCTACCCGTGCCACCCACCCACCTGGGCCAAGCGGAACTCCCGCTTCACATGCCACATGTGTGTCTTCCACAGTTGTGCTTCTCTCTCAGGGGCGGACCTCCAACTGTCCCGTAGCACACAGACAGCAGCGAGTCGAACTGGCATCCTGTTTGAATGGTAGGCACACTCACACATCTACCTGTGACACAGTGGTGGCTGTGATGGCTATTGTGACTGCCATGGCAGTGTTGGTGGCCATGTCAGGGTACACTCACACACATAGCATACGCAGATTTTCGTGTCACTCCTCGGCACATTGGACTGGCCACTGTCCCTGGTGTTGATCAATTTTGCCGCCTGTCTATGTAATCTGTGACTGGATGCTGTTGTTCCTGTAGTCGGTTGTGTCTGTGTAGTTGCTTATTGCAGTTGTTGCTGTGTGTGCATGGTTAAGTGAGGCACATGCCGTGTATGGTACCTCAACAATTGCAATGTCTGGTCTCACATTCCAATGTGTTGTACACGTGGCAGGGACTTCACTTCTTTCAGACTCTGCTACTTGTGTGTGTGATGAATAAGTATTTTTGTGACACGGATTGTCTGCATGTATTTGGTGGTATTTCAGGGAAAATGTATCCGTGTCATGTTTGCGTGCAAGCAAAGCACAGGGTGTGAGTCTAGCCACAGGATGACAGGTAGCATGTGCAGAGTATGCAGGTATGTGTGAGCTTACTTGCTGTGTGGCCAGCAGTGTAGGTGTATGTTAGTCTTGTGATGAACATTGGGCCTGGGCACATGGCTTACTTTCAATGTGTGCATTTGGGAGGTGTAGGTGTAGGTGTGTGTGGTGTGAGTGGTGTGACTTTGGGGTAGTGTTGGTGTGTGTGTGTGCGCTCTGGCAATGTCGACTACACACATGTGTTACCCAGGCCCATGGTGGATGTTTGTATCCGTGTTCAGGTCTGTGAATGTGTTCACATGTGTGTGTTGTATGTTGCACAGTGTGAAGTGTGTGGGTGTGTCCTTGCAGTTCAGGATGACTCCTACTTGATATGTTTAGGACATTGTGTGTCTGCAGGGTGTGTGACTGTCAAGATTGTGCCTTGTTCAATTGAGCATGTATGTGAATTTCTGCAGTTCTTACTCACTGTGCAGTCCTGCCCACCCACACTGATATCATGTGTGTGTTTTGTCATGCATTGCTGTAGCATGCTTTTGCGTGGCTCCTACTTTTGCTTGATGAGTGTGATGTCAGACTGTGAAGGTAATTATACACATATGTAGGACTGTGCTTTGTAGTGACCAGGCCGTCAGTGTTAATGTGATGATCTGTTGGGCCACGTCAGAGTCTGACAAGTCCAGGCCCACGAGCTGTAGTATTTCACTAGGTCCACTGTTGCGGCAACTCATATGCATTGACATCCAATGACACTAGACTACATGGTCATCTCAGGACTCTCGTGTACTTCACACACTCTCATCCTCTCTCATTCGTACTTGTCTTCGTAAAATAATTCTACCGAGTCACATATTTGCTTCAAGGCATGTATTTGGACTTACTTCCTCTGTGATGCAGTATAGTGGACACTACTGGCAGCAAAATGCATGTGGAGGATATACTTAGCATGATTACACATACAAAAGGGGGTACGGGTAGATGTGATTAGTTGTTGACTGTGGAATGAAGGCTTCAGAGTTACAACTGCCTTGCCCTTGCTATGCTAAAGTACATTTGCTAATTACTGAGGAGCTGTAGACTTTGACACAGACAGTATTCATTTTGCCTAACAGACAGCTTGACATCATAGGCATAGTACATCTCAGTTCCATGGTACAGGTTTACTACAATAGTAACTCCGACACACCTGCGTCAGAGGTGACATCAGAGCATAAGCCTACATGCATGCAGCAGCGTCTCACTAGTTGTTGCAATGTGGTGGCTACTGAACATGACACAAACTAGGGCCATGTTGTAGGGGGTTGCATTTGTTGTCCATGCAAAAGTCCTGGCACGGAAGTACAGACGATGGTGAGGTGACAGTTCTCACGTAATACAGCAGACAGATAAGTGTGCACTGACAGGTGCATGTGTTCAGGTGCGCAGAATACATATTATGGCATAGTTGTTCATGCAGTATTGGCCATGTGGTTACTGTACACAAGTCCCATACCTCTGCCTCCCCCTGTTCATGCAGAGACACGGGATATGGTGAGGAACAGAGTGCATGTCCCGAAAATGTCCGATGTCATGGAAGTGGAGTTGATGGTGAGGTGTTTGTTGCAGATTGTATGGTATAGTTGTTGTACAGCTAACTGCCCACTCCGTGCGCAAGCCAAGCATAGGTACGGTGTTGAACATCATTGTTCAATTGGGGGTATTGAGTCGGGGACCGATGAATTGACAAGTTGTCAGGTATGCGATACCTTCCAGCAGGGTATCCATGGCATTGGTGGTAAACATGGATGCCATCCAATGAAGCAGATGGTGGCTAGCAACGTGTTCATCGTAAGTTGTCCCTTGTAGAAGCCTGATGGGACATGTTGGATGACATTCGATGAAACTGTGATCCAGAATACGTTGTGTGGAGGCACACTGGTCCCATTGCAGTGTGTGTCCGATTGCAGCCACATACGCCATGCCCCCATACACTGAACAGATCTTGTCGTGGGCGTCCAGGGGTGCAAACAAGTGTACCAAG
The DNA here is from genome assembly GCA_963921515.1 of Calotriton arnoldi. Lineage (NCBI taxonomy): Eukaryota > Metazoa > Chordata > Amphibia > Caudata > Salamandridae > Calotriton > Calotriton arnoldi. The sequence goes on along the minus strand of CAWUFW010007417.1, from coordinate 243,695 downwards.
TCCGCCTTTGGACATGCCGGGTTGGAGAGACATAAATCCACAGGACAGTGGAACGGACACCTCCGACAGTAGAAAACGGGGATGACGCAGCTGAACATTGCAATGCGGTAAGTTACTCAGTAACTTACGTTCAGCATAGCCAGATTTTCACAGCCCACTATCTGCAGCAAGCTCTCAATGTACAGCTGCATCTCTCCGGCGTAGTTGGGAAGCAGTGGTGCAACAGCCATTTTGCTACAGGGTGATGTGATGGCGTGCTCCGGCTGCCTGTGCAGTCAGCAGAGTGCAACCTCCGACGATGATGGGAATTCTGGAATGGTTGTACGGCAGCAGGACTTGGGTTATAGCTTGGGCGGAGGACACAGGCCCTCATCCCACATGCTTCAATGAATGGTCAAGGCCAGTGGTGTCTGACTCCTTCCAGATTACTTGCATTTGACCCACATGGAGGAGTGGTATAATTTTTTTTTGTGTTATTAACTTTCTTTCATGTTGGGCGCTATCTGCCAGTGGACGGTTTACTCTGCATGGCTCTGTTTGGATTCTTGTTGGTACAATGGCTCCATTCTCCTGCATAAATTGTTGCAAGGTGATTTCAGAGTAGGAATGGAATGCCATTCAGTGCTATCTGCTCTCCCGTGTGTGGGCGGGACACTGCGTTTCCGCTATTCATTGGGGCTTCTGTGTGGGTGTAGTAATTGGAAACACCTGTTCTCAGGCAGCAGGGTTTTTCAATTTTGTACATTGCATGGCTTGATATTGCGAGCAGGATGGTATAGGTATTTTTGGATGAGACTGGCGTGCCTTTTGCGGACGAGGTCCATATTCTGCGCTGTTATGTAGCAGCCGCTGTGTGCTTCGCCATGTTTTGCACACAAGGGTGTGTCCTATTTTGCCATCACATTACTCCCCTGTTCGGGACACTTGTGTGACATCAGGTTGACAACTGTGAGTTGTCAGTTGGGGACATGACTGATGCAGGAAGGCCACGTGACATGTGCCTTCAGGGTGGGGCTGGTGTGTGGGGTGTGTAGTTGTGACCCTGTGGTGTTTGTGTGCAGCCCATGCATGGCGCTGTTGTTGGCCTCTGCGTTGTGCGCATGTGTACCTGCGTCATCGCCGCTGCGGTGCCGTGACGGGGACGTCACTTCATGGTCCCGGGTAGTGGGTGCCCAGGATGTTGCGAGTTGTTTTATTTTAACAGGTGGGACATGTGTGGGCACAGTGGTGGATGTGTCCTGTCCACACAGGGGTGTCTGGGGGGCCATGTACAGTTTTTCCGCCCTTGCACTGTGTGCAGTGTTTGCGTGCCCTTGTTGTGTGTCTGCCTACCTGCGTTGTCGTGGCGCGTTCACTCCTAGGTGGTGCATCAGGTAGAGCATGGGGATGGCCTGGAGTGCAGGATTCATCTCTGGGTGGGCCGCCTTTTTAGTCTCCGTACTGAACAGTTGGGTTTCCGACTTGGTATCTCGTGCGGTGTCTCTTTGCCGGTGAGGCTGTTTGGTTGTGGCATCGTAATTTGTACGCCGGGCGGTACGTCATTTCGTCGGACGGTGTGTCTCCATTGGCTCGCGCCGCTACGTAGACGGGCGCACTTTGATGGCGGGCGGCGTCGCAGGCTTACGGGCGGTGTTTGCCTGACTTTTCACATCCTAATTTTGCGGGTGTGTGGGCCGTTGCTGGCGGACGGTAACTAGCGGTTTTTGCCTCCGACAGCACGGCGGTTGTGCTTCCGCCCAACATCGTAATGGGCCCCTAAATTATTAATTAATAAATTATTAATTTTTATAATGTAAATTAAATTACTTCCCACCCTATTCCCCTATAAACCCACAACCCGCTACGGAACTAATATACGCAAAAATTATTAAACAATAGTAATTATTAAACACTAAATTATTAATTAATAAATTAATAATTTTTATAATGTAAATTAAATTACTTCCCACCCTATTCCCCTATAAACCCACAACCCGCTACCGAACTAATATACGCAAAAATTAATTCACATAAAATCCATTACCTTAAAAAAATTGTAACATACATTAAAAAAATATTGTATATTTTTAACACATATAGTAACATATAAAACAATTTAAAAAAAATTCGATATAATAAAATTCGATATCATGACATTCGATATTACTTACCTATCTGTCGATATTTTTTCCAACTATATTATGTCTTTTCTATATTCTGTCCTCTCGATATTTTGTACTCGATATTTTGTCCTTTCAATATAAAAAATTCGATATTTAGTCTCTACACCCACTGTGCAGGTGGCCTGCTGGGCTGAGGTTGTTCTGTCCGTGTCCATCTTCTGAACCAGGGGAGGCTCCTCCATTGGAGGGGAGGAGCGTTGCCCCACTTACGTACCCCCCAAAGCCCCAGAGATAAAGAATAAAATAGTAATTGATTACCATTTTATTTTTTATCATCCCTTCCTGAACCGAGCGCCAGGACTTGGTGGAACCTGCTGAGTGAGCAGGGAAGAGTAGTGGGCAGAGGGCTGCCTTTGCACTTGTTTAAAGTGTGCATGGGTCTTTGGACTGCTGTCTTGAGATGGCCAGCCACACATGCACACTTTAAACCTCTCAACCCAGCTGTTTTAAGACAGCTAGGTTGAGAGCAAGTGCAGGCATCCAGTACCCTCGGGTGCACCAAGAGAGGCCACTCCCACCAATCAGGGCACTGCTCGCATGCTGGTTAACAGCACATGAGCAGGCCACGATTGGTTGAGGGAGTTTGCTGGGGCCTGCACTGCAGTCCGAGGAGACGAGGTCGGAGTGAGAAGGACGTCGTCATCAGCATCCGGTAAGTGTTTTTTCTTTTGTTTGCCTGCCCCTCCCCCCCCCCACCCTCAGTAGGTGCCAGGCACCAATGTTCTGAACCATCATTAGCTGGGCTGAATGTGGTTTTTGTCTTTGTAAACTAAAGCAGGGACATTTTAAGGATTTTTGGGATCTGGGCCAAACGTATTTTGGGGGCCCCTGTTCAGGACAACTTTGAATTTATGATCCAGTTTCAGCTCTTTCATGCCTTCTTTGTTCGGGTCACTAACCATGCACAGGCACTCTCCTCCGAATTCTGAATGTGTTTACATCTAATAATCAGGGCTAGTGATGTCTGTTTTTAATATTGTAATACAGCAGCAGCTCACTAATGCTGCAAATAATCTTGTGACACTGTCCTATTCCTCGTATGTGAGGTCCTGCTTTTATCTAAAAGGGACTTTATGAATGTTGCATGAAACATAAACACAACATTTCTCTGCAAAATGTCTGTAATAGACTCACGCATCAGCCACATTAAAAATAAATTAAGGGAAAACGGCATTTAAAGCAATCTGTTTAAGATTTATTCAAGGTCACCAGGGTAGTACTCTCTGCAGAAAAGAGCTGGCTCTGTCATGGGCCTCCTGAAAGGCTTGGGCCCTGGGCCAGAGCCCACTTTGCCCATGGCTTAAAATATCTCTGAATGGCCCGAGCACAGTGTGCCATTGACGCAATGCCTTGTTAATCTACCCCTTGGCGGCGTTGACTCCATCTGTTATTGCCTTTTATGTTTTTAGAGAGCACATTTTTATCAAGAACTGCTGAACTTGCCGAGTGAAACACAGAGGGGGATATTCTCAAGAACGTGCGATAAACATTGCCAAAATAGGTTAACGCAAGTTTTCATATCGCCGTCTATCGCGGGATAATAACTCTGTTAGCGTCGTATTTTCAACACGGCGGTAACATGCGATAGTCTCCCGATAACGCGTCAAATGTCCGCGATAACATTACCGAAACGGCAATGAAAATCCAAACCCGAACGCAAAAAAACTTGCGATGGGCCCAATAGCGATAAGACAATCAGCGAAAAGCAGTGCCAGGCCTGCAAATCACACACGTCAGGCGGGAAAAATCACTACAAAAGCAGAAAAAAAAAACATAAACAAAAACCAAACTACAGCGAAGCACAATGGAGGCAGCCGGAGCAGGTACAGAGGACGGCCAGAACCCCACAAGCCCCCCGGATGAGCAGCCTGGGACCTCGGGGACAGGGAAGGGCAAGGACAAGAAGAAGAGGAAGACGCGGTTCAGTCCGCAGGAAAACAGGATCATGATCACGGAGGTAATAGAACACCATCAACAACTGTTCGTCACCTCCACTGTGTCATTGGCAACAAAAAATGCAACATGGCAGTCCATCCTGGACAAGGTGAATTCAGTCGGAGTGCTGAGGAGGACAGTGGAAGAGCTCAAGAGGCGCTGGATTGATGTGAAGTGCAAGACCAAGCAGAAACTCGCCAACAACCAGAAGGCAGCAATGCAGACTGGAGGTGGGAGTCCAGCGCCACAGGAGGAGCTGGATGAGATGGAGGAAATGGTGTCCACAGTCATCAGTGGGGAGACAGTGGCAGGAGTTGGGGGACCGGACACTGCTCAACATGACCTGACACAACAGCAACAGGGTGAGTAACGACCAGGAAGAGATGGGCACAATGGCACACATGCACAATTAAGTACAGCACAGTGCACACCCACAATGACTCTGGATCATGTCCCTGATCCCCTTGGCATACTGCAGCACACCTAGAAACAGCAAGTAGGCCCCCGTCGACTATGTGCCCAGAGGGGGCCCTTCCCACACATCACCAATCCCACAACGAACCCATGCACATGTGCCAAACCCAGCAAAGCGGAGTGTCTGTGAGCCACACTGACAATGCAAGTGACACTGCATGACGATTAGCATGGCTGCAGTCCGATCATCATGACATGGTGCACGCCACCACACTGAGGTGGCTGAGTGTGGACCACATCCGTAAAAAGCAGGTCACACTCTGACACATCCACCTGCACAAACAACCCCTGACGTCAACAACACATCTGCGGACCAACCATGCCCCAGAGTCCCAACTCCCACCAAGACCCAAATTCACCCAAGTCTGCAACATCTCAGTACTGTATGGGCACAGAAGTCAAAGGCACACCACCTGAAAGGGACAAGGGCAGCAAAATCAGAGCTGCAGGGGTGACTCTCCCAAAATGCAGCACACACACACATTACATTCAGAGCACATCAGCATCGACAACAATGTGGTACAAACTGCAACACGTTTACAACAGGACAGAGGACGCAACAGGTGCCGCTTGTGTGTAGAAACTGGCCAAGCACATTTGGCATAGCAGGGAAATGTGAGATGTCAATGTACAAGTACAAACACATCCGTGATGTTGATGAAATGTCCACTGTCCAGCATCAAATAGGCAGCTCCTCCTAAACAGTCACAATGTGCATTGTCATGCAGTCTGCATGTGAACTTGTACAATGCATCAACATACATGTGAACACAATGTAACACTGCATCTCCCCTTCACATTGCAGGGGGAGCATCAACACCTCCTGCAGAGCAGCCCCAACAACTCTTCACTGATGACGATAAGGACATCCCCAACATCGACACCGAAGCCCTCCAAATCCTCATTGACAGCTTCGGCACCCCACCTCCAGGAGCAGGGCAGCCCAGCTGCATCGAGGAGACCCCACCCCTGCACAGACCACACAGCAGGAAGCACCTACCACCCCGGCTGTCTCCCAGGACCCCCACGAACAACACATGGCCTTCCAACGCCGTCTGTTAGAGGTCCAGGAGAAGATGGCTGATCAGGTGCGGGTGGGGTTCGACCTCATGGCAGACAAACTTGATTCCATACATGGGTGTCTGATTCCCATCAGGGACCACTTACAGTCCCTAATGGACACCCACAGTCCGCTCCATGCTCTCCAACCATCCATGGCTGACATCGCTGGAGTCATGATACTGAGACAAGAACAACTGTCCAGTCAGAGTGGCTCCAGCGATGTCAGCCGGGAGTTGGGACACATGCGTGGGCTCATGGAGAACATGGAGCGGATGACGGCGGAAAGAATGACTGCCACGGCTGCACACCAGCGAGATGTGGCTGGGACCTTCCATGCCCTGTAGCACATCGTCATGGCATTGCTGCCTCAAGGCCTTGCGCAGATGAATGCTGCTGCTGCTTCTAGATCCACATCTCCGCCCCCTGATGTGTCAGTGCCTCACAGTGCGGCAGGCAATCCACCTCCGGCCCCTGTGGTGTCAGTGGCACACAGTGTGGCAGGCAATCCACCTCCGGCCCCTGTGGTGTCAGTGGCACACAGTGCAGCAGGCAATCCACCTCCGGCACCTGATGTGTCAGTGGCACACAGTGCAGCCGACATTCCACCACCACCCACGTGTGAGGCACATGTGACATCAGAGGACGAAGATACGGGTGAATCAATCTTACTGGTAAGGAGGAGGCAGTAGCATTCATCTCCGCCATATGGCCTGTTTCTGCTTGGTTCTGCCCTTTGATTCATCACCTTCTACTGTCCCCGATACACTCTACGACACTCACCTTGGACCTCGACATGGACTGCCATTTACTGTTTGGTTACCAATGACACAGCAATCAGACTGCGGACTGAACTCTTCCTCTTCCAATGTACTTGTCATTCCCTGAAGGACTCTGGCTGGGCCTCCACGGGCCAATAATGTGAAGTGGGGTTTGCATGGCCCTGTACTGTTCCAGCTGCAACACTCCACTGGATGTGAATTAAACATTCAGAATCGCACAGATGTTTCATGTCTTTGATCATTCAAGTATGAGAGCATGGATGAATGTAGGGTCAGTGATTCCCCCTTACGTCCATGTTGCTCATGTCGTGTGACTTGAGTCACAGGGTGCAACATTGCCAATTGCGGTCCTGGTGGCGTAGACACTACAACAGAGACAAAACCATCAGTTACTTCCTTGTCCAGCCCAGAACTGAAGCACGCCCAGAGCCTCGGGCTCATTGTTCCCACCCCTACGCTGGCCTGCCATGCGCCAGGCCAGTCCACTCCGCTTACGCTCAGAGGGGGGGGACGACAAAGCTACATGTCCAAGGTCTTCCCTGTAGTGATCTGCTGATCACTGGTCTAGTTGTCAGCATGCCACAGCCACTCCCTGAGGGCTGGTTAACACCCACACCACACCCATCCAGCACAGGTGTCACAGGACATGTGACCCTGCCAATAAAAGGGGCCTAGCACATCACATTCCCCACTGCCGGAGATGACATGATGGCGTCCGCACCACGAGACCCAATCATAAAGGGTCCATGACTTGTGGGGCACTGGGTTAGTGGCACCCGATGCACTGCGGTCGGCACGGGCCTACCGCCACGTGACGATGACTTGCGGTGCACAGGGTTAGTGGCACCTGAAGAGCTGAGCGGGTGTGCAGCCTGCGATGATGCGTTGGCCTCGATGCGGCGTCCAGCTAATCAAGACTCAAATTGAACTGTGTGCCCTGCTGGACCGCAGTGTACGCGCAGGCAGCAGTCAGCACACACATGGCTCCACGGTGCGGTGCCGCTGGGGGCCTGTGGTGCAGAAACCAGCGACCGGCTGAGGAGGTTGCACTGGCACGTGGAGGGCCCTCTTGGAGACACGCCGATGGCGGCAGGTGAGCATTGAGGCCTGGGTGCGCAGGGGCTGTCAGTCATCACTGGGCGGCGGACCGGTCTGGGGACCAGGGCTGGGGTGCAGCAGGTGCACAGGATCGCGCAGGCACCACCGGTCACGGCGGAGGACTAGTGGCTGGGTGGGCGGCGCCGCCCTTGCTGACATGACCCTGCATGCGATGATCGTGATGTGCGCTGGTTGGTTTGGGACGTAGCCATCTCGTCTCCAGTGTGAATGTGCCCATTGAAGGTGGTCGGCCACGTGTGTGTAGGCCTATGGACAGGTTGTGGCGGAGACTGAGACACACGCAATAGTCACTTTGGTGGTGGATTTGTTACGTGTGCATTCCCACAGTTGTGAGTTGGGGGATTGTGGAGTTGAGGTGTGTGGTGTGTTCAGTTGGTACTTGCCGATGGGCAGTGCATTTCCATGGGGGCCATTTTCAAAGCGCTGGTTGGTGGCGGACTTGCGGACATGTGGGAATCATGCACACTGCCTGGGGAGTTTGCGACTACATTAGTGGACAGGCCACGGTGGTCCACTTTTGTATGCACAGTGATGGCATGCATGTGGTTGCTGTTGCGGTGATTGTGTGCAGTGTCGGCAGGGGGCACAAGTCATACACGTGTGCTATAAATTGCCCCCAACACGTGCGTGACGCCAGCTATGGCGTAGTTCCCTTGCGTGGTCTCAAGATGTTCCTGCGGAGTGTGGGGGACTGAGGGGCAGGGGTATCGAGCTGACACACACCGTGATGCTTTCAGGTATGATGAGTCCTGCATGATGTGACTGTAACAGCAGTTCGTGTGGTCGTTACCTTCCTCTTCATTCCTACGACGGTTACGGCCACACAAACTTCTGTTATGGTCTTCTCATGCATGGTTTGTCATGCCTGTGAGCATTTTGGTTTGTCCAAGTGCAGTACACTGTACCAGATTAGGCAGGTGACTATACGGAAGTTTGACCATTGTCACCATTTGTCCCACAGGTTTCTGAAGACACGTTGCCCTGTTGAAGTTCCCCGTTGGGAATGGAACGTGTTGGCTGGGCTTTTCGTTTTGTATGTTTGTGTATTTGTAATAAAGTTCTGTTTTTACACTACTGTTGACTACTGGAGTTCATGACCTGGTGCACCCACATTTCGGTTACTACGATCTTGGGTCTGGGGCACGGAGGCGTCTAGCACGGCTGGCGTTGGGGTTTGGTTGCGCAGGTACACTACCAATTGGAACTATCGTGTGGTGCGGATACAGGGGCCCGCCGTTGCTTTTGTGGACCTGCATCCATGACATATGTGAGGGCGTTTGATGGGGCTGGCTGTGAGACTCCTCCGACTCCGGCAGTTGTTGGTTGGAAGGTACCAGGGGCCAACAGGTGCAGCACAGCCAGCAGCTTTGTCTGCGGGGGGATGTAGGTTGTCGCTGTGTTGGTACCGTCAGCCTGTGGGCAATGTGGGTCAGGATGCGGTGGATGGTTGTCCTTTTGAGCCTGTGTTAGCCAATGGTTTCCTCTGGTGTTGAGTCTCTGGGGCTGGTGCGTTTTAGGGTCATCCGCTGTCCTGCACTGCCTAGGTGGTAATCCGGGGAGGGGGGGTGGTCCGGGGGGGGGGGCCTGGGAGTGGTGGTGGTGGTGGGTGTTGTGGCCCTCTTGGTTCTCCGAGCTGCATGATCATTGGCTCCATGGCATCTGTTGGTCTTCAGATGTGGCTCTGGAGCTGGGCTCCCTTTCATACTGCAGGTAGTCGTCCTGCTTAACACCAGCAAAAGGCAGGTGTTAAATCCCTGCTGCTAACGCGCCTTATCGCCTGTTCTTGGTTCGCATCGCAGATCTGGCTGGCCGTAGAGAATATCGCGAAGTGGTGTTTTCGTGTGTTTTTGCACAGGAACGCCTACTCTGCATATCATTAGCGTTAGTTGTCGCACTCATCCGTGGCGATGTTTTTTGCGGCAGCTATCGCTGGTAAACTGGCGATATCGGCAGTTTGCACCAGCTTGAGAATAGGGCGATAAATCTATCGCCACTTTTGCGGCGCTAAAGTGCCGATAAATCGGCGATAAGTCCTTGAGAATATGCCCCTGAGCATTTTAGGTTATTTTCAAGTGATAGAGTGGAACGCGAAGGAGCAGTCAGTGTTTGTTAACCAAGGCTCCGTCTCAGCTTTATTTCAATAAAACTAAAATGATTGGTGTCAGTTTAGAGAACAAGGACATGATAAAAACTAGACTAAAAAGGTCAAATGCAGAGTGTTTTAATTAGTGGGTTTGTTGACAATATGAGACTGCTCAGACTATAGCAGAGATGACTCAATGGAATAGCAACTTAAGCAAAAGGGTGAATGTAGATGAGAGTGAAAAGTAAACACCCAATGTTTTGCATGAATGGGAAATGAGAGTACTTTGAAGATTGTGCACTAATGGCGACAGATGGCAAACAGATCTGAGGAATAATATGCGCCTTGTGTATTACGTGGCAGTCATTGAACGGAAAAGAAACAAAACAGTACTTCTTGGAAATGCTGCTCTTAAAAGCATGTTTGAATGCCGTTTCAATGACTACATTAGAGCAAGGAGAAAAATCATGAATTTTTCAGATACCATTTTATGTCCTAGATTTGTTATTAGAATGCAAGAAGTGTGAAGCATCTTGCTCAAGTCTGTATAACTTTGCAGATTCAGTAACATTAAATGTGATGTGTACCTTTTAAAGGTGTTTAGGCAGAATATCGGAAACAAAAATATCATGGGACGAATTTAGTGTCAAGAATATCGAGAATAAAAATATCAGCAAAGTTTTACTATATATAACTCCACATATAGGTACCTTGACAAAATATATACATCTTTATTTTATCTTTATTTCGGCCACTAGCCATAAAAGCACGAATCATAAAACACTTTTAAAACATTAAAACATATCAAGACATTGACAGGATAAAAACGGCACATAAAAAAGAATCAATCGTGCTGAAGCAAGAAAATAATTTGGATTAAAAATAAAAACAGCAAGATTGGTAAAAACAATACAGTCCCTCTAAAGAGACATATTAATCCTACAATAGCAGCAAGTGGACCACAGTTAATCATGATATGGTTAGATTAAAAAATGGATAAAAACATGCAAATAAGCAATGACCTGGATCCCTAGAAGAATCAATTAATCAGTTATACAATGTCAAACAATTACATATCACCTAAATAAGAAGGATATGAAAAGTACAAGTCATCCAACCTGGACTGTAGGAGGGGAGGCATCCCATTTCAGTTTAAGCCTCAACATATATAGTAGAAACCGGGAGATGGTGAAAACTATTGGGTGGTCTGTGTTAGATCTTAAAATTCTTAATGCAGATTTATGGTCCCTAACTCCCAAGTTGAGCCATAACGGCACAATCCAAGCCCTCCTGTGAATGTGACACTGAGGGCAAAAAATAAGACATGCGCAGCAGTTTCCTTGATCCCAGGGCAAAAGGGGCAACTCATTTCTGGCTCTGTATGGGAACCCTGCCATCTCGCTGTAAATGGCCACAGCGACAGGGTCCCAAACCAAAATTTAATGTTCAGTGTTCTGGCAGTCAGAGGCTCAATGTCATCCATATACTCTTCCAGAGAGTGGCCATCATTGAATTCTAAAAAACAGCAACGAGGGAGCCCACACTCTCAAACCTATAAAGTCCTTCATCTATGTGTCTCCAATACATTGCTTTTAACATGGGCTTTGACACCGTACCAGCAGTTTCTGGATACGCCCATAGGTTCTCACAGCTGATCTCTGTAAGACTAAATTTAATGTATTTTAACCAAGTGTTAGAACTGGGGGTCTCTAGTTGGCTGAGGTAGGTACCTTAGTCCAAATAGGGACCCTTGCTTCTAGTCAGGGTAAGGAGGGACACACCCTTAGATAACCCCTGCTCACCCCCTGGTAGCTTGGCACGAGCAGCCAGGCTTATCTCCAAGGCAATGTGTAAAGTATTTGCAACCACACTCCCAGTAACACAGTGATAACACCACAAATGGACACCACATTGGTTTCATAAAAAAGCAGTATCTTTATAAAAAGGAATACGATGAGACCAAACGATAGAAAACCAACATATGCGTATTCGTAATAATTCACTTGGCCGGTTATTAGGCCAGCAATCACTTGTAGGTTCTTGCGGTATTAATGAGCAATTTAAGATCTCTAATGCAGTCCTAATGCAATGCTATGCAGTTCGTAATGCAGCTCGTAATGTAATAATAGGACAGTCCTTAATGCAAGAATCAGGCAGTTCGTAGTGCAATAATAATGCGATTCGTAATGCAAGAATCAGGCAGTTCGTAATGCAATAATAATGCGGTTCGTGATGCAAGAATCAGGCAGTTCGTAATGCAGTAATAATGCGGTTCGTAATGCAAGAATCAGGCAGTTCATATTGCAATAATAATGCGGTTCGTAATGCAAAAATCAGGCATTTCGTAATGCAATAATAATGCGGTTCGTAATGCAATCTGCGCGGTCAACTCGGGCACAACTAGGCCCCAACAGTAGAGACAACGGTAATAGGCTTACAGGAGCGGCCCCGGTCCTGCTGGGCAGGTCCGGGCCGCTCAGGGACTCAGCGCGTCTAACGCGGTGCAGCGGGAGAGAGCTCAGAGCACTCCTGTAATCCTCCTGCACGCCTCCCCAGGCCACACACGCTTGCGGCTCCTGACCGGAGTCCAAGCCTTACCTGGGGGGGTGCGCTGCCTCGCTCTCTCTCTCTCCCCCCGCTCGTCAGACGTCCTGCTGGGCGATCCCGATCACGTTGCGGCTCTGTTGCTAGGCGACGCTGTAGCCGGACAGGTTACGGCGCTGCCTTCTCCATCGTTGATGATCTTGGGCAGATTCCATCCGACGAACAACGATCACGATCCCTTTCACCTTGTAGCTTCCTTAGCTTCAAGAAATCCTTTAGCACGTTGTGGCTCGGGCTGGCGTCGGTGATCCTTACTCACAGCCTCAGTTACGATGACGACTCGGGCCACAAACAGCAATACAGGAGCGTGGACTATGTTTCACGCAGCGGGGGCAATGCGATCACGGGGCACCTCGTAAACAGTACCACGGACCACACAGCAGTCTCAGGTGTGCAAGAGCACCACGCACACAGCGTCGCTGAGACACAGTCCTCAGTTTCAAGTACCCCGTTAGCACGTTGCGGCTCAGGCCGGCGGCGGCGATCTTTACTCACAGCCTCAGTTACGATGACGGCTCAGGCCACAAACAGCAATACAGCAGTGGGGACGATGTTTCACGCTGCGGGGGAAATGCGATCACGGGGCACCTCGTAAACAGTACCACGGACCCCACTGCAGTCTCAGGCGTGCAAGACCACCACGCACACAGCGTCGCTGAGACACGGTTCTTAGTTTCAAACAATCCTTTGGCACGTTGCGGCTCGGGCCGGCGGCGGCGATCTTTACTCACAGCCTCAGGTACGATGATGGCTCGGGCCACACCACAAGGCAGCAGCGTGGACGATGCTTCACACTGCGGAGGCAGTGCGATCACGGGGCACCTCGTAAACAGTACCACGGACCACACAGCAGTCTCAGGCATGAAAGAGCACCACGCACACAGCGTCGCTGAGACACGGTTGGAAACTTTTGTGTTCCTGAGTTTCCACAACAAGGGACCAGCTCTCCTCGGGCCCTTGGAGACACGCTACTTCAGGACACAGCACACAGCAAAGTCCTCACAAGCAGGGTGACACAGCACACAGCAAAGTCCCTTGTCCTCTCCTTAGTCAAACCAGCAAACTGCAGGCCAGCCCCAGAACACACAGCAAGGACACTCCTTCTCTTCAGTCTCTTCAGCTGTTCTTCTTTGGCAGAGGTTCCTCTTGATCTCCAAGTAGGTTCAATCCTTTTTCAGTATGGATTTCAGTCTTGAGTTCAGGGGTTTCAGCTCTTACATTTATACCCCTAAATGCCTTTGAAGTCTTTGTGTTCAGGGGGCTCTGACCTCGGTCCAAACCAGACCTGGGTGTCTTCCTGCCAGTGCACAACCTCCTCCTTTGATAGTCAGGACCTGGGGCCCAGATGCTCAGTAGGAGGTGGAGCCATCCTTTGTGGCAGCAACACAGCCCTCTTCACATCCAGGGGGCTACTCCTCCCCCCACATCAAATGCAGGCCAGCCTGTTGCTGTCTCACCTTCTCCTCCCTGGGGTCAGGACACTTCCCAGACCCTGTCACGTCTAAACCCAGGCAGGCAATATACAACCAGGCAGAGGCACACAGGATGGTTTAAGACAAGAAACCAGCCACTTCTGAAAGCGTGGTTTCTAAACACACAATTCAAAACCATCTTCACAAAATGATGTGTTATTAAATTCTGAGTTCAGGCACACTAAACTCCATCTCTCCATCTTATGCCTATGGGAAGATATGCTGGAAACATGGGACTCAGCATTCCCCATTCTGTCCTATGGGCAAGGTGGCCTTGCAACAGTGACAAATGAATTTGGCAGTATTTCACTGTCAGGACATGGTACACACCTCAGTACATGTCCTACCTTTCACATACACTGCACCCTGCCCAGGGGGTACCTTGGGCCTACTATAGGGGTGTCTGATGTGCATAAAAAGGGAAGGTAAGGCCTGGCAAGTGGGTGCACTTGTCAGGACAACAAGGCAGTTACCAAACTGCACGCAGGCACTGCAGTGGGAGGCCTGAGATCTCTCTTTAGGGCTACTTGTGTGGGTGGCACAATTAGTGCTGCAGGCCCACTAGTAGCATTTGCATTACCAGCCCTGGCACACATAGTGCACTTTACTAGGGACTTTACTAGTAAGACAAACATACCAATTATGGACAACCAATTACCATAACAATTTACACAGAGAGCATATGCACTTTAGCACTGATCAGCAGTAGTAAAGTGCCCAGAGTCCTAAAACCAACAAAAACAGGTCAGAAACAATACAGGAGGAAGGCAACAAGTTCAGGGATGACCCTGCAAAAAGGGCCAAGTCTAACACAACTCCCTTCCAGTCAAAACACAGGGTAGACCAATCACTACCTTGATGGGCTTCCCTGCTTTGGGCGATAGAACATGGACCCCGGGCCACAACTGCAGGGGCATATTCCAGTTCTACGCCAATCTGAATCCAGTAGGATCCCTCTGTCCCTACTCTCAGGGCCCCTAAGCTAACCCAGGGGGACCCATCTCCTCACCTGGGGACCCCATCTGTGCAGCGCCTAAACTTACTTTGCTCACAGATGTGTCCACACTGGTAGACAGTACCTACATGGCCAACACAGTGGTGTGGCCCAGTCCACCCTCGAGTTGTGACTCCAGCCCCCTCCCAGTGGCAACTCTGTCCACCAGGACAACCAGCCACAGTGCCCACTGACAGCTGTCAGTGATGAGAGCCAGGCCTCATGCCTTTCATGCCTCTCTAACCTCTGTGGCATCAGAAAGCGGGGGCAGTAGCCCCAGGTGCCTGGCACCTTTTCTCCACTCTCCCTTCTGCCAAGTCAGGTATGGCATCCTGACACTGGCCCACCAGCCCAGGGTCTGTACCCTCCGGCTGGACAAGAGACTGGGGTGGGCTCTCCCACACCCTGCCTTCCTCTCTGGACCCATGCACCCTCCCCACTGGAGCGGTGCTACCAGACACCAGAACTGGTGGGATGCTGGTTACAGCAGTCCCCCTCAGTTCACCTGACACTTTGGGATCCCCCTCAGGAAGTGGCCTCCCGGTACAGACCAGGCTCCCTCCTGGGGTTCCCTTATGGAACCAACCAGGTCCTGGGACTGGGTATCGGGCACCTTGGGACACAGCCCCTCCCACTCCTTCTCCTCTGAGACAGGACGTGGGACCCTACACCCTTCCCAATACATTGGGACCTATCTGGGCTACCACCAACCTCCCCTACCTCACTTAGTTGGGGAAAACCTGCACCACCCCCTTCTGGGTCACTCCCAAAAGCTTCCTCAGACCCTCAGGAATCCACTCAAAGTTCTGCCTCCTGCGCAAGCTCCCTGGAATCAGAGAACTCGCACCCCACCGGGTGTTGGCATAGCTCTGGAAAACAGGGACTTAAAATATGCTCTCCAACAAATGAATCACACAGCCCCCCACAGTTGTTAACCAAGCTATCCTTTACCTCACCCTCCAGTGCCTCACACAAGTACCCCACACCACTCTCCTGAGATTGGCAAGACAGGGTCTGACTGTCTCCGTCACTCAACCTACACTCTTCTGGGTGGTATCCACACTCACACACCAAGGTTTCTACCATGGGGGGAACCCCTCTCCCTGCACCTTTCATCTAGGGTCAGTAGGGTGTCCCTCCCACCACTAGGAATATGATCCCCTGTGTCAGTTCCACAATCTACTTCAGGGACACTGCACACCACTGGAGCTACCTCATAAACCTGAACCCCATGGTGTATGTTAGCCCCTTCCCTCAAGTCAGGCGCCACATCTCTGGGTGTATGTACTTTTCTCTCAGCACTAGACACTACATTTTTGCTGCCACCATCTGAGCTGGACTCCACCTCCAACCCAGCAGAGCTCACTTCCTGAGCTACACACATCTCTTTTGTCTTTGCTGAGACACTCATGGCCTCGAGCCTTTCGAGCTCCAAATCAAGCTCCCTCATTCTTAACTTATGTGCCAAAAGCAATCTCTTTTCCTCCAAAGCGAGAGCGTTCTTGCTCTCCTCTGCCCACCTTTTGCTCCCAATGAGCAACTTCTTCTCATCCGCCTGAGCCTTTAGTTTCAAAAACTCCAACTCACACTCTCTGAACCTTTGGTTTTCCTCCAACTCCTCTGGGGACAAGCTCCTCCCGGAATGACTACTACCAGCCCTGGGGGCTGGCCTTCCCACCGGCAAATCCTGTGGACCAAATCCATTCCCTGGGTCATCCTCATCCACCTCAGCATCACCTGTCTCCTGAGCCTCTTTGGCTTCCCACCAGGCGCTTAAGGCCGTTTGCAGCTCCTCCTTCTTGGCGCTACTTTTCATGGGACATCCCAAAGTTCTGCAGAATTGCCTCAATTGATCGACTTTGTAGGTAAGCAATGCCTCAATGTCAAATTCCAATTCTGCAGCCTCACTGGCTACTTGACTCCTTTGAGACATGATGTGTGGCTTAAAGGTCGCTCAAAAATAGAACCAAAAATCAAAACACAATGTGTGGTTGCGTCGTGGTCTACGCTAAACTAGTGATGTACACCAATCACTGTGAGTCAGTTGCAAATACACGTTCAAATCCCCAACCGCTGACCACCAATGTTAGAACTGGGGGTCTCTAGTTGGCTGAGGTAGGTACCTTAGTCCAAATAGGGACCCTTGCTTCTAGTCAGGGTAAGGAGGGACACACCCTTAGATAACCCCTGCTCACCCCTGGTAGCTTGGCACGAGCAGCCAGGCTTATCTCCAAGGCAATGTGTAAAGTATTTGCAACCACACTCCCAGTAACACAGTGATAACACCACAAATGGACACCACATTGGTTTCATAAAAAAGCAGTATCTTTATAAAAAGGAATACGATGAGACCAAACGATAGAAAACCAACATATGCGTATTCGTAATAATTCACTTGGCCGGTTATTAGGCCAGCAATCACTTGTAGGTTCTTGCGGTATTAATGAGCAATTTAAGATCTCTAATGCAGTCCTAATGCAATGCTATGCAGTTCGTAATGCAGCTCGTAATGTAATAATAGGACAGTCCTTAATGCAAGAATCAGGCAGTTCGTAGTGCAATAATAATGCGATTCGTAATGCAAGAATCAGGCAGTTCGTAATGCAATAATAATGCGGTTCGTGATGCAAGAATCAGGCAGTTCGTAATGCAGTAATAATGCGGTTCGTAATGCAAGAATCAGGCAGTTCATATTGCAATAATAATGCGGTTCGTAATGCAAAAATCAGGCATTTCGTAATGCAATAATAATGCGGTTCGTAATGCAATCTGCGCGGTCAACTCGGGCACCACTAGGCCCCAACAGCAGAGACAATGGTCATAGGCTTACAGGAGCGGCCCCGGTCCTGCTGGGCAGGTCCGGGCCGCTCAGGGACTCAGCGCGTCTAACGCGGTGCAGCGGGAGAGAGCTCAGAGCACTCCTGCACTCCTCCTGCATGCCTCCCCAGGCCACACACGCTTACGGCTCCTGACCGGAGTCCAAGCCTTACCTGGGGGGGTGCGCTGCCTCGCTCTCTCTCTCTCCCCCCGCTCGTCAGACGTCCTGCTGGGCGATCCCGATCACGTTGCGGCTCTGTTGCTAGGCGACGCTGTAGCCGGACAGGTTACGGCGCTGCCTTCTCCATCGTTGATGATCTTGGGCAGATTCCATCCGACGAACAACGATCACGATCCCTTTCACCTTGTAGCTTCCTTAGCTTCAAGAAATCCTTTAGCAGGTTGTGGCTCGGGCTGGCGTCGGTGATCCTTACTCACAGCCTCAGTTACGATGACGACTCGGGCCACAAACAGCAATACAGGAGCGTGGACTATGTTTCACGCAGCGGGGGCAATGCGATCACGGGGCACCTCGTAAACAGTACCACGGACCACACAGCAGTCTCAGGTGTGCAAGAGCACCACGCACACAGCGTCGCTGAGACACAGTCCTCAGTTTCAAGTACCCCGTTAGCACGTTGCGGCTCAGGCCGGCGGCGGCGATCTTTACTCACAGCCTCAGTTACGATGACGGCTCAGGCCACAAACAGCAATACAGCAGTGGGGACGATGTTTCACGCTGCGGGGAAATGCGATCACGGGGCACCTCGTAAACAGTACCACGGACCCCACTGCAGTCTCAGGCGTGCAAGACCACCACGCACACAGCGTCGCTGAGACACGGTTCTTAGTTTCAAACAATCCTTTGGCACGTTGCGGCTCGGGCCGGCGGCGATCTTTACTCACAGCCTCAGGTACGATGATGGCTCGGGCCACACCACAAGGCAGCAGCGTGGACGATGCTTCACACTGCGGAGGCAGTGCGATCACGGGGCACCTCGTAAACAGTACCACGGACCACACAGCAGTCTCAGGCATGAAAGAGCACCACGCACACAGCGTCGCTGAGACACGGTTGGAAACTTTTGTGTTCCTGAGTTTCCACAACAAGGGACCAGCTCTCCTCGGGCCCTTGGAGACACGCTACTTCAGGACACAGCACACAGCAAAGTCCTCACAAGCAGGGTGACACAGCACACAGCAAAGTCCCTTGTCCTCTCCTTAGTCAAACCAGCAAACTGCAGGCCAGCCCCAGAACACACAGCAAGGACACTCCTTCTCTTCAGTCTCTTCAGCTGTTCTTCTTTGGCAGAGGTTCCTCTTGATCTCCAAGTAGGTTCAATCCTTTTTCAGTATGGATTTCAGTCTTGAGTTCAGGGGTTTCAGCTCTTACATTTATACCCCTAAATGCCTTTGAAGTCTTTGTGTTCAGGGGGCTCTGACCTCGGTCCAAACCAGACCTGGGTGTCTTCCTGCCAGTGCACAACCTCCTCCTTTGATAGTCAGGACCTGGGGCCCAGATGCTCAGTAGGAGGTGGAGCCATCCTTTTGTGGCAGCAACACAGCCCTCTTCACATCCAGGGGGCTACTCCTCCCCCCCACATCAAATGCAGGCCAGCCTGTTGCTGTCTCACCTTCTCCTCCCTGGGGTCAGGACACTTCCCAGACCCTGTCACGTCTAAACCCAGGCAGGCAATATACAACCAGGCAGAGGCACACAGGATGGTTTAAGACAAGAAACCAGCCACTTCTGAAAGCGTGGTTTCTAAACACACAATTCAAAAACCATCTTCACAAAATGATGTGTTATTAAATTCTGAGTTCAGGCACACTAAACTCCATCTCTCCATCTTATGCCTATGGGAAGATATGCTGGAAACATGGGACTCAGCATTCCCCATTCTGTCCTATGGGCAAGGTGGCCTTGCAACAGTGACAAATGAATTTGGCAGTATTTCACTGTCAGGACATGGTACACACCTCAGTACATGTCCTACCTTTCACATACACTGCACCCTGCCCAGGGGGGTACCTTGGGCCTACTATAGGGGTGTCTGATGTGCATAAAAAGGGAAGGTAAGGCCTGGCAAGTGGGTGCACTTGTCAGGACAACAAGGCAGTTACCAAACTGCACGCAGGCACTGCAGTGGGAGGCCTGAGATCTCTCTTTAGGGCTACTTGTGTGGGTGGCACAATTAGTGCTGCAGGCCCACTAGTAGCATTTGCATTACCAGCCCTGGCACACATAGTGCACTTTACTAGGGACTTTACTAGTAAGACAAACATACCAATTATGGACAACCAATTACCATAACAATTTACACAGAGAGCATATGCACTTTAGCACTGATCAGCAGTAGTAAAGTGCCCAGAGTCCTAAAACCAACAAAAACAGGTCAGAAACAATACAGGAGGAAGGCAACAAGTTCAGGGATGACCCTGCAAAAAGGGCCAAGTCTAACACAACTCCCTTCCAGTCAAAACACAGGGTAGACCAATCACTACCTTGATGGGCTTCCCTGCTTTGGGCGATAGAACATGGACCCCGGGCCACAACTGCAGGGGCATATTCCAGTTCTACGCCAATCTGAATCCAGTAGGATCCCTCTGTCCCTACTCTCAGGGCCCCCTAAGCTAACCCTGGGGGGACCCATCTCCTCACCTGGGGACCCCATCTGTGCAGCGCCTAAACTTACTTTGCTCACAGATGTGTCCACACTGGTAGACAGTACCTACATGGCCAACACAGTGGTGTGGCCCAGTCCACCCTCGAGTTGTGACTCCAGCCCCCCTCCCAGTGGCAACTCTGTCCACCAGGACAACCAGCCACAGTGCCCACTGACAGCTGTCAGTGATGAGAGCCAGGCCTCATGCCTTTCATGCCTCTCTAACCTCTGTGGCATCAGAAAGCGGGGGGCAGTAGCCCCAGGTGCCTGGCACCTTTTCTCCACTCTCCCTTCTGCCAAGTCAGGTATGGCATCCTGACACTGGCCCACCAGCCCAGGGTCTGTACCCTCCGGCTGGACAAGAGACTGGGGTGGGCTCTCCCACACCCTGCCTTCCTCTCTGGACCCATGCACCCTCCCCACTGGAGCGGTGCTACCAGACACCAGAACTGGTGGGATGCTGGTTACAGCAGTCCCCCTCAGTTCACCTGACACTTTGGGATCCCCCTCAGGAAGTGGCCTCCCGGTACAGACCAGGCTCCCCTCCTGGGGTTCCCTTATGGAACCAACCAGGTCCTGGGACTGGGTATCGGGCACCTTGGGACACAGCCCCCTCCCACTCCTTCTCCTCTGAGACAGGACGTGGGACCCTACACCCTTCCCACTACATTGGGACCTATCTGGGCTACCACCAACCTCCCCTACCTCACTTAGTTGGGGAAAACCTGCACCACCCCCTTCTGGGTCACTCCCAAAAGCTTCCTCAGACCCTCAGGAATCCACTCAAAGTTCTGCCTCCTGCGCAAGCTCCCTGGAATCAGAGAACTCGCACCCCACCGGGTGTTGGCATAGCTCTGGAAAACAGGGACTTAAAATATGCTCTCCAACAAATGAATCACACAGCCCCCACAGTTGTTAACCAAGCTATCCTTTACCTCACCCTCCAGTGCCTCACACAAGTACCCCACACCACTCTCCTGAGATTGGCAAGACAGGGTCTGACTGTCTCCGTCACTCAACCTACACTCTTCTGGGTGGTATCCACACTCACACACCAAGGTTTCTACCATGGGGGGAACCCCTCTCCCTGCACCTTTCATCTAGGGTCAGTAGGGTGTCCCTCCCACCACTAGGAATATGATCCCCTGTGTCAGTTCCCCAATCTACTTCAGGGACACTGCACACCACTGGAGCTACCTCATAAACCTGAACCCCATGGTGTATGTTAGCCCCTTCCCTCAAGTCAGGCGCCACATCTCTGGGTGTATGTACTTTTCTCTCAGCACTAGACACTACATTTTTGCTGCCACCATCTGAGCTGGACTCCACCTCCAACCCAGCAGAGCTCACTTCCTGAGCTACACACATCTCTTTTGTCTTTGCTGAGACACTCATGGCCTCGAGCCTTTCGAGCTCCAAATCAAGCTCCCTCATTCTTAACTTATGTGCCAAAAGCAATCTCTTTTCCTCCAAAGCGAGAGCGTTCTTGCTCTCCTCTGCCCACCTTTTGCTCCCAATGAGCAACTTCTTCTCATCCGCCTGAGCCTTTAGTTTCAAAACCTCCAACTCACACTCTCTGAACCTTTGGTTTTCCTCCAACTCCTCTGGGGACAAGCTCCTCCCGGAATGACTACTACCAGCCCTGGGGCTGGCCTTCCCACCGGCAAATCCTGTGGACCAAATCCATTCCCTGGGTCATCCTCATCCACCTCAGCATCACCTGTCTCCTGAGCCTCTTTGGCTTCCCACCAGGCCCTTAAGGCCGTTTGCAGCTCCTCCTTCTTGGCGCTACTTTTCATGGGACATCCCAAAGTTCTGCAGAATTGCCTCAATTGATCGACTTTGTAGGTAAGCAATGCCTCAATGTCAAATTCCAATTCTGCAGCCTCACTGGCTACTTGACTCCTTTGAGACATGATGTGTGGCTTAAAGGTCGCTCAAAAATAGAACCAAAAATCAAAACACAATGTGTGGTTGTGTCGTGGTCTACGCTAAACTAGTGATGTACACCAATCACTGTGAGTCAGTTGCAAATACACGTTCAAATCCCCAACCGCTGACCACCAATGTTAGAACTGGGGGTCTCTAGTTGGCTGAGGTAGGTACCTTAGTCCAAATAGGGACCCTTGCTTCTAGTCAGGGTAAGGAGGGACACACCCTTAGATAACCCCTGCTCACCCCCTGGTAGCTTGGCACGAGCAGCCAGGCTTATCTCCAAGGCAATGTGTAAAGTATTTGCAACCACACTCCCAGTAACACGGTGATAACACCACAAATGGACACCACACTGGTTTCATAAAAATAGCAGTATCTTTATAAAAAGGAATACGATGAGACCAAACGATAGAAAACCAACATATGCGTATTCGTAATAATTCACTTGGCCAGTTATTAGGCCAGCAATCACTTGTAGGTTCTTGCGGTATTAATAAGCAATTTACGATCTCTAATGCAGTCCTAATGCAATGCTATGCAGTTCGTAATGCAGCTCGTAATGTAATAATAGGACAGTCCTTAATGCAAGAATCAGGCAGTTCGTAGTGCAATAATAATGTGATTCGTAATGCAAGAATCAGGCAGTTCGTAATGCAATAATAATGCGGTTCGTGATGCAAGAATCAGGCAGTTCGTAATGCAATAATAATGTGGTTCGGAATGCAAGAATCAGGCAGTTCGTAATGCAATAATAATGCGGTTCATAATGCAAAAATCAGGCAGTTCGTAATGCAATAATAATGCGGTTCGTGATGCAATCTGCGCGGTCAACTCGGGCACCACAAGGCCCCAACAGCAGAGACAACGGTCATAGGCTTACAGGGGCGGCCCCGGTCCTGCTGGGCAGGTCCAGGCTGCTCGGGGACTCAGCGCGTCTAATGCGGTGCAGCGGGAGAGAGCTCGGAGCACTACTGTACTCCTCCTGCACGCCTCCCCAGGCCACACACGCTTGCGGCTCCCGACCGGAGTCCAAGCCTTACCTGGGGGGGGTGCGCTGCCTTGCTCTCTCTCTCTTCCCGCTCGTCGGACGTCCTGCTGGGCGATCCCGATCACGTTGCGGCCCTGTTGCTAGGCGACGCTGTAGCCGGACAGGTTACGGTGCTGCCTTCTCCGTCGTTGATGATCTTGGGCAGATTCCTTCCGACGAGCAACGATCACGATCCCTTTCACCTTGTAGCTTCCTTAGCTTCAAGAAATCCTTTAGCACGTTGTGGCTCAGGCCGGCGGCGGTGATCCTTACTCACAGCCTCAGTTACGATGACGGCTCGGGCCACAAACAGCAATACAGCAGCATGGACGATGTTCCACACTGCGGGGGCAATGCGATCACGGGGCACCTCGTAAACAGTACCACGGACCACACGGCAGTCTCAGGCGTGCAAGAGCACCATGCACACAGCGTCGCTGAGACACAGCCCTCAGTTTCAAGTACCCCGTTAGCACGTTCCGGCTCGGGCCAGCGGCGGCGATCTTTACTCACATCCTCAGTTACGATGACGGCTCGGGCCACAAACAGCAATACAGCAGCGTGGACGATGTTTCACGCTGCAGGAGCAATGCGATCACGGGGCACCTCGTAAACAGTACCATGGACCACACAGCAGTCTCAGGCGTGCAAGAGCACCACGCACACAGAGTCGCTGAGACACGGTTCTTAGTTTCAAACAATCCTTTGGCACTTTGCGGCTCGGGCCGGCGGCAGCGATCTTTACTCACAGCCTCAGGTATGATGACGGCTTGGTTCACAATAGCAAAGCAGCAGCGTGGATGATGTTTCACGCTGCGGGGGCAGTGTGATCACGGGGAACCTCGTAAACAGTACCACGGACCACACAGCAGTCTCATGCGTGAAAGAGCACCACGCACACAGCGTCGCTGAGACACGGTTGGAAACTTTTGTGTTCCTGAGTTTCCACAACAAGGGACCAGCTCTCCTCGGGCCCTTGGAGACACGCTACTTCAGGACACAGCACACAGCAAAGTCCTCACAAGCAGGGGGACACAGCACACAGCAAAGTCCCTTGTCCTCTCCTTAGTCAAACCAGCAAACTGCAGGCCAGCCCCAGAACACACAGCAAGGGCAGTCCTTCTCTTCAGTCTCTTCAGCTGTTCTTCTTTGGCAGAGGTTCCTCTTGATCACCAAGTAGGTTCAATCCTTTTTCAGTATGGATTTCAGTCTTGAGTTCAGGGGTTTCAGCTCTTACATTTATACCCCTAAATGCCTTTGAAGTCTTTGTGTTCAGGGGGCTCTGACCTCGGTCCAAACCAGACCTGGGTGTCTTCCTGCCAGTGCACACCCTCCTCCTTTGATAGTCAGGGTCTGGGGCCCAGACGCTCAGCAGGAGGTGGAGCCATCCTTTTGTCGCAGCAACACAGCCCTCTTCACATCCAGGGGACTACTCCTTCCCCCCACATCAAATGCAGGCCAGCCTGTTGATGTCTCACCTTCTCCTCCCTGGGGTCAGGACACTTCCCAGACCCTGTCACGTCTAAACCCAGGCAGGCAATATACAACCAGGCAGAGGCACACAGGATGGTTTGAGACAAGAAACCAGCCACTTCTGAAAGCGTGGTTTCTAAACACACAATTCAAAACCATCTTCACAAAAAGATGTGTTATTAAATTCTGAGTTCAGGCACACTAAACTCCATCTCTCCATCTTATGCCTATGGGAAGATATGCTGGAAACATGGGACTCAGCATTCCCCATTCTGTCCTATGGGCAAGATGGCCTTGCAACAGTGAAAAACGAATTTGGCAGTATTTCACTGTCAGGACATGGTACACACCTCAGTACATGTCCTACCTTTCACATACACTGCACCCTGCCCAGGGGGGTACCTTGGGCCTACTATATGGGTGTCTGATGTGCATAAAAAGGGAAGGTAAGGCCTGGCAAGTGGGTGCACTTGGCAGGACAACAAGGCAGTTACCAAACTGCGCGCAGGCGCTGCAGTGGCAGGCCTGAGATCTCTCTTTAAGGCTACTTGTGTGGGTGGCACAATTAGTGCTGCAGGCCCACTAGTAGCATTTGCATTACCAGCCCTGGCACACATAGTGCACTTTACTAGGGACTTTACTAGTAAGACAAACATACCAATTATGGACAACCAATTACCATAACAATTTACACAGAGAGCATATGCACTTTAGCACTGATCAGCAGTAGTAAAGTGCCCAGAGTCCTAAAACCAACAAAAACAGGTCAGAAACAATACAGGAGGAAGGCAAAAAGTTCAGGGATGACCCTGCAAAAAGGGCCAAGTCCAACACCAAGCAATCTTGTCAACCCCATGACGCTTTAAGATGTCTTCAAGGCCCATCCTATAGTGTGCCAGTTCGGGGTGGAGCAAATCCTCCTCCAGTTCATCAATGGTCTGAGTCTAATCCTGTGTACAAGAGATCTGGGGTGCTAACCTGCAGGTTGGCGAGGACACATAAGAAACGATTCTCCACCTTTTCCATATCATTAACGTTATTGTGATCCCAGAGTTCACCACCGTATAGCGACCCCCCAATGCCTGCAAGTTATAGATCTTCAGTGCTGGAGTAACAAGGTGAAAACTGGAGCCCGAGACCGCCCTCAGGATAGCGACTTTGTAATGCTCCAATCTGAGTTTGCTTTTCTGGATCTGAGAGGAACAGCCAAAAGAATCATTGAGGGTAAAGCCCAGATAATCAAAGGTATGTACTTTCTCCACGGGGACACCATTGTAGACTAGATGCGACAGAGTGGTGGGACAGGGATTTAAAGACATATACGTTGTTTTGCTAATATTGATTTCCAGTCCTCTCTGCTTGCAGAAGACACCAAAACATTCAAGCAACAAATTTCGAATGCCCATTGAGGACTTCCAGATCAGCAGGGTATCGTCCGCAAATAGGAGTGCCAGGATCTTCCTATTACCCAAACTCGGAGCATCATGCTTAGACTGTTCCAAGTAAATCACCATGTCATTGATGAAAAGCAGAAAAAGGGTTGGAGCTGAGACACACCCTTGTCTCACACCCAGGGACACTGGAATGGGGCCTGTTTACTCCCTGGAAGTCCCACATCTGACCTGGGCATAGTTGTTCATATGCAACCTTCTTATAACATCCACAAGATATTTCGGGACACCTATGTTGATCAAAACTTCCCATAGTACCTCCCTAGGAACAAGGTCAAATGATGACCGAAGGTCGATAAAAATATCATTTAAATGGCCACCACTCATCATTACATATTTCCAGTATACTAACTGCAGATGGAGGACCTGATCAATGGTACTGGTTTCAGCTCTAAACCCCACTTGTAGAGGTGTGAGCACATCTGCATCCTCCATCCGAACCTGTAGTCGAGGAGAATTTGACTAAAGAGATTCTGCGAGCTATTGATGAGGCTTTTCGGTCGATAGTTAGATGACAGTGACCTAAGACCTTTTTTATAAATCAGGATAATCTCGGCCCCAGCCCATGACCGTGGCATAGGTAGCCCATTCATAATGCTATTAAAAAACAGCTTTATAATGGGCTCCTGGAACCTTATCCAGGCCGGGCTCTTTCATTGGGGTAATCCAATCTATAGCTTTTACCACTTCACTCTCAGTGATGGGGACAGCAGACACTCCCCCAGGCGGGGCACAGGATGGCAAGTCTACCTCTGCCTATTCTGCCAGGTTCACCATATGGGCCCACCAATGTCCTAGTCACAGGACTCACTTCAATCTCTATGGGCCCGATTCACAAAAGTAATCTGAGACAAAATTCTAACTTTACGACTTTTGGTATTCACAAAAGGCATTTAGTAGTAGTAAAGTTAGGATTCCTAACTTTACTACTACTAAACTGAGACAAAATCCTAACTTTCCGACTTTCGGTATTCACAAAAGGCATTTAGTAGTAGTAAAGTTAGGAATCCTAACTTTACTACTACTAAATCCCTGTTGTGAATACCGAAAGTCGTAAAGTTAGGATTTTGTCTCAGTTTAGTAGTAGTAAAGTTAGGAATCCTAACTTTACTACTACTAAATCCCTTTCGTGAATACCGAAAGTCGTAAAGTTAGAATTTTGTCTCAGATTACTTTTGTGAATCGGGCCCATTGTGTCCTGGGTCATGTGCATATAAGCCTGAAAAATGGTCAACCCATTATTTTTCACTTCCCAATGTGTTTCCATCTTATCAGTTGGCAGGGGGGGGGGGTACCCCAACCAAAACCGCCACATACAGGCGGCAATCAGGTGGCAGGTCCATGGGAGGCTGAGGCTGGGAAGGAAGTAAGTTCCTGGAGTTGGTCACTGCTGCCTTTAAGTGCCTAGGAAACACTGTGCCCATACTTTGAGTGCGCGAAGCCTCTCCCGCTGATACTGGCATGGACATATTTGGAGTGTGGCTCCATAATGGGAAGAGACCGTTGGGGGCAACCAATGGTGGCAATGCAAGGTCCAGTAGTGGGAGGGGCTTGACTTGGAGTTGCATAGAGGGTGCGGGTGCAGATGATGATAATTGTTCCAATTTATTCAACAAATCATGGATAACCCCTTCTAAAGAACTTATTATCTCCACGAGTGGAATAATCACTGATGGCACTATTACTTTAACTTGGGCCAAAGCACCATCCCCAGATTGATTAGGCCCTTCCCCTTCCACAGCTGTATAGTTGTTAGGTACCACATCCCCTTCAGCAAAACTGGACCCAGGCTGTAGGTTAGTAGCAGAACGGATGACAAGCCCTGTTTATTTGTTGATGCCAGGTCTGGGTCCTATTTTAAGTTTCCCTTTCTTCCTTACTGAAGGTTCACAAAAACTATCAGGCAGTTGCGGTTCGGGGACTTACCTAGCTGGTTCACTAGCCAGTGATTGCATTGATGTGGGGCTTAACATAGGTGTAAGCATTGGACTCAGGTGGCTTCCAGAGATAAGCACAGGAGAGCCAGGCAGAGTAGTTATCAGACTGTGAGACTGGACAAAGTCTCTCCCCCATGTCTAAAGAGAGACTTCTCTCAGCTAACTCAATCTCCTTATCAACTACACTAACAGCTCGAACCAGAAATGAGCCCAGAGTTGTACCGGCTTGAAGATCGGCAGTGGCACCCTCCTTCTCCAAGGCCAGCTTGTCCTTGCCCATGACAACAAGTTTGACTCCCAGTCAATAAAAATAGAGAAACCAGACTCACTGGAGCCAAGAGTAAGGGGAATCAGCCGGAAAAACCAACAGGGGTGATCCAGCTCAGCCTCTTCCGGGCGATGACCGGCGAAGATGGGCCACGCATTCGCCCAGGCTTAGCCCGGGCACAGCCTGTGTCATATATAGCGGTGTGTCAAGAGCGATTTTAGCATGACATTGGGGAGACCACGCACTCTCGGGAAGGCACTTTGCAACCACGCATCTTGGCCCATTGCAGGGTGGTCTGTGAAGTCCACAGGGGTCCTGGGGGACTGAAGAGTGATGTTCCCCCAATGTTTGGCAACAAAGATGTTATATATATATAACATATATATATATATATATCTTCAAGGTACATAGATGTGGAGTTAAGAATAGTAAATCTATACTTACCTATTTGTACTTCCCTTCTCGATATTTTGGTCCTCGATATTTTTGACACTATATTCTGTCACATGATATGTTTGTTTCCTATGTTCTGTCAGTGATCCCGTTTTCAAAAATTCATCAGACAAACATAATTTCATAAACTGAGTTCATTGCGTGCAATTTCCAGTGGATGGGGATGCTAACAGCAGTTACCAGCTCCTTCAGAACCATGAGATGCGCAGACACAGCTGAAAGCAGCAAACATCTCTGGGTGAAACTCTGGGGAAGAATTGAGAAATTACCATACAAATCGGACCCAGAATTTCCAATTGCCTTGGTAATGCCCCATTTCTCAAGAGAACTTCAGGGTTTCACATGTAATCCACATTAATGCCCACTCTTCGAGTTGCGTCAAGACATGGTAACTTCTGGGGCAGATTTAACTAGGCCATATCTGGGGCACTTATAATGAATCCCCTAATGTTAAAATAAGAATGGCTTGTTGGATTATGGTCTGGTAAGTAAGAGGCCTTATCTGAATACCACCAGGTCTAGCCAGAGATTACTCTGATAAGCCAAACTCTTCATTTCATATGTTCCAATTCACTCATTATTGATATTATAAGTCTAGCATTTTATTGAACGGTATGCGCTAACTCATTTTTTCAACTGTTGCCATGACTGTACCCTTTATTTTGCCTTGATAACATAGTGATGCTGAATAGACTATAAAGGCAATATCACTTTAAGAAGATGTATAAAATTAAGATGCGCTTACTGATTCATTGCCCTGTGATGTGTTGCTTTTGTTGCTTTACACGTTTTCATTTAAACCCTTCCCCCACGTCACTTTCACACATTGTTTGGGCAATAATACCCTCCTCTCAAAACCTGCCAGGGTTTACACTATTCTTGGAAGTTGAAGTGGGCCTCACCTCTTGGACCTCAAGAAGTGTACCCCCTTCAAGGTCACTTTGTATTTGTCCTATTTGTATTTGCAATGTAATGCTTTCACAGGATATATGTAATGCTAGAAGTTTGTGCAGTGACCCATTAAGAATATAAGGCACCAGTACCAGATGTGATCTATCATTGGACTGAGATGTCGAATTTGTTCTCATGGCCCTTATTTCTATGGCCCTGGGAATTCCAATGGGATCAGTAACCGGAGGCACCACCCCCCTCGAAATTGCAGCTCAGCGGTAACTCTGTGAGAACGTTTTTGAAATGGGGACTTCAGCTTCTGAAAGCAGGCAAAATCTACTGGTGAGAAAGTGGGGAAAATGAGTAGCTACGGGGAATGACCTCTTTCCCCCAGTAAGTTCTCATTTCAGTGAGTACCCTCAGGATACTCCTTGCAATCCTCCTGTATTCTCTTTTCCAGAAATTACGGATCCCCCTGGTATGAGTAACTCCAGGGAAGGGAGTGGGGGTGGAGGGTTGAATATCGGCCCGAAAACAGGGGCACTCTTAATGAGACCCATCGTCTGCAATACTGATTGTTGTAATATTAATTTCTGTTGTTTGTGACACCTTTACAGTAGCAAAGCACACCTGCTTTGGTAATATCTTTATCCTTCCAAAGAACAAGAAGGGCCATCAATATCTACTCAGGGGTGTATTGCACCAGAATATCGAGTTTTAATTATGACCCGTATATTTTCCATGCCAATTGCTATGTACATGAGACACTCAGCTTTCAGCTGAGTCTAGTACTCAGAAGCTCAGCTATGGGGGTACTTTCGCTCACAACCCAATCCTGCATTACATTGCGAAGAAGCGAATGAGACCTATTGTGGCACGGTAACTGATAGCAGGCGCTTCATTTACTGGCCATGAGGTGCTGGACCTTAGAATGCCATGCTTCCGCTTCTGATTCGTTTGCCGGCCCTTTTTCTGATTCTGTTAAGGTGTGAATCTCTTTATTTTTTGTGCTCGTATTCTAGAGTGCTTATTATCACCTCCAGTTGTTTAATCGGGGCCAATGCCTTTGTGATGTTGCGTCTTGTGATGTTAGGAGTGGGCCTCGGGATTTGACTTTCTGTGATGTCTTTTGGACATTTCAGTTCTACACCTACTATTTTAGTAAAATACTCTCAGTGACTGAGAACCAGAGTTATTCATGCATTCAAGAGCCAGACATTCCTGGATTGGCTCGTGCCAACGTTCGAGAAAAGAATGTAGAGTTTCATCTTACTAACATCTACTGAAGGATAAATGAAAACTATTCTCTATTTTTATTCAGTTGGCTTGGCTAACGGGAAAAGAAAAATGGAAGTAAGTAAATCTTGTGTTAAGGAATTGTATGAAATTGGGTTGTTAATTGAGAGAGATGAGAGACCCACTCAAGTAATAAACACACCAGTGCTTTATTTGAGCCTGTTGTTTCCCGTACTGGGCTGTGCTCGGCACTGGCACCTAATTGTCAACACCGCGCTTATGGCAGTCTGCCACATAGTGGCGCTGCTCATCTAATTTAGAGATGAGCAGAATGACATTTGTTTGTGAATACAATATCCATTAAAAATTACTAATTACTGCCTCCCAAGCCATTTCTTTAGCTTTGGGGACCTGGAAAATCTGAACTGTCACACCTGCAGGCCAGAGAGATGATCAGTAGTTGTTTTGGTATCATCTTTGGCAGCGATGACAGGACCAATGGGTGGTGCAAGGCACAGTGGCCTCCTGGCAAGGGCCCTGGCACTTATTAATTTACAAATTAAGCCCTGAAACACACTCCTTGTCAGGGTGGACCACAAAAGTGACCAAATAAACCTGTGCTTAACCCTCGGGTAGCTTGCAAAAGCAGTAAGGCTTAATTTAGAGGCAATGTGTACAGTATTTATGCAGTACATAAATGACACCAAAATGACAAAAATCTAATAGGTAGGAATGAATTTATGAATTTCTAATTTTTTAGAAACAACAGAACCAATAAGTCAAAAGCATCTCTCTCTCTTATCTGGCCACACTGGACAAGTTCAGGCCGACTGTGACGGAGAGTGGATCAGATATAGGCACCAGGTTCATCAGCGTTTTTGCATGTAAAAGATTGTTACAACATTTTTATTTTGTGTAAGCACCTTTGACTCAAATAAACCTGGGGATCCGTGTTCACATAATTTAGTGACCCACACTTCCCATTATCCTCTGCACGGGCAAGCAGCAGATTCCGGAAGGCGTTACCCCGGCCCCAATTGGAAGCATGCTTCTCATTAAGGGAGTGCATCGGTGGAACCTAGGGGCATATGTACAAGCGAATAGTGCAGCGCGGTGCTGCAGTACATTTTGCAGCGCCACGCGTCATCATTTAAAAAACGGCAGGGATGCACTGTATTTACAAGAATATGGTGCACCCCTGTGTTTTTCCTTGTACTGGCGCTAAAAAATAGCTGCCTAGCACCAACACAGACACCCTGGTGCCATAGTTTAAGGATGCCTGCATTGGAGGAATGATTGTTTATGAGGAGTAAGGTGTCCCTTCCTGCACATAAACAATCAATAATGGGGATTTGCTACTTCAATGTGCACTGCATTCTGCAGCACACATAGAAGTAGCAAATCACCCTTATTTAATGATGCTTTTGTGCAGGAAGGGACACCTTCCTGCACAAAAGCCATCATTATTGGCGTTTTGCTCTTTCTACGTGTGCTGCACAATGCAGCACACATAAAAAAAGAAAAAACGAGGAGAAATGAAAGTATTTCTCCTCATTGCACCAATCTAATGCCTGCTTTTGCATGACGTATGTTTTAGGCGCTGCCTCAGATTTACACATCCTTTTAAATATGGGCAGCAATGGGTGTTGCAGTGGAACGCCCACAGCAACATCGACTGCATCCCGCTTTCATGCAGATACCTGCGTGAGAGGGTACTATATTTACAAAGCGGCCTTAAGCCATGCAAAGTGGCTTAACGCTGCTTTGTAAATATGGTGCAGGGCATTGTGTCACCAAAACATTAAAAAAGTGCTGTTCCGGTGGTGCAGTCACCTTGTACATATGCCCCCTAGTGTGCACAATGGCACATCATCAAGCTCATTAGATCCTCCTCACACAAGCCCCTTCGACACCTGCGAGGGTTTTAGCGGCATTAGTAGCCACACCGGCACCTCCCCACAGGAAACGCTGCTCTTTGGCCGCATTTATTAATCTCACCACAATCAGTATCAGTCGGACTGGGCCACAGGGGATAAATTTCACCTTACCCGGCATTCATTTGTCACCAGTAGGGGAGAGCCAAGGCCGAGCAGGTTCACAGAGGGTAGGAACCCTTGATGATGCGAGTATTTGTGACACTGGGATGTTCTTTGCCCCGAGTAACCTTGCAGTTCGGTGCTTGTCATTTCAGTAATTTGGCAAAAACCAGCCTTTTCAATTCCTTTATTCAATAAGAAAGACTGACACCACATCATTTTTTTCCTTTTCCTCTTCCATTAAATTTTGGCAATGTGAACCCCAGGGTTTGACTACAGGGCCTACCCCCACCGCCCCTCAAAGGGTATAATTTACCCATCACTAGGGTAAGTGCACAGGAACTACAGCATATCGCTTAAATGTTCAATTTGTATGATGCATCCCCGAGCCTTCGGCCAAAACGTCATGTAATTGTACTTTTTAGCATCAAATGGTCATCATAACTGGTTATATGTTGAGTATGTGGTGTGATATTTAAACTGAGTGATCAGATAACAGCACCATAATTTGACATGCTGTCCTGCGATTGAGTGCGACACCTAAAGTGGAAGAATACACCAGTCACAGCAGGCAGTATTTAAGGCACCTCATATCATGGCATGATGAGCAAGTCTATTACAAATACACACTGTGGCATTAATTCTCCAAGCCATATACTGTTTTCTCTTTCAGGTACTCCTGAAAAGGCATGTGAACATACTTATTGCATGCACAAAATATTATATTTTTGTCTGCATACCACCTACTATCCTCATAGAACACAATACGGTGTAATTGAGGGAGCAATAATAGTTTTCCACCTTGACAAATGCCCAGGACCTTGTTAGGCCAGTAGAGTAGAGCAGAAACATGTTGATGTTTTAATAGGGTCATAGGACCACAATATCCTAAATGCCCCTTTCACAGTTTTTAATCTTTCCCTTCATCCCCGCTAATAAAGGGATACCTTGGGGCTGGTTGAAGAATTTTATTTAATTGTATCACCCCCATAGACAGAAATTTTCAAAGAGCTCCCTGGAATACGGTCATGCCCACCCTGACCTTTAGGAGTCACGGTGAACCCAATGATGAAGCATGCCACTACTAGAGTGGGTGAGGGCCATATAAAAAAAAAGGAATCTTTTCCCTTTTACCTACCTCTGAGAGAGGTGGTGCCTAGGCGTGGCCCAATTTTCTCTCCTCATGAGAATTGACTTTTCTAAGAGAGGGATACCTTAGAGGTTATTATGCAGAAAAACACCAACTTTCTCTAAAAGGTGTCATTTTCTGAATAGTAATTTAAAATCTGACTTTATCACTAGAGAGGATTTTAAATTAAAAATAAAGTAAGTGAAAGAAGTATTTCTCGATCTGTTCCCAAACCAAAGTTATCACTTATTAAGTGTAATAAGGTAACCCAGGTAATCTCATAGGATAGATAGCCTTGCTACAGTGAAAATGACTTTAGAAGTTTGTCCAAGGTCAGCACATTTAAAACTTGAGTGCACATGTCCTATTTTTAAAATACCATGTTATGTTATACAGATTTGTGGAGCCGCTATCACTTAGGAGTGCATTCTGGGGCTGAGCAGGTGAGAGTCTTGCCAAACCTAGAACTTAGTGGGACTTCTAGAAAAGCTGGGTCTTCATCTTCTTGTGGAAATCAAGAAGTGAGGTGGAGTCTGTTATGTGTTGTTGGAGGTCATTCACACTTTAGGAGCAATATAGGCGAAGGCTCGACCTCTGGATCTGGTTTTCTGTATACATGGGATGTGTGCAAGTAAGGGTCTGGATTAGCGGAGGTATCTGGGAGGTTTGTGAAAGTGGATGTGATTGTTGTGGTATGCTGAGCCAGTGTGATGTAGTGCCTGAAAATATCGGTGGGGAGTTTGAATTGTGCTCATTTGTGTATTGGGAGCCGGTGGAGCTCCTTCATAAGTGATGTGACTGTGGTGTGGAAGTTGTGAGTGATCTCGCTGCAGAGTTCTGAACAATATGCAGCCTTCTGGTGAGTTTTTTGTTGATCCCAGCATAGAGAGTGTTCCCGTAGTCCTGTTTGCTTGTGACCAGGGAGTGTGTGATGGTTTTCAAGGTGCTGATTGGGAGCCATTTGAAATCTGCCTCAGCATATTCATAGTATGAAAGCATAATGCTCTAATGGTGCTGACTTGGAGAGGGTCACCTTGAGCTTGCTCTCGAGGTTCTTGGCATGGGTGGTGGAAGTTGCTGTCACCCTAGCTCTGTTGGCTATAAGGTGAAGTCCTACAGTGAAGTGCTCTTCCCGAAGATCACAATTTTGGTCTATGTTGCCAGGCTGACAAACTGGGTCCTTTCAGTCAGGAAGGAGCAGATCCATTGGAGTGCTTGTCCTTGTATTCCGATGTCATGGAGGCATTGGATGAGGGTGGGAGACTGTGTCAAATGCTGTGGAAAGGACCAAAAGGAAGAGGGCAGCTGTGTCTCCTCTGTCCAAAGCTTTGCCGATATCATCTGTGGTGGCAATGAGGGCAGTTTATTTGCTGTGTTTGGGTCTGAAACCAGACTGAATAGTGGCAAGGAGTTGTTGGTCGTTGAAGTATTCAGGGAGGCGTTTGTTGATAATTTTGTTTAAGTCCTTAGAGAATAGTAGCAGGGAGAACGGTCTGTAGTTGGATAATGTTGAAGGGTCCATGAAGGATTACTTCAGCAATGGGAGGCCAGTTGCATGCTTCCAAGTGTCTGGGAAGTTCGCAGAAGAGGTGGAAGTATTCAGAATGGGTGTGAGCAAAGCGCTGATGGGTTGTATTCCTCTGGAGTAGGTGTGGTGGGTGCAGGAGTCCGATGGGGCCCCTGAGTGGATGGACTTCATGGTGGCGGCGGATTCTTCTGGGATGATGGGTTCATGTGATTAGCAATGGTTCTTTGAATAAGATCAGGACCCTGCACTATGACCTGTTAGGGCCTGGCTATGGGATGAATTATAAGTATTAAAAAGGAAGATTTAGGCCTGGTAAAGGGTTTCATTTGCCAGGTTAAAAATGGCAGATTAAAACTGCTCTACTGGCTGCAGTGACAAGCTTGAGACACGTTTTATAATGCTACTGTAGAGGGTGACATGATTTGTTCTTCGGCCCACTTGTAGCATATAAATTACAGGCTCTGGGTACATGTAGTACCATATACTAGGGACTTACAAGTAAAGTAAATGTGCCAATTGGGTATATACAGATTTGACCATGTTTAGTGAGAGATCACAAGCACTTTGTCACTGTTTTGCAAAGAGGACATGCACAGAGCCAACAAAAACAGGTTCAGCAAAAATTAGGGGAGTGAAGGCAAAATGCCTTAGGAAATACCACACCAAGGATGTCAGGCCTAGCAGAATTACAAGCATTTTGTTATGCATGTGTATTAAAAAAAAAAAAACAAGTACTATCAAGTACTTGGTACTATCTTTTCACACAACAGTCAAACCTTCTCATTTTAGGAAAATTTAGAAGTGTATTGGTTTCTGTTAGACCTGATAGACTTAGGGTGGCCTTCCCCCAAACCTTTCTCATGCTTACCTCCAATTTTGCTGAATTCATTGTTGTTGGCCTTAAGACTCCATGCACTTTACCACCACTAACCAGTGCTAAAGTGCTTGTGCTCACTCCCCTAAACATGGTTTGATTGATATATCTACAATTGGCATATTTAATTTACTTATAAGTCCCTAGTAAAGTGTACCACATCTGCCCAGTGCCTGTAAGTTAAATGCTACTGGTGGGTCTGCAGCTCTGGTTGTGCCACCTACGTAGGTAGCCCTTTAAAACATGTCTAAGGTCCGCCATTGCAGAGCCTGTGTGTACAGATTAAACTGTCATGACTATTTGGCATTTAAAACACCTTGCCAAGTGTTAGAACTGGGGGTCTCTAGTTGGCTGAGGTAGGTACCTTAGGCCAAATAGGGACCCTTGCTTCTACGTCAGGGAAAGGAAGGACACCTTCTCAGAAAGCCCCCGCTCACCCACTCGGTAGCTTAGCACGAGCCGCCAGGCTTATCTCCAAGGCAAATGTGTAAAGTATTTGCAACCACGCTCTCAGTAACACAGTGATAACACCACAAATGGACTCCACACGAGTTTCATAGATAAACAATTATATGTTTATTTAAAAAAGATATACGATGAGACCACACAATAAAAATCCAACATATGCGTATTTGTAATATTTCACCTTGCCGGTTATTAGGCCAGCAAGCACTGGTAGGTTCTTGCAGTATTAATGAACCATTCTCAATGATCTAATGCAGTCCTAATGCAATGCTATGCAGTTTGTAATGCAAGAATCAGGCAATTCGTAATGCACCAATCAGGCAGTTCGTAATGCGAAAATAATGCAATTCGTAATGCAACAATCAGGCAGTTCGTAATGCAAAAATAATGCACTTCTTAATGCAACAATCAGGCAGTTCGTAATGCAAAAATAAGGCACTTCATAATGCAACAATCAGGCAGTTCGTAATGCGAAAATAATGCAATTTGTAATGCAACAATCAGGCAGTTCGTAATGCAAAAATAATGCACTTCGTAATGCAACAATCAGGCAGTTCGTAATGCAAAAATAAGATATTTCAGCACCGATCGCGGTGCTCTGGACGGTCTCTATGCCACTCTTACTGACTCGCGGTCAGCTACTGCCAAAATATGCCCCCAACACTGTTCTGATGGAAAACAAAGTGCAGCTCCATACTCCGGCCCCGGTACTGCCACTCCTCAGCAAGTACGGGCCGCGATACGGACTTGAGCGGAGGCTCGCGCACCCAGCGTCCCTCAGACTTCCTTGGACTCCGGGTGCACACGATCACGAGGCAATCCTTATGCAGGTCTCATGCTGCAAAAAGCACACGCACACAGCGTCGCTGAGACCCACCTGGAAACTTTTATGTTCCTGAGTTTCCACAACAGGGAGCCAGCTCTCCTCGGGCCCTTAGGGACAAGTTACTTCAGGACACAGCACACAGCAAAGTCCTTTCAAGCAGGGGGACACAGCACACAGCAAAGTCCCTTAGCCTCTCCTTGGTTAAATCAGCAAACTGCAGGCAAGCCCCAGAACACACAGCAAGGGTCAGTCCTTTCCTTCAGTCTCTTCAGCTGTTTCTTCCTTGGCAGAAGTTCCTCTTGACCACGAAGTAGTTTCAATCCTTTTCAGTCTTGATCAGTCCAACATTCAGGGGTTTCAGCTCTCATAGTTATACCCCTAAATGTCTTTGAAGTCTTTGTGTTCAGGGGGTCACTGACCCCTGTCTAAACCAGTTCTGGGTGTCTCCCTGCCAGTGACACCTTCTTCCTTTGATAGTGGGGGTCTGGATCTTCAAACAGTCAGCAGGAGATGGAGCCATTGTTTTATGGCGGCAGCCCAGGCCTCTTCACCTCCAGGGGCTACTCCTCCCCCCTACACTCCAGATGCAGGTCAGGCTGTTGCTGTCTCACCTCCTCCCCTGGGTCAGGACATTTCCCAGATCCTATCACATTCAAATCCAGACAGTCAATCCACAACCAGGCAGAGACACACAGAATTGTTAGAACAAAAAAACCAGCCACTTCTAAAAGTGGGGTTTCTAAACACAATGCAAAAACCACCTTCAGAAAAAGATGTGTTATTAAATTGCGAATTCAGGCACACTAGACTTCACCTCTCCATCTTAAGCCTATGGGAAGATAGGCTGGAAACATATTACACAGCCTCCCCCATTCTGTCCTATGGGCAAGATGGCCTTGCAACAGTGCAAAACGAAATGGAGAGTATTTCACTGTCAGGACATGGTACACACCTTAGTGCATGTCCTACCTTTCACATACACTGCACCCTGCCCAGGGGTGCACCTTGGGCCTACCATAGGGGTGTCTGATGTACATAAAAAGGGAAGGGTAAGGCCTGGCAAGTGGGTGCACTTGTCAGGACAACAAGGCAGTTTAACAAACTGCGCGCAGGCACTGCAGTGGCAGGCCTGAGATCTCTTTTCAGGGCTACTTATGTGGGTGGCACAATTAGTGCTGCAGGCCCACTAGTAGCATTTGTATTACCAGCCCTGGCACACATAGTGCACTTTACTAGGGACTTTACTAGTAAGACAAATATACCAATTATGGACAACCAATTACCATTACACTTTATACAGGGAGCACTTGCACTTTGAGACTGATCAGCAGTGGCAAAGTGCCCAAAGCCTCTAAGTTGGCAACACCATGTCAGAAAAAAGGTCTAGGGGGAAGGCAAAAAGTTTAGGGAACTTTAGCCAAAAAGGGCCAAGTCCAACACCAAGCCATAAACTCCTCGCCTTTTATTACACATAGGTCATCCCTAAGAAAGGCCCTAGGTAGCCCATAGTGCAGGGTGCTGTGTAATTAAGAGGTAGGAGACGTGGTTTTAAATTGTACATATCCTTGAAGTGAAAAACTCCCAAACTCGTTTTTCACTTCTGTGAGGCCTACCCCTCTCATAGGATAACATTGCAGATTCCTTATTACATTTAATAAGCTTTAATTCCTAATTGGGAGGTGATAGATCTGTCATGTTAATTACCTATGGAATTGTAATGATAAATCCTCTTTAATGGCAAAGTCAGATTTATTGTTACAATGTTGAAAATGATACTTTTAGAAAGTTGCCATTTTCCTGCTCTTAGCCCTGTGTGCCTGCAGCTTGTACCTGATTGCACGTCTGAGTTGGAGGACAGCTGGGCTTTGTGCATTCCCTCTAGACAGCCACACACAAAGGGAACTTAGGTGTGACATGATGGGAATAACTAGGAGGATGGGAGAGAGGAGCTGGGCACTGCCTCACACTTACACCCAAATAGGCTGTGTCCTGTCCAGACACAAAGGGCAGCATACACCCCTGTAGTGAGTCTGGAGCCAGGGCAGGAAGGGTGGACCTCTGTGCACTTCAAAGACCCTTCTTTGAAGTCTCCACCACTTCAAAGGCAAAACTGGGTATACGTACTCGACCTCTGACACCACCAACTCAGTACACATCTGGACCTGTAACCATTCTGCCAGCAAGAAGAACTGCTGTGCTGAGGGACTGCCAGACTGCTGCTCTGGAATAACTGCTGTCTTGCCGTGTTGCCCTGCTGCCTGCTGCTCTCTCTTGCCTGGGTGTTAAAGATTGGACCTACATCACTTGAATCCAGATTCTCTCCAAGGGCTAGCTGACTAGATTCCTGATCTTAAGTCTCAGGGACATAAAAGACTTCCAACCACTCTGTTCCTCCACCTGGACCATTGGAAGTGGGTCTAAGGTGCTTGCTGCAGCAGAACCGATACATCCTCTGCAGGGAGAGCAGAATCAACACATCGCTTCTGTTGCGGGAACAGGACCAGCACATCGCACTCAGAACCAGTGCATCACCATTGGAACCAACGCCTCTACTTCGTGGAGAACCCGGCGCATCGTCATTGGAGCCATTGCATCTTGGAACCGGCGCATCATCTTCGGAAACGACGCATCGCCCACGTTGAGTTGGGGAAATCGACGCATCACCTTGAATGCGGGATCAACACTGAAGCATCGCTCTCCTGCACCCTGCATCTTTATTGTCGCAACCAGGATTAAGAATATTTTGCTCAGCGGGCCTCAGTGGGTCCCTGTATCCGGCCCGCGCTCCATCGCTTTCAGCCTGAAATGTTGACTTTGTCCTCGTCCGCCGCGACCAGAAATCCCAAATACATGCTTATTGCTTCTAAGCGCTATTTTTTACTTTATTCTGATGAAATTCATATCTTGCGTTAGGTTTATTGGATTTTTGTCGTTTTGGTCTTGTTTTATTTATTACGTTAAGAGCTATGTTTCTAACCTGGTGTCGAATCGTGTTGTGTGGTGTTTTCACAGTTTTCCTGTTTAAAGTGTTACCCAAATACTTTGCACATTGCCTCTTACGTTAAGCCTGACTGCTCTCTACCAAGCTACCAGAGGTTAAGCACAGGTCAATTTAGGGTGTGTTTGTGACTTACCCTGACTAGGATTGTGGTTTCTGTTTGACCAGGACTTCCAACTCAGTCAACCAGGAACCCAGGGCCCGATTCACAGAACTAACTTAAGACAAAATCCTAAACTTACTACCATTTTGGTATTCACAGAAGGCACTTACTCATTTTGGTATTCACAGAAGGCACTTACTCATTTTGGTATTCACAGAAGGCACTTACTAATTTTGGTATTCACAGAAGGCACTTACTCATCAATGAGTAAGTGCCTTCTGAAGCACTACTCATTTGGTATTCACAGAAGGCACTTACTCATTGATGAGTAAGTGCCTTCTGTGAATACCAAAATGAGTAAGTGCCTTCTGTGAATACCAAAATGAGTAAGTGCCTTCTGTGAATACCAAATGGTAGTAAGTTTAGGATTTTGTCTTAAGTTAGTCTCTGTGAATCGGGCCCCAGTTTCTAACAGTTTCCTTCATTGTTTTTATTATCCATGAAGAGGACAGCTAGCAGCTAGAAAGCCTTGTGGTGTACATTTAGTAGAGTGGTTTTTAACTTGAGGTCTGTGGGCCCCTGGGGGTTTGTGATGTCTAGTCAGGAGATCCGCAACTGTTTAGAAAATTAAATAATATGAGGAAATTAATAAAGACTATATACTAGGCTTGTGCAAAATTTAAATTGCACCTGCATAATTCAGAAAGTTCGCATTACGCCTGCTACATGAAATTCCTGAAAATATACCTCTAGGCCAGTTTGCGCAAATACGCTTCATTCGCAGTAAAAATGTTTCATAAACGTGCAAGTCAGGGTAAAAATTTACTATGAATGGACATGAACAACAGAACGTAAGCAGCTATTGTTTGCAGTGCTTTTCTTTAAGTGTGATCTTTGCCAAATATTTTCACGGGGACGCATTTTGAGCTAAAATATAGCACAAAATGGCGAATTTACACTTTGTGTAATTTGGCATTGTTACACAAAAGCAAATTATGCAAATTTCTCACAACTCTACATAAAAAAGCAAAATTTTCATTATGTTTTTGAAAAAAAAAAATTGTTAAATTTGACAGATGGTACAGTAATTTTGAAGGTACCATCCATCAAACGTTTAACTGCAGGAACCGCTGTGACTGAGGTTCCTGTCAATGGTTAGAGAAGTCTGTTGGGCCAGCGGGCATCTCTAAACTGGGAGTACGGGTACTCTATCAGCTGACAGAGTATTTTACTCCGTCGCCAGATAGAGTGCCATATGTACATTGAACTCTAAATCAGGCACTAACATTAAAACGCTCCAACCGTCTCATTAAAATTAAAATTGCGATTTTGGCATTTTTTGTTTGAGAATTTAAGAAAATATTAAATAATGTATGCATTTCTTTGATCTATATTTGTTTCTGTATTTTGTGTATCTTTTTGAGTTTCAAATCGTAGAAATTGCTTTGGACAGGGTAACCTTGCTATCAGCATTGGGGGGCCACGCAACTGAAAAGGTTAAGAATCCTTGCTTTAGTACATCTCAGATTATAGATAGAAAGCTGTATTAGCAGATTAGTTACAAATACCTTCTGATGAAAAGATGTCCGCAGTGATTTAATTTCCCAGTGAATGGAATCTGGCAGATAACAATTGTTAATAAGGAGTTGTTGGCAGCCATTATTGAGTAACTAGAACAGCCATTCATAATCATCACAGACCATTGATCCAGCGCTAGACTTTATCAGGGATCGATACTCATCAATATTTCATACAAATGGCCCATACACATTCACCCAACTCATAAATGCCTGTTGCGCTGGGGGTCAAGTTTTAATGACGTGAAAAATTGTTTCCTTCACAGGTTCATGTTTAACATTTCTAAATATATAACTAGACCTGTATATCAACTCTCTTTCCTCTTGGTCGACGGACTAATTAGATGTATTCTAAAATGAGATCTGGTGGTATAGGTGATAGGGTACAGGCGCCACTAGGTGGTTTCACTCGTTATTAGTAAGAAAATGCTCCAAGTACTGGCGGTGCTGAAAGGTTAAGGAGAACCACCCACCTCCCTAGATTCTTTTGAGGCCAAAAAGCAACAAAACACAGTGATTTGTATACCCCAGCACACGCAAATCATTAAAAATTAGTTCTTTTCAGTCGTCAATCATATATATAAGAAGTCGAAGAGTTTCGTTGATTTATTCTTCTTTAATCAGTTCTCAGAATAAGTAACGCGTTCCCAAGCCAACACGTGTTTCGTCGCCTCAGTAAGTTTGTACATGCGACTTGTTCACGGCTGAACGGTTCCACTACGTTTCAGTTCTAAATGTGACGATAATTCCAGGTCACATTAACCTTTGGCGTGAAGTAAAATGCAAGGTTTTCAATAAAATCGCTGGGCGGTAAACGTAGCTATGTATGCCCCGTAAAGCGTTTCCTGAATTTGAGAAAAAGAGCCGCCGTTCCGCGTACTCGTGCCCCACGCCGGTATCCTCGAGTGCGATACCGGCGTGGGGCACGAGTACGCGGAACGGCGGCTCTTTTTCTCAAATTCAGGAAACGCTTTTACGGGGCATACATAGCTACGTTTACCGCCCAGCGATTTTATTGAAAACCTTGCATTTTACTTCACGCCAAAGGTTAATGTGACCTGGAATTATCGTCACATTTAGAACTGAAACGTAGTGGAACCGTTCAGCCGTGAACAAGTCGCATGTACAAACTTACTGAGGCGACGAAACACGTGTTGGCTTGGGAACGCGTTACTTATTCTGAGAACTGATTAAAGAAGAATAAATCAACGAAACTCTTCGACTTCTTATATATATGATTGACGACTGAAAAGGACTAATTAGATGAGTAGTTGATGGTAATAATAGTACTATCTAACTATCTAATTAGCTAAATAATCACAGACTCTCGGTAAAATTAATAAAGTTTATCTCAAATAA
This sequence comes from Calotriton arnoldi, assembly GCA_963921515.1. Classification (NCBI taxonomy): domain Eukaryota; kingdom Metazoa; phylum Chordata; class Amphibia; order Caudata; family Salamandridae; genus Calotriton; species Calotriton arnoldi. Next base: position 199,962 of record CAWUFW010007417.1, on the reverse strand, counting down.
TTGTAAATGATTAATGCTCATCGCATACAGGTTACAATGCAAACAAAGAATCTCACAAAAGGGAGAGAAAATCAATCAGCAAAATGCAAACAGTGTCATACTCATCATCAATATACGATATGCAAATGAAGGAGTGGATAGATGAAGAGACATACGTTTCAGAAAAATAATGCAAAACAATATACATATGACGGAGTGGATAGATGAAGAGACATAAGTTTCAGAGACAAAAATACATTTGCAAGTAATTATGTAAAGCACGAATTAGAAAGATAATACAAACCCAAAGGATCAGTGAAATACCACCCCCCTGGCCAAGGGAGTAGTGGGGGTCCCCTGAAATAGAGTCAGGAGACAAAGATTTCAGGAACGGGACAGGACAGGGACAGGAACAGCTAGGCCTCTCTGCAAACCAACAGACAGCGAAGCATCACCCCTCTCTCCTAAGCTTCCACTTCTCTGCTCTCTCCAGCTCTGCGCTCTAACCACACCCCCAAAGGGACCCCAGTTATACCCTAAAACCTACATGTCCAGCCCACACTAGTTGAAACATTTCACAAAATTCGGCTGCTTATTGGTTGATTTGGGAGGTGGTGTATCACACCACCGTGATTTCATTCAAAATTTTGCGTGCTCATTGTTCTACATCCTTTCCCAGTACATAATTTTTGACCAGTTCATTCAACATTTCATTATTTTCACACAAATTTCTCAGCCACGTCCGCGGAAGAAGTCTTGAGTCCCACGGCCAGTCTCATCTTTTGGCAGGCAAACAATGTTCTCTGAGCTGAACAACCTTGGACTTTTATTCTCCATCCGCAGCGCTCAGCACTTCTGTCTGTTTTGTCAGGTCATTCATGCTCATTTTCCAGCCCCTCATCTATCCGGTCAATTTAAGAAAATGCAGGCCCATTCGGCTCACTATGACGAATAAAACACATACCTTCATTAATTACATGGAAATGCACCTTTCACTGTTTACCACCCACCTTTGCACTATTCCCTGTTAATATTTTCTTAGCATAAGCTTTATGCAAAGTGGCATTATTTATTATCGTTTTAAAGCAAGATGCAAAATGCAAAATGCGGCCTAGACATGCATTAATTTTGTTTCTTTTGAAAGCACAATGTAAAATGCGGCCTAGTTCTTTCATGCATTAGTTGACATTAGTGCACACATGGCAAAGCGGTGTCCCATGTGGTTCATGTGATTTGCATGTTAGTTTTCACTGCACACTGTTAGTAAGTATTATGGGGGAGTTAATTCGAGCAGGTTTCTTTTCTGCAAAACCCTGCTCCATCAATTCCCCCTCTGATGGCTTCCTGGAGCCATCATAAAATACCCACCATACCAAGTGTCATCTTTACTTATCTAAAGATCAGTATTCTTTTCTCTTTTCAGCAACTTCTCATCTAACTCCTTCATTGTGTCATAGTAGTCTCCTTTCATATCTTCTAGTTCTATCTCATCTCTTTTTCTCTTCCTTGCTTTTTGTTTGTCATTTGATTCTGTCATCTCTTTTCTTCCACACTTACACTTACAACATTTATATATTGTTATTATCACTATTGCTACTCCAGCTACTGAAATGATTGGCATTATTATTTTTCCTAATAAGCTACTTCCAAAGGTAGAAAACCATTTACCTACAGAAGAGAAACTCTTACCAAGTCTCTCCCAGACACCGTCAACCTCCAGTTGGGTCAAGTCTTCATGTAATTTTATAATATTTTTAATATATCCCTCAATACCTTTACTTTTGTCAGGGATATAAGTACAGCAGTGTTGAATTTTCAACATGCCACAGACTCCACCCTCTTTTGCCAATAAGATATCAAGGGCAAGTCGATTTTGCAAAACCATTGATCTGATTGCAACCATTTCGGTGTCAGTCATCAAGAACCTACCAGCAGTATCTGTCGATAAACGATCAACTACTGTGGACAATTTTCGAATTTTATACGAATTCAGAATGACTCCAACTGATGGTATCAGTGCACCAAAAATATCACTTACTATTTCTGAGAAACTAGCTCTCTTATTACGTGTTAGTCCTTGTTTTATTTCATTGATCCTGTTATTACTTTTGTCTACATGGTAGACCTTTGGGAAAACAATTGCTGAATAACAACTACCATACCAATGTGTAGGCAACCTGTAATAAGCTTTCTTGCCACACACATAATAGACTCCTGGGAAAAGAGGATCAGTTCCACTCTTCAAGCCCCAACCTCCAGTAATTTGGAAAGTATGTTCACATTCACTAGTACCAATGAAATAAATATTATAGTTAGTCTTTAGTCTAAGTTAGCAGATTTTCCCTCTTTGATACCAGTCCAGGGACATTGCAGCGTATGTCTCACCTTTCTCATAATTTCCTTCTCTAAATGCCCATGGTGGTAACTGTGACTTCTGTTCAGCCGCTTTTCTTTGGAAACTTTCTCTTCTATATTCTACCATATCTATGAACACCTTTTCTTCAACCCGCAAACTACATGTTAGATTGTTTTTGTAAGCATATCCTATATCTAGTGTCTTAGTAATATGGAAGAATTCTCCCATATAACGTGCATTTTTACTACTTAAAATCTTGTTCAGTTACTTTATAATAGGTATTTCTGAAAATACTAAATCTATATTGGAATAATGGTACTCCAGCTTTCCCGTCACGTAGAATAGGCTGGTTAAAACACTGCAAGACACACCATATGTTAAAGGTAGGTGATGATAGGTCACCCCCTCTGAGACAGACGAAGGTAATTGCATGCACACATAACAATCACTCACATTCATTGTATTAACATACTCATACAACAATTTAGTAAAAATATTTAACGAGAAATCACTAATTGATTTATCATGATGGAAAATACTTCCATCTATCTGTTCTATGTTAGTATTAGGGGTTTATTTAGTAATATCACTCACTCTTTCACTTATTACATCATTAGTATTGTTTCCATTATTAGTTACCATTAGAATAGGTACAATGACAGTTAATAATATCCACATAAATGTCAGTAAAAAGACACTACATAAGCAAGCTTTAATACATCTACGTTTTAGGCTAGATTTTGGATGTTCAGTCACTTTTGCTTCGGCCATTTTTGTATTCTAATAAAAATATAAAAATATAAATCTATAAAAACTCTAAACTTACTCAAAAAATTTCTGAAAAAATAGTGTAATCCTACACTTTAAGGCTTTTCTTCTTTACCCCTTTTTTTTTTTTCTTTTTTTCTTTTTTTTTCTTTAAGTTTTCTGAGTCATTCAATTAATTTCGTCTGGCAAGGTTTCACCTTAATTTTTCACAGTTCTTTTAAGGTGGTTTCAATTTGCTTTCATCCACTTGCTCAGTGTCAGTACCGTCTTTTTCTTCACTTGGATCTGAGCTTTCAATTTCTTCCAAGATTACGTACGTCCATTCCGGTGCTGTGTATTTCTTGCTTGGAATTCTTACTCTCCTTGTTTTTCGTACTGAATCTTCTCCTGACTCTTCTTGTTCTGTCTGACTTGAGACCTCATTAAGTTGCTCTGGTCTTCCTTTTGACTTTCTCCTCGCAAGAGTGTATTTCAGTCTTTTCACTCCACTTGGCCAATTGTCACCTTTTCTTGGTCTTTTAGTTTGAACTACTTCTTCACCTTCCTTTTCTGGTTCACAGGTTCTTTTACTTGGCCTTTATTTTATTTGTTCTTCCTCTTGACTTTCAGTAACTTCTCTTTCTTCTGATTCAACAGCAGACTCACGAGACCCAGTAGCTGGTGCCCACTCTACTTGACTTGTGCTTGGCTGTTCATCATCAGTTTGTTCTTCAGAATCTGTCACTTTAGATTCTTCAGCTTCACACACTTCAACCTCTGGTTTTTGTCTTTGGTTTACCAGTTGCTGCTCTTCTTGTCTTTCAAGTGGATATCAGCTCTCTTAAAAGTAGCTTTGCGACTGTGAGACTATCGTTCCTTCTCATTGGATAGGCTTCCACCCAGCGAGAGAACAAGCAGACAACAACCAACACATATTTCAGCCCATTGCACGGGAGGAGCTCAATAAAATCCAACTGGAGTCGGGTGAATAGTCCTGCTGCCTTTCCAATTCGTCCCCAACTAACAACTGTCTTTCTGCCTGGATTTTGTTGCTGACAGGTGACGCACCTCTGGCAAAGACTCTCTGCAATGGCCCTGAACATTGGGTTATACCATGATTGCTTGAAGAGCCTGATCATAGCATCTCTTCCAACATGTGCAATTCCATGGTATGCCCTTGCCATTTGGGATAGTAAACTATCTGGCATAACTGGTCTTTCGTCTATATAGACCCACACTTCGTCTTCTGCTCTCTTTCTGTAGCCTGAATTTATCCAAATTCCCTTTTCCTCATCACTTGCTTCTTCCTGTAGCTGTCTAATTTCGTCCCAAGTTTCAAATGAAGAAGAGAACATAAGATGGCAATTGGTATTTCCTATTTCTATCCCTCTGTTTAGAGCAATTAAATTTCGTGCACAGAAACGCGCTACTTGCTCCGCGTATCTGTTGCCCTTCGTCACATAATCATCTTCTGATTTATGTGCGGAACATTTGACCACTGCAATCTTTTTGGGCAATTGTAAAGTATCCAATAAATCTTTTACAGTTTTGCTATTCCTTATAGGGGAACCTGAAGAAGTCAGAAATCCCCTTTGCATCCATAGCTGCCCGAAATCGTGGACAACCCCGAAACCATATTGACTATCAGTAAATATGGTTACTCTCAGGCTTTTGGAAATTTTGCACGCTCTAATCAGAGCTATCAATTCAGCAATTTGGGCAGAGTTTACTCCTTTTAGACAGGATGCTTCTAAAACTCCCGCTATGGTGCAAACAGCATAGGCAGAGCATAGTTCACCTTTCTCATTTCTCAAACATGATCCATCAACAAACATCACACAGTCTGGTTCTTCTAATGGAACGTTCTCAATATCGGACCTGGGTTTTGTGCACAACTCTGTCACATCCAAACAATCATGATCCGCCTCCTCTCTCACTTCCTCACAATATGAATTCGGCAACAGGGTTGCCGGATTTACTGTTGTGCACCTTACCACAGTCACATTTTCAGCACCCAAGATCACTCTTTCGAACCTAGTCAGCCGACTAGAAGTCATATGCTGCGTCCTTGCACGTGTCAAAAGGATCTCAACTGAATGTGGCACATACACCTTGACTGGATGTCCAATCACAATTGCTTCACTCTGTTCCAGACTCACACAAGTGGCAGCTACTGCTTTCAAACAGCCTGGTAACGCTGCGGCCACTGAATCCAAAGTAGCAGAAAAATATGCTACTGGACGTCGTGGCATTCCATGTTTTTTAGTTAAAACTGAAAGTGCACACCCATCTCTTTCACAACAGTACAATGCAAAATCCTTTGCATAATCTGGCATTCCCAATGCAGGTGCTTGACAAAGACGGTTTCGCAATTTAGTAAAAGCTTCCATACTTTCATCATCCAACACAAGCGGATCTTTCACATCTTTTCGTGTCAACCTCTGTAGAGGTTTTGCAATCAGTGAGAAACCACTGATCCACTGCCTGCAGTATCCAACCATTCCCAAAAACATTCGAGCTTCTCTCTGAGTTTTTGGTGGACTCATTTGTTTAATTACACTAATTCTTTCTGGTGTCACCTTTCTGACTCCTTTTTTAGGTCGAGCCTAGAGTAGCGCGCAAGTGCTGCTCTGGCGAAGACTTTATGTAGGGGTTTAAAAAAGCTGACCAGACGCTCGTGCGTCATGGCCTTTTCCTTGCGGTTACCCGCACGGCCGCCATCTGTTTCCAATTATCGTGCCCAGACCCGGGCGCGATAATTGAAAACACATGGCGGCCGTGCGGGTAACCGCAAGCAAAAGGCCATGGTGCACGAGCGTGTGGTCAGCTCAGCAGGCTGCCGCGCTCGCTCGCCCCCGCTCCTCTCTTGTTAGGTCGAGCCTGTAACAGCGCATGCGCTGTTCTGGCGAAGACTTTATTTAAGGGCTTTTTGAAATCTCACCTCAGCTCGCACACGTTCGTGCGTGTGCTTTTTGTTTTGTGGCAGGCTATTGGCCTTTGCGTGCGTCTTTTTAACAAAGACAGCACGCAATTGGCCAAAGGCGGGCGCATTGCTCCGCCCATGGCCTATTGGTTGCGGTTACCCGCATTGGCGCCATGTGTTTTGAATTATCGTGCACAGATGCATGCACGATAATTCAAAACACATGTCTTGATGTGGCGCGCGCACGCTCTCGCGCCTAGCGTTGCAGTGCGCAGATTCCGAAAAACGTCATCGCCGAGCCACGCTGGTATTGGTCCAGGCTCGAGTGATTCCCCAGACGTCACTGCCGAGCCGCGCTCGGATTGGTCCCAGCCACGAGGGCTTCCCCACGCTCGTCACCAGGAACCATCTCTGACATCTGGTAGCTCTCCTTCATTGGGGCAAAATGGTGACCCGGGTTGGTATCTCGCACAGGCATCAGTAGACCTCAGTTTCCTTCCAACTGTCTGAGCTGGCTGCCCAGAAGAGAAATGCAGCCTTTGCTTAGGTCTGGTTGACAAAGCCCTCTGAACTTGACCATGAATGCGCCTCTGATAGCCAGGCCGTTTATGATGTCCGTTGTGACCCCACAGTGGCACGAGAGTCTGCGCCTGTTTTCTGGTGCGTAAGAGATCAGCAGATGGCACAAACTGCACAGGCCATGGGGTGGAGGGAGTGGATATTCCTGCACATAGGATGGGATACCTCAAAATGACAGTATCACTCCTACCCCCGCGCACGAAAGAACAAGTGATCACGTGGCCCTACACAGATTGGCAATGGGTCTAGTTAACCTGATTTTACAAATGTAACCAACAATAGCGCCCTCTCGCCTACCTTGGACCTAAGACCGCTACATAAGTGGAATGAATAAAATAAACAGCCAGTGCGCACCCACGGCCCACTCCTCCTGAATTCAAGACAGGAATTACAAGACCGCAACGACGGGCAGCTAAAGGCAAGGAAGCTCATCTGCTTAAAATCAGTCGCTGGCATTTTCTGCCCACTCCAGAATGCGGCCCACCCACTACCTAGTCATCTAGAACTTTATTTGGGCAAAATGAAACCAGTGTCACTGCTGCACACCCTCCGGCTGACAGTAAATTAATTGGAAGACGTTCTGAGTGAGCTCAGTACAGAGTATCACTTTCCTGCGAACCAGTTCAGCAGGCGAAACCAAACCTCACCCGGAAGAGGAAACTGCGCAACTTGCTGATCGGCGTGCTCCCTCCCAGCACCCTGGGGCCTGGTGACGCAACAGTTGCAGCATCGCTGCAGCAGGTGTTGTACTGGGAGACTGAGCTTCGGGTCGGAAGAGGAAGGATGCGCGATGTGTGCCTCAGAGCATGGCTTGTATTATCACACTGTTCCTTATAGCATTTCTGGGTACCACCTGGGGCAGGGGCATGAAACTGGCTAGGGAGTGCGAGTCGTGCCGCTGCCTGTGTGGCCCATTGTCAGTCTGCCACCTGCGCCCTCCCCTTGACAATGGCCTACATCTCCGATAGGGAGAGAGCTGTGCATAATTGTGAGCTGCCTGCCTGTTGCCCCTTGCTCTGTCTCCTTCTAAAGAGAAGAGGGTGGGCTCCATGCACCTGTGAAGCATGGACCTGCTGCTGCTACTCTTGTAAAAGTAGTGTTGCGAGTCAGGAGGTTGACTGCAGAGAGGTCGCTGCCCAGAAGGTGATAGCTACCTTCTGTCTTTCTTCAGTGGTGTCCAAAAGCCTGGTAGATGCGTTCCTGCAATCTTTTTCTCCAATTTCCCTTTCTAATGCCATGTTTACATGCCTTCTTTCTGCTTATTCTGTGTCCGCATGTCAGGTTTTATCCCACTGGCTGTAGATGCTTGAGAGGGGCTGCCATGACTAAGCTGATGCTTAGGGGAAACCGCTTCCTCCCATGGTTTCTTCACTGCATGTCTCTCCCATCTGATTCATACAACCCCATGCACCCCCTCAGCCCTCTGCGACAAAATCCCCTTGTGCACCATGGCCTGTGATCTAGGCTGGGCATTCCCAATGGTGTACTTTGTACGTCCGAGCGATGGGAGGAGACTAATACCTCCTGCAAGGGGCTGCACAAGGACCGAACAAGCTCTAATGATGGAGGCATCAGCATTCACTTCTAGCTACCGGAAGTTATGACACCCACAGACCTATCGGGATCTCCAAGGGCTTCACAAAACAAAGTGAGGCCAAAAAATTGCATAAGCCTCGTACAAAGCCCCCATTCCATGACTAAACTGTCTGAGCTGTGCCCTGCTGCCTTCCACCAGATGCCACTTACTTCCCTGCTGCCTCTGATGCCTTGTGGGTGGCAGGCCCGTCACATTTTTGTGAGTTCATTCCCCAGTACCATCCTTGTGCTGTTCCCCATTCTGGTGGGAGATTCGTTTTACATAGCGTTGGTTCCTGTTGGTAATCTCTTTTGGTTCTTTGTGCCACTCCAAGCCACATTTATCCATAATTGACAAGACCATGTGAGGATGAAAGTCCACCATATTTGTACCAGGGTCCCCATCTCACCAATTATTTTATTTCCCCTGAAAGCTTCCTGGTTTCTTTTTTATTTATTATATTTTTTTAACTTCAAGGCCACCGACCCCGGCATCAAGCAGGGGCTCAAGGACGGCTTCCCGGGTGTGCTCTCCCACCTGGACCACTATGGACGGAAGATACTGGTGCTCTTTGCTGCAAACTGGGACCAGACCAAGTAAAACCGCAGACACCAGTCTCTGGCTTACATTCTCAATTTGCTGCTCACCCAGGCTCGCTCTTTTTGTGGGAGGTATTACTTTGCACATATATTTTTCCACTTCCTGCTTGAGAAAATAGCATTTCCACGGGTCATGTTTAAGGACTGGTTAAAATGCCTCCCTTCTTTTAGCAGCAGATTGCAGTGAAAGGAAAATTATGGGACATAATGTGGCACATTTTGTAATAGTATTACTTCGTCATTTTTTTACTTGGTAACGCTCTCTGGGCATTGCTTGTATTATATTAGTACTAATTTAACACCCAAATATAGCAATAAGCAACAAAGCTGACCCCTTCAGCTTTTCAAAGGTCCTTCCACTGTGCAGCGACACGTCATATTTTTTGTTACTTTTAAAGTGTTTGAGCTAGAAACAAAGATTTTTTTTTTGTTGCTTTTTGTCAAAATTGCTGTGCAATTGCATGATTCCATTGGCCCTGCTCATTACCCAAGGCTTCCAAGCATTCCGAGTAACAACTGTCTGTGACTTCCGTGCGTGCCATGTGACACAGGGGGCCTACATACTGCTCAAGGCTTTCCAAACACGTAAAGCAGATGTCAGCCGGGAGCGTTTAATCAGTCAGCCAGCTTGTCATGCATCCTTAGGGCATTTGCAATGGCAGGGCATTTTTGTTTAAATTGGTGATTTTTCACATGTGGCAGGTTGTCTGTGTTTGTGACATTTCTGAAAGCAGGACATCTCGAAGTACAGTGCACAGTGGTGCCTGAGACATGTCAGACAGCAGTGCACTGGTTGTACATGTGACATCTCAGAGTGCAGTGCATTGGTAGTGAGAATGGGGTTGCAGTAAAAAGCCTTTTGAATGTGTCAAATTTTATCCTGAGGCAAGCATGTATTCCTGAATCAGACTCCTCATCCAGTGTGTAGTAATTGTATAACTCTCCAGTCCCAGGTGGCACACCACCCAGGATAATGTGCTGCAGGGCTAAACACTTATAAGGTCCCAAAAGCGAGACCTATTGGCTATGCCAATGCTTGTCTATTTTGTGTCCTAGGTACTAGACTTCCTGTTTACAAAATTGCAATTTTGCTGGTGACACTTTGTGTCCTCCTTCTACTAAATGGTTCAGTAAGGCAATGGTATCTGTCACACATGCCTCTCGTGTCTTTGATGCCACTAGTAGGTCATCAATATACTGAACCAAAACTGAATTTCCTGGCATGACTAAAGCCTCCAAACATCTTTTCAGAATCTGATTAAAAATTGAAGGACTCTCTGTGTACCCTTGAGGAACTCAGCACCATGCCAAAACACGGTCTCCGAACCGGAATGCAAATAAATACTGGCTTTCCGGATGTAAAGGAATCGAGAAAAATGCTTGGCACAGATCAATCACTGTGTACCATTCAGTATCGCAGGGAATTTGGTAAAGGATAACTGCTGGATTTGGTACTACTGGACAACAGGGTACCACGATTTTATTGATTTTTCTCAAATCCTGCACTATCCTTTATTTTCCACTGGGCTTTTTAATTTCTATAATAGGCGAATTACAAGGACTACTCATTATTTCTTTCAGAATTCCCTGTTCAATCATTTGGTCAACCACAGGAGTGACTCCTGCAATTACTTCCAGACTCATTTTGTACTGAGGAGTGTTTATATGTGATATATGGCACCCTCTTTCACCGTAATCTGAATTGGATCTACATTTGTCATTAGGCCAATCTCCTTTCCTGTAAAATTCCATACATCCGACCTCACTGTACTTTTTAATTCTTTGGGCAAATTCTCTTCTGTGAGAAGTGAAAACAACTCATCCACTTCTGTCTCTTGCTTCGCTAACATCATCTTGAATTCGACATCCTCATCAGGTGTCTGAAACGCAATACCATCTGGCGTACAATAGATGGTACAATTCATTTTACACAATAAATCTCTTCCTAAGAGATTTACTGGACTCGAGTCAGATACCACGAACTGATGCATGTCTCTGAAACTCCCAATATGAAATTCTATTGGATTTGTGACTGGTGTTCTAATATGCTTATTCGAGACTCCTACAACTTGGATAGTTTCTCCAGAGAGGGGTAGGTTCGGAATTTCTGCTGCTCTCGCAGTAGAACGGATAGCACCAGTGTCCACTAGGAATGTAATATCATTACCTTCCACGTTTCCGTCAACAAATGGACCTGACTGATCTACTGCCAAGGATGCGCCAAGTACGCACTCTTCCTCCCCCCTCAGGCACCGTCATTGAGATGAGTCTGAAACACTCTCATTGCACTGCAACCAGTATTGCGGAACCATTTGCACATTTTGATTCTTACCAACTTGATCACCTCCGTGAAATCCAGTGTTTGCACTGTACCTCTGCACTTGAGCATTCACATTATTGGGCATAGGATCTTGTGGCACCTGTAACTGTGGAGCAACTACCTGCTGCTGCTGCTGTTGATTCACACCCACCTCATTCTGCATCTGTGGATTTAAATTTTGATTTACCCCATTATTCTTTTGAGCAGATCTACACTCGTTCTTCCAATGTCCTTACTTTCCGCACGCATGACAAGGAAATTTCTTCTTAGCCTCTTCTCTGCTCATTTTACCTCTACCTCTACCTCCACTCGATACCTGACCATTTTGATTCTGACCATTCATTTGATTACCTGTTTGAGAAACATTGTTTACTTCTTGCTGCTCTGCTACCTTCACTTGTGCCCACATCATTTTCTCCTTTAACTTTTTATGTCTTGATTCAATGTCATCACTACAATACTTCGCATACCTCAAACTTTCGTCAATTGTTTTTCTCTGCCAACAAATCAAATGCTGCTGAATCATATTACTAATCTCTGGTTTCAATCCAAACACAAAACGATACACAAAATGTCCCATATCTTTGTCTCCAATATTCTCAAACCTGCTGTACTGTTTGAATACCTGCAACAACCTTTCATAATAGGCATGTACTGACTCTTTTGGTTCTTGGGTCGTCCTGTCTATCTTAACCCAATCTGTTTCCTTAGGGGAAATTTTTCCTTTCAAAAAGGTGATCACCTGATTATACTTGCTCATTGCCTCATCAGATGGTGCACCTGTTTTAGGATCTCTAGGATATTCTTCTTTTGGCCAATCAACAGTAATTTTACATTCTGTCCACAAATCAGCTGGTACGACAATCTCAAACAAACCATCTAAATCTTTTAACAAAACCTTTGAAACTTTCGCAAACCTCTCTACCTGTTTATACCACTCAACAGGTTTCTCCCTTAACCTGGGAAAGTCATTCGTAAAAGATAATATATCCTGTCTCGTCCAAGGAACGTGAACATATCCACCACCTGGAACTTCTCTCATCGGACACGCCCTTTCAACTTTTTCTGTCTCTCTTAACGGAAACATCGATGCTCCTTTACCAGCTGCCTCTTCTTTCTTTTTCATCCATCTACCTTTCCACCGTTCTACATCTCCCCATTTTTTCAGAATATTCATCAACTCTTTTATCTGTAATCTTTTTCCAGACGCATTCAAACTCTCCAAATCCTTTTCAGTAAAGGCCAATCTGTACGATTTCTGCAGCACTTTTGACTTCTCTATATCTATTCCATATTCACTAGCAGCCTCTGCTATTTTCTCATGAAGATTCCTCGCTCTCCAAGTAATACTTTAACACAAAAATAACAGCTCTTCATCTCGGTAAGTCCCAAGTCTGTCTGGACTTATTGTACCAATAATCATCTCTTCCAAATCTACTTTCAATTGGCTCACATTTATACTTTGTGGTTGAGGTTTTCGCTTTTCCATTCCCTTTATCCAATCATTTAATTCCTCTGGTGAAGGACCTGCTGAACTCCCTGTCGTTGGAATAACACTCGGCCCTATTCTTCTTGGATCTATTTGTATACTTCTTCTAGGGTTTTCTGTTATCATCTCACAAACGGGAAGATCTAACAATGTAGTATTCGTGTCAGCCTGTCCATCCTCATCCGCTACCGTCACCATTCCACTCCTAACGCTACTCCTTGGAACTGCCAACGTATGTACTTTTGATATATTCTGTTTTTCTCCATACAATGGAACTACGGGACCAATTGTTACCGGTACCATCAATGCTTCTGCATTTAGACTTAACTGATTTATTTTCTGGATCTGCTCTACTCTTGCCTTATTTAATATGTCCATTTCTTTTTCTCGTACTACTCTAGCTATTTCCGTAACCTGTGGAGTTAATGGAGTTCCCATTTGTGGTGCACTCGTGTCACTTCACCTGAATTTTCTTGATATGGCGGAGATCTTTTGGTCATAATGTCCTCCAACAACTCATCATCAGATTCGTTCGGGTCATCTCTTAAACTTGAAGTTTCTATATTTTTCTTTTTCTCTTTACACTTGCCACCTGTCTGATCTTCAGCAACTACAACTGGGTACAAACCCTCGGTTACCACAGCTCTTCTCCATCTTTTCATTGTATCTTCTCTTCTCTCAAAAGTATATCTAGTCATTAAATTTCTGTATCTCCTACCGCCTCGATATTTCTCTCTTTCAAAGGCTTCTACTTCCCATTCCTCTAGCGCTTCATACTGGGTAGGTCTGGGATTTGGCTCTAATGAATTCATTTGATTTCTCAAATTCTGCAAAATCCTTACATTAAACGAAGCATGCTGTGGGAAAGCTATAACACTATCATCCTTTGTGTATTCCACCCAATTTTCTAACCAAGTACACGTATGGTATCCTCGCTCCAACATCATATAGGAAGCAGGCGTTCTCGGTGGTGGAATAGGAATTCCCTCTCTAGTCACTATTGGTTTGTCCTTTTTAAAGAAATTCTTTATTTTCTTAAGCAACTTCATTTTTCCGACTCTTTACGCTAATGTATCTCAGTAAAACAACAAGGAAACCTTTCCGTAATTCTACTTATTCTATTTGTCAGTTTTCGTCCAATACCAGCGCGACTCACACCAACCGTCCAATCACGGCTCTCTACGTTTTCTGCTATCTCAACCAATACCAGCGCGGCTCATACCAACCGGCCAATCAGAGCTTACTTCACGTTCGCTGCCTGACAAATGCCAGCGCTGCCTTTTTGTGACGTCAGCATTACTCCTTCTACTGACCCTCCCTTTACAAAATAATACGGCGATGTATTTCTAAGTTCTCTTAATCAAAATTCTTGTTAGTAACAACACAAAACAATGCTACTTCATCTGTTCCTCTAAATAAAGAGATAGTTCTTCACTTTAAAACGAGAAATTCTTTCACTTCAAGTAAAACAATGACCAGCGTTATTTTACACCCAAACAAGCTACAGGTGGACTTGGTACTTCTCTAGGGATAAGGCCCGAGTTTCGGAAGAGGACTTTTTGGTGTAAAAGAGGTCATGGTACTCCTCTGGGGATAAGGCCAGAGTTTCGGAAGTGGACCCTTCGGTATTTCAGACACTCTACTCACATACGAAATTGTCTCTAAATATAACACCTACAGCCTTCCGCCGTACAGTATTATAACAACAGACAAAGTACTTCTGCAGTGTGATATCTTATCCACACTCTTCTTTTGCATACTTCAGGCTAAATTTCCATCTCGGGATTTCTCAGATACCTTCGTACCTGTACTTCTAGACAACATAGAACAGGACACTAACATTTCTTGTTAAGAACATATAATCAATAATTAATAATTACTACCAAACTAATCAATAATTAAACCGTCCTCTGCTACCAGAAAACTGATCCAGCGCTTCACTTTATCAGGGATCAATACTCATCAATATTTCATACAAATGGCCCATACACATTCACCGAACTCATAAATCCCTGTTGTGCTGGGGGTCTAATTTTAATGACGTGAAAAATTGTTTCCTTCACAGGTTCATGTTTAACATTTCTAAATACATAACTAGACCTGTATATCAAACCTCTTTCCTCTCGGTCAATGGACCAATTAGTTGAGTAGTTGATGGTAATAATAGTACTATCTAACTATCTAATTAGCTAAATAATCACAGACTCTCGGTAAGATTAATAAAGTTTATCTCAAATAATTGTAAATGATTAATGCTCATCACATACAGGTTGCAATGCAAACAAAAAATCTCACAAAAGGGAGAGAAAATCAATCAGCAAAATGCAAACAGTGTCATACTCATCATCAATATACGATATGCAAATGAAGGAGTGGATAGATGAAGAGACATAAGTTTCAGAAAAATAATGCAAAACAATATACATATGACGGAGTGGATAGATGAAGAGACATAAGTTTCAGAGACAAAAATACATTTGCAAGTAATTATGCAAAGTACGAATTAGAAAGATAATACAAACCCAAAGGATCAGTGAAATACCACCCCCCCTGGCCAAGGGAGTAGTGGGGGTCCCCTGAAATAGAGTCAGGAGACAAAGATTTCAGGAACGGGACAGGACAGGGACAGGAACAGCTAGGCCTCTCTGCAAACCGACGGACAGCGACTCATCACCCCTCTCTCCTAAGCTTCCGCTTTTCTGCTCTCTCCAGCTCTGCGCTCTAACCACACCCCCAAAGGGACCCCAGTTATACCCTAAAACCTACATGTCCAACCCACACTAGTTGAAACATTTCACAAAATTCGGCTGCTTATTGGTTGATTTGGGAGGTGGTGTATCACACCACCGTGATTTCATTCAAAATTTTGCATGCTCATTGTTCTAAATCCTTTCCCATTACATAATTTTTGACCAGTTCATTCAATTTAGTTCTTGCTACATTTCATTATTTTCACACAAATTTCTCAGCCACGTCCGCGGAAGAAGTCTTGAGTCCCACGGCCAGTCTCATCTTTTGGCAAGCAAACAATGTTCACTGAGCTGAACAACCTTGGACTTTTATTCTCCATCCGCAGCGCTCAGCGCTTCTGTCTGTTTTGTCAGGTCATTCATGCTCATTTTCCAGCCCCTCATCTATACGTTCAATTTAAGAAACTGCAGGCCTATTCGGCTCACTATGACGAATAAAACACATACATTCATTAATTACATGGAAATGCCCCTTTCACTGTTTACCACCCACCTTTGCACTATTCCCTGTTAATATTTTCTTAGCATAAGCTTTATGCAAAGTGGCATTATTTATTATCGTTTTAAAGCAAGATGCGAAATACGAAATGCGGCCTAGACATGCATTAATTTTGTTTCTTTTGAAACGCAATGTAAAATGCGGCCTAGTTCTTTCATGCATTAGTTCACATTAGTGCACGCATGCGCAAAGCTGTTTCCCATGTGGTTCATGTGATTTGCATGTCAGTTTTCACTGCACACTGTTAGTAAGTATTATGGGGGAGTTAATTCGAGCAGGTTTCTTTTGTGCAAAACCCTGCTCCATCACCATCATGGCTCATATCTGGAGGCAGTAAAACGTAAAAATCTAATATAAGCAGGCGGAAGGTTGTTCTTTTCGAGACGCATGTCCTCTCTATTTTGTGTAGAGAATAGCACTGTAAAGCCAATGCACTTTCACACAAGAGTTTAATAGTGAAATGAAACAAGAATCTCCACAAAGTCTGCTGTCGGAATTAGTAATGAAAGTTATCGAGGGTTTGGCTGGTTTACTC
The DNA here is from genome assembly GCA_963921515.1 of Calotriton arnoldi. Lineage (NCBI taxonomy): Eukaryota > Metazoa > Chordata > Amphibia > Caudata > Salamandridae > Calotriton > Calotriton arnoldi. Next base: position 183,610 of record CAWUFW010007417.1, on the reverse strand, counting down.
CCAGTGCAGGACTGGCCTTGACCGGCTTCCTGGCACTGCCAAATAAGTTGGTTTGAAAGGGGCAGTTTATGGGCCGAATTTAAAATTCTGTCATGGACACGGGACACTGTTTACTGGCTCTTTCAAGCCTGCTCGTCTGGCAGTGGCCGACCGGCCAGTCTAACTCTGGCTGCTGGCGACTTACAAAATGGACGGCGCCTACGGTGTGGCACGAGATATTCAACATTATGGACCATGTATGGTATAGTGCCATGTTTCCGATGTAATGATAGGAAATGGTACAAGCGCAGAGTGTCTCGTGCGATCTCAGTATGCTTCCTGGTAACACTAAAAGCCCTTAAAAAAAGAAGAAAGAACGAGGCAGAGAACTGCTCTACTGTAGTTTAAACTCTTGAACTAAAGTGGATCAGAGCCCAAATTCACACGGAAAAATTCTTTACATTATCACTATATACCAGTTTGTACAATTGTCTCCGTCTGTTGCCACGGAAACCATGGAGATGTGTCTCAGGTTTAAGAGCTTGTGCCTCTCTTTTTGTGCAGAGAGAGAGAGAAAAGAGAGAGATAAAAGAGAGAGAGAGAGAGAGAGAGCGAGTCTGTGCCCACGTGGGAGCAGGTGAGCTGCGTAAAAACGTGCAACCTTTGGTGGTGATGCCAAATAGAAAACTTGCACAAAACAAAAGAAAGAGCAGAGAGTACATTAAAGCACAAATTAAATAGAGAACGGTGTACAGAAAATATGCTAAACAAAACTATTTACTGGGGGTACAGTGAGGGGAACAGCAACCGCATAGAAGTGGAATGCAGGTAGCTAATTGTCCGCGCTCACAGCAACAAATGCAGCGTGTCCAGAGCTACCGAGGAATGCAGCGGAGCAAATGGAAAATAATATTAAGAATTTTGCCCAGATAAGGTCTGACTGTGGCTCTATTGCTTAATTCATGAGATATTTATTTGGTTTACATGTGAGTAAATCGCATAATGGACATAGAGGGTCTCCCACTCTTTAAAATGAGATAATTCATGTTGTGGTTTCAGTCTCTGTCGACAACAAAACTGTTAAAATTAGGACTATTTTATTAACCAAACTGGAGTCACTTGAAATTTGTATACATTTAAAAGGTGTTTATAAAGATATATGGAAGTATTTTAAAACGTGAATTTGTGATGACTTTCTTTTCAGCCAATATAAAAAATGGCTACAGCAAAACTATATTTGGTCTCAAAAAGCACGCATTGCCATAGCCCTCGGTGGCACTGAAGGGAACTCATTTTTCTGCAGATGTGCTTCTTGTGAAGTAGCTTTACAGTGAAGGTAGGCAATGGCTGATTGGGCTGAGCCATTGCTACATGCTGTTTGCTGCAGTGGGCGGAAGACAAAAATGTGAATAACACAACAACTGACCAATGGATGAGGAAGGGAGCTGAAAAAATACCCTATTAGAAAGAATACTAATATACAATTTTAGTAAAATCAAAAGGTCTTAGGTAAGGTCACACCTAAAACTATGTCATGAATGCAGAGACAAAATTGACAACTGTGGCAGAATGGGGCTGTATCGATTGAATTTATAAAAGCTAATCATATGAGTGCAGGTGAGTGAAGATATGTTTTAACATAGTTTATAATTATCCAATTATAGAGCTGCCCCCATTATATGTGTGATACAACACAAGGGGCCCAATTCTCAAAGATTTCAATGTATGTTATGCTGTGTTACACCAGGGGCCTCATTACGATATCGGGCAGTCAGAATTTCCTAGACTGCGTCGGAACCCTTACGAACGACTCGGTCGGTTTACAATCCGCCCGACCGATTACAATGTTCACAGTCGGAAAGTAAACCGTGGGGTCATTCCGAATCGGTTCTGACTGGCTCTCGGAGTATCCGTGTCAGTCAGAACCGCATCGTGCACTTCAATGGCCAGCGTTTCCGACCGACCGATTAGGATGTCGATTTCCAACAGCCTTTCCGAGGCGGCCTGTTTGACATGAAAAGGCTGTCGGAAAGTGACTTTGGGGGCCCCTAGCAAGGCCCCCTTCATCCTGTGGCCTCCGGTTGGGGGCCGAGGGGGTGCCTAAGGGAACCCCCTTTAAAACCCTACACTGTGTGGCAGGCACAATGGGCTCCCATAGGAAACAGTGTTCGGTCGCATCGTAATCGGTCGGACGGAACCGCCAACCACGAGTTGGTTGGTTCAGAATCCGAGACGGTGTCGGGTGGAAAGTTACGCCCGACATCGTAATGAGGCCCTATATGTATTTGTATAGTGCGCAACTCATACGGTAGGGTATCCTGGCACTGAAGCAGGAGCTGTATGGGCCAAGTCTGGGTAGGTGAAGAGCCGAGTATTCAGTTTCTTCTAGAATTCAAGAATTAAGGAAGCTGCTCTGATGTGCAAGGACAGCTTGTTCCAGGCTTTAGGAGCGAGGTAGCCAAAGACACAACCATCAGATCTAGTTCTGCATACGCAGGGTGTGTGTGCGAGAAGGAGTCAAGCTGAGTGGAGGTGTTTGGTAGGTTTGTGGAAGTTTATGCAGTTGTTTATGCAGTTGTTGAAGTACCTGGGGCCAATGTTGTGGAAAGCTTAGTATGTGTGTGTGAGGAGTTTGAAGAATGCTTGTTCGTGGATTGGGAGCCAGTGGAGCTCTTTGAGGTGCAGGGTGATGTGAGTTCAGGGTTGGACCTACTCTTGTAATACTCCTGAATTCCTGGAGTAAGTCATGAGTACTACTGCTTACTCCAGAAATTTATGAGTAAGCCAGGTGTGCCCCATGTGTAAGACACACCTACTCACACAGCCAGTCTTTGTCAATTAGACCGCTGCATGTAAAATGCAGTTAACCAACAAACTGATTGTGTCTGGTATACAGAGGCTAAAGGAGCTCAACTCCAAATTTTATGATTGTCCAAATTTTATGATTTATCATAATTTGTTACACTCTAATGCAAAATAAATTTGGATTGTCAGTACTGGTCTTTCAGACTGATTTAAATGTTGGTTTCATACCCAATAAATCCCACAGGCAAAGAAAATCCTGGTCAATAATATCTGGTGTTTAAGATTTTCAAATTTCTTGTTCAGATTGACCCAAGAGCTCAAGACAAGGAACGTTTCATAGGTGAGAGTGATTTGTGTGTTACAGAGATGCAGCGGCCCTGTATTATAATTTAGGGTAATTTCTTCTATTCTTATGTTATATCATATTATCTGTGTTGCGTAAATTCTGCCTTTAGAGTGACCTTGTGATACTGTCAAACTTTGGGTTCCTTTACAAGATGATTTTTAAAGATTCTGTTCTTTTAACTGTATCATTAATACTGACAGGGTCATAGGAGTACAAGCTGTCTTGTTCTACTGATATACACATAGCTTACTAAGTGCAGGGGTGGTTAATAGTACATTACTCAATGAAGCCTGGTATCTGCAATTCTGAATCTAGTTTTACCACCAGGAAATATGGGCCACCTTGGAGTGAAGTCCTATCATAGCAGTATTGTGTCTATGTACATTGTTCTATTGGATGTCGTGATTGTTATTTATTGTTAGTGTGGTTGGAGCTCAGAGATACCCAACTGTGAGAAAAAGGGTTTATTATATTGTGTGGTTGTGTGACCTCACTGTGTAATAAGCTCACTACTTGTACTGGGTCCAGACAGATTTGTTAGAAAAACGTTAGCTCAACCCTAGGTAGATGTGGCTGCGAGCCGTCAGGCTTGATCAAAGGAACACGTGTAAAGCATAAAGAAGTACCAACCCAACTGAAAAAGAAAGAAACAAGACTCAGTAAAACTCCAACACCAATTTAAAAAATAGGTTGTATTTCTATCTTTAAATAGACACCTCACAACAAAAATCCACCAGAGTGTTTCGGAGATATGAATTTTCAAAGGAACAATAAATCATAATGCTTTTTCACTTAGCGCAATAATTTATTGTAATCAACCATGCTAACAGTATACTTTGTAAACGCATTACAAAGTTGTAAACTACTACTATGGCCCCATTTAGGGGACCATCTCCATCAGGAAGTGAGTCTCTGGGACTAAAGAGGTGCAGTTGGACAGTTCCATTGCAGTCAAAGCAGTCTCCAGTCCAGTTCCAGGCTCTATCGGCGCACCGCCATAAACTTTCATGCAGTGGTCCTGATGCAGAGGAGGCAGGATGCTAAAAATGCTCAAGGATGGTGAGGATGCTGATCCAGCGATGGGGGTTTTCTAGGGCCATCTCTTGGTCCATGAACATGACTTTGGCCATGGGGGTTGATGTCTCTCCGGGTGAAGTCGAGCCAAAAACCAGTTGTCACTGGTCTCTGATTACAGCAAAACCAGCAGTTCCCTTTAACCAGTGATAACATCCTTGATGGGCAAACAAACTCTTGGGTCAAGGTGCAACGTTTGAGGATCAGGACTCGGTCTCCAGGCGGCACTTTGGTGGCATGCGGCAGTTAGATGCTTGTGGCTGCCAATTCACCAGGACAGGCTTCTTCAGCTTTGATGTCCCAGTAGCTGTAACAGGAAGTCAGCCAACTGAGTGGAGTCATTTATTCTGTTTGAGACTAGGAAATGACTTTTCCTCAAGCAGGGCACCACAGGCACAGACCTTTCTTTGCTCGCCCAAGGAGTTGCAGGTGCAGTCCTATCTGAGGTCTGGGTGCCATTTTTATTCCCAGTTTGTGGCATCAGGGGATGTGGTGACCACTAGCAAATGGTCTACCAGATTCCCCCGCCTAGTGATGACTTCCTGTAAAGTGCGGCATCTAGCTAGCAGAGAATGCACTATTCTGCCCACTCCCAACATGGCAGAACCTCTCTCTAGGCATGTAGAGCTCCCTAGCCTATGCCTAAGGTGTGGCTACCTGGGGGCTACACATCCATGGAAAAATCAGTTTGACAATGGCTTCCCCATCTCTGTCTTTGATGCCAACCTGTCTGCAAGAACAAAAGAGCTTCCACTCTTGTGTCTGTCCACCATTTTCCCTTCAAAGGCGGTTCCCCCTTTGAAGCTCACTTTTTAAGCTCACACACTCTTTGGCCTTTATGCCAGGGAAAGGTCACACCTCCTCCAACGGCTTGGCCTTGTGCTCCTTCCTGAGAATCGAATGTTTACATCTCTCACCAGGAGTATAGAAAGCTGTCTCGGGGTCAGTGCTCATAATGGTCACTGAAAAACATTGGGCAACAAAGTGGCTACTTACTAAAGTTGCCACTTGTGCAAAAGTTACATTAATTTCCACTTGGGTATCAATTTGGGTTTAATGCAACAATCCTTTGGATACCTTGAAGTATCATAGTGGCTCCTTTCAAAATAAAGCACTGCTTAGTTGTCAGCGTGTAACCCTGTACAGCCAATGGGGCTACTAGCCTTTGCGCAATAAAAACAACAATGTGGAGATTTTACTGTTAGGACATGTAAAGTTAAAATCCACATGTCCAACTGTTCAATATAATGCACCCTGCTTTTGGGGCTCAGTAGGCCTGGCTTAGGGGTGACTTATAAATATTAAAAAAGAAGGTTTGGGCTTTGCCGTAACTTCAAATGGCAAAGTAGAGTTAGCAGTTGAAAAATGGTCTGTCAGCCAGCAATGGTGGGCTGGGAGTCATGCTTTGCTTTGTCACACTCATGAGATGACACAATAAGTGCAGCAGTCCACTTGAGACACTTTATTGTACAGGCCCTGAAAACCCCTGGTACTATATACTAGGGACTTATTCGTAAGTTAACTTATGCCAATTATGAGTAAACAATCAGGCATATCCCTTTTAAGGGTCAGAGCAAAAGCACCAATGTCTGTTTAGCAGGCCTCAGTGCACCTTCAGACTTGAAACACTAGCTGTATCAGTGCAAAGTCTTGGTGGTGATCATGCAAAAAAAGACATTTACTTACATGGCTATGTGGGATGTGTGCGCAGAGAAAAATAGAACAAATCCGTGAAATTTTGTTATTTAAGGTGACAGTAGGGATGTTATCAATGTGGTCATTGAACATGTCATGAGGGATGTAATATGTGAGGGCACAAACGGTGCATGGCAATGGCATGAGTTATAGTTACTTTAGGGCACGAGTTTTAGTGACTTGAGATAACCAAATCTGGTGAATTTCAGTGGCTTTGTTAGTTTAAAACATAAAGGGCCTAATTACGATGTCAGGCGGACCAGCCGACCTCCAGTCGGCGGTCCCAACACCGTGATTACAATGCGTCCGCACAATGTGCAATTGCAAACTCCCATTTGTCTATGGGAGCTTGTCCTGCGACTGTAAACCGGCCGTAGCACAAGCTCCCATAGACAAATGGAAGAATCTCTTAATCCCTGCACCGCGTGGCAGGCACCTCAGGGTGCCTGCCACACAGTGCAGGGATCAACAGGGGTGCCCCCTCGGCCCACAACCGGAGGCCGCAGTGTGAAGGGGGCCCAGCTAGGGGCCCCCAATATTGCATTCCGACAGGCTTTCCATGTCGGAAAGCCCGACATAGAAAGCATGTTAGTAACCGTCATCGTAATCCTTACAGCTGAAACGCCGTACATAGGGATTATGTGCCAGTCTCTGACAGGCTGACGGGCTTTTTGAGCCAGTCGGAATCCAGCCGAAATGACTAGCCGGTTTCACTTTCGACCGCCTGCATCGTAATGCGGCGGTCGAAACTGAAACCGCGATGAGACTCGGAAAGCCTCCGCCCTGCGGTCAGAGGCTTTCCGACTCTCATCATAATGAGGGCGTATGTTTTAACTGACATTTTCATCTAACTATAACGTCCCTTTGACCTTTATTTTTTTAATGAATTTTTTAAATGTTTTAAATGTGGAGTAACATATTACTACAATTCCAAACTATAATGGCATTTTAACCATTGTTTTTTCACTGAACTTCCTTGATATTTTCAACATAAAGTGAGATGCATAACTGCCTAGTTTTCATTGTGACCATGTGTGACATTTCTCTGTTTTCAAGGTGATTATGTGTGACAGTTCAATGTCTTAGATGTGACACACAAGTGGAGCAAAGCAGCTATATCCACATAACTAATTACATTTCACAAATTACTCTTTCTTTTGAGCACTAAACTGATATGTGAACAGGTCTGCAACCTGCGCATCGTTTCTAATAGGATGTAACTGAAGCCATCTGTTACACTTCACAAACAATGGAAAAGTAATTTTGAAAGGGAAAAGTGAGGTGTGGGCTCACAGTTTGAGAAGAAGCCTATAGCGCCTAGAATTCGGAAACCTGTGGTACAACTCACTCTATACATTTTTTTAATATAATGTGAGGGTTATTGCAAGGTTCGTCAGCCTATGGGGCATGAGATAAACCACACTACCTCATGCATCATCGTGGTCTGAGAATTCTCTAGATCAGGTTTAGAGAGTGAGGTCAGGTGCAACACACCTATGTGCTGCACTTGGGGGGGGCAATGAGATTGAGGTACCTAGGTCAAAATTAATCTTAATCCCCAGAAAGTTTAATTTAAAAAAAGAAGTGTGAGTGAGGTGCGTGGCCTATATAGTATGCATTTAAATCTCATTCAAATGGTTCATACTGTGCACAAACTAAGACTAAGCAGCCTGATTGAAAAACATGAGTGCATCAACACCTTTTATGTTGTGACACGAGGCAAACTGTTAAAAAATCTTAGATTTGAAAGCAGTTAATAATAAAGAATGCTAATTCGAGTTATTTTCACCAGTTGCTGGGCAGGTCACAAGTTGTGAGAGGAAAGGGCTGTCTTTAATTATTGAGCAAGAATTACCTTTTATCGGTATTTCCTTTTTACCCAGATTTTAGTCTTGAGGGCTGGTCCCAGGCACTCAGAGCTGTTCATGTTCTTTTGCTCATATGAGCAGCTCTCCACTTTATTAAACTGACGGGATAATGACCGGGACATTGTTCATGTTTACCTGACCAGGATTGTCTGAACATGTGGTCTGCACAGAGAAACTCTGAGGCCAGGAAACAAGCTTGAGTGATCAGAAGTAGTTGAGCCACGGCTTTAATTAGTGGGGAAAAAACAGCACAGAGGCTCGTACTCACCCCTCCTCTCTACCCGGCTCAACGTGAAACTATTTATGAGAGGCTCTGGGCAGCAGCAGAAGCGCAACAGGCACTTCTGACATAGAAAGGCAATTTAAAACAAGCATTGGCATAGCCAATAGGTCTTGCCTTTGGGGCCTTATAAGTGTTTAACCATGCAACAGTTAATGTTGTTGCACCAAGGATATTGTGCTGCATAACTAAATACTTATAAGGTCCCAAAGCGAGACCTATTGGCTATGCCAATGCTTGTTCTTTTGGGTTGCCCACTTCAAGTCAATGTTGAAAACATTTCCAGGGTCGCCCCTCTTTCGCTATGTCTGTAAATATCATGTCCGAACAGCTTCTAACATTTTAGCGTATTAGTTTAAATCCTGGCTGTCGTTTTAAATAAAGGTACACAGACACTTGAGATCCTGTCGAATTTTCTTTCAATGAGTGAAACTCTTTGGAGAAAAACTTGTCAAGACATGCTTCTACTTCGAGAAATAACCTTCTACTTTTACTTGACAGTCTTATCTTAGTTCCCTCCCTCCTCCTACCATAAAAGCCTCTGCGATGAAAGGAATTTCCTCTGGCTTTCAGGAACAGACCAATTTCGTTCAGATGTCGGGCAGGCAAGTAAAGTAGGAATGTGCGTTTAGTTTCTTTAAAGTACCAAATGACATCTGCCTGCAGGCCTGACGTCCACAATTGTCAGGCACGTTTGTGCAACGTAAAACAACTGTCTGGACATTGGGAAAGCAAGTCATGAAATGGCGGCCGGCTTTACCTTCCACTGGAATGTTACATGAGGCAATCCCGCCATCTGTCCGGAGCAACACAAAACAATTCCTTACAAACCTGACACTGCCCGTCCTAACTAAGGCGTATTGGTGCAGTTGTTGCTAACAAGAATTCTTTTCATACCAGTAACATTTTGCAGCAACCCCAATCAAAGCTTTCTAATCAGAGCACGTAGAAAATCTGACTTGCTTTTAAAAGAGCGGACAGCTGGGCTTAAATCCTTAGCAAATGTTTGGAGAAAATGAACAGCTCATGCTGGGTTGAACTGTTTTTGATGGAGTGACTAAATCATGCCACATCTAGGTAAATATTATTTTATGGTAGAAGAGATCCAGCAGATGCATACCCATGTATGCTCTTAAATTAAAATCTGAAAAAACAAGATGCGCGGCCAAGAAACGCGCTCTCTGTTGAGGGAGGGGGAGGAGTGGTGAGGGAGGGGGAGGAGGGGGAGGAAAGGCAGATGGCGCCTCGCCAGCGATGCGAGGAATGAATGGCAGCTGCGCGCGTGCACGCTCTCGCGAACGCAGGCTGGTCGCCGGCAAAAGCCACCGTTTGCATTTCCAAAACCCGCTTACTAAAACTCTCGCCAGAGCAGCGCATGCGCTGGCTCAGGCGAGACCTAAAAACAGCGCTCTGACTGCTTTTGTGAAATACAGCCTCATTGTGCCTCATGCTGGGATGGTCCAAGGAAACTATTATTTATGACTAATGTATTTTAGTGTGGTTATGTGGCTACAATCACTAAAATGAGTTAGTCTGACCCCTGATGCATGGTACTTGGCAGGACTGGAGAAGTCTATCACTGTGTGTGCCATGGAGTTGGCTGCAGGGACTGGCCTGTGGCCAGACCCTGATCTCAATCCCTGTGGACCCCCATGCACCCATGCGAGGTGTGGGATTGTGCACCCAACCACTTTCTAAAATGTTGTTGTGCTGCTATTCTCCAGGGGGCTGGGGCTTGCTGTCAATCCATGGAGTCAAGGAACCCAATTTCTTTTTTTGTTAAACTGGCCACTCATGGCCCAGGGGGTCAGGGTACCTATACTCTGCCCCCCATATCGTATTTTAATTAATATGCTAGGACTCGGGGACCGAGTCCCTGAGTCCTATAATGGTGGTCGCAACTTTTCCTTCAGGTTGCAGCCAGCCAATCACAAAGTGTTGTTGAGTTTGTGAATCCACTGCTCCTTCTCACTTGATCTGTGGCATGAAATATGCATAGATTTTGAACCTTCATTTCTCAAACACTACTAAACAATCTTGCAACAAATCAAAAATCAAAAGCATTCTTCTAGATCAGAAAAAGTTTGCCAAATTTGGTGTAATTCCATTCAGCCGTTTTTGCGTTATAACTGTTCAATTTCCAATAGAAAACTGCAGGAGGGAAGCAAGTATTGAAAACCCACCCTTTTTCTCAGCCCCCATTTGACAGATCACCCCAGACATTTCCAGGAAAGAACTGAGTTGTATGAGTCTTTTTGTAAAGTTTCATGAAGCTTCGTCATTCCAAAAAGTCCATAAAACCAAAAAGTCAATTTCTAATGGAAACATGATCCTACCTATTATATATATCTGTATGTCAACAATGAGCAGCAAAAGTGCCATTAGGGTTAGCGCTATTAAGAGCTTATGAACAGTATGAATGGGCTTCCATGGACACTACTTTCAAAACTGCATAGTCATAATTAGACATAAGTTTAAGTTGTCCCTGGATATAGAATTGACATGGTTGCAGATATACGCACAAATGTATTTTTTCATAAAATTTAATGTGGATGGTCATGTTCACAATCTGTGTTAACAGCAGACATGTTTTTATCTGTCCCAACTGTTTTAACTGCTATTACTAGTTTTAACATGTATTTATTAACTAGTAAGTAAGTCCGTTTTTATATAGCGCAGCTACTCACCCTTACGGGTCTCAAGGCGCTGGGGGCCGTAGTGGAAATTAAGTGAGCTATTGCCCAGAGTCACATGGTGCTGAGCTGAGCTGCCGCCGGAGCCGGGGATCGAACCGTGAACCTTGTGCTTCGAAGTCAGCTGCCCTGGCCGCTGCACCACACCTCTCCACTTAACTGAGAACTGTTCAAGCAAATTTGCACAAACAATATAACCCAGCACTTTTTTGTAAATATCTTCGGATGCCGATGTTATAACATTTATGTTATATAGTATGTCTTCTCTGTCCATGGTTGAAACATACCACGTGTTTATGCACTGAGCACTTTAAAAATGTGAATGCACTCCGTAAACGCGTCATGTGATCAAGGCCTCTTCAGGCCAAAAAGCGTCATGTCGGTGGTGTGAGGGCGAAATAAAATTCATTTGCACCATCTAAAGACGGAGTTCGCCTTTCGTTTTTTCAGCAAAGTCAGCAGAAGTGCTAACGAAACAGATATCTGGTGTGATATTTTTGCCGGGACGGCTTCCCTGGCAACGGCGAACCCCCTCCTTGATTGGGCTACAAGGCAGGAAGCTACATCCGACCTTGGCTGGAACCACTTGCAACGTCTCACAGAAGAGAATTGCCGCCGTAGCCACCGGACAGAGAAACACTCCCACCTTCGGTCATTGTGACGGGACACGCGTCGGAGGACACGGAAAACGCCAGCATCATTGATGGTAGGGAATATCGCAAGACTTCGGTTAGGAGGTGTGCAGGTTGCGAGCTGGCAGTATTTACAGCGGCTTGCATCTAAAACCTAATTGCCCAACAGTAAGCACCATGACCGCCGACGCGCTGCGGAGTAGGGAGGCAGCGGCCGATCAGATGTTCAATGACTCCCCCAACACAGAATTCCAAGCTAGTGCGCAATTAAGCCCGGCCCACGGGGGAACTACGAATATAAGGGACATGTTTAAGAGACTTGAAAAGCTCATGAAGAGCGAACAATCTAAATGGTGGGAACATAAATCTTTGTCGAGGTACCTAGAGGTCGGTAGAATACCGTGGGGGCCTAAGTATTATGCTAGCCCCCAGTTACGAGAACCCAGACCCCAGGATGCTCAGTGAATGGGCGGAATGCAATCTTGACTCCTCACGCAAACTTGTCCAAGTATTGGTAAAGTATGCAGAAAGTGATCGAAGTGAGTTGCAGAAAAAGATTGATGAACTAAATGAAGAAATCAATAAATTGAAAGTAACGAATACAATCACCAAATACCGTGAAGACATGCTTATCAGGCTTCATAGAGAAGAAGAAACGATCAAGAAAAGAAAGGCTTTCAAGTTTCAGCGTGATAAGCAAGATTACGAAAGCGGGCAAGTATTCACTTATGCGAAAAAATATGACTCATTGAAAGCGGGAAGAAAGGAGGCACCAAGATATGAGAGTCACGCGAGTGCAAGTACCAGTGTTCAAGTTTCCACCTCTGTCTCACACCTCAGCTCAGCAGTTGAAAGTGAATCGGAATCTGAGCAGAACAGAGGAGGCCAACGTTTGGGGTTTCCAAAACTGTCCCTGGCAGAGGAGGTAGACTGCCTGCGACAAGACAGACGGCAAACGTTGCGACCAAGAGTCCAACAAACGAAACCAAAAAAATAAGACGCAACAAAAAACGAAGAGAGAGACGTAAACAATGCCGGAAACGCAAGGCCACACAGAAATCCAATGAACAAATGGAAACAAAAGTGAACATACCTGATAAAGACTCTAAAACCATCATAAATTTGTCACCAATCACTCTAAACGAAGCGGAAAAACAACTGCTTTCCTTGGGGTTATCGTTCTGCCCGGAGAGCAACTTCAGTTATGCGCAAACCCGCATAGATGTTTATAAGTTCATTCGGAAACTGAAATTACGGAAATTTCCTCTCCTGCAGCACAGTGACAAAGACAAAAACAGACAACTGGTACCGGAAAGCACAATTGTTTCAAGTCCAGACATCTTGACATCAGCTGACATCGATTTACTTATGGATCTCCATCAACTACAACAAGAGTGCATGGATAATGGAGGTGAATTCACCAATCAATTACCCAACACCTCGGGGACAGTGCATACCAAGTTCAAACCAAAGTCAACTTTCCAACCAATCATGATTCGAGACTCTTTGGACATTTTTAATGACAATGTTACCTCTGAAATTAAAAAACTGAACTATCGAATATCACATGCTCGTAAAAAATTCAACTACCAGAGCGCCAAATATTTTAAACTAATGAAGAAATTGTGGATGAACGACCAAATCGTCATTAGAAACTCGGATAAAGGGGGTAATGTAGTAATTTGGCCCAAAAAAGACTATTTGGAAGCAGCAACAAAGCAGCTTAACGACAGAGACTGTTATAAAAGAAACAATATCCAAATAGTAAAAGCTGCTTGGAATGATTTCCATGCCAAACTACTCGCGTGGAAAAGCGCTGGCCTCCTTAGCAGTGACGAAATGAAATATCTCAAAAATGATCACCCGACTATGCCGGTGATTTACTTCATACAGAAGGTACATAAGGACGCGGCAAAACCGCCCGGCAGACCAATCATCTCAGCCCGGAACAGTCAACTATAGAATACCTCGTGATACATAGATTTCTTTTTACAGGAATTTGTACAATCTTTGCCGTCACTCATACAGGACACAGGTGATTTCCTTAGAAAGATCAGCAACTATAAATGGGAATCTAATTACCTATTAATGTCCCTGGACGTTACTTCTTTATACACCAGTATACACCATCAGGACGGTATTAGAGCTGTTGAGTACTACCTAGGTTCCAGACCCCTGCATTTATATCAGCACAACAAAATGCTTGTGAATATGATTTTATTCTGTCTTGAAAATAATTATTTTTATTTCAGAACCAAATATTCCAGCAAACACGAGGGTGGCGATGGGGGCATGCTTTTCACCAAGCTATGCCTGCCTCCATATGGGATGGTGGGAAGACCAAATCCTGAAAGTGAAATTTGAAAAGGTCTTGAAAAATCATGTTATTGCTTGGATGAGATATATAGATGATTTGTTCGTGATTTGGAGCGGCACTGAAGAAAGTGCACATACATTCATTGAACAAATCAATATGAACTCACTAAATTTGCACTTTTCTGCTACCATTAGTAATCAATCGGTGTACTTTCTAGACGTTGAGGTCTATATAGCTGAGGGCAATATAGAAACAAAACTATATCGCAAGAAAACTGCAGGAAATACTTTACTGCATGCTACAAGTCACCATCCGAAGCATTTAATACACAGCATCCCCTATGGGGAAATGCTGAGGATAAGAAGAATTTGCAGTAACGATACGGATCTATTGCAGGCCCAAACTGACAGCAAGAACAGATTCATGATGAGAGGTTACTCTGAGCAGGCAATAGACAATGCCATTAAAAGGTCCACAGCATTGGACAGGTCAATTGCCCTAGCTCCGAACAGAAAACTAGCTACACCACCTGCTGATCAGGAGACAAGATTGATATTGACATTCAATAAACAACAGCACTCGCTACGGACTATTATAAAAAAAGAATTGGCCCATAGTGTTGAGTGATCCGGTGTTGGGGGAGCAACTACCAGCCAATCCCAAAATCACATTTAGAAAAGCGAGATCCATGAAAGACTCATTAGTGAGCAGTAGTCCTGAGGTCAGAACATCCGCTGATTGGTTGTCTTCAAGGAAGGGATTCGTGAGATGCACTACATGTCGTGCATGCAGATTCGGAATTAATATAACCAGCTACAGAACTCCCTTCAGTAAGGAATTGACACCAATCAGGAAACTACTCACGTGCAAAACGGAATATGCGATTTACATCTTGGAGTGCTCTTGTGGACTGCAGTACGTTGGCAGCACAAAGCTGCAAGTCCACAAGAGAATACTCCAACATCTAAGGGCCATTACGAACGTTGACCCTACCTACCCAGTTGCCAGGCACTTTAAAGACATCCACAACAGTAATTTAGACCATCTTAAATATTTTGTTGTGGATGCAGTCCCGCCTTTAAGACGGGGAGGCAATCGGGAAGCGCTCCTACGCAGATTAGAAACTCGCTACATAATAAAGCTGGACACTAAGACACCGCAGGGGCACAATTCAAGTGAAGATTTTTTTACATGTTTATAGTTCCACACCAGTAGCAGTACTCAAACTAACATGTCCTTTGTAAATAATCCGCTGAATCCATTTTTGTGAGAGATTATTAGAGAATCTCTTTTTTAATTTTTTTATTTTTACAATATGCACTTTATTACACATTGGTGACACTGATTGCACACAGCACTTTAGTTGGACAGATATAAGCACAAAAATAACAATGGTTAGTCCCGCTGGGGCTGTATGTCAACAATGAGCAGCAAAAGTGCCATTAGGGTTAGCGCTATTAAGAGCTTATGAACAGTATGAATGGGCTTCCATGGACACTACTTTTAAAACTGCATAGTCGTAATTAGACATGAGTTTAAGTTGTCCCTGGATATAGAATTGACATGGTTGCAGATATACGCACAAATGTATTTTTTCATAAAATTTACTCTGGATGGTCATGTTCACAATCTGTGTTAACAGCAGACATGTTTTTATCTGTCCCAACTGTTTTAACTGGTATTACTAGTTTTAACATGTATTTATTAATTGAGAACTGTTCAAGCAAATTTGCACAAACAATATAACCCAGCACTTTTTTGTAAATATCTTCGGATGCCGATGTTATAACATTTATGTTATATAGTATGTCTTCTCTGTCCATGGTTGAAACATACCACGTGTTTATGCACTGAGCACTTTAAAAATGTGAATGCACTCCGTAAACGCGTCATGTGATCAAGGCCTCTTCAGGCCGAAACGCGTCATGGCGGTCGTGTGAGGGCGAAATAAAATTCATTTGCACCATCCAAAGACGGAGTTCGCCTTTCGTTTTTTCAGCAAAGTCAGCAGAAGTGCTAACAAAACGGATATCTGGTGTGATATTTTTGCCGGGACGGCTTCCCTGGCAACGGCGAACCCCCTCCTTGATTGGGCTACAAGGCAGGAAGCTACATCCGACGTTGGCTGGAACCACTTGCAACGTCCCACGGAAGAGAATTGCCGCCGTAGCCCCCGGACAGGGAAACACTCCCACCTTCGGTGAATGTGACGGGACACGTGTCGGAGGACACAGAAAACGCCAGCATCATTGAAGGTAGGGAATTTCGCAAGACTCCGGTTAGGAGGTGTGCAGGTTGCGAGCCGGCAGTATTTACAGCGGCTCGCATCTAAAACCTAATTGCCCAACAGTAAGCAACATGACCGCCAACGCGCTGCGGAGTAGGAAGGCAGCGGCCGATCAGATGCCCAATGACTCCCCCAACACAGAATTCCAAGCTAGTGCGCAATTAAGCCCGGCCCACGGGGGAACTATGAATATAAGGGACATGTTTAAGAGACTTGAAAAGCTCATGAAGAGTGAACAATCTAAATGGTGGGAACATAAATCTTTGTCGAGGTACCTAGAGGTCGGTAGAATACAGAGGGGCCTAAGAATTATGCTAGCACCCAGTTACGAGAACCCAGACCCCAGGATGCTCAGTGAATGGGCGGAATGCAATCTTGACTCCTTACGCAAACTTGTCCAGATATTGGTAAAGTATGCAGAAAGTGACCGAAGCGAGTTGCAGAAAAAGATTGGTGAACTAAATTAAGTAATCAATAAATTGGAAGTAACGAATACAATCACAAAATACCGTGAAGACATGCTTATCAGGCTTCAGAGAGAAGAAGAAACGATCAAGAAAAGAAAGGCTTTCAAGTTTCAGCGTGATAAGCAAGATTACGAAAGCGGGCAAGTATTCACGTATGCGAAAAAATATGACTCATTGAAAGCGGGAAGAAAGGAGGCACCAAGATATGAGAGTCACTCGAGTGCAAGTACCAGTGTTCAAGTTTCCACCTCTGTCTCACACCTCAGCTCAGCAGTTGAAAGTGAATCGGAATCTGAGCAGAACAGAGGAGGCCAACGTTTGGGGTTTCCAAAACTGTCCCTGGCAGAGGAGGTAGACTGCCTGCGACAAGACAGACGGCAAACGTTGCGACCATGAGTCCAACAAACGAAACCAAAAAAACAAGATGCAACAAAAAACGAAGAGAGAGACGTAAACAATGCCGGAAACGCAAGGCCACACAGAAATCCAACGAACAAATGGAAACGAAAATGAACATACCTGATAAAGACTCTAAAACCATCATAAATTTGTCACCAATCACTCTAAACCAGAGGTCTTCAAACTTTTTGATGCTGAGACCCCCCTGTCAAAATTTTGTAGGCGTAAGGACCCCCTCCTGACAAATATTTCCGGAACCTGGTACTCCTCATCCTCGACAACCATAAACGTCCCCAATTCCCACAGCAAATCAATTTTATGGTGGGGAAACAATATTAAACAGTGTTTAGCAAACCAAAAGTTTGTGGGTGACTGTGGATTGGTATCAGAGGCTTGCTTATTACACAGTTCAAAAGAATTACCCAAAAATTCACAATGGTACTTTTTCACAAATAAAACCTATTTTGGCAAAACTTATTTGGATGATAACACCTTTCTGAACTCAAGTGATGTGTGCTTGTTTTTCTCCAGAGAGACGGTCAATCTATGATTGCACCTTATAAATACAAGTTTAACACCCAAATATAGCAATAAGCAACAGAACGGTGACCAGTCCCGCTCTGCCAAGGGCCCTTAGTGCGCAGCAACACGTGCCGCTGATTTTTGTAACTAGTGAACCGGTTGAGCTATAAACACATTTTTTTTGTTAAAATCAGCAGCTTATGTGGCAGATGATTGACTATGTGACTTTTGAAGGTTTGCTTGTTTTGTAAAAAAGTGTTCACTGATTCAGTGTTGTAAGCGGTAGCGCATGGTCCCTTAATCTGCCTCATATTTTAGGCAGCAGGCCTCGTATTTATGACTTATACAGACTATAAATGCTGCCTTACCGAGAGCAGCACAAACAGCCTCGGTGCACAGATCTGCGGAGCCCTACGCAAAATTACATTTTCCCGTTTGAGTGCTCATTTTTCCCTAACAAGGGCTTTTGAGGACACTATTGTTATATGGCCCCCTTTTGGGGTCATTTGTTTATGCAGGCCGTAAGGCAGCTATTTTCAGTGGCCTTAGTCAGGGCCACTGGAATTATGCAGCAGGGGAGGCCCAAATTATGCAGCAGGGTTGGATAAATTATGTGGCAAGCAAAGGCAAATTATGCAGCACATTTTGGGAAAGTATCACTTCATTATTTCGACATTTCTAAACTTGTTAACACGGTCTGGGCATTAGTTGCAACTCATTAGTACCACTTTAACACCTAAACACAGCCATAAGTTACAGAATTATGACCAGTCAACCTTTACAAAGGATCTTTCACTGCGCAGCAACACCTGTTGCTTTGTTTTTAATAACTTTTGAACCGTTTGAGCTCGAAAATATTTTATGTTAAAATCTGCAGATGATGATGGATTATGTGGCAAAAGTCGAATTATATGAAAATCGCTGCAGCCGTATAATCACATAATTCCAGTGGCCCTGGCCTTAGTGTTGCACTACCTCTGAGCACAACTTCACTGCCAGGCATCCCTGCTACTGACACATATGGTAGTGCTCCGCCCCATGTGTGACGTCTGACACGACGCTATGCTCCACGTTGAGCAGAGCAGATGGGTGACGCACTGGAGGACATGCAAGACACCACGCATCTCTTCCCTAAGACTAGACAGCAGACTTCAAAACACCCAAAGCTCTGGCCGCCCACCCAGATTTCAGAAATACTGGGAGTACTTTTATTTATTTTAATTATGTGGTATTTCAAACTCGAATAACTGCTACAGTTGGTAAGTAATATACTCGAGGAAAATTCCTTGACAGAAATGTGCTTGAGAATAAACGGGCCACAATGATTTACAATAGATTTGCAATGCAATAGGTCTCGCATTTAAGCGAGTTTAAGCTATTGGATTGTAAATGACAATGCCTTTAATTTAAGTTTTAAAAACCAAAACATAAATAAAAGGCATTGTTATTTACAATGCCAATAGCTTAAACTCGCGTAATTGTGAGACCTATTGCATTGCAAATGCTTGTTTTCTTGCTCCTTACTGGCCTTCAACACCTCCTCCAGGATAGTAATCGCTATGTAAATATATTTACAATAAGAAGCGCGCACTTCACAGCTCATCCCAAAGCTTTCAGTGATTTGATCAATGAAAGCCAGTACCGGCTCCCAAGCATTCTTTACAGCTGCAAATTGCCCTTTACGTTTTCAGATTAACTCCTAGCGCATATTTCTATTCTTTTCAGGCAAGCAGGCATCCTGGAAGGAAACCTTGTTTAGCTGTCTGATCAGCTCCGGTTTCACATCACAAGAAAACACTCCCTGAATGGCATCGCAGCTTTTAGTATTTTAATTTCAAAATGAACTTTCTGGGGACTTTCTTTTCCAGAGTCCAGGCAGAAGTGAGGCCCGGGAATGCGCGACCCCCTTCCCATGACTCCACGACCCCCGTGGGGGTCGCGCCCCACAGATTGAAGACCTCTGCTCTAAACAAAGCGGAAAAACAACTGCTTTCGTTGGGGTTATCGTTCTGCCCGGAGAGTAACTTCAGTTATGCGCAAACCCGCATAGATGTTTAGAAGTTCATTCGGAAACTGAAATTACGGAAATTTCATCTCCTGCAGAACAGTGACAAAGACAAAAACAGACAACTGGTACCGGAAAGCACAATTGTTTCAAGCCCAGAAATCTTGACATCAGCTGACATCGATTTACTTATGGATCTCCATCAACTACAACAAGAGTGCATGGATAATGGAGGTGAATTCACCAATCAATTACCCAACACCTCGGGGACAGTGCATACCAAGTTCAAACCAATGTCAACTTTCCAACCAATCATGATTCGAGACTCTTTGGACATTTTTAGTGACAATGTTAACTCGGAAATTAAAAAATTGAACTATCGAATATCACATGCTCGTAAAAAATTCAGCTACAAGAGCGACAAATATTTTAAACTAATGAAGAAATTGTAGATAAACGACCAAATCGTCATTAGAAACTCGGATAAAGGGGGTAATGTAGTAATTTGGCCCAAAAAGACTATTTGGAAGAAGCAACAAAGCAGCTTAACGACAGAGACTGTTATAAAAGAAGCAACATCCAAATAGTAAAAGATGCTTGGAATGATTTCCATGCCAAACTACTCGCGTGGAAAAGCGCTGGCCTCCTTAGCAGTGACGAAATTAAATATCTCAAAAATGATCACCCGACTATGCCGGTGATTTACTTCATACCGAAGGTACACAAGGACGCGGCAAAACCGCCTGGCAGACCAATCATCTCAGCCCGGAACAGTCAACTATAGAATACCTCGTGATACATAGATTTCTTTTTACAGGAATTTGTACAATCTTTGCCGTCACTCATACAGGACACAGGTGATTTCCTTAGAAAGATCAGCAACTATAAATGGGAATCTAATTACCTATTAATGTCCCTGGACGTTACTTCTTTATACACCAGTATACACCATCAGGACGGTATTAGAGCTGTTGAGTACTACCTAGGTTCCAGACCCCTGCATTTATATCAGCACAACAAAATGCTTGTGAATATGATTTTATTCTGTCTTGAAAATAATTATTTTTTATTTCAGAACCAAATATTCCAGCAAACACGAGGGGTGGCGATGGGGGCATGCTTTTCACCAAGCTATGCCTGCCTCCATATGGGATGGTGGGAAGACCAAATCCTGAAAGTGAAATTTGAAAAGGTCTTGAAAAATCATGTTATTGCTTGGATGAGATATATAGATGATTTGTTCGTGATTTGGAGCGGCACTGAAGAAAGTGTGCGCACATTCATTGAACAAATCAATATGAACTCACTAAATTTGCACTTTTCTGCTACCATTAGTAATCAATCGGTGTACTTTCTAGACGTTGAGGTCTATATAGCTGAGGGCAATATAGAAACAAAACTATATCGCAAGAAAACTGCAGGAAATACTTTGCTGCATGCTACAAGTCACCATCCGAAGCATTTAATACACAGCATCCCCTATGGGGAAATGCTGAGGATAAGAAGAATTTGCAGTAACGATCCAGATCTATTGCAGGCCCAAACTGACAGCAAGAACAGATTCATGATGAGAGGTTACTCTGAGCAGGCAATAGACAATGCCATTAAAAGGTCCACAGCATTGGACAGGTCAATTGCCCTAGCTCCGAACAGAAAACTAGCTACACCACCTGCTGATCAGGAGACAAGATTGATATTGACATTCAATAAACAACAGCACTCGCTACGGACTATTACAAAAAAGAATTGGCCCATAGTGTTGAGTGATCCGGTGTTGGGGGAGCAACTACCAGCCAATCCCAAAATCACATTTAGAAAAGCGACATCCATGAAAGACTCATTAGTGAGCAGTAGTCCTGAGGTCAGAACATCCGCTAATTGGTTGTCTTCAAGGAAGGGATTCGTGAGATGCGCTACATGTCGTGCATGCAGACTCGGAATTAATAGAACCAGCTACAGATCTCCCTTCAGTAAGGAATTGACACCAATCAGGAAACTACTCACGTGCAAAACGGAGTATGCGATTTACATCTTGGAGTGCTCTTGTGGACTACAGTACGTTGGCAGCACAAAGCTGCAACTCCACAAGAGAATACTCCAACATCTAAGGGCCATTACGAACGTTGACCCTACCTACCCAGTTGCCAGGCACTTTAAAGACATCCACAACAGTAATTTAGACCATCTTAAATATTTTGTTGTGGATGTAGTCCCGCCTTTAAGACGGGGAGGCAATCAGGAAGCGCTCCTACGCATATTAGAAACTCGCTACATAATAGAGCTGGACACTAAGACACCCCTGGGGCATAATTCAAGTGAAGATTTTTTACATGTTTATAGTTCCACACCAGTAGCAGTACTCAAACTAACATGTCCTTTGTAAATAATCCGCTGAATCCATCTTTGTGAGATTATTAGAGAATATCTATTTTTTAAATTTTTTAATTTTTTTTTACCATATGCACTTTATTACACATTGGTGACACTGATTGCACACAGCACTTTATTTGGACAGATATAAGCACAAAAATAACAATGGTTAGGCCCACTGGGGCTGTATGTCAACAATGAGCAGCAAAAGTGCCATTATGGTTAGCGCTATTAAGAGCTTATGAACAGTATGAATGGGCTTCCATGGACACTACTTTTAAAACTGCATAGTCGTAATTAGACATGAGTTTAAGTTGTCCCTGGATATAGAATTGACATGGTTGCAGATAAATAGCAAAACCAAAGGGGATGATGGACGGAGTGTTGAACATTGCAAGCACTCACCCCCAGTCAACTGATCTGGGTTTAATCCATCATCATTCTTTAGCTCACTCCGCCACCCCAGTTCAGACATGGCCATATGCAAATCAGTCTGACCCTGTGCCTCATGGGAACAGTCCAGCCTGAACTGCCAAGCCATGTCTTCCCTGGACCGGAAACAAGCATCCTGGGACCGGTTTCTGGCTTACAGCCATCATCAGCCAGGCTATCTTGAATCCAGTGGCAAAGTGAGCAAGGGACCCACGTCTGGGCATACCCTGCCAACTTAGGGCGAACATAGCAAAACCAAAGGGGATAATGGACGGAGTGTTGAACATTGCAAGCACTCACCCCCAGTCAACTGATCTGGGTTTAATCCATCATCATTCTTTAGCTCACTTCGCCAACCCAGTTCAGATATGGCCATATGCAAATCAGTCTGACCCTGTGCCTCATGGGAACAGTCCAGCCCGAACTGCCAAGCCATGTCTTCCCTGGACCGGAAACAAGCATCCTGGGACCGGTTTCTGGCTACAGCCGTCATCAGCCAGGCTATCTTGAATCCAGTGGCAAAGTGAGCAAGGGACCCACGTCTGGGCATACCCTGCCAACTTAGGGCGAACATAGCAAAACCAAAGGGGATGATGGACGGAGTGTTGAACATTGCAAGCACTCACCCCCAGTCAAGTGATCTGGGTTTAATCCATCATCATTCTTTAGCTCACTCCGCCACCCCAGTTCAGACATGCCATATGCAAATCAGTCTGACCCTGTGCCTCATTGGAACAGTCCAGCCCGAACTGCCAAGCCATGTCTTCCCTGGACCGGAAACAAGCATCCTGGGACCGGTTTCTGGCTTACAGTCGTCATCAGCCAGGCTATCTTGAATCCAGTGGCAAAGTGAGCAAGGGACCCACGTCTGGGCATACCCTGCCAACTTAGGGTGAACATAGCAAAACCAAAGGGGATGATGGACGGAGTGTTGAACATTGCAAGCACTCACCCCCAGTCAACTGATCTGGGTTTAATCCATCATCATTCTTTAGCTCACTCCGCCACCCCAGTTCAGACATGGCCATATGGAAATCAGTCTGACCCTGTGCCTCATGGGAACAGTCCAGCCCGAACTGCCAAGCCATGTCTTCCCTGGACCGGAAACAAGCATCCTGGGACCGGTTTCTGGCTTACAGCCGTCATCAGCCAGGCTATCTTGAATCCAGTGGCAAAGTGAGCAAGGGACCCACGTCTGGGCATACCCTGCCAACTTAGGGCAAACATAGCAAAACCAAAGGGGATGATGGACGGAGTGTTGAACATTGCAAGCACTCACCCCCAGTCAACTGATCTGGGTTTAATCCATCATCATTCTTTAGCTCACTCCGCCACCCCAGTTCAGACATGGCCATATGCAAATCAGTCTGACCCTGTGCCTCATGGGAACAGTCCAGCCCGAACTGCCAAGCCATGTCTTCCCTGGACCGGAAACAAGCATCCTGGGACCGGTTTCTGGCTTACAGCCGTCATCAGCCAGGCTATCTTGAATCCAGTGGCAAAGTGAGCAAGGGACCCACGTCTGGGCATACCCTGCCAACTTAGGGCAAACATAGCAAAACCAAAGGGGATGATGGACGGAGTGTTGAACATTGCAAGCACTCACCCCCAGTCAACTGATCTGGGTTTAATCCATCATCATTCTTTAGCTCACTCCGCCACCCCAGTTCAGACATGGCCATATGCAAATCAGTCTGACCCTGTGCCTCATGGGAACAGTCCAGCCCGAACTGCCAAGACATGTCTTCCCTGGACCGGAAACAAGCATCCTGGGACCTGTTTCTGGCTTACAGCCGTCATCAGCCAGGCTATCTTGAATCCAGTGGCAAAGTGAGCAAGGGACCCATGTCTGGGCATACCCTGCCAACTTAGAGGCGAACATAGCAAAACCAAAGGGGATGATGGACGGAGTGTTGAACATTGCAAGCACTCACCCCCAGTCAACTGATCTGGGTTTAATCCATCATCATTCTTTAGCTCACTCCGCCACCCCAGTTCAGACATGGCCATATGCAAATCAGTCTGACCCTGTGCCTCATGGGAACAGTCCAGCCCGAACTGCCAAGCCATGTCTTCCCTGGACCGGAAACAAGCATCCTGGGACCGGTTTCTGGCTTACAGCCGTCATCAGCCAGGCTATCTTGAATCCAGTGGCAAAGTGAGCAAGGGACCCACGTCTGGGCATACTCTGCCAACTTAGGGCGAACATAGCAAAACCAAAGGGGATGATGGACGGAGTGTTGAACATTGCAAGCACTCACCCCCAGTCAACTGATCTGGGTTTAATCCATCATCATTCTTTAGCTCACTCCGCCACCCCAGTTCAGACATGGCCATATGCAAATCAGTCTGACCCTGTGCTTCATGGTAACAGTCCAGCCCGAACTGCCAAGACATGTCTTCCCTGGACCGGAAACAAGCATCCTGGGACTGGTTTCTGGCTTACAGCCGTCATCATCCAGGCTATCTTGAATCCAGTGGCAAAGTGAGCAAGGGACCCACGTCTGGGCATACCCTGCCAACTTAGGGCGAACATAGCAAAACCAAAGGGGATGATGGATGGAGTGTTGAACATTGCAAGCACTCACCCCCAGTCAACTGATCTGGGTTTAATCCATCATCATTCTTTAGCTCACTCCGCCACCCCAGTTCAGACATGGCCATATGCAAATCAGTCTGACCCTGTGCCTCATGGGAACAGTCCAGCCCGAACTGCCAAGCCATGTCTTCCCTGGACCGGAAACAAGCATCCTGGGACCGGTTTCTGGCTTACAGCCGTCATCAGCCAGGCTATCTTGAATCCAGTGGCAAAGTGAGCAAGGGACCCACGTCTGGGCATACCCTGCAGATATACACACAAATGTATTTTTTCATACAATTTACTCTGGATGGTCATGTTCACAATCTGTGTTAACAGCAGACATGTTTTTATCTGTCCCAACTGTTTTAACTGGTATTACTAGTTTTAACATGTATTTATTAATTGAGAACTCTTCAAGCAAATTTGCACAAACAATATAACCCAGCACTTTTTTGTAAATATCTTCGGATGCCGATGATTATAACATTTATGTTATATAGTATGTCTTCTCTGTCCATGGTTGAAACATACCACGTGTTTATGCACTGAGCACTTTAAAAATGTGAATGCACTCCGTAAACGCGTCATGTGATCAAGGCCTCTTCAGGCCGAAACGCGTCATGGCGGTGGTGTGAGGGCGAAATAAAATTCATTTGCACCATCTAAAGACGGAGTTCGCCTTTCGTTTTTTCAGCAAAGTCAGCAGAAGTGCTAACGAAACGGATATCTGGTGTGATATATATATATATATATATATATATATATATATATATATATATATATATATATATTCACTGAAAAAACCAAAGGTTACAGGAACGTTATAGTTAGGCTCAGATTTCACTCATACAAAACCAGTGAAATTTGATAGTTATAGTTACCAGAGCTATAACTTATGCCCCCGCAATGCACTGCTTATAACCTCACATATTACATCACTCATAACATGGTCAGTGACATCACTTATGACATCACTGAGGACATCAGTGATGACATCATCCACAAAACCACTCACATACCCACTCACACTCCATAGAACCTCATTCACCCACTCACACACCTACACACTCACATACACATTCACAGACCCATTCAACCACTGACTCACCCATAGAGCTACTCACAAAGCCACTCAGTCGCTGATAAAGCCACTCACAGAACCACTCATCCACCCATACAGCCACTCACACACAACTCACCCATGCATACAGTCACTCACACAGCCACTCACCCACCCATACAGCCACTCACACACTCTAGGACACTGGCTCTCTATATAGTGCTCTAAAACGAAGTACATTATGGAGACAGTCCAGTGGATTCCCAATCGGTAAAAAGAGGTACAAGTAGATAGTTCTATCGCTCTTTTTGTGGTAGTGTGAGCAAGCAGTTAGGCTTATCAGAGGGTAGGGCTAAACATTTGTTGTACTCCACAGAGGCAATAAATGAGACACAACTCAAGAATAAATCTGAGACCAATTTGTATAAAAATAACAGCTATCTTTATATATATATTTGAGAAGCAAGAATTCAAGATCAGATAAATACTTTATATACTTTTTGCAATTTGAAGAAAATGCATTACAGTTCAGAATATGCAATACTTTCAGTATCTCAGCGCACGACGGAAGATACCGTCAAATATTTATCATCTCGGTAAGTGAAGAATGCAAAGGTTATCAAAGGCTTTTAATGGAGTTCGGAAGTCCGCCAACACAGCTACTGCTGCGGTCGCCGGGTGGAGACAATGAAGTTCAATGGAGTCGGGGGACCGCCGCACAGTTACCGTCATTGGGTGCCCGAGTCCACCGGGGGGTTTCATTCTACCGCGATCTCTCGGTTTCTGAGGTGGTCTTCTCTGGAAGGATTGAGTTCTTTGGTGGCCCAGGCTTCGGGCACAGTAGGCCGTTTCAGATGTCCTGGCTAGAAAGCACCAGAGGTTGCAGGGGCACTTTTGGTCATCATCGGCAGTGGCCGGGCCACAGGTGAGATGCAGGGCAGTCCATCAAGGATGGCGGTCGTGCCCAAGTTGTTGCTTCAGCGCAGTCGATGTCACCAGCAGGAGGGTGCTGGCTCACGGGAGTGAGGCTGTTTCCAGCATCGGTCACTAGGCCGTGCAGAGCCCTCAGAGTTGATGTATGCACTGTGGGTAGTGAGTCACATCGACACGGTCCGTGCTGGTCCTCACCACAATGAGTTTCTTTACACCAACGAAGTTACTGCATGTAGTTTTACTTGGCAGAAGCAGAGAAACACAACACGTTTCGACCACACTCGGTCTTGATAATGATCATCTATGTGGAGTCAATAAATACTCCCTACATATAATTAAAAAAGGGCCAAAACTCATATGTAGGAAATATTTATTTACCCCACATGGATCCAGATGTATTTCAATGAAGATAAACACCATTGTGTGATTGGTTTGCTGAATTAGAAGTGTATCCCCATCGGCACAGCATTAATGGAAAATTATATAAGCACCGTATATTCTTTTTATAAGGAGACATGGGGTCAGTAATTTATGAATTGGGCTACTGCAGCCGATGACTGATATTTCTTTTTTCCTAATGATTAATAAATAACAATTCGACATCCCATTGGGGTGTAATGACACAAACATTATTGTAAATGCATACACATGACCCTTGCTGACCAACTCCAATACTTTGGGAAATTGGCAAGGTGCTTTTGTTTCTCAATCATTAATACATGTTTCATAATCATGGCATTTTGTATTGTGACACATGGGGGGGTTTCCTGTTTCACTTTTTCAATCTTGTGCACTTATGAACTTCTCACGTTACATACAAACAAAATTCTTTCCTTCATGTTTATAATTTTTTTTTTTTTTTAAACAGAATTTTATTAGTTTTCTGAGAAAGCAAACAAAAAGCTTCAGTGACAGCATACATTAAGGATTCGGGAGCAATATATTACAAGTGCTATTAGTGCCATAACTGCAGCCTCCCTCAGAGTGCCGCTCAACGATTCCCCTTGGGCCTCATGCCCCACTACTGTGTCCTCCCTCAGCCCCCGCTATATGCAATTATACAGTCCCTAACAACCCCATGTATAGTACCGTTCAGAGTGCAGGGTCATCATAGGCATAAGAAAAAAACAAAAGGGATAAAGCACCCAGCCCCAACAACCCCCCCACCCCAACTACCCCTCTAAACCCCTTTAGCCCCCCCCACTCCACCCACCCTCCCAAGCATGCCGCTAGCCACTAATTAAAAGGTTCCAGGTATTCCCAGGCCATCCCCATGGACCGCCCGGTATCCCAGCACACAAATCCGCAAGCGTGATAGGGCAGAATCACCGGAGGCGATCCCCCGCAGCCCCGCCAGCGGGCGCAACATCCCTCCCTGTCAGTTAGAGCTCACAATATCAGGTGTCTTGAGTGCCCCCCGTCTCAGTCAGCACACTTTCCTCAGCCCCAGGTGGATGCTTAGTCAATTCCACAAGCGCCATCCATGCCCTGGCCAGTTCCATTGAGTGCTCGTGCCCCGTGCGTCTAGCCATACCCATCCTGCAATTACCCTCACTCTCCGCCCACTTTACAAGCTCCCTTCTCCATCGCTCAAGGGAAGGTCCCTGCCTCGTCTTCCACCGGCTAGTAAGCTCCCTTTTCACGAGCACTAATCCCAGGTCAATGAACTTACTGGTGACCTTGGTTTTCGCAGTGTGGGGATACTCATGCAGTAAACAAACCCCTGGCGTCAATGCCAGCTCTCTCTCCGTCACAGTCGTTAAGGCAGCCATTATTTCCCGCCAGTAGTCCTCCAACTGCGGGCAGCTCCAGAACATATGCAGGAACCCCGCCCCACTAGAGCACAACGAGGGCAGGCAGACGACCCCCAAAATAGTCGTTCAGTTTGTTGGGCGTTAAGTAAGCCCTATGTAAGACATAAAATTGAATGAGCTGGAAGCGCGCATTTCGGGAACTCTTCCATGGCCTCTCAAGTACCGCCCCCATGCTCCATCCGAGAAGGGCTCCCCAGGTCCGTCTCCCATTTGAGCCGCAGCACTGTCAGGGGCTGACGCAGGTCCTGAGTAATCCGGCGATAAAGACAGGTCACCGCTTTAAAAGCACCCGCAGCCATCACCACGTATTGACACGCAAGGGACGTAGCCGGTTCCAATAGCCCCCCCGCCAATGCTTCCTCACTGCCGCAGCCAGGGCCGCATGGAAAAGGAAATCCCCACGCGGGAGATCATGACGCTCCAGGAGGTCATTAAACGGTAAGAGGTTGCCCTCCTCATATAGATCCCCCAAAGTGAGTATGCCCAGCTCCGCCCAGGACTGCAGTTTGCTCCAGTCACCCCCATGAGGCAACACCGCGCACATTGTCAGCGGAATTTCAGGCGCATACAGGGTCCTGACCCGTAGCTTCCTGGCCATACGCATCCAGCACCGCCGCACCACGGCCAAGTCCGGCGGCAGCGCCTCACCTCCCGGATGCACCCGCAGCAGAACACAGGACAACAGGCGCCAGCTAGGATCCAACCCCCATAGCCTCCGGATGTCTAATGTGGCCCGCCACCCACTGCGTAAACCATTGGAATTGCGCAGCGTGATAATAGACCTCCAGATCTGGCAGCGCAAGGCCCCCTCCATCCTGGGTCGTTTCATAGTGAGCAGCGCGACCCTCCGTCTCCCGTGCCCCACAGGAACCCCGTGATTAAAGAATTCAGCTGCGTAAAGAACCTGGTTGGTATCCAAATGGGGAGCGTCCCAAAATAATAAAGGAACCGTGGTAAGGTGACCATCTTCACCAATGCAACCCTACCCGCGACAGAGAGCGGGAGGGATCCCCAAAACTCAAAATTAGTTTTGGCACTACGCAACGCTTGCCCCACATTACCCTCCATCAGGTCAGCACTGTCATGATAAATCCGGGTTCCCAGGTAGGAGAGGCAACAAGGCTCCCACGGTATCGCCCCCACAGTCTGCCTATCGCGCCCGCCTGCTTTGGTAGGAAACAAGCACGACTTGGCCCAATTCACGCGAAGTCCCGATACTCTCCCAAAGTCTCCAAGAGCTGTTTCGCCCCCTGGAGCGCATCCCGAAGGTCAGGCAGGAACATGAGCAAGTCGTCCGCATATAGCGCAATATGGTGTTCCTGTTCCGCCACCAAAAGCCCCGCATAATAACTGCCCGACCTGGCATGTGCAGCCATTGGTTCCATTGCCAGAGCAAACAGCAACGGGGACAGCAGACATCCCTGCCTCGTACCTCGGGCCACCGCACAGGCAGCAGAAATTAAGCCCCCGTCCTGACCCTGGCGGTAGATTCACTGTACAGCAGCGCTGTCCATCGGACGAACCGCTCCCGAGCCCAAACTCCCGCAGTGCACCAGTAAGATAGGGCCATTCGAGGCTATCAAAGGCCTTCTCCATATCGACCGCGAAAATGCAGGCCTCCTCCTTATCATACGTGTCAGTCCCCAGGATGCGGACGAGCCGACGAACATTCATGGCAGTGTTCCGGGTCGGAACAAAGCCAGCCTGATCTCCGTGCACCAGCGTCGTCATGTGGGGCATTAGCCTGCTTGCCAGCACCCGACTCAATACCTTATAGTCCATATTGAGCATCGCGAGAGGCCTATACGAGGAGCGGTCCCACGCAGGCCTGCCCGGTTTGAGAAGAGGAACTATGATGGCCTCACGGGTGGACACAGGGAGAACACCCTCATGATACGCTCTATTATACAGCTCCACCAAGCAGGGCACCAGAGTGTCTGCGTAGGTCGCATAAAATTCCACCGGCAGCCCATCCGTTCCCGGGGTTTTGTTCCTGGCCATGTGCTTTATGGCGCTGCGTATTTCACCCGCCTCAATGTCCCTACCAAGAGCAATCACCTCGTCAGAGCTAACCTTAGGGAGAGCCGCATCAGAAAGGAACCTCTCGTCACCAGGGAGGCCAGGGTCCAGTTTGGTGCGATACAACTCGGAGTAGAATTGCAAAAATTGGTCGTTTATTCCTCTCTGAGTATAAACCACCTCGCCCCTCTGTCCCCGCAGTTCCGTTATCGCCGTCCCTCTGCGCGCCGGATTGGCTAACCAGGCCAGCAGGGCACCAGATTTATCCCGCTCCGCATGCATCTTGTCTGTGTACGCCTTAAAATCAAAGCAACGCAAGCGCTCGAGCTGAATCGCGAACTCCTCCTTGGCCACAAGCAGCGTAGCATGTGTATCTGGGCGCTCTGGGCGCTCTCGCTCCGACACAAGCAAGTGTTGCTCCGCAGCTGCCACATCTTGCAGCAGTACCTTGCGGACTCCCACCATCTCTCCTATACAGCGCCCTCGGATCACCGCCTTAAAGGCGTCCCATTCCACAAGCAGAGTGGATGCCGTATTTGCATTGGTCCTAAAGTAATCCTCAATGGCCGTCCCTATAGTGTCCTTAAACACTGGGTCGTCCAGCGTGTCTGGCCGCAGCCGCCATGTGGGAATGGCCGGGCGATCCCGTGCCCAATGCAACTGCACCAGCAGGGGGTTATGGTCCGAGGACGTTCTGGCCAAATACTCGCTATGCATCATTCCCCCATGGACATCCGGAGAGCAAAGGACTGAGTCCAGGCGAACATGCAGGTCATGTAATGAGGAGAAGTAAGAGTAATCCCTGTCAGTCGGGTGATGGGCCCTCCATGTATCCGTTAACCCTCAACGCTGCTGCCAGACCCTTCGTGCCGCCGCCAGTCTGTGTACCAGAGCATCCACTAAGGGGGGGTGTGACCGATCTAAATGGACATCAGTATTGCAATTGAAATCGCCCCCCAAGAGCACAGATCCCACCAACAGAGGGGCCAATTTCGCAGAGAGATGGGCAAAAAATGATACCTGGTCGGTGTTAGGTGCATAAATGCTTCCCAACACTATGTCGCTACCATCTAAGCGCCCTGACACTACTACAAATCTGCCCTCAGGGTCCACCAGTTGGCCAGTACTTTGAAACGGGATTCCTGCCCTCACCCAGATCAGAGCACCTCGTGCGTAAGCCGAGTATGTCGTACAGAACACCTGCCCTCGCCACCTGCGCTGTAAAGCTAAACCCTCCTGCTTGGTCAAATGTG
The DNA here is from genome assembly GCA_963921515.1 of Calotriton arnoldi. Lineage (NCBI taxonomy): Eukaryota > Metazoa > Chordata > Amphibia > Caudata > Salamandridae > Calotriton > Calotriton arnoldi. Next base: position 151,779 of record CAWUFW010007417.1, on the reverse strand, counting down.
TTTCTTGCAACAACGCAATCTGTACCCCTCTCCTCTTAAGATAGGCATGGACCTTATGGCGACGTGTCATATTATGCATCCCCCTTATATTCCAGGACAAACAACCGATACCTACGGCGGTTCCCATAAGGTGGCAATTCGTAGTCCATTGTCCCTACTTCCTACAGCGGCATGCTTGGCCCCGAATTCTCCCTCCCCCCCCAATACCCCTCTAAACCCCCAACTCCCCTTCCCCAGGACAGGTTCCCTGAAACTAGTTCCCATCCAAACTAATACAACCGTTAACTGTGCACCCAGCAACAGTGAGACGTGCGCCGAATCCTCAGGACCCAAAGCCCCGCCAGGTCCCCTCCCCCCGTTACAGCACCAATAGGGGGCCCCCAATCAATAATAAGCAATAGACATCGCCCCTCTCTCACCGCAGGCCCAAAAACACACAGTAAGCAATCCCAACCCAGGCCATTAGTTCAGTCCATGCAAGCAGCCGTCGCCCGCTCAGCCAAACAGGTCCGCCGTCTGCGGAGTGATCACAGGTAGTTCGATGTCAGAACTCGCTGTCGGGCTACAGGAGATAGAAGTCTCGGAGCCCCCCAGGGGACTGCCAGAGGCAGCAGCATTCGGGCTCACCGCACCCCGACTGATCACTGCAACCGCCTGTACCGCTCTGTCCCGTTCAAGGCGGAGAGTCGGCATCAAAGGTGCCCCCACCGGACTCGAGTGTGCAGGGGAGCTACGCTCCACGGGGCTTGCAGCAGAACTTCGCCTGGAGCGCGTCCGTCGTGCTTCAAGCCATTGCCAGGCCTCCTGCGGCGCAGTGAAAAAGTGTGTGCCAGTGGTATCCACCACCCGCAGCCGGGCCGGGAAGAGCATGGCATATTGTAGACCAAGCTGGCGGAGTTTCCGTTTAAACGCAATGAAGGAGGCGCGCTGCCTCTGAACCTCCCTAGTGAAATCCGGAAATATCATTACCCTGGAATTGTCAATCTGGAGCTGTTGCTTTTCTCTAGCACAGTGCAAGAGGTGATCCCTGTCCCGATAGTGCAACAGTCTCACCACCATCGGCCGCGGGGGAGCACCCAGTTTAGGAGGTCGCGCCGGCACCCTATGAGCTTGTTCCAGAGCAAAGAATGGGGACAGCCTTTCTGGGGCCACTTCAGATCTGAGCCACTCCTCCAGAAATCGGACAGCGTCATCCCCTTCTGCCCGTTCCGGGACCCCCACCAAGCAGAGGTTATTCCTGCGGGATCTCCCCTCACTGTCCTCTGCCCGGAGTTCCAAGATCCGAACCTTGGCTTCCACCTGCGTCAGGGATCTCTGCAGGATTGTCACAGTGGCCGGCACCTCCTCCATTGTTTTCTCCGCCGCTGATACTCTGTCTTTCAGTTTCCTGTGGTCATCTTTAAGCAGGGAGAGATCCACACCAATGGCGTCGATTTTTGCCTCAAGGGTTTCCCTGGACGAGGTAATAGCCTGCAGGATATCGGTCAGCGTAGGTCCCCCGGCGCGACAGCTTCCGAGCGCCCGGCACCTCTTCCTCCTCTTCAGATTGTTGACTTGCCCCATCCATCTGGAGGGCCGCAAATCCCTTCTTCCTGGACACCCGCCCCATCTCAGCAGGGCACTGCACCACTCGTTTCCCCAGTAGGAGGAGGGCTGGCGTCCCGATCCCCGAAGGCTCGCCAGTGTCCCAAGCGGCCGTCTAGTGTTGCTCGCTCCCCGCCTAGCCTCCTTGTCCCCGCACTTAGGTCCACTCACAGGCCCCTGAACAGGTCCCGCCTGCAGTGCGTCCTCTCTAGTGCCCCCTCAGTTCTGCCGTGCCTGCGTCCACTCCAGACCCAGAGCGCGCGATGAAATGTGCTCCTTGTTAGTGGTCCCCAGCACAACACCGGGTTCCCCACCACCACAGTCGCTCACCAGGGCTCTCCTCCAGCCCTCTGTGCCGCCACTTTAATACCACTTCTCAGAGCGGGGTCCCAGCGCGGGGTCTCAGCGCTCCGCCGCCCCAACGCCCTCTCCTCGGTGATATGGCCGTCAGGTGCCGAGATCAGCCGCACCCCCAGCGCCGCCGCCCCCAGAGGCCCCCGCCGATGCTAGGCTGCCTGCGCAGGCCCAGGCTCCCAGCAACGGCCAGTCTCACCGCCGCAGGCGTCTTCTCTGCTCTTCCGTCTGCGATTCTACAGACCACCCAGGTGCAATCACCCAGGAGGGAGACCGACCAGGCGTCCCGCCTCTAAGCAGCCCGAGGCACACTCACAGCCTCTGGCAGCCCAGGGCAGCCGTCGTATCTCCAGCAGACGGCGCCGGTCCGGCTCCTCTCAGGCCCGTCTCCAAGCAGTCTAAGGCACACTCACACCCCCCGGCAGCCCGGGGCAACTCCCGTATCTCCAACAGACTGCGCCGATCCGGCTCCTCTCAGCCAGTCCCAACGACCCGCAGCCCAGTAAGTCGCAGGCGCCGTCCGGGGCCCCAACTGCCCCACACTCAGTCCTGCGCACTGAGCCGGCCAGGGCCGAACCCCACACTCAACCGCCGGTGTCCGGCCAAGTTCACCCCTTGCCGGGGCCCGTGAGCACTCCAGAGCCGCCCGCTCGGCGTCACAAGATCGACGGGCAACGGCCCTCCCGTGTGAGTTCCAGCCCCTCTCACCTCCTCTAAGCTGCTCAGTCCAGGCGCGGGGCCGCCATTTTAGCCTCCACTCACGGCACCCAGGTCAGCCGTAACCGCTCCTCCACCAGCCCCCACATGCGTGGGTGACCGCAGGGCTCTCCACCGCAACCGGGCTCAAACTCCTCTCCGGGAGTCGTGGGCAATATGCTGGGCTCAGATCAGCGAAGCCCGCATCTGACCGCCACCGCCATCTTAGGTCCCCGCAGTCATGAGACGAGTCGTGCAGAGAAGTGGAGCTGTCTCCGCCGCACCGCCTCTCAGTGCGTCATCAGTTCACCCACCAGGGCACCAGGTATTCCGATGCAATATGGCCAAATAAGGGCCCCCTTAGAACATCAGGATAGTTTAGAACGAAGGGAGGCCACGGAGGAGCTCCGAGGTCCGCTACCGTCTACATCGGCGTCAGGCCACGCCCCCACCTTCCTTCATGTTTATAATGTTGTTAGCCCTTTAAATATCTGGTGATCGCAACTACATGTCACGTGATCAAGACCGAGTGTGGTCGAAATGCATTGTGTTTCCCTGCTTCTGCCAAGTAAAACTACATGAAGTTACTTCATGGGTGTAGCTTGTAGGAGAGTAGGATCTGCTTCACATGGGTACCCCCACTTTTTGCTGATGCTTCACTGTTTTTCGACCTTAGTCTGGCTGGGGCCCTGCTAATCAGAACCCCAGCCTAGCTGCTTCCTCTCTAAAATGGTTTCCATGTGCCTTAGGCACATCTCTGATTGGAATCTGGAGTGCCCTTATAAGTCCCTAGTATATGGTATACTATGTACCCAGGGCATAGGTACCTCAGAGGCCTACCAGGGGATGCAGCATGTATTGTGCCACCCCTGGAAGGCCATCCAAAATAACACCACAGGTCTGCTACTGCAGCCTGGGTAAGGTGGTGCATGCACCCTTACTGTGATATAGGCTACCTATATCACTACATACATACACACATATAAACCTATAAGTCACTCCTATGGCAGGCCCTATCAATCCTGAAGGCAGAGTGCGTGGCTCCTATGTGAGAGGGTGCCCCTGCATGAGCTGGGCCCCTCTGCAGCATTCGGAGACCCTTCTCTGATGCTGTTTGTAGTGCAGCCCGACCATATACTCTTAAGCGCATTATAACCTCGCGTTAAATGCTAACTTTGGGATGGCTGCACGGAAACATGTCGTGTTTGGTGTCAAACATCTTGGAATACTACCCCCCCCCCACCTGTTCTGGCGGCGGGGGTAGCATTCCACCCTTCTAGAGGGAGAGACATGTACACACCGGTATACCGGGTACTGACTTTCCAGAGCCCTGGCATCACAAAATGGATGCCGCTGCCACAGACCCGAGTCTGGCCTCCCGCTGCTGACCGAAACTCCGGCAGGGGAGGCCTGGACAATAGGTTTCCTGTCCCAGGGAGGTGTAACCACCTCCCCAGACAGGATAGTGTGTATTGGGGCTGGGCGGGAGCACTCTCTGGTGCTTTGAAGTCCTGCACTGGGGGCACATTTGGTGTCCCTGTGCATACCCAGTTCAAACCGGCTCAGGGGCTTCCAGCCCCTGCTCTGGCGCGAAACTGGACAAAGGGAAAGGGTGTAACCACCCCTCTGCCCTGACCCTCCCATAGGTGGGTCCACAGAGTATGTCCAACCCCCTACCTTAGTATAAGTATGGGACCCCAGTCCTTAGGACTTTAGATTAACCTGGACAAAACTCTGACACAGAATCCTGGACCTTCGACGCTCTACTTCAAGATTAGAGGACTGAAGAATCTCCCTTGTGGTCAAGGAGTGACTCCCCTGCTTGGCAGGCACCAAAGAAGCAATTGTCCGGTCTGCATCGATGAAGCACTCCGCCGGACGCCGAAGTCTGTGCATCACCAGAGGTGGATTTCCAGACTTCCCGAGGCTGCCCTGAGTCCCCAGCAAAGCTGAGGCCCGTAGCTGTCGTGGGTAACGTGGAACCGTGACCCCTGGACACCGATCGCATTTGCAAGTGCATCCTCTTCTGGGTCTCCCACGAAGTCGTGCTTTGGGCTCCAAGTAGCCCCAGCCTCCAGCACCAACTGCACCGAAGATCACTGGCCTCCACTCCACGAGTGTCCTGTGAGCCAGCTCCACGTGCATCGACTCGAGGCTCCTTCGCGGTCGCTAGTCCGTTGGCTAGTAGGCCCTCCCGAAGGCCAATCTTCTTCTGCTTGGGTAAGACCATATCTAGAATTTTGGGCCAAGAGATAAAATTAACTAGATCGTCAATTATTTTTGGGGTAATATCAGGGGATATAGATGGCCGAACCTTAACAAAAAATCATAAAGCTCTCTTTTTATACTTATTTTATTAGCTCGGAGAGAACTCTGTATTAAATGGATTTTACCCTGTCCTCCTATGGAAGAAGAATGGATTTATTCTATTCAGAGGGTATCCGCACTAGATCGATCTAGTAAACAGCTCAAGAAAACCAGTTTTTGGGAAATCTGGGATAAATGGGTGGAGAAGTCAGCGTAGTATATACTGCGATGAATACTATGTCACCCATATACATGTAGAATGTTGTGTCTTTTTTTCACTCCTCTTTCATTCCTTTTATTCTTCCCCTATCGTTATGTTTATATGGTCCAATGATTAAGAATATGCTAAAGAGGCTGCTAGGTGGTTGGTCCACCGGTATCTCAGAAAGGGAAAGCACCTGTTTGAAATATCAAGACTAGGCGTTACCTCCTTACCAGAAGCTAAATTTGTTATCCCGGAGATAAAAGCTATCTTTCTCTCCCTTGTGGAGTGACTGGGGACAAACAACATCTTGATAGCTTGGTTTGGTTGATAGACTCCTTTCTTGAACTTAAAGCATATTGTGTATAAATGAGGACTAAAAAAAAAAAAAAAGATTAGAAAAACTCTGATAAGGGTGGGGAGAAGGGTAAAGACCAAAAGTCTTCACAAGGCCCCCAAAAATCTTCTTCAGGTGGGGATTCACAGTCTAACAAGGGAAAAGGCCAAAAGAAACCATGGTGCAAGGTCTGTAAGCAAAAGACCCACTGGACCGGTGATTGCACCAAGTCCAAAGACTCTACTCCAGCCCCCACCAATGCCCCTAAGGCACCTGCTCCCCCTAGTGCAGTTACAGTTGGTGGTGGGACTACTCAAGCCAAGGGTTTAGTAGGGTTGACCCTGGATAAGGAGATGAGCTCTGACCTAGTCAGAGAACTCACTCAGGCTGTCCTAGTCTGTGATGGAGGCATGGATGTGACCTCCTCTGTGAGTCCCAGTAATCTGGGCAAGTACAGACAACAGCCCTTAATCAATGGAAAAGAGGCTTTGGCATTTAGGGACACAGGGGCAAGTGTCACCATGGTGACACAAGACCTTGTGAATCCTGGGCAGATTATACTTGGTGAAATGTACCAAGTGACCAATGCTAGCAACGTCAGAACAGACCGTACTCTGGCAGTTGTTAACTTCTCCTGGGGAGGGGTAACTGGCCTTAAGAAGGTTGTGGTAAGTGCAGACCTACCCGTTGAATGCTTGCTTGGCAATGACTTAGAAACTTCAGCTTGGGCAGAAGTGGAGCTCAGGACCCATGCAGAAATGCTGGGCATCCCTGCAGATGTGTTTGCTGTGACCAGGTCACAAGCCAAAATTTCTAACACTGAACAGGCCTTGGATTCTGGAATAATGGACCAAGTGCCCTCCAAGAAGAGGAGTAGTAGGGTAAAGGCAGTGCCTTCCCCCTTGGCTCAGAAGGAAGATCAGTCTCTTGAGGGGGATGATCTCAGTCCTGAGGAAGGAACTGTCCCAGAGGAGCTTGAACCTGACCAGGTTGAGTTCTTGGGGACAGGGGCCCTTCCAGGGCAGATCTGAGCCAGGAGCAGCAGAGCTGCCCCTCTCTTGAACCCCTCAGACAGCAAGCTGCTGCTGAGGCTGCTGGGAAAGCTAGTGGTCCCCATACTGTGTATTGGGATGATGGACTCTTGTACTCAGAGTGTAGAGACCCCAAGCCTGGTGCCACCAGGAGGTGGTTATACCTCTGAAGTTCAGGGGCTTCCTATTGACCCTAGCCCATGACATTCCCTTAGCAGGTCACCTGGGCCAGAACAAGACTTGGGACAGAATTGTCCCTCACTTTCACTGGCCCCACATGTCTGAAGACACCAAGGAGTTTTGTCGCTCCTGTGTAACCTGCCAGGCCAGTGGCAAGGCAGGTGGCACTACAAAGGCCCCCTGATACCACTACCTGTGGTGGGGTTCCCTTTGAAAGGGTGGGGATTGACATTGTTGGTCCCATGGATCCCCAAACAGCATCTGGGCACAGGTTTATCCTGGTGGTAGTGGATCATGCCACCAGGTACCCAGAGGCTATTCCCCTTAGGACCACTACAGCACCTGTGGTGGCAAGAGCCCTCCTGGGAATTTTCTCAAGAGTGGGCTTCCCTAAGGAGGTTGTATCAGACAGGAGTGCTAACTTTATGTCTGGATACTTAAAAGCAATGTGGAAGGAGTGTGGAGTGACTTACAAGTTCACCACACCCTATCACCCACAATGCAATGGTTTAGTTGAGAGATTCAACAAAACCTTGAAGGGCATGATTAAAGGGCTCCCAGAAAAGCTTAGGCGAAGATGGGACATACTCTTGCCCTGCCTTTTATTTGCATACAGGGAGGTGCCTCAAAAGGGGTTGGCTACAGCCCTTTTGAACTTTTGTTTGGTCACCCTGTCAGGGGTCCATTGTGCTTGGTGAAGGAAGGATGGGAGTTACCTCTCAAGCCCCCAAAGCAAGACATAGTGGACTATGTACTTGGTCTCCGCTCCCGGATGGCTGAGTACATGAAAAAGGCAACTAAAAACCTTGAGGCTAGCCAGGAACTGCAAAAAGCCTGGCATGACCAAAAGGCTGTACTGACTGTTTACCAGCCAGGACAGAAGGTGTGGGTGTTGGAGCCAGTGGCCCCAGCAGCTCTCCAAGACAAATGGAGTGGATCCCATACCATTGTTGAACAGAAGGGTGAGGTTACCTATTTGGTGGACCTAGGAACACCCAGGAGTCCCCACAGGGTTCTCCATGTCAACAGGTTAAAACCATATGTGGACAGGGCAGACATGGGCTTGCTCATGGCTACTGATGAGGGACAGGAGGAAGAGAGTGACCCACTCCCTGACCTGCTCTCACAGAACCCTGATGATGGGTCAGTGGATGGTGTAGCCTTGGCAGGCAGCCTCACTACCCAGCAGCAGACTGATTGCAGACAGGTGCTCAATCAGTTCAGACACATATTCTCACTGACACCCAGTCAGACTACCTGGTGCACTCATGAAGTGGACACTGGGGACAGTCTGCCTATTAAAAATAAGATTTATAGGCAACCTGACCATGTCAGGGACTGTATCAGGACAGAAGTCCAGAAGATGTTGGATTTGGGAGTTATTGAACCCTCAGATAGCCCTTGGGCTAGTCCAGTGGTCCTTGTGCCAAAACCTCACACCAATGGTGGGAAAAGAGAGATGAGGTTTTGTGTGGACTACAGGGGTCTCAATGCAGTCACTAGGACTGATGCCCATCCAATACCTAGGGCAGATGAGCTAATAGACACTTTGGCCTCAGCCAAGTATCTAAGCACATTTGACCTGACAGCTGGCTACTGGCAGATCAGACTAGCTGATGATGCAAAGCCAAAGACAGCATTCTCAACCCCTAGTGGGCATTATCAATTTGTGGTGATGCCCTTTGGTCTGAAGTATGCACCTGCCACTTTTCAGAGGTTGGTGAATACAGTCCTTACAGGTCTGGAAGCCTATAGTGCAGCATATCTAGATGATATTGCTGTCTTTAGCTCCACCTGGGAGGATCACCTGGTCCACCTCAGAAATGTTTTGCAGGCCCTGCAGAAAGCAGGCCTGACTATCAAGGCCACAAAGTGCCAGATAGGGCAGAGTCAGGTTGTGTACCTGGGCCACCTTGTGGGTGGAGGCCAGGTTCAACCACTGCAGAGCAAGATCCAGACCATCATGGACTGGACTGCTCCAACTACCCAGACTCAGGTGAGAGCCTTTTTAGGCCTGACTGGGTACGATAGGAGATTTGTCAAGGGGTATGGATCAATAGTGACACCCCTGAATGACTTAACTTCCAAGAAAATGCCCAAAAGGTTCAGTGGACAGTTAGCTGTCAAAAGGCATTTGATGACCTAAAGCAGGCCATGTGCACTGCTCCCATTCTACAGAGTCCTGATTACTCCAAGAAGTTCATTGTCCAAACAGATGCATCTGAATTGGGGGTAGGGGCTGTACTGTCACAATTGAATGATGAAGGTCAGGATCAGCCAGTACCTTTTATTAGCAGAAGGCTGACCCCTAGAGAGAAACGTTGGTCAGCCATTGAGAGGGAGGTCTTTGCTGTGGTCTGGGCTCTGAAGAAGTTGAGGCCATACTTGTTTGGTACTCACTTCCTTGTTCAAACAGACCATAAGCCCCTCTTATGGCTAAAACAAATGAAGGGTGAAAACCCCAAACTGCTTAGGTGGTCCATTTCCCTACAGGGGATGGACTTCACAGTGGAACATAGACCTGGGAGTAACCATGCAAATGCAGATGGACTCTCTAGGTACTTCCACTTAGAACATGAAGACTTAACTGGGCAAGGTTAGTTTAATGTCCCTACGTTTGGGGGGGTTGTGCAGGAGAGTAGGATCTGCTTCACATGGGTACCCCCACTTTTTGCTGATGCTTCACTGTTTTTCGACCTTAGTCTGGCTGGGGCCCTGCTAATCAGAACCCCAGCCTAGCTGCTTCCTCTCTAAAATGGTTTCCATGTGCCTTAGGCACATCTCTGATTGGAATCTGGAGTGCCCTTATAAGTCCCTAGTATATGGTATACTATGTACCCAGGGCATAGGTACCTCAGAGGCCTACCAGGGGCTGCAGCATGTATTGTGCCACCCCTGGAAGGCCATCCAAAATGACACCACAGGTCTGCTACTGCAGCCTGGGTAAGGTGGTGCATGCACCCCTTACTGTGATATAGGCTACCTATATCACTACATACATACACACATATAAACCTATAAGTCACTCCTATGGCAGGCCTTATCAATCCTGAAGGCAGAGTGCGTGGTTCCTATGTGAGAGGGTGCCCCTGCATGAGCTGGGCCCCTCTGCAGTGTTCGGAGACCCTTCTCTGATGCTGTTTGTAGTGCAGCCCGATCATATACTCTTAAGCGCATTATAACCTCGCGTTAAATGCTAACTTTGGGATGGCTGCACGGAAACATGTCGTGTTTGGTGTCAAACATCTTGGAATACTACCCCCCCATCTGTTCTGGCGGCGGGGGTAGCATTCCACCCTTCTAGAGGGAGAGACATGTACACACCGGTATACCCGGTACTGACTTTCCAGAGCCCTGGCATCACAAAATGGATGCCGCTGCCACAGACCCGAGTCTGGCCTCCCGCTGCTGACCGAAACTCCAGCAGGGGAGGCCTGGACAATAGGTTTCCTGTCCCAGGGTGGTGTAACCACCTCCCCAGACAGGATAGTGTGTATTGGGGCTGGGCGGGAGCACTCTCTGGTGCTTTGAAGTTCTGCACTGGGGGCACATTTGGTGTCCCTGTGCATACCCCAGTTCAAACCGGCTCAGGGGCTTCCAGCCCCTGCTCTGGCGCGAAACTGGACAAAGGGAAAGGGGTGTAACCACCCCTCTGCCCTGACCCTCCCATAGGTGGGTCCACAGAGTATGTCCAACCCCTACCTTAGTATAAGTATGGGACCCCAGTCCTTAGGACTTTAGATTAACCTGGACAAAACTCTGACACAGAATCCTGGACCTTCGACGCTCTACTTCAAGATTAGAGGACTGAAGAATCTCCCTTGGGGTCAAGGAGTGACTCCCCTGCTTGGCAGGCACCAAAGAAGCAATTGTCCGGTCTGCATCGATGAAGCACCCGCCGGACGCCGAAGTCTGTGCATCACCAGAGGTGGATTTCCAGACTTCCCCGAGGCTGCCCTGAGTCCCCAGCAAAGCTGAGGCCCGTAGCTGTCGTGGGTAACGTGGAACCATGACCCCTGGACACCGATCGCATTTGCAAGTGCATCCTCTTCTGGGTCTCCCACGAAGTCGTGCTTTGGGCTCCAAGTAGCCCCAGCCTCCAGCACCAACTGCACCGAAGATCACTGGCCTCCACTCCACGAGTGTCCTGTGAGCCAGCTCCACGTGCATCGACTCGAGGCTCCTTCGCGGTCGCTAGTCCGTTGGCTAGTAGGCCCTCCCGAAGGCCAATCTTCTTCTGCTTGGGTAAGACCATATCTAGAATTTTGGGCCAAGAGATAAAATTAACTAGATCGTCAATTATTTTTGGGGTAATATCAGGGGATATAGATGGCCGAACCTTAACAAAAAATCATAAAGCTCTCTTTTTTATACTTATTTTATTAGCTCGGAGAGAACTCTGTATTAAATGGATTTTACCCTGTCCTCCTATGGAAGAAGAATGGATTTATTCTATTCAGAGGGTATCCGCACTAGATCGATCTAGTAAACAGCTCAAGAAAACCAGTTTTTGGGAAATCTGGGATAAATGGGTGGAGAAGTCAGCGTAGTATATACTGCGATGAATACTATGTCACCCATATACATGTAGAATGTTGTGTCTTTTTTTTCACTCCTCTTTCATTCCTTTTATTCTTCCCCTATCGTTATGTTTATATGGTCCAATGATTAAGAATATGCTAAAGAGGCTGCTAGGTGGTAGGTCCACCGGTATCTCAGAAAGGGAAAGCACCTGTTTGAAATATCAAGACTAGGCGTTACCTCCTTACCAGAAGCTAAATTTGTTATCCCGGAGATAAAAGCTATCTTTCTCTCCCTTGTGGAGTGACTGGGGACAAACAACATCTTGATAGCTTGGTTTGGTTGATAGACTCCTTTCTTGAACTTAAAGCATATTGTGTATAAATGAGGACTAAAAAAAAAAAAAAAAGATTAGAAAAACTCTGATAAGGGTGGGGAGAAGGGTAAAGACCAAAAGTCTTCACAAGGCCCCCAAAAATCTTCTTCAGGTGGGGATTCACAGTCTAACAAGGGAAAAGGCCAAAAGAAACCATGGTGCAAGGTCTGTAAGCAAAAGACCCACTGGACCAGTGATTGCACCAAGTCCAAAGACTCTACTCCAGCCCCCACCAATGCCCCTAAGGCACCTGCTCCCCCTAGTGCAGTTACAGTTGGTGGTGGGACTACACAAGCCAAGGGTTTAGTAGGGTTGACCCTGGATAAGGAGATGAGCTCTGACCTAGTCAGAGAACTCACTCAGGCTGTCCTAGTCTGTGATGGAGGCATGGATGTGACCTCCTCTGTGAGTCCCAGTAATCTGGGCAAGTACAGACAACAGCCCTTAATCAATGGAAAAGAGGCTTTGGCATTTAGGGACACAGGGGCAAGTGTCACCATGGTGACACAAGACCTTGTGAATCCTGGGCAGATTATACTTGGTGAAATGTACCAAGTGACCAATGCTAGCAACGTCAGAACAGACCATACTCTGGCAGTTGTTAACTTCTCCTGGGGAGGGGTAACTGGCCTTAAGAAGGTTGTGGTAAGTGCAGACCTACCCGTTGAATGCTTGCTTGGAAATGACTTAGAAACTTCAGCTTGGGCAGAAGTGGAGCTCAGGACCTATGCAGAAATGCTGGGCATCCCTGCAGATGTGTTTGCTGTGACCAGGTCACAAGCCAAAATGTCTAACACTGAACAGGCCTTGGATTCTGGAATAATGGACCAAGTGCCCTCCAAGAAGAGGAGTAGTAGGGTAAAGGCAGTGCCTTCCCCTTGGCTCAGAAGGAAGATCAGTCTCTTGAGGGGATGATCTCAGTCCTGAGGAAGGAACTGTCCCAGAGGAGCTTGAACCTGACCAGGTTGAGTTCTTGGGGACAGGGGGCCCTTCCAGGGCAGATCTGAGCCAGGAGCAGCAGAGCTGCCCCTCTCTTGAACCCCTCAGACAGCAAGCTGCTGCTGAGGCTGCTGGGAAAGCTAGTGGTCCCCATACTGTGTATTGGGATGATGGACTCTTGTACTCAGAGTGTAGAGACCCCAAGCCTGGTGCCACCAGGAGGTGGTTATACCTCTGAAGTTCATGGGCTTCCTATTGACCCTAGCCCATGACATTCCCTTAGCAGGTCACCTGGGCCAGAACAAGACTTGGGACAGAATTGTCCCTCACTTTCACTGGCCCCACATGTCTGAAGACACCAAGGAGTTTTGTCGCTCCTGTGTAACCTGCCAGGCCAGTGGCAAGGCAGGTGGCACTACAAAGGCCCCCTGATACCACTACCTGTGGTGGGGGTTCCCTTTGAAAGGGTGGGGATTGACATTGTTGGTCCCATGGATCTCCAAACAGCATCTGGGCACAGGTTTATCCTGGTGGTAGTGGATCATGCCACCAGGTACCCAGAGGCTATTCCCCTTAGGACCACTACAGCACCTGTGGTGGCAAGAGCCCTCCTGGGAATTTTCTCAAGAGTGGGCTTCCCTAAGGAGGTTGTATCAGACAGGGGTGCTAACTTTATGTCTGGATACTTAAAAGCAATGTGGAAGGAGTGTGGAGTGACTTACAAGTTCACCACACCCTATCACCCACAATGCAATGGTTTAGTTGAGAGATTCAACAAAACCTTGAAGGGCATGATTAAAGGGCTCCCAGAAAAGCTTAGGCGAAGATGGGACATACTCTTGCCCTGCCTTTTATTTGCATACAGGGAGGTGCCTCAAAAGGGGGTTGGCTACAGCCCTTTTGAACTTTTGTTTGGTCACCCTGTCAGGGGTCCATTGTGCTTGGTGAAGGAAGGATGGGAGTTACCTCTCAAGCCCCCAAAGCAAGACATAGTGGACTATGTACTTGGTCTCCGCTCCCGGATGGCTGAGTACATGAAAAAGGCAACTAAAAACCTTGAGGCTAGCCAGGAACTGCAAAAAGCCTGGCATGACCAAAGGCTGTACTGACTGTTTACCAGCCAGGACAGAAGGTGTGGGTGTTGGAGCCAGTGGCCCCAGCAGCTCTCCAAGACAAATGGAGTGGATCCCATACCATTGTTGAACAGAAGGGTGAGGTTACCTATTTGGTGGACCTAGGAACACCCAGGAGTCCCCACAGGGTTCTCCATGTCAACAGGTTAAAACCATATGTGGACAGGGCAGAAATGGGCTTGCTCATGGCTACTGATGAGGGACAGGAGGAAGAGAGTGACCCACTCCCTGACCTGCTCTCACAGAACCCTGATGATGGGTCAGTGGATGGTGTAGCCTTGGCAGGCAGCCTCACTACCCAGCAGCAGACTGATTGCAGACAGGTGCTCAATCAGTTCAGACACATATTCTCACTGACACCCAGTCAGACTACCTGGTGCACTCATGAAGTGGACACTGGGGACAGTCTGCCTATTAAAAATAAGATTTATAGGCAACCTGACCATGTCAGGGACTGTATCAGGACAGAAGTCCAGAAGATGTTGGATTTGGGAGTTATTGAACCCTCAGATAGCCCTTGGGCTAGTCCAGTGGTCCTTGTGCCAAAACCTCACACCAATGGTGGGAAAAGAGAGATGAGGTTTTGTGTGGACTACAGGGGTCTCAATGCAGTCACTAGGACTGATGCCCATCCAATACCTAGGGCAGATGAGCTAATAGACACTTTGGCCTCAGCCAAGTATCTAAGCACATTTGACCTGACAGCTGGCTACTGGCAGATCAGACTAGCTGATGATGCAAAGCCAAAGACAGCATTCTCAACCCCTGGTGGGCATTATCAATTTGTGGTGATGCCCTTTGGTCTGAAGTATGCACCTGCCACTTTTCAGAGGTTGGTGAATACAGTCCTTACAGGTCTGGAAGCCTATAGTGCAGCATATCTAGATGATATTGCTGTCTTTAGCTCCACCTGGGAGGATCACCTGGTCCACCTCAGAAATGTTTTGCAGGCCCTGCAGAAAGCAGGCCTGACTATCAAGGCCACAAAGTGCCAGATAGGGCAGAGTCAGGTTGTGTACCTGGGCCACCTTGTGGGTGGAGGCCAGGTTCAACCACTGCAGAGCAAGATCCAGACCATCATGGACTGGACTGCTCCAACTACCCAGACTCAGGTGAGAGCCTTTTTAGGCCTGACTGGGTACGATAGGAGATTTGTCAAGGGGTATGGATCAATAGTGACACCCCTGAATGACTTAACTTCCAAGAAAATGCCCAAAAAGGTTCAGTGGACAGTTAGCTGTCAAAAGGCATTTGATGACCTAAAGCAGGCCATGTGCACTGCTCCCATTCTACAGAGTCCTGATTACTCCAAGAAGTTCATTGTCCAAACAGATGCATCTGAATTGGGGGTAGGGGCTGTACTGTCACAATTGAATGATGAAGGTCAGGATCAGCCAGTAGCTTTTATTAGCAGAAGGCTGACCCCTAGAGAGAAACGTTGGTCAGCCATTGAGAGGGAGGTCTTTGCTGTGGTCTGGGCTCTGAAGAAGTTGAGGCCATACTTGTTTGGTACTCACTTCCTTGTTCAAACAGACCATAAGCCCCTCTTATGGCTAAAACAAATGAAGGGTGAAAACCCCAAACTGCTTAGGTGGTCCATTTCCCTACAGGGGATGGACTTCACAGTGGAACATAGACCTGGGAGTAACCATGCCAATGCAGATGGACTCTCTAGGTACTTCCACTTAGAACATGAAGACTTAACTGGGCAAGGTTAGTTTAATGTCCCTACGTTTGGGGGGTTGTGTAGGAGAGTAGGATCTGCTTCACATGGGTACCCCCACTTTTTGCTGATGCTTCACTGTTTTTCGACCTTAGTCTGGCTGGGGCCCTGCTAATCAGAACCCCAGCCTAGCTGCTTCCTCTCTAAAATGGTTTCCATGTGCCTTAGGCACATCTCTGATTGGAATCTGGAGTGCCCTTATAAGTCCCTAGTATATGGTATACTATGTACCCAGGGCATAGGTACCTCAGAGGCCTACCAGGGGCTGCAGCATGTATTGTGCCACCCCTGGAAGGCCATCCAAAATGACACCACAGGTCTGCTACTGCAGCCTGGGTAAGGTGGTGCATGCACCCCTTACTGTGATATAGGCTACCTATATCACTACATACATACACACATATAAACCTATAAGTCACTCCTATGGCAGGCCTTATCAATCCTGAAGGCAGAGTGCGTGGTTCCTATGTGAGAGGGTGCCCCTGCATGAGCTGGGCCCCTCTGCAGTGTTCGGAGACCCTTCTCTGATGCTGTTTGTAGTGCAGCCCGACCATATACTCTTAAGCGCATTATAACCTCGCGTTAAATGCTAACTTTGGGATGGCTGCACGGAAGCATGTCGTGTTTGGTGTCAAACATCTTGGAATACTACCCCCTGCCAGTTCTGGCGGCGGGGGTAGCATTCCACCCTTCTAGAGGGAGAGACATGTACACACCGGTATACCCGGTACTGACTTTCCAGAGCCCTGGCATCACAAAATGGATGCCGCTGCAAAAGACCCGAGTCTGGCCTCCTGCTGCTGACCGAAACTCCGGCAGGGGAGGCCTGGACAATAGGTTTCCTGTCCCAGGGAGGTGTAACCACCTCCCCAGACAGGATAGTGTGTATTGGGGCTGGGCGGGAGCACTCTCTGGTGCTTTGAAGTCCTGCACTGGGGGCACATTTGGTGTCCCTGTGCATACCCCAGTTCAAACCGGCTCAGGGGCTTCCAGCCCCTGCTCTGGCGCGAAACTGGACAAAGGGAAAGGGGTGTAACCACCCCTCTGCCCTGACCCTCCCATAGGTGGGTCCACAGAGTATGTCCAACCCCCTACCTTAGTATAAGTATGGGACCCCAGTCCTTAGGACTTTAGATTAACCTGGACAAAACTCTGACACAGAATCCTGGACCTTTGACGCTCTACTTCAAGATTAGAGGACTGAAGAATCTCCCTTGGGGTCAAGGAGTGACTCCCCTGCTTGGCAGGCACCAAAGAAGCAATTGTCTGGTCTGCATCGCTGAAACTCCTGCCGGACGCCAAAGTCTGTGCATCACCAGAGGTGGATTTACAGACTTCCCCGAGGCTGCCCTGAGTCCCCAGCAAAACTGAGGCCCGTAGCTGTCGTGGGTAACGTGGAACCGTGACCCCTGGACACCGATCGCATTTGCAAGTGTATCCTCTTCTGGGTCTCCCACAAAGTCGTGCTTTGGGCTCCAAGTAGCCCCAGCCTCCAGCACCAACTGTACCAAAGATCACTGGCCTCCACTCCACGATTGTCCTGTGAGCCAGCTCCACGTGCATCGACTCGAGGCTCCTTCGTGGTCGCTAGTCTGTTGGCTAGTAGGCCCTCCCGAAGGACAATCTTCTTCTGCTTGGGCTCCCTGGTTGCTCCAGGCGTGCCCTGACTTACCCTCGCTGAGTGAGTCCCACAGACCTTGCTGGTCTGCAATATCGTTCTTCTTTCATTTCCACAAGACTTGCCGTTGCCAAGGCTTGTTGGGTCCAATCCGGTCGCTGACACCCCTGCAATCGACAGACGTCGTGGGACAGCTCGAATCCAGCTCCTGGTTATCGTCGACGCCTCCTGGACCTCGTGGCTGACGAGTCAAGACAACCGTCAACCTACCTGAAGCACTCAACATCGAGGGGCATCTGCTCATCGCCTTCCTGGTCACTGGCTAGTGACCCAGACTCTGTCCCCTCTGCTTTCAGGTTCTTCAGATCTTCGATCCACCTTTGGATCCACCCGAACACTTTCGACTTGGCCGCCAGCAGCACTTTGCAGCAGATCGCCATTGAAAGCGGCGACGAAACCCGACCCCGAAAGACACCTATGCACCCGGCTCCCCTGGGTGAGGTAACTCGAGTACTCCGGTGCTCCCGTGGGTATTGACACTAGAACAGCCTAGTTCTCAAAGGGTTTGCTCCAAGTCCTCCTCTAAGTGTCCCTTTTCTTTTAAATTCAAACCGCGACTTTCCCCATAGAAGTTAACGGCGATTCGCGGCTGTGTTCATACTCTGTACGCGTCCCCCGTGGGTCCCCTGTGTCACCACCTTGGGTGGTTCCTTGTGGTCCAAGCACTTCTACAGGCTCTAGGCCCTGTGTCTAGCTCAGTCGTGGTTCTTATACCACTTTATTGGTATATGGTTTGGTACGCCCCTAGGGCTCAAACGTGTATTTGTGCTATTACTGTAGATATCTAACTTTATGTACTTCGAACTCTAGCCTCATAAAGAGACTAGAGGGGTGTGTTTAGCAATAAATACATATATTTTGAATATATACCTTGTGTGGTCCTCTTTCATTTGGTCACTCAAGAGATTATAGACTGGTAAAACAAGCTGCTTTACATTCCTTCAAGACTTAGCCTGAAGGCTGCTCTCCATAGCTACCACTAGGATAGCTTTCAATAAAGGTTGTCTTTAACCTTTCTCCAATAAGGGGTTGTTTGGACTGGTGCAAGGTGCCCACTATAAATAGTGGACAGCATATGCCAGGCCAACTTCTCACATAGCTCATTTTCCCTGACCAGAGTGAGGATTGGTTGGGTGCAGAGAGATTTACATGGTAGTGACGCCTGCTGCACGAACCCCAGTCTGGAGGTTGGGTGTTTTTCAGTGCCACATTGTCTCGGTCACATAATGTAATATGTGTTTAGATATGGGATAATGTGCCCTCACTGTGCATTATAAGGATATTGCAAGTCACCGAGGAGTTCCATGACCATATAAAGGGAACGAGGCTGGAGCCCAAGTTCCTTTGTGAGGTTATAGAACTCCTCAGTGACTTGCAATATCCTTTTCATGTTCGCCAGCGGGTACATTATCCAATATAATAGATGGTCACGCCATCAGCTTTCCCAAAAACCACTTAAAACCTTGGTGCATAGCTCTTTCATATGAAAGAGCGAGCATGTTTGCAAACATGAATACAAATAAAACCTCTTGTGCAAAATTAAACACATCAAAAACCTGTTAGATATTTTTTGCAAACAGATATTAGAAACAGTTCAATACAGTCAGTTTTAAAAAATAAAATAAAAGCTGCTGTAGCTCGGATTGTGTAGAAACATGCTGAAAGGTTCTAGTTAGGTCGAGCATTCGAGACCTGTTGTAATTTCTTATGTTGGGTTAAAGCCATCCCCCTGCTTTTGATTTGTTTGTTTCAGTGTCCTTCAAAAATCCTTGCTTGCCAGTGGTCAGTCCTGCCTCTTTGTCCCTCCTTTTTCTCTTATGTTCCTCCCATGCAGCAGGGACTAAGTACTGGCTCATCACACTACAGTTCTTTGTCTGTTCTCTGGGGGACTACTTTTTTTCTTGGTTTCCTGCTCTGTTTCTGTTTGCCTGTGTGTAGTTTCGGCACCATAGCTGATTACATTTAAATATAATTTTCCTCCCTCCCACCTCCTCCTAATTCCACAGTTGCATTGGGGGTACGTCTTTCGCCATGCCTCCCTCTTCGTTGGTTATATTTTTTGGGCTTTTAGCAATTTTCGCTGTCGACAGTCATTTGGGCTTTTTTAGTAGGATGTTAGTTGGTTTTGGGCTTCGTTTTAATGAGGATTGGGCTTGTTCTTTTGTTGGGTCTGATATTAAACTGTCGTAAAACTGGCAAGGAAGAATGTGCAAGGCAATTAGAGGGTTTCGTTCGGCGGCACGCACGACTGTATCCCATGGATAAACCATATAGTAGCTGGATGCGTCTGTATGCAGAGACAAGTAAATGTGCGCACTTCTGTTTATGCACGCACACAAAAGCATTCCCCCCCTCTCTACCGGAAACTTTATTGTATCATTTGTTGTGCTGAGACAATGAATCAGAAAACGTGGTATAAATCGTACAGTCCTAATGGCCTAATGGCTAAAGCACTGTCCTGCTAGACCAGGGGTTTTGGGTTCCAGTCCCATCTGGGGTGGATTGTGGTCATTTTTCCTGCTTTTGCCTAGACCGAAGCATTATTGATCTACTGACTCACACTTATCATCACAGGGAGCACAATTGAAGGTCGAAAGAGAGAAATTATATAGTTAAGCGTTACTGGGTCTGACTGGGAGAGATGTATTTGCACGAGAGGGAATAGTGTATTTCGGACTTCTACAAATCCAAATAATGAATGGTTGAACTGTAGTGTTTTATGGTGATTCCTTCAGAGATGTGTTTGTGAGATGGCCTGTAAAACGCAGTCCGCACACAATTTATGTGAACTTCCGCATAGGCTGAGCCCCGCAATGCCCTGAATTTGTAAACTTCGAATTACATTCCACTCAGAATGTTTACAAGATGGAAGTGTGCTCGAGAGAAAAATAACACTGATACCAGTGAGGAGCCGGGCGCTTACGCAGGAGTTCTTACTATAAGAAGTGCCTTGGCAGTGATGTTATTACGTGTAACCCAAGTGGCCTAATGGATAAGGCACTGGCCACCTGTACCAGGGACTGTGGGTTTGTGTCCCATCTGGGGTGGCGATTGAAAAGAGTTTTTTTTTTTTGTCAAGTATCCTCTTTTTGTTTAAATCTTCAGTCGCCAGTCTCATGCAGCGTGATGGATCCGATCTTCAGTCTCAAGCACTGCAACATGATGGATTCGTTAACCGATTCCAGTAAATTCTACTGACTCAAACTTTAATCACCACAGCAGTGGTGTTTTGCACCGGACCATGAATATATTTATTTAGGATGATATATAATTTATTAAATCATCCAGGCAGAAATCGTGACTATACGCCGCACAGGTACATGTAGCAAAAGTGGCCCGATGGAGAAGACAGTATCCTTCGTCTAAACCAAGGATTGCAAGTTCAAGACCTATTTGGGGGAGAAAGAAATATGTTTTTGTGGTAGTGTATCCAAATTTGCTGGGGTCTTCTCTCTTAAGCACATTAGGGCTGAAACGTGATGAATTAACCGGTTGACGTAAACGCTGACATGTGAGACTTTAATCACCACCGCATGGGTGTTTTTGAAGATTGTATATACATGTTTTATGCGTAACAAAAAGCGACGAGTGGGTAGAACATGTCGTTCATGGAGGAAAGAATTGTAGCTCAATGGTTTCATGACCTGCAAAGCAGCCCCAGTGGCCTAATGGATAAGGCACTGGCCTCCTAAGCCAGGGATTGTGGTCTCGAGTCACATCTGGGGTGGAGAAAAGAAGTGTTTTTTTTCATTTTTGTCAGGGTCTTCTCTCAACAACATTAGGACTGTAAGATGGGTGTAGGGGAAATCAAACGTGTACAACTAGTGGCTGAAGTTCACAATATGAAACCAGAAAACGCATTATCAATCCCGGCTCCCCACTTGACCAAATTGTGTGAATCTCAGCAATTATTTTATTTCACTTTTCCTCCTTTTTCTCTTCATGATCTCATATAAAATGACCATGAAATATATGAGTTCAAGATGTGCGCTGTACGAAACCAACTCCTGTGTATAATTTTATAAACTATAATGTTGTCCATGCCTAATAGCAACCTAGGCCCCCAAAAGAGTGCATAAAACAAGTGACTTGCCTCTTAGTTTACTATTGCGATTTTTGTTAGTGTGGGTGGAAGGAAGCATGAATGTTTCTTAAATTCATGTTAGAAAAATATCACTTAAAAAAAATCACTTCTCAAGGCACTGAAATAATCCGATGTACGAAGGTGAAACGGTTCTGCATGTTAATAAATACACTTTTAGAATTTTTAAGCAACTTTATCATATTTTCATAGGTTTGCTGAAATAGGTCTTTAAAAATAAAAGTGTGCCTAAAGTTAAGTGGTGTAGGAAATGTAGTCACTTCCTTTCTATAACTTCAATTAACCTGAAAACAAACGCTTGCCCGTTTATTTAACAACTTTTTAATGTTAGGACTGATTAGAGTTAACAGTACCCCAGTGCTGCTGTTGAGCACTTTACTGTTCACCATATGTGTTTGCTCCCCCTTAATCCTCTCACTCTCCTGCACGTGTAGTGCTCACTATCCTTTGTGATTCTTTGTGCCCCTGGTATTCATGGATCTATGAGTGCTTCTCCATGCCAACCACATAACTTCAATCCCTCCCCCAACACACACGTTTTCCAATTAAAACCTTATTATAACAAAAGACACACAACAGTTCTGAGGTACATTGATGTTGTAAGACACATTGATTCATGTGCCAGGCACGCATGGGTCCTGGTGTGAGACTCCCATTTCATAAATGTCTGCACTACATCCATGTCTTGCTCCCTTCGTGTGAAATTTTCTCTCCCAAAATGTTGTTGCCTATCAGATGACAGCCGGGTCCTCTGAGTACCACACTCCCTTCAAATGTTTGCTCGGTAGAAGCTAGGCACACCGTCTTCCACTTCCACTTTCCTCCAGAAGACATGGGTTTATGTAAGCAGCTCGCCACTCGCTCATCGCCAACAAAAGTGTGGTAATTGAAGAGCGAGGACACTTTTCATAAGCATTAAATTGTGGTTTACTCAGCATACAACTTTGACAAGCTGCTGGTAGTCGCAGGACACTTCCAATTGCCTATAATTCAAAGCACATTCCACCTGGAACCTTGGCATGACAATGCTCAAGGTTGCACGAGCCTACGCCTTGAGCGTACATAAGCATAGCACACCACAGTGTGCTCCAGCATGAAGATTAACATACAAGATGCTTTTACCTGCAGACCATCTCTCATACAACGTCAGTGTCGGACTTGCCTATAGGGCAATCAGGAAATGCCTGATGGGCTGGTCTGATTGTCAGTGTGTGGACCATTTTTTTTAGGTCAAGCCTGGGCTGCTCTGCGAGCCATGCTGTATTGAGGAATAAAATAAAAAATCCGCCCATCTTTTTATTTGACTCCTGTTACAGTCCTTTCAAAATCGTTGCTTTTCAATCGTGAATAGGCTTACTAGTCCCTCCTTGGTACCGCCTTGTCTGCATTTGTAACCTACCATAACGACTGGACTTTTTACTTGTGGTCTTACACGGTCTGCTTTATCTAGTCGGTGAGCAGTATTTTCTTTTAATGGCAATTAATGTAAAGAGTGCACGCCTGCTTTAGCAGTGGCAGCCTTTTTTTTGGGGGGTATTTGCAGCACGATATGCCTGCTTTCACTTAATGGGCATCAGCTATAAATATGCCGCCCCCACCCCCTGCACAGACGCTGTGCGAAGTGGCGCTGTTAATCTGCTAAAACTGTTTTTTACTAACTGGGCGCTTAAAGTCTGAAATATGCTCCTTTCCTTGCCCCCTCCCCCACTGCACAGACGCCCGCATGTTTTTTATTCCAATTTTTGGTTGTTTTCAAGTGCCCTATGCTGCGCTTTCACATTAATAGAGGCCACGCCCCTTTCTTTAAACGAGCCGTATTTAAAGAAAGGTCTGTGGCCGCTATTAAAGTGAAACCGCAGCATGGGGCGCTTTTACCAAAAAAAAGCATTTGTTTGTCAACTTGCAAACAAATGCTTTTTTCGGTAAAAGCGCCCCATACCGCACTTTCACTTTAATAGCAGCTGCGGACCTTTATTTAGACACGGCTCGTCTAAAGAAAGGGGTGTGGCCTCTATTAATGTCAAAGCGCAGCATGGGGCGCTTGTAAACACAAGCATTTGCAATGCAATAGGTCTCGTATTTGCGAGAGTTTAAGCTATTGGCATTGTAAATGACAATGCTGTTTATTTATGTTTTTAAAATCAACACATAAATAAAAGGCAATGTCATTTACAATGCCAATAGCTCAAACATGCGTAAATGCGAGGCCTATTGCATTGCAAATGCTTGTTTTTCTCTATCTAATGAGTGGAAAAAATAAACATGTTCTCTCTGCTTGCCATAGTAAACAATGTTAGGTTTTCATTGCTTTAAACAGCTGCTTCAATTAAGCTCTGTGGCCTGACCTGACTTTCACCTCGGCTGCTGGCTCTGGCAGCAGGCACTGTGACATCAAAACTCAACTGTAATAAACTCATAATAGTGGAGTTTTTAGGTCTTTTTTTTGTGATAAAAAGCTGGGTGCATCATAAGTGGCTGATTTGAAAGAATTAGAGACAAGAATTTATGCAAGGATTACAGATTCCCATGTTTTATATTATACTGATGTAAAAGCAGGTTGAGCAGGTCCTCCTACTAGTCTATTATGTCAGCCCAGCGGTGGATCACCAGGTGTGGGAGAGACCAGGATAGCTAAGCATCCTTCACCGCACTCTTCCCTACCACAATTTGAACTCTGCCAGGCTCTAGCTCTTTCTGCACATGCCGCATGCTGCCAGCATGAGGAGGAGGTGGTGCTGCACAAAAAGAATAAGTGCTGCCACCTCTGCCCCATTGAAAGTGAGGTGGGGTGTTACCCCCTCATGCGCAGACGGCCACGGGATGCAGAACTCAGAGACAGAGGCACTACCTGCATTTACTGCCTGCATCTACTATGGCTGTAAAGTGGGGATCCCTAAACAAAAAGGGGGCAAAAACTGAAAATAAACCCAAGAGGCTGTCAGGCTCTAACAACAATTGAAAATAAAGTTGAAACATGGACATGGGCATGAACTGCAATTCACACTATTATTTGGACTCGAAATGCACCTCTGGTATCTTCTTTGACACGAAACAGTAAGATGTATTTTGCATAATTATGCAAAATGTCATGTAATTTTTTCATAATTTTGTGTAATATGTGAAAGGATATTACGTGAATTTCGCACACCCTTTATAGTTACTTAAACTATTAACTTTATTGCATAGTGTCACATCCTAATAGGGGTTCATTATTATGTTTTGGTATGGTATGGTATGGTATGGTATGGTCTGGTATGGTATGGTATGTTAATAGGCATTTAGTATAGCCCAACAACTCACCCCTTAAGGGTTAACTTGGCGCTGAAGCAGCATCACTTCGAAGCGACAAGTCAGAACAGCTAAGTTTTAAGGCATTTTTTAAAACTTGTGAAGTCAGTGCATGAGCGAATGTATAAGGGGAAGCTATTCCAGTGGTAAGGAGCAGGGTAACATAAGGACCAACCGCCGTATCTTAACTTAAGGATGCAGCAGGGATGTAGCAACAATTATATCTTAGGTTTCTGCCAGGACAGTAGTAGGCAAGTTTCTCCTGTAAGTATACTGGGCCTTTGCCATTAAAGGACTTATGGGTCAAGCAAAGCAATTTGAACAAAGATCTTGTGCTGATTGGGAGCCAGGGAAGGGCTGTAAACGAAGGAGCCAACTGCGTGCCTGGCAGCAGTTTGTTAATCAGGCTGGAGGCAGTGTTCTGAGCGACCTGCATTTTGGAAAGGAGGGATTCATTGGACGCTAGTAATAAGGCATTTCCATAGTCCAAGCGACAAATTATTAATTCCTGAGTAAGAGTTTTCCTCAATCTCAGCGGAAGCCACTGAAATACTCTCCTAAGAAGGCACATAGTTTCAAAACAGGTACCTTCAAGTGGATGTAACCTGATCCTTCATGGATAGGTTTTCATCAAGAAGAACACATAGATTTCTCACTGTTTTACTAGGAGAAGGCACAGGACCTAGCTCAGAGGGCCACCATTTCTCTGACCGGTATATCTGAGCTTTTCCAAACAGAAGGCTCTCTGTTTTGTCTCCATTTAACTAAAGGCAGTTGAGAGTCATCCATGTAGCAATGTTCCTCATGCAGACGATGAATCTATATTTGACATTTTCTATGTTATGGACATAGGATAAGACTATTTGGGTGTCATCTGCATAGGAAAGTATTTCAAAATCACAGGAATTAACTACATGGTCAAGGGGCGCCACGCCAACATTGCTAAAAGGCTCTATTTCAACTTATTTCTTTACATATTTGTCAGGTGGGGAACAGAAGGACTTCACAAATAAGCCTTTTTGAAATTGGATAAAGTCCCTTAAAACCGATGCTTGTGAAATGAAAGGAGAGAAAAGGAGCCCTATCACGTTTTTAATAATGTTTAGGGCTAGAATACCCAGTTGTGTATCACTTATTTGACTTTCATGGCTTGTGATTCCTTTTTAAGCCTCTTTCATACTTTGTAATACCTTAGTAACTTTATTAGGGAGTTTCTTGCCAAGAAAATGTAATTGATTATCTTGGATATCAAAAGAGTGAACTATTCCACTTATATTATACCAAGAGTATTTACTTCGCTGTTTTGAAGTTAAGACTAGTGTAGTACTGTAATGAAACTTAGCACATGCTCAGTACCCTTGTCAGATCCACGCCTGGTCATATCATTTATTTCCATAGTTTCTATAATGAATACCATTGTTACTACTTGTCATTTTCTGCTTTATTACAGGGTTAGTCGCACTCTGTTGAAGAGAACAATTATTGCCCTTTTGCTCTAAAAACTTTAAAACAGATCCACATGGTCTTGAAAATTACTTCCCATTCCCAAAATGTTGCCTTACTTTGTGAAACTACTGCGGTGAGTGGTGATCGAACTATTGCAGCACTCCAGGGAGTCTAGCAGCATGTTACAAGAGGTTCACAAGGGATAGCATCAGGTGAGAGGCTTTGTGTGTCTGATTCTGTATGTTCGATAGCCATTCAAAACTGAGGCAGACTCAGGTAGTGTGTCCACTTTAATTTCAAAGGTCAGTTCCTAACCTTTGACACCATGGACCACATTTTATGTCTGGTGAAGAAGCTACGGGTACTTATTAATAGCTATTTGTCATTGATTCTACAGACTGATAATATTAGCAATGTGTTTTACACAGCAAACTCTTGAAAATACATTTTTATCTTCTCCTCTTCCTTAAATGTTCACACTCCTGGCACTGAATATGCCTTATACGGACTATGGACCAGATGTATGACTGTTTTTAGCAGTCTCAAATGGAAAATCGGGCTGTTTGAGACTGCTAAAAAGGGTTGTAGCATGTATAAACCCTATTTTGCGAGTCGGTAACCTATTACGGACTCGCAAAATAGGGTTTACGAGTCACTATTTGGAAGGGACATGTCAATGGCATCCTTTCCTAATAGCGAGTCACACTGGTATGTACGATTGTTTTGCGACTACAAATGCGGTTGCAAAACAATGTCAGTTACCACCTACTTCAAGTAGGTGGTAAGCTAGTCGCAAATGGGAAGGGATCCCCAGGGGACCCCTTTCCCTTTGTGAATGCATGCGAAAATATTTTTTAAGAGCAGGCAGTGGTATCATGGACCATTGCCTGCCCTTAAAAAATGAAAAGAAAACTTTTCATTTTTTTTCTTTTAAACGCATCCCGTTTTCCTTTAAGGAAAGCGGGTTGCATTTGAAAAAGAAAACGTTCCTTCATTTAAAAAGCAAACACAGACATGGTGGTCTGCTGTCCCCAGCAGGGCACCATTCCTGTGATTGTAGCCATTCCAAATGGGTCGCAAATTGCGACCTGCCTCATGAATATTGATGAAGCAGGTCACTGTCAATCCCATTGGGAATCACTAAATTTGTTTGAGACACATTAGTACATTCCGTTTTGCGAGTTGCAGAATGCGAGTCACAAAAAAATCGCAATTTGTGATATTGAAAACATAATGGTCGTACATCTGGCCCTATATGAACAGGTTTTGTTTGGGTCTTCCAGACTAAGCACTGCAGTGGCTGCGGAACAAGGGAAGCATATTTCACCTGACCTGGTCTTCCTGCCTTTGATGCAGGTTCACCAATAAGTCTCTTTGATTGAACCACAGAACAATCAGTACAGTTTGAACCCCATTTTCTCGATCTACTTTACAACAATGCCTTCACTCACTGCAGCTTTCCTCCTCTAGCCCCACCCTGATGCAGCATCTGTGATTCAAAGGCAGAAATTTGAAGGGCGATCTTTCTTGATTAGACAGCAGTCCTCTAAAATGACATTCTAACTGTTGTCACAGTACCAGCTGTTCATCTTCTTTTCTAACAATTCTGTAACCTTGAATTTTCCAACAGCACTAATATACTTGTCGCATGCATTGCAAAGTCGTTTCTATTATCAAAAGATCATTTGTTCTGATAATGTGCTCTGCAAACTCTGCCTAACATTCCATCATCACATAATTGCATAGCGTTGAATGTCACTAAGAACTGCAGACCACCACATTCAGAGTGTATTGCATGATTCATAAAAAACCTTTGCAGTCAGGCAAAGTAAAACAATCAACAGGGTATTTAGCTCAAATGAGAAAAGCAGACTCGGAGTGAAATCTTAATAACGTGCCAATGCGTCGATGTAAATATTCAGACATGATAAAAAGAAAAGCCAAAAGGTATGAAAAGCCTACCAAGCGCAGTTGGGATCACAGGACATATATATATATGCGGTTAAAAAGACATGGTTGTTTCATTTAAAAACACAGCTGGGGCGCAATAGTGTCAACAAAGTGCTAGTGTACCTATACGAGAGATGATGTAGTGCCAGTATGAAGAACTACTGTAAAAAAAAAGCATAGACTAAAAATCACGAAAGGAAATGATCTATATGTAGACAATTAAGGTCACTCAGAGTATTTGCCAGTATTAAACAGCGGCGCCAAGCACAGGTAAATGCGGTGAGGCGGGGCGGGGGCGGGCAGGGCGGGAGGGGGAAGTAGACAGACAACGGAATAATTATAATTAAATAAATAAATAAAACCTATTCCATCATCTGTCCGCTTCCCCCCTGCGGCGCCCTGCCCCGCCCCGCCACACCACGCTTACCTGTGACAGCCGCCGCTGGTATTAAAAGCCTTCTTAAAGTAACAATGTCGGTAATCATGAACAGCATCAGTTTCAACCTCCTTTCTCCTGTTGTTTCAGCATAGGTGAGAATAATGGCATAAACGTAACCAGCCATACATTCAAAAGTGTATGAAATGGGCTCAGAGCTGCTATAGCGGACTGTCTACAGGACCACACATTCAGGAGGTTGAACTGCTGGTGAAGCAAGTATCTGCGGGGCTCGAGTAATCCGGGCCACAAACATAGTACATGTAGGGAGGGATGTCGCTCACCACTGGAAAGTCTACATTTCACCTCCGATGGTGGGGTTTGCCACTTCGGTAGATGGTCCAGCATTGGTAAAGTCCCAGATCAGAATGCTACTAGTCTGTTTTTTATATGCCTTTGATAGTTCACCGCTAGGTAGGCTTGTTTCCTTGGAATGCTCTGTAATGATAATACCATCCAAGCATGAGATAGCTGATGTAGGGCTTCCCTATCAGCGAGTCTACCCAGTGCCCGGGCACTGGTATTCACTACTTTTTTAAACTAATTTTGGCTTGCCCACATACTCCATATCTATCTATTGACCAGCAAAATGGTTAAGGAAGACTCATGTAAGGCAGAAGGAAGGGGAGGGAAAAGGAATGAACAGAAAATACTGAAGAAAGGAGTAAATATAATAAAGGGGAAATAACTTGGGGAAAACCAATGTAGTACATAAGAGGATAGTTATACCACAGCAGTGAAATAAAAACCTTGGGGTAGATTTCTAAAGGCATATAAGAGTACATACAAGAGTATTCCTTTTGTATGGTTTTACATACTCTTACACTCTTACATGCCATTTTGGTTGTCATCAGTCTACTTCTCTTAAAGATAAGTTGAAAATCCTGAAGTTGGGGCTCCTTGTGAGCGTGAATGGTCCAGTTTGTGCCATGCCTCTGCTCCTGCAATGACTGCCAATGTGAAGCTGCGATGAAACCTGTTCTTCACACCGACAACAGCCCGCAGAGACCATTAACGCAAGACCTGCACTTTGCTCTACAGCAATGAAAGCCTGCAATGACTGCCACCGAAAAGATACAGCAACAACAGTCCACGACGCTCGGCTGGTTCTTTGCTCTACAGCACTGGTACTCAATGTACGCCCGTGGGCCGCTTGCCCCTTGCCAGGCCATTTCTGTCGGCCCTCTTAGTAAACACCTGCACTTGGCTCGGAGATTAGCATGCACTGTTGTGTGTCCCAGAGCCAAGTTCGCATCGGAGTTGCTGCGGAATAGGTGAGCATGTGTAAAGTATTTAGTGTTGTGCAAGCTCGTTGCTCCTGGCCACTCTCAGAGTGACTTACCTTCAGTGGGAAGGTAGGAACCTGCCTTTAAAAGTCAGCTGCATTGCCCTATATGCATCTTCATTTCTACAGCGCAGCAACTTCTGAGCCTATCTGGCCCCAGCCCTGCTTTGTCCAGGGCAGCTTTACTTTCACAGATTGAATAGGAAAAGTCTGCAGGCAAGAAGGCAAGGGTGCCCTGGTACTAATAGGTTTGCATATGGAATCAGGAAGTACATAACTACGAACACCACAATAAACCTGAACTGGATAATCTGCTGACATGGGCACATGCAGTTGCAGAATCTGAGCCATCGGTTCTGCATAGAGACACTCAAATGCATACCTGTCAAATGGCATCCATTACATCTGACACTAATGTAAAAATTAAGTTCGCCACCTTAGTTATTTGTCACATATGGGTTCTTAAACTGTGACTGCACTTTAATACATTAAAAAAATTAACAAAGCCTATTCACATTGGATCACCACACCTTCTATCAATGTGATGGGTGATTTGTACATCAAAATGCACTATTTTCCATGAATTAATTAGAAAAGGTTCTTGAAGGAGGCATGCACTAATAACTCCCAATATGTTTACTCTGAAGCCAGTCTTTCTCTATTTATTTAATTGTATTCCTCTCTTTTGGCAAATGACCCCACTGCTCCTAGAACGACTATTAATGCGGCCCCTGGGTATACCCCGGACTGTATTTTTGGCTCCCTAGCAAATGTTTGTGAGTACCCATGCCCTACAGCAATGACCGTCCACGACATCTGGCCTGCTCTTCCCAGTACGGCGATGACCAGCTGCAATACTCTGTCTCCTCCTCGCGGCCTCCTCCAATGTGAACGGAACTTTTCACACTAGACTTAGAAGGAAGCTTTTCAGTGGGACTAACCTGGTTCTTGTATCTGACCCACTCCATCGTGGTCAGCCTAAAGTTGTGATTTTCCCCAGATCTAGCAGGGCCAGATGCCCACGAGTGGTGCTTTGATCTTTTAGGGAGCTAGTTTACACTAAAAACATAAACAATTCCTAACTCTGGTTCTACTCATTGGATTGAATTTGTTTTGGTGTCATGCTATTTTTTACAATGTGCTCTACTTTTTCTCATGATCAGACCATTTCAAAAGCACAATCTGCTTGAAGGCGAAACCTACATGGTTTTCAGGCTGCGGATCACAGTTCATGTAGGAATCTTTAAATTGTCTTGAAGTATGTTTAGACATCATCTCTTACTGGGCTAGGTATCTGAACTAAATAAAGCACTAAGGGGCCCATTACGATAACCGGCGTTAAATAATCCGCCCTCTACGATAGCATGAGAAAACCGCCCGCCTGCACCATGGGAATACCGACCGAGCAATTATGATGTCGCGAAGCAACCCCTGCCCGCGGCGGTAAGAACACACAAAATTCCGCCTGTCCATGTCCGAGTAGAAGATTAACCGTCCGCCACGGACGCAATCCCGCCCGAAAACCCAAATCCGCCCGCTCTGACGACCGAGACAACGACCGTGAAATTATGATCTCCCCGACATGAGCGTGGAAAATCCACATTTTCCCCGCCCGCCACGGTTAACAACAGCGATGAATAACTGACACGGCGGAAGGCCTGGCGGCCACGTCCGTGCACGGAAACCATTGGTGGGACAAAGAAATACACACAACACGGCCAACAAGTCCACACAGCAAACTACGCCAAAATACACAAACACAGAACACATCCCAATGACACATGCCCCCTGCCAAAACTAAAAAACTACAAATCCCAGGACAACAGACACAACACACCTGAAAACGACAGACCATCATGACACACCCACATAAGTTAGTACAAAAGCAGCCTCCTCACAGACCACAATCCCTTGCACGAGGACAAAGCGAAGACGCCATCAGACAACACAGAGAGACACAAAGGAAAGCAGCACACCACACGCACGCACACATCACACACATCACCGGATGGAGAAGTGTGGCTCAATGGTTAGAGCGGCAGACCCTGATGCAGAGATCTGGCCCGGGACCAGGGTTCAATTCCCGCCTCGGCGGGTCTTGGGCTCAATTTCCTCGGACCTGATAATTCTCGCCTCGGTGCCTATTCTAATCATGGGTCCCACTCTGCAACTCTGGGCAATAGCTTGCTTAATCTCCACAACGGCCCCAACAGCGCTGGGATGCCTGGCTTCACCCTGGGGGTGCCCAGGAGTGGACATTTCACAGGGAAAAGCCAGGAAGGGTTCCACAGCGGTATGCGTACAGCGCCAGGACACCCCTTTGGGGGTATAAGTGCGCTTTACAAGTACAAATTTCATTTCACCACCATCACCACTGAAACAACGGCACCACGAACCCCCTGCACATCACACACAACCACCACACCAGCTCAACAAATAGCAGACCACACACCATGGCATGCCAAAGTACACTGCCACTGAGTTGACGGTCATGGTCGATGAGATCATCAAGGTGCACCCACAAATCTATGGGAACCAGGTCCAACAGACACCAGTAGCCAACAGAATGTGGAGAAGGATAGTAGACCAGGTGAATGCAGTTGGGAATGTGCCACGCAACCAGGGCGAAATCACAAAGAGGTGGCACGACCTGAAAAGGGTGGTCAGGAAGAAGGAGGCCAAAAATCGTGAGCTGGCTGCCACGACTGGCGGCGGAAATCCCGCGCTATTCAAGACCTTCAAGGCGTGGGAGGAGAAGGTGCGAGGCATTCTGCATCCGGAGAGTCTCACCGGAATACCAGGGGGAGTGGAGGCTGGTAAGTACAAACAAATGTATACCAGCACACCGCTATGTACTGGCATGCACTACCAGAATGCCATAGCACCGAGGGCCAAACACCCCCATGTCCAGTACACAATACACAAGACATCTCTCACACATGCAACAGACACCCCCACACACAGTCCAAAGGTACCAACAAACAAAACCATGGGGGCATGTGTACAGTCAGCCAGCACCACAACTCCCACCAGGTCCCTCTGTACCCCAGATGTGCCGGAAGGAGCACTCCCACACCCACACTCATGTGTCAGCCATAGCTGCACTAACCAACAAGTAACAGGTAAGTAGCCTTACCACAAACTCCGAGTATCGGAGGTGGGACTGCAGAAGTACAACCACCACCAGGCCCCGAGTCCTACAGCGCAGCAAGATGGAGCACTCCCCACACCCATGTGTCAGCCATTGCAGTGCACACCTTCACCCGACAGGTAGATATGTTTCCCTACATGGAGGGGTGTCTGTGGATGGTAAGCCTTCACCACAACTCACAACACGGCCCCCACTCCCACAGACCAGCAAGATGGAGCACCCCTCCCTCTCATGACCATGTGACCGCCATTGCATTGCTCCCTACAAACCAACAAGTAGGTAGACTACTGTACAGGGCGGGGTGTCTGTAGGCATGAGGACTGTACTACGACTAACATTTGGGACATGTCACGTAGCAGAGGAACAGGTAGCACTGCTCCCTGTCATAATCATGTGACTAATGTGCACACGGACATGAATTACAGAGTCATAGCCCACATGAGCCATCTCAAATACACTAACACGTAAGGAGTCACGTCTGCATGCACAAGTCTCACTGGAGTACTGACCCACATGGCATGCACTGTGCCAGTCATCACACACATCAGCAACACCATCGAAGTCTTGTCCATGTAGTCGTGTCTGCTTGTTCCGTTGACATCGTACAACATCACCCATGTAAGTCTATCTCATCTCAATGTAACTGAGTGGAACCACAGTAATGTCACATACACCACTGGACCCATGAACCACACAGCTACACAATGCACATTCAATGTCTCATCCATCACATCTTTACAGCTCCAGTGTCATGAAAGGTATATCATCTAATCAGTTGTCCCCTATACAGTAGTTCAGCAAAGATTCCTGCCGATGACCAATAATGTGTCTGTAGTGTCTGAAGCGCACGTCACACTGTGATTTACAACATACCTAATATAGTCAACACACCAAGAGCACTGCATTGCTGCACATGGCTGAGGGTAGCACGCACACAAAGGAATTGTCCCATCTGCAATACGTCGTGTGGCACACAACCATTACCCACTCACTACAATGCTTGCAGTGTAATGTCCCGAAATGATAACAGTGAGCAGATATGCTTGGTACGTCAGACATACACACACCTTTGTCTCTGCAGTGTCGTGTGGCCAAAACACATGTCCCCTCCTGCACCCTTATGTCACAGTATGTACCCCAAAACCATATTTCACCTGAAAAGCGTTGAGGGGGCTGTACCCCTTTTGCCTTCTGCGTTCCTAAGCGTTCCATTTGAAACCCCAAAACCATATATCACCTCAAAAGCGTTGAGGGGGCTGTACCCCGTGTCCACCAAAGGCACAAAATGTAGGGGTACTGCAACACACACCGATTGGCTATCCAAATCCGTCCCATGCCATGTGCACCCATCACACCATTCCATTGCCTTGATCACGCACACACATTGTAGAGCCATACACACGCATCTGGGAAATCAGTGCACAACTGTGCACCAACTGTGAATGTCAGTCATCCAACACAAACCTTGCAAGGTGCAACACAATAACCTTTCGTCTCCGCCCCACAGGTGACGAACAGCATGATGCTGGAGAGGGAGAAAGCAGTCATCACAGCCAGTCCACAAGCCCTCCACCCGGACTCACGGATGTGGAAGACCTGGACACCTCCTCGGACGAGGACTCCCGACAAGGCACATCTGGTGTGGCAGGGCCCAACCGCTCCCCAGGACCCCTCCTACCCACCAACCCATCTCCCAGGGCCGGTGACCAGTCCCAGGCCCCTGCTGCCATGGTCATTGCGGCCACCACCACCGCCGCAACCACCACCACCAGGGCCTCCCTGACCACTCAGCCTGCGCAAGGTGTTGTACGCACGTCGACACCGACCCTGGGAGCCACAACGAGGCCCCGGGTGACCACTGTGGCGAGTGGGCAGGTCAGTGGCAGCAGTTCAGGTGGGAGGAGCAGGGTCAGGTCAACGCCATCAGAGCCTGGGAGCCAAGCCCTGCCGCAAATCGCAATAGTCCTTGGGGCCTATGAAGAGGCCCAGGGACAATGGGCCTGGTCAGCAGCCGATACGCGGGAAGTCCTTGGGGTGTTGAGGTCCATGGACGCCCATATGGGCCAATTCGTGACCCGTATGGGCAAACTTGTTGACCTCATGGGCCAGCTAGTGGTGGCGGTGAGGACCCAATCAAGGACAACCACACCACCTCCGACACCACCTGCTGGGGCGCAGGTCCGTGCAACATCCAGTTCCCCTGCGTCCACAGCGAGTGGGCAATCCTCAGCCACCACCAGCAGCCCACAAACACAACCCCCCCTCTCAAACGTGGAAGGGGGCGTCCGAAGAGGAAACAGGTGTCCAGTGATGACTTTGCACGCTCCAAATGCCAGTGAGACAGCCAGCCACGGTGGCCATCTACTGCATTGACTTGGACTACTATCCTACCCCACACTGCCATGTGAATGGCATGTGTCTGTCGGACTGTGGACCCAGAACAACATGGGTACACCTTGGCCATCACGCAGACATGTCCGTCAACTCATTGTTCCAGCATGCACCACTTTTGTCATCACCTTGCCCACAATCACATGTCACTGTTCAAAATAAATACACCTGGATCACATTCTGTTGTATCTGCTCTGTGTTTAATCAAGGATGTGCAACCGTCACCATGATCAGTAATGCATCACGAGTGTGGTATGTCGATAGGCCAGGAGAGGCTGGAGGGACCTAGGGGTGAAAAACAGAACAAGAGTCCATTGAATGTGTGTGTCACACACAGTACTTGTCATTAAGTTCAAGCAATGTACACACATCTCACAGAGCAACAGGGCACAATGCCACAGCCACTGTCAGTGGCATACTACCCTGGACATGGACCATTGCCACACAGCACTCAGTGAACAATAGGCCGCCGTGACAATGCACACATACACCCACACAACTACAGCAACATCAGCCGACGTACATGGTCACTCACCGTCAAGTGAAGTAGCGGGCGATGAGCTGCTGACGCTCATTCACTGCTTCCTCCTCTCCACTGTCCTCGTCACTGGACACGGCCTGGTCTGCAGGCGGGGGTCCTGGCTGATCACCGTCATCCACTATCAGGGGGATCTGCCTGCGAATAGCGAGGTTGTGCAGCATGCAGCATGCCACAACTATCTGGCACACCTTCTGTGGGGTGTATGCCAGTGCACCCCCGGTGCGGTCCATGCACCTGAATCTGGACTTCAGGAGTCCAAAAGTCCGCTCCACCACACGTCTGGTCCTCCCATGTGCCTCATTGTATCTGACATCAGCTGGTGTCCTGGGATTACGGAGTGGGCTCAGCAGCCAAGGCCCGTTAGGATATGCCGAGTCACCTGGGTGTGAGAAACACACAGAATCCTTGCAATTCCAACAGGATACAAGACAGCATGTCACACCCAGCACGCTACACGAGTATGCATACTCACCAACAATCCATGCACGGTCCGGTTGAAGATTGGACACCAGTCGTGGGAGGATGCTGTGGCGCATGATGTGCGATTCATGGGTGGAACCAGGAAACTTCGCACACACGTGCGTGATGATCATGTCTGCCAGGCACACCACTTGCACATTCAGGGAGTGGAAATGTTTCCGGTTCCTAAAGATGTGCTCCATGGCCTGTGGTGCAACAAGGCCAACATGTGTGCAATCAATTGCACCAACAACGTGGGGGATGCGGCCAAGTGCATAGAAAGCACCCTTCACTGCCGCCAAATCACGAGCCCTGGGGAATCGGATGTACCGGTTCCTGTACAGCATCATAGCTGACAGGACATCCCGTAGCACCATGCTGAACATGGGTTGGGACATTCCACCTCCACTGCCTACCGTGTGTTGGAAAGATCCAGTAGTGAAAAAATGCAGTGCAGCCATCACCTTAGCCGTGGGGGTGAATGCTGTTGGATGCACCCTGCGAGGACGAAGGTGGGGTTCCAACATGGCACATAGGCGATGCAGGGTGGGTCGGTCCAGCCGGAATTGACGAATGACCTCCACATCCTCCATGTCTGACAGCAATTGGTAGGGGCGATGTATGTTTGGTCTCCTCCTAGGACAGATGGAAGTGGACACATGTCAATGCAACACACCACATGGCACTTACACATACACATACCAAAAATTACTGGCAAAGCTATAGAATCACAGAACAACTGACAAGTAGGGACAGCAGAGCCACAATACTCTTACACAGATCCCCTTACCAATAGCAATGGCTACTGACACAAACCATTGCCATGAGCATGCACATGGGGATTTAGGCCCTAATAGCTTGAAAGGCATCATGATGGTTTCAGACTGCATAGGTGGGAGGCGACAACACCACGGCAATATACCTAGCTGCTGTGCCAGACACAGCTTCTGAGGCCCGGTGAGTATGGCACACACCAACAACATAATGTACACAGGCTGAGCGGCCAAAACAAGTGGGTCCTGTTGAACAATGGGATATGAGACAATCAAAGATGTCCCTAGTCCACCCAATGTCCAGCACTGTACGTATCACACCTCCAACACACATTGACAGGTGTACACATTGACAACTCCATGACAACACAGATGTGTGAATGCAAACACACATCACAAGTGACACGTAACGTTGCACGTGCCAAGTGGGAGATGTACAGTGAGAAATATGGCATGTGTGTGCATATGCACATCCCATGCACCCATGCTAATGTGTACATGATGATGTGCCAACAGACATGTGGAGGCTGAGCACTGGCCGTCAATGCCTATGCACACAGCATGAAGTGGCCCTGTCCAGTGTGGACATGCTCCCACACACAAATCATGGCCACACCTGCAAATGCATGGCGCACCTTCAACTGTGGATTCCACATGGCACCAGCGGACTGTACCCGCCATGGACCAGGCCCTTGAGGCCAACTCCAATGGCCCTCGCGACTGCATCCTGCGTGTTCGACGATAGAGGCAAGAGTACTGGGACAGCTCGGTGCAGGCCATTGTGTGCATTTGAAGCAGGCAGACATGGTACATCAATTGCAGCAGCTTGGACCCACTGGAACAGCCCCAGGGGGCTATATGAGTGTGGGAGGGAGACAGGCATTACCAGAGCTTACAGGGACTGCTGCCTGGCATCCCTCAACAACACCTGCCGCTGCTGCCACATGTCCACCTACATGTTGACGACTCTGAAGATATGTCCAGGTCCACTCACCAGCGAGGAGCTGGAGATCATGGATTCCGAGCTCCACGCACACTGCCCAAGGCTATTCATAGCAAAACTTGTGTGTGTAAGACAACTACAGTGTGTGTGGGACTGCATGTGGGGGACACACATGTCGTTGATCCGCAGCACTATGATTCTGAGCCTGTGGGGTTCCAACATGCACTGCTTACCATGCTAACTACAGGTGTAAGGGGTATGTAGGCTCTATGGCGCTTTCCCATGCATGTCCCTCACGAGTGGTGGTACATGGCATTTCCATGTCAGACATCCAGTCACGCAGCCACTTGGCAATGCAGGACTCAGGGCAGTCATTGCTTGTGTGAATGGCTGGCTGGGTCCCTGCTGGCCTTCTCAGTGGCAGCAGACCTGGGCTGCACATTGACCGCACAATCCTAGAGGGAGACAACACTGACTGTACAGTGGGTTACATGTGTCTTTTGTTCAGGTCTCTCCTGAATTGCACAAACTCAGCCCTGTCGATTGGACACACCATGCCTTGTGATAGGGATGTGTGTGAGAGATAGTGGCACTGAATGTGACCTCCATTGCGGGGTGAGCCATTCACAGGGCGAGTACGTTGAGGGCTGCGCAGTGTTGGACACAGTGAGTCCACCCACAAAGATGTGTTGCCTGTGTGGGTGTATTGATTGAGCACACCTGTTCTCAGGCAGCAGAGTTTGTCTATTTTGTACATTGCATGTGTTGTTATTGCGAGCAGGATGGTTTTGGTATTTCTTGTTGAGACTGGCGTGCCTTTTCCGGACATTGTCGATATTCTGCGCTGTTATGTGGCAGCCGCTGTGTGCTTATCCATGTTTTACATACAAGGGTGTGTCCTATTTTGCATTCACATTACTCCCCTGTACGGGACACTTGTGTGACGTCAAGTTGACAACTGTGAGTTGTCGGTTGGGGACATAACTGATGCAGGAAGGCCATGTGACATGTGCCTTCAGGGTGGGGCTGGTGTGTGGGGTGTGTAGTTGTGGCCCTGTGGTGTTTGTGTGCAGCCCAATTATGGCGCAGTCATTGGCCACTGTGTTGTGCGCATGTGTACCTGCATCATCGCCGCTACGCTGCGGTGCCGTGATGGGGACGTCACTTCCTGGGCCCGGGTCGTGGCTGCCCAGGATGTTGCGAGTTGTTTATTTTTGACAGGTGGGACATGTGTGGGTACAGTGGTGGGTGTGTCCTGTCCACACAGGGGTGTCTGGGGGGGCCATGTACAGTTTTCCCGCCCTTGCACTGTGTGCATTGTTTTCGTACCCTTGTTGTGTGTCTGCCTACCTGCGTCGTCGTGGTGCGTTCACTCCTAGGTGGTGCATCAGGTAGAGCATGGGGATGGCCTGGAGTGCAGGATTCATCTCGGGGTGGTCCGCCTTTTTAGTCTCCGTCCAGAACAGTCGGGTTTCCGCCTTGGTATCTCGTGCGGTGTCTCTTAGCCGGTGGGGCTGTTTGGTTGTGGCATCGTAATTTGTACGCCGGGCGGTACGTCATTTCGTCGGACGGTGTGCCTCCATTGGCTCACGCCGCTATGTAGACTGGCGCACTTTGATGGCGGGCGGCGCCCCAGGCTTGTGGGCGGTGTTTGCCTGACTATTCACATCCTAATTTGGCGGGCGTGTGGCCCGTTGCTGGCGGACGGTAACTAGCGGTTTTTGCCTCCGTCAGCACGGCGGTCGTGCTTCCGCCCGACATCGTAATGGACCCCTTAGAGTAGATTCAGAGCTTTATCAAGCAATCAGCAATTAACATCTCCAGCTGGTCAGAGCAACTGCCTTCTCTCACCAAGTCCCAACATTCTAAATCGCCTCACTCTCAGGATTCTAAGGGAGAGACCAACACAGTTAAGAGGGAAGGGGTAGGGGATAGACTAAAACAATATACATCGATTATAACAGTATCTTTACAAAAACATTTTTGTCCAGAACTATTGAACTCTTCTTTTATTTATCTGATAAATCCCGTAAACCTAAAACTGAAAGGCAAATGTGATTTTTAAATTGTGTTCCATGATTCTGGTAATAGCAGCATTCACATAACACTTACAATTTATCTACCTGTAGCTAAAGGCCTTAGCTCATGATTTTTGTTTCATTTATCTTCTGCAGAATCAAAATAACTGTATCTGGCTGTACTATATATAAAATATAATTCACATAGTAACTTGACCATACAGAGGGGCAGATTTACAAGCCCCATGCGCCACATTTACGCCGCCGTTGCGTCACTTCTGTGACGCAGTGGCGGCGTAAACCATGCGCCACGTTGCGCCTTATTTACAATGTGACGCATCTAGGGAGATGCGTCACGTTGTAAAACCCTGCGCCACATGAAACCTGCGTTAGGTTTCTTGTGGGCGTTCCGGCACAGGGTGGGCGTTCAGTCGCAGGAACGCCTCGTAAAAGTGACGCAGTGAAATCTACAAGATTTCACTGAGTCACTTTTGCGTCCATGCTGCGTCAATACCCTGCGCCTGCTTGAAGCGGGCCTAAGGATTGACGCAGCATGTTAGGCATAGAGCGCTCCTGAGCATTGCTGGAGCCGCGTCGCGCTTGCGACACGACTCCAGCAATGCGCCGCCCTTACGCTACAGGATGCGACACGCATCGCCCTATCCTTGCGCCACGGTGCGCCGCATTGTAAATGCGACGCATTTGTGGTGGCGCAGGGAGGGAATTGCGTGTCCCATCTGTTCTGGCGCATCCCTGCTGATTTGCAGAGATGCGCCAAAACTCGTAAATCTGCCCCAGAGTACCTAGTGTAAGAGGTAATGCATAACCAACAACCTATCAAGACGTTTATTACTATTTCTCCTTTTTTGCACATAACGCTTTCTGTGAAAGAATTTGGTCCACAATCTCATGGCCTTTGTTTTACAATTTGTAGACTTTTTGAAGATACGTCCATAAGCAGGCGTTAACCAAACTAATCCCTTTGCAACTCCTCCTGCATGCATGAGCCAGTTTCTGTAATGTGCTTCGTATGTCACCTGTATTCTAGTCATTGTTTCGAAATTGTTTGGAAATGTACCCTGTAACTTATAAGTACGCATGTGTCTGTGTTCTAGGTACATGGTGTGTATCCAGAATCCTCACTCATTGTTTTAGAATAATCAATCGTCGCTTCCTGTGTTCTCACCAAAAATGCGTTCATTTAGTTTGTCTGAAGATGTTTGTGATGTCATATTCATGACCCTAGCCCGAAATATATGCCAGCATATTTGTTGTGTCGGCTCTGAATGAAAGCATATTCATAACCAACAATAGCCTGTTTTCATCACAATATGCCCAACAGCCCAGTCCACATTTGTGTAGCCAAACCTACCACACACTGTCACAAATCACATACTTGATGTATGGTTTGACTGCAACATGTATCACAAGGAGTGTTCCTTAAACAAAAATTGTGTGCCATTATTATTGAGCAATTGTTAGACTTTCCCTGAACAAATACATGTTTTTAGTATGCACCATATGCTCTCACTGTCAGAGCACAAAGAAAATACAATTTCACAGCATTCTCTTCACCTACTCACCTGAAAGCTGCTGAAAATTATTTTCTTCAAATCCAATGTGAAGTTAGAGACCTTAACACCTGAGCAATTTTTGAAGACCCTGGGCCGTATTACTGAAGTGCCCCGAGGATCAACGGGCATTTGCGCCCGCTTTGCATGCCCCCGGGACAATTTGATATTACAAAAGGGGCTGCAGACACTTGTGCTGCCCCTTCTGTAATACTGAAAGCGCTAGTGCACATACAACGCCAGCGCTTCCACAAGAGGGCATTCCCTTATTTGCATGGGGGCGTGGCCCCATGCAAATGAGGGAATCCCTTTGCCTCTGTGCCTGCGCTGTATTATAGACGTGGGCGCAGAGGCAAAGAAGCTGTCAGGTCAGTGTACCCCCTGTTAGCAGCCCTCTGGAGGGGAAAACGGGGTCTTGTGGAACACTCAGACATCCCCTTGCAGGCTGGTGCCGTCACTCACTGCACCCGCCTGCAAGGGGATCTCTAATCCCCTTTAAAAGTCCAGGCGGGTTGCCATCTGCACAGTGAAAGGCAAAGACGAAAGCAGCTGCTCAGTTTTTCACATGAAGAGCTCGCGGCTGCCCTGGGGGCAGTGCATTTGTGCTGATACGGCGCATTTTCATTGATTGCGCTGGGCGCACCTTTTAAAAGGTGCACCCGGCGCAAACAATGAAAATGTGCTGTATGTATAATACTGCCCCCGGTGTGCAACTTTACAATTGTAACCTTCTCAAGTCTAATTTTGCAACATTACAATTGAGACTGTGTTTCTTAAGGAACTAATTTGAATTTGGCTGGCAGGGTAAATGTCCCATCCTCCATATAGTGCACTGTAGTCAATGAAACTTTAAATGGGGCAGAAAGGACATCTGCCATATTGTAATGGAGTACCCAGTCTGCCAAACTCCCACTTTGGCCTTAACTGAGTCAGCCTATGATTTAGTGAAAGTGAGGTCACACATTATCAAGAAATAAGATAGACTATGCACTAATAAAAATCTAACTGGACTTTATCGAAAACTGTGTCAGTGTGAGGTTTAATATGAGTTAACCTATACGTTGTTAAGGACTAACCAGGTCTGGAAATTAATACATTTGACTGTGGTCTTCATTGTGAAATGTCTGAGCCGGGGCACAAATGATATGGTGTTGCAAGTATGAATCTAAGAGTCTGCCAAAGCATTATTGAATTTGAGTCTGGATATTATTAATAATTATCCATTCTTAACATTGCCGAAAGCGAGACTGTACATTATCAATTTAGCTATTAATACACATAGGAGTAGATACTTTCAAGAACGGAGCCGGTATGGGTATTAATGAGTTCGGATATTATCTGGAACTATGCCAGTATGGGGATTGAATAATGATGCTTATGTACATTTTCAAAACGTGAATCAGTCTGGGCATTAACTAAATGAAAATATGGATACTACCAATAGTTGAGTCATTCTTGGCATTAATTGCAGTGAGTGTAGGCATAATCGACAGGTGAGTTAGTCTGGCCAATGATAAAAGTGATCTTAAGTATTAACAAAAACTTAACCAGTTTGGGCCTTAATAAAAGTGAGAGCATGTGTCAGTCTGGACAGTCAGTCATTTCATTTCCTGTGATACCCCTTGAGACAATTAGAGGTTCCTTCTCATGACCATATTACAAATACTCTGTGAGGGATCAGCAGTGGCTAAGATCCAGAAGTGATATACAGCATGCATACCTGATAGTTATAATTGTTTATGGAGGCCATGCATGGCATAATACATCATAATTATCAGTACAGAAGGTTTAGGGCATAAGGCCTTTCTGTAGGCCATACCCACTGTTGGAGTCCATTGCATATGCCCAAAGCTGTGCAGCTCTCCTTCAGTA
Organism: Calotriton arnoldi; assembly: GCA_963921515.1. Classification (NCBI taxonomy): domain Eukaryota; kingdom Metazoa; phylum Chordata; class Amphibia; order Caudata; family Salamandridae; genus Calotriton; species Calotriton arnoldi. The sequence goes on along the minus strand of CAWUFW010007417.1, from coordinate 108,492 downwards.
GGTCCAACCTTCACTGGGCATGCCAGAAGGCTATGTGTAGTCATCATATCAACATGGTCCAGAGGTCTGGGGAGTGGTATGTGGCCAGTCTCTGATCCAGAGCCACTGCACTTGACCAAAGCCTGGCTGCAGCTTGCTCATTGGTGGAAGGCTGGAACAGGGTCTGTTTTGTGGATCCGGTGCTTGTACTCAGAGCTTGCAGCACCCGGTACTGGTGCAGGGACTAACCCAGAACACACTCTATAGGGCTACATGGCTAAAGGAAGTGTGCAGCTATCTCATTTTCACAGGGATTGGCACAGGGCCAGGCCAAAGTACAGGAAATGTCCCCAACCTGCACTGTGCATGTCCAACGCCTACGCACAATATATTTGATAAACATGGAATTGGAGGAATCAGGTCATAAAAAAATCACTGACAATTCAATTTCAAAGGTAAGTTATGGTAATTTTAACTCATAAGACAAGAAATGTTAAGAAAAATCATAATACACACATAATAACACCCCCGAATGCACTGCTCCTGATCTCACATATGAATCCGTAGATGTAATATGAAGGACATTGGGTTATTAGTTGAAGAGGATAAGTACCTACCTCAAGTAATAATCATAACCCTTGTCAGGATGAACCACTAAAGTCATTAAATAAACGTGAGCTCAGCTCCTTATAATTATGGCACAAAGCAGACAGGGTTAACTTAGAGGCAATGTGTAAAGTATTTATGCAGTACTAAAACAGTAAAAACGTGACAATGCAAAACAATAAAATCCCAAAATGAATTTAGGAAAATAGAGTGATACATTATAAGCAAAATGACACCAAGATGACAAAAATAAGGGGAAGCAGAGATATTGAAATGCTAATTACTGGTTGGCAGAAGCTGGAAAGCAAAATATAGATGTTTGTTCCAGGGACTTCACGCAGGGCAAAGGTAACTTTCAAAAATTAGTTTTCTGAAATAGCTAGAAAAATCTGACTTCACCTTTGAATTGGTTTTTAAATAACTATTAACATTAGCTTAATTATTTTTCTAACTCATCCCATTCCCGAGGTACAGTGTTAGTATTTATTATTTCATACTAGTGATTTTCTATGGAACAGCTAATCCACCTACAGTGAATATACCTTTGAGGTGCTAGTCAATGTAAAGACATGTTTAACATTAACCCTTACATGTCCTACTTTTAAATATAATGCACCCTGTCTTAATGGACAATATAGCTTACTTAGGGGTGATACATAACTATCTAAAAGGAGGGGTTTAAGCCTATAAAAATGGCGAATTTTGACATGTCGAAGTTGCAGTTTAAACAAGCACAGCCAGACTACCATGGAAGACCTGCAGTCATGTTTGCATTGTCACTGCAGTGGGTGGCTTAATAAGTGCTGCAGCCCAGTACACTTTGGGCACCACATACCAGGGATTCGTAGGTAAGTTATATGGTATAGAGTCATAATATCAATGTTTAAATATCGATATGCCATAATATCGATGTTTAAATATCGATGTGACACAATATAGACCTGCAAGAATATCGTCGACCAGAATATCGACATGCAGGTAAGAAATATCGTTTTTGTTAATATCGAAGTTAGTAATATCGTTAGTCAAAATATCGTTGTTAATAATATCGAAATTTATTTTAGTGTTCTGTATTTTAGTATATGTGTTAAAAGTATAGTTTATTTTTCTAATGTATGTTTGAAATTTTTAGAAGTAATTAATTTTATGTTAAGTAATTTTTGCGTATTTTAGTTCCGTAGCGGGTTGTGGGTTTATAGGGGAATAGGGTGAGAAGTAATTTAATTATAATATATTTATTAATACATTTTTAGAAATTATTAATTTTTTAAGAAATTAAATATTGCGTTTTAGTTCCGTAGCGGGTTGTGGGTTTATAGGGGAATAGGGTGGGAAGTAATTTAATTAAAATTAATTAATTAATAATGTTAATTAATTAATATTTTTGTATTTAATAATGTATATTGTTAATTGTGTTGATTAATTTGTTAATAGTTAGTTATTAATTGGTTATTAATTATTAATAATTAATTGGTAAATATGTTAATTGTGTTATTTTTTTAGGAGCGGGTTGTGGGTTTATAGGGGAGTAGGGTGGGAAGTAATTTAATTATAATTAATTAAATAATAATTTTATTAATTAATATTTATGTATTTAATATTTTATGTTAATTGTGTTAAATATTTTGTTATTAATTAGTTATTAATTGGATATTAATTATTAATAATTAATTGGTAAATATCTTAATTGTGTTATTTTTTAAGAGCCGGTTGTGAGTTTATAGGGGAGTAGGGTTTAAAGTAATTTCATTGTAATTCATTAATTAATAATTTGTATTAATTACTATTTGTGTATTTAATATTTCATATTGTTAATTGTGTTAAAAAATGTGTTATTTATTAATTATTAATTGGTTATTAATTATTAATAATTACTTGGTAAATTTGTAAATTGTGTCAATTTTTTATGAGTGGGTTGTGTATTTAGAGGGGAGTAGTGAAGCAAGTAATTAAAAATAATTAATATAATTTTTAATTTTTTCAGATATTTATTTACTGTTATTTTATAGTCTTAATACCATGAATTAATTTATTACTCATTGTTTTTAATTTTTTTGTATATTGTTATTAGTTAATTAATTAATTGTTAAGCAATTATGTTAATTGCGTCATGTTTAATAATAGTGGTGGTGTTATTTATAGGGGTATTTGGTGAGAGGTAAATTATTTTTTATTATTTAAGTATTTGTTAATTAATGTTTATTATTTTACTGGAGTGGGAATAGTAAATTATTCACCTCAGCTATCCAACACTTTCCGTATTTTTGCAATTGTTGGAGTGGGAATAGTAATTCTATCCCCTCCACTATCCAACACTTTCCCTACTGTTGCACTCTGTGGAGTGGGAATAGTAAATTATTCCACTCCGCTATCCAACACTTTCCCTACTCTTGCACTTGCTGGAGTGGGAATAGTAAATTATTCCCCTCTGCTATCCAACACTTTCCCTACTGTTGCATTAGTTGGAGTGGGAATAGTAATTTTATCCACTACGCTATCCAACACTTTCCCTACTGTTGCACTCTGTGGAGTGGGAATAGTAAATTATTCCCCTCCACTATCCAACACTTTCCCTACTGTTGCACTTGCTGTAGTGGAAATAGTAATTTTATCCCCTCCACTATCCAACACTTTCCCTACTGTTGCACTCTGTGGAGTGGGAATAGTAAATTATTCCCCTCCGCTATCCAACACTTTCCCTACTGTTGCACTCCCTGGAGTTGGAATAGTAAATTATTCCCCTCCGCTATCCAACACTTTCCCTACTGTTGCACTTGCTGAAGTGGGAATAGTAATTTTATCCCCTCCGCTATCCAACACTTTCCCTACTGTTGCATTAGTTGGAGTGGGAATAGTAATTTTATCCCCTCCGCTATCCAACACTTTCCCTACTGTTGCAGTTGCTGGAGTGGGAATAGTAATTTAATCCCCTCCGCTATCCAACACTTTCCCTACTGTTGCACTTGCTGAAGTGGGAATAGTAATTTTATCCCCTTCGCTATCCAACACTTTCCCTACTGTTGCATTAGTTGGAGTGGGAATAGTAATTTTATCCCCTCCGCTATCCAACACTTTCCCTACTGTTGCATTCCCTGGAGTGGGAATAGTAAATTATTCCCATCTGCTATCCAACACTTTCCCTACTGTTGCACTTGCTGGAGAGGGAATAGTAAATTATTCCCCTCCGCTATCCAACACTTTCCCTACTGTTGCAGTTGCTGGAGTTAGAATAGTAAATTATTCCCCTCCGCTATCAAACACTTTCCCTACTATTGCACTCCCTGGAGTGGGAATAGTAAATTATTCCCATCCGCTATCCAACACTTTCCCTACTGTTGCACTTGCTGGAGTGGGAATAGTAAATTATTCCCCTCCGCTATCCAACACTTTCCCTACTGTTGCACTCGCTGGAGTGGGAATAGTAATTTTATGTCCTCCGCTATCCAACACTTTCCCTACTGTTGCACTCTGTGGAGTGGAAATAGTAAATTATTCCCATCCGCTATCCAACACTTTCCCTACTGTTGCACTTGCTGGAGTGGGAATAGTAAATTATTCCTCTCCGCTATCCAACACTTTCCCTACTGTTGCACTCCTTGGAGTAGAATTAGTAATTTTATGCCCTACGCTATCCAATATTTTTCCTACTGTTTTAGATAATGTAGTGTAAAATGTTGTTTTAAAGATAAATATTTATTTTAATATTTTATTTTATTATATATATAATTTATTTTTATATTTATCTTACAGGTTTATGTATATATATATATGTATTTATAATTTTTATTATGTTTGTAACGTTTTATAATTTAATAAAATAATTATTTATTAATATTAAGTAAATATATATATTTTTTTTTATATATGTATGTTTAATTTATTTTTATATTACATTTATTATTTATAATTTGTTAAATTTTTAAATAATTATAACTATGTTTTATTAATTATATTTATTATTTAATTTATTTAATATTATTTTTAAGAGATTTAAAAAAAATGATATTTTCAACAACGATATTTTAAACAACGATATTTTGGTTTCGATATTTTTGTACTTACCTTTGTAGAGATAGGATGTCGATATTTTGTCCATCGATATTCTTGACACGATATTCTGGTAGGTCGATATTGTTGTCGTCGATATTATGTCAGTGATCCAAGTTATATATGCCAATTTGGGGTATGCCAATTTCACCATGTTGAAAGGAGGTGCAAAAGCACTTTAACTCTGGTTAGCAGGGTTAAAGTGCCCAGAGTTTTATATTCAGCAAAAATACAGTTCAACAAAAAGCCAAAAATCTGTGGTGACCCAGCAAAAAGAGCACATTTCCAACAGCATCATTGTGGACAATCTGAGTACACTCCACCAAGTACTGTGTATTACAGTTTGGACTATTTGATATACTGGACCCCTTTATCATGCAATTCTGAGAGCTTCTCCCAGCTTAATAGCAGTTATTTGCTGAATGCCACCATATATTAAAACTTCATTTGATTGCGCTCTCAAGAAACCTACCATTCAGCAGTTAGGTGCTCTCAGCAGTACCAGAAGCAGGGATAAAAATGATCAGTAGTCGAGGAGAGGTGGTTGCTGTGATTGCATAGCACACAATGTGAAGAAACTGAAGTGGGTTGTTCCCCTGCTCTCTGCAGTGTCATGCCTGTGACCAACCTTATAGTCCACCAAGAAGTGCCACTACCACCAGGCTTCAATCAGCAGCCAAGTATCCACGAGGCTGATGTCCTGAAACTGCTTCGCCCACTGCCACTAGTCTACCATTCAACATGACAGCCCCTCCTCCCAATAAAAGTCTAAAAGCAGAGCTCCAGATTCTGAGGTCATTTGAGCTGCCCAGAACACCACATGAGCTTCTCAAAACCTTTTGTGTGGTGTCTCCTGACTAACCACCTGGCTTCAGTTCTGCGCTGAGCCTCAGTATGTAAATGTCAGTTGATTAAAAGTGGTACTTCTCTGTATGATGCAGGCTTAGGTCTGACACTTTGAACTCTCTCCCATCACTTTACCCCTCTGCAGTATGTCCAATGTCCTATACTGTCCCTGACTGGTTACAGGCAGTGTGTCCAGATTCATATAACTCTGGACCAACCTTCCAGTTGTCATGGTACTGCGGCACCCTCTAGCCCTTCAGCAGGATAGTCACTGAATGTGAGGTAGACCACACACTTCAGAGTTAAGCGACCTGTGTCTTTATCACTTGATATTGGACCCAGGCTGTAACCTGGGAGTGTTCCTGTTTGATTCACTCTACAATTTTTAGGGAGTAGGCTGTAGTGTGGCAAGGCTTCCTTGGGCTCTAATGCAAGCAAGTAAAATGGCGACCCGTAAACCTTATTTTGGGTAGTAATAACATCATAATTTGGTACAGAGGGTCCCTTACAGACCCTAGAGCCAGTGCACCGACTATACAGATGCTAGTTACATCCTGGGAGTAGGCTTACCCCATGTCTGCTTCCATCCACAATTTTCTTGGTTCTAGGTTGTCATAGTACACTGGTCCTGATGTAGTTCAATTCAACCAAATACTTGAACAATGACATTAGGAAAAAATGGTCTTTCAAGGTACTGCCTTCCACTTTCAATTTTCTATCCTTGTGATGTTCAATCATAAACCTGCTGTGTGGGAGTGCAGCTGAATTAGTTAATGCATAATCTCTGGGCGAAGGGAGGAGTTAACCCTAACGCCTAAACATTAACTGATAATCTGCTTCAAAGAATGTATGTTTGCATATATTTTTGTTTGGTATTTCTGTAGCACTTCCATATCTAGCTAGGAAAGGAATTCTATACACAACAAAGGGCAATTCAAGCAAGTGTAAAAACGTAGGGTGGCAGACCCATTGGTAGGCTGGGGGTTAAATCCTGCTGTTTTTATAAAGTTGTGTTTATCATTTTGCAGCTCAATGCAAAAACTTGCATTAACTGTCTTCAAAAAACACCTTGCAGAGTCACAGTTACATGGTTCAGGTGGTGGAGTACAGGACCAATCCATCATATGCTAAGTGCCATCAAATCCTTTTCTTTATAGTAATCAGAAGCAGAAACACAATGAATGTCTAGAATGTCACTTATCTGCTACATCTCCAAAATTATTCTTTTACAGTTAGGTCTCTGGCCGAAAAGCATGTCCCCCATCAGTCACACTCTCCCCCATACTAGTCCCAATGATCTGAGGAGGTCTAGTATCTGGAGGATCTAATAGCTGCTGGCTCATATCTGGGATCACTGACCCAATATTGAGATAACAATATTGTTTGACACCAATATTATGTCAAAAATATTGTTTACCAAAATATCATGTCCCTATACTTGTAATGTAACGTAAGGTGGATTTGTAGAGCGCTGCTTGTCACCCGTGAAAGTATCATGGTGCTATAGTTATAATGGCAAGTAGAAAAATATCAGAAATCAAATATCGATTCACACTAATATCGTCCAAAAGCATACAAAAATATCATGTTTTAATTGATATTAGTTTAAAGAAGTATATCTTAAATATTTTAATATATAACTTCAATGTTAATTTATTAAATGTAAAACTATAAAAAGCATATATATATTTATCTATAATACATAAACTGTGGGTAGCAGGAAAAATGCCCGGTGCTTCACTCTCAGTACACTGATACCCAACCAGTACAATACAAAAAAAGAATACTGAGAAAAGAATAACTGTGTCTGACAGCAGAATCTCTTATGATGCCTTCTTTTATTGTTATTCGTAGTACATTCTTGATCAGTCAACACATGATTCGCGCACATTGCGCTTCTTCAGGGCTTATGTAAGCGTCAATTCCTTTCATGTATACTTTCCCTATGAATATTGGTATCCTAGATTATCTTCCAATAAGTGCTTTTCTAAATGTGGAATTCACTATTAGTACAGTTGCTTTGTTATATGTTTTCAAATTGGAATGTGTTATCCTACATCTGTATAGAGCTTCTCAGCAATAGTATCTGGAACTACCTCTAATTACTACTTCAACAACTGTGCTTCCTAGTCTGAGGTTCCTTTCAGGTGAGTCAGCTGACAAGGCGACATAGACGAGGGAGGGCAGTCTACAGAGAAGCGATTCCCGTATCATGCGGAACCTATGACGTACAAGGAGGCAAACCGACCTTAGAGGACAATTATACTGACTCTGATCGAGTGTCGGTGATAATTAAATAGAACTGTTATAAACATTTAAATCTTATTGTAAATAATTAGGGTACATAAGGACAGGGAAACTATGCAGAATACTACATCTCCATTTTTCTTAACAAAGTGCACCTCTAATTAAACGGCAGAAATGTCGGAATGATTTTGAGAGATATTCCAGGGTATGTGGCACTAGTCTAGGATCAGAAAGAAAGACAGCGCTGTTATTGCACTGTCTAGGCCCAGAAGGTCAGGAAGTGTTTTGCCACCTACCTGTAATTACTGATGAAGATGCTGAAGATCTAAATGAATATGAGACCTGTATAAGAAAGCTTGATAAGCATTATCTCCCTAAAGTGAGAACCATATTAGTAAGCTATAATTTTTGCAAACGCAACCAAAAGGAGGGAGAGTTTGTTGAAAATTATGTAAAGATTTAATAAAATTAGCCTCATCATGCTAATTTGCAGGGGTAGTGGAAGAAAGAATATGTGATCAATTTATGTTGGGCTGTATTATTGAGAGAGTGCGGGAGGAACTTTGGAAGAAAGATGAACCAAAGTTATATGATGTGTTAGTAGTGGCTAAAACCATAGAACACTATCTCAAATGTGTAGAGACTATAAAAAGAGAAAAAACTAGTAGTGAAGAGGTGTCAGCAGTCAATATACCTACAAAGAAACTAGAGAAGAAAAAATATACTCATGCAGCTTAGAAACTGCTCACTCTTTACACAAACAAACTTTTAATGAGAAGCTAACAGACACGTAAAATGAGTGTACACTTTACACGCTCCTTAGAGAATGACAATGATTATGAGAAAACATATAGTACATGCACCGTAAAACAGGGCGCGGTTAGTAGAAATAGTGTAGATATTATATGCTGTGTGTTTAACTTGTCTAATAGTTCATTTTCACATAAGTTCCAAATCATATTAAACAGTATGAAGTAGTTATGTATTTTAACTTATCAAAACCAAACTTTCTGCAGTTAAGAAATTAATAAAAATCTATATATGAAAGCTATAATTGTAACACATTATTAGGCTATTCTTGCAACTATAATGATTCACATGCTAAATATAAATGTATAACTGTCTAAGAAGCCCTCTTCTTTTCTCTCTTTGTATTGCACTATTGGATTATGAAAAGGTGGTGGAAAACTGTCATACTAATAGCTGGCAAGCTTAAATTTTCTTGACATGGTCTTTATATAAGTAGAATCTCAAATATCCTAAAACGATAAAATTCTTTAAATGTATGCGCATCTGTTACATGTATATGTTTCCAATGTAGTAATAAGATATACTTACCATTGAACAGTTTCATGAGATTATCTATGACATTGACTGCCTTGACAAACATATTAATGAAGCCACACACACTTATGTTTAAAAGTATACCTGTATATTAATTATGCTATAATGTCTTTCAATGTGTTAACTTGACCTCATTCTTAGGCCGGCCAATTTCTCATGATGTCTGTGAGAAAATATTTCATTTCAGCTCTCCCTCATGTAGTATTCTTGTACTTTCCCATGAGATGCTAAAAGAGTTGATACAAATTATATCAGTATATTGGCACTTCCATGAGAAATGAACTTTAGCGACTAGTTCACGGGAAACTCCTGCAATGAATGGCCTTTTGTGAATTAACCTGTGTGTCTGTGATGGACAATCGTTCCCATGTTTGGTGTGGGATAAGCTGTCTCTTTTACCCCTTGTGAGCGGAAATCACCTCATGGATGTCGGACAATGATGGTGTGACACAGTGGGTGTCACTTCCAGACTAACAAACTATAATTAAAAAAATTCCAAAAGGCAGGAGAGGAGTTTTTGGAATTGTTCTTGACTTTCAGCACACTCTGGGGCCGATTCCGATTCGGGCCAGAAATCTATCCGACCGAGCCGGACTCGGAGAGATTTCCGACCGAATCGGACCCTAGCAGCCCGACCGAACGAGTACGATGCGCACGTATGCTATCGGACTCGATTCGGTCGGACTCCCATTGAAGTCAATGGGAGCCTGTCGTACAACGCGTACGCGGGCTCCCATTGACTCAATGGGTGCGAGGCGAACAGGGGTGCCCCCTACAGCGTGTACGCGGCAAAGCGACTCGCGCCGTACACGCACAGGTAGGGGGGACCCATGGGTCCCCCCTGTGTGCGACTCGCGCGGCTACGCGTACAGGGGGGTCCGACACGGACCCCCAAAGTACGGTTCCGACTGCTCCTTCGAGCCGGATGGCGCGAGTCGGTCGGACTGCTCGCGGCGCGCATCGTACTTGCCCGGCCGCGGAACGTCTCCATTGCGCGGTGCGAGGCATGTCCGAGCGAGTCGGTCGGAGCGGTCGGCTTTCGCGTACGAGTCGGTCGGTGCGGTTGGGTCTCGCGAACGAGTCGGTCGGAGTTTTCACATCGTACTCGCTCGCCCGGACGCACGTACGAATCGGTCGGGAAACAGGGCTCTGAATCGGATCCGGTAAAGCCAAATCCGATTCGGAGCCCTACCGGCCGAGGTCGGAATCGGCCCCTCTGTCTTTTTCCCTTGCATGGCTGTTCTGAGAGAACTTTGCAGACTTCCTCCTGCCTGTGTAAACGGCCAGAGCCCCTTGCTTACCAGACTTCTTTGGACTCCTTGGTCGAACCATAATTTTGCATTGCCCTGCTGAGTTTTTCCCTTGAGCCTGTTGTTTTCCAGATCTTTCCATGAGTTATCCTTTCCTTTGGACTTTGGGAACTTTTACTCCTTAGACTCTGTTCAATGTATAGTATTAGACTACACTTGTAATTTACCTATTTGAGACTCATGACCGAGCTTACTAAATGATGATAGCTGCTTTGTTCTACTATTATTACTTATTATACAATTCTTGCTTAAACTCTTTAATGTTTGAGTCTTTATACATTTCATAAATGTTCTTTCCACAGGGACTGTACGAGGGTTACTCATATTCCTACTGTATAGCAGAGATAGTGATAAATTATTCACAAAACATCAGGTATTGTTGCTATTGTTCTGCATTGCAGTAGCAGAGTTGTTAGTTTGTATGATTCTAACCCGTCTAAACTTCTTCAGAAGGCTTGGACTTCCTGTTGCCATCCTATACCTTTACAGCATGGTCTGAAGGGTTATAAATCTGAATTTAATCACTAATCTGAAATTTGGTTACCAATTCCTGGTCCTCATTGGGTGGTCAAAATGCTGGACACCCTAGTTTCCTTCACCCCCAAAGCGATGAGCAAGATCCATTGGAGGACCAATTATAGGAGAGCCCAAGATACTGTGTAAGGGGTACATACTAAAACAATTGTGTTGTTGGGCCCGGTAAACACTGGATCAATACCAAGGATGAGAAGAAGAAAGAATTTGTATCTGGGCACCTGATTAGTCCCACCTCAATGTCTTAGAGATGAGTTGATCTCCTTAGCCCACAGTGGTCATCAGGTTATGTCCAAAACCAAAGAGAGACTTAGAGTAGCGCACTTGTGGCTTTGAATGGGCATACAGGTGGAAAGAATGGAAAGAGAGTGCATGCAGTGTGCTCTCAGTCAAAGGTGGTAAAGCCCATAGTGCAACCTATGATCATCAGGGAACGTCCCAGTTCTCCTTGGCAGGAAATGACATTGGACATATTAGGTCTTATACATGGTGACGGATGCAAAACATATGTGTTTGTAGCTTTGGACAAGTATTCCAGATGGACTGAAATATGCCTCACACAGGGAATTGAGACCAAGCATGTGATAAAATGTTTGAGAGATATTTTTGGAAGGGAAGGTTTACCGCAGGTATTATTAACTGACAATAGTGTACAGCTTGTGTCTTATGAGATGGAGAGGTTTTTGTGTGCTTGTGGGATAAAGCCTAAAAATGTGCCTTATACCATCCTAAAAACAACAGAATGGTAGAGCGTTTCAACAGAGTTCTGAAGGAGACCATACACATGGCCAAGGGTGACTCAACAAAAAAGATGAAGCATACAGATTCACTCAACAGTCTACCACAGGTAAAACTCCCTTTGAACTATTTCATGGTAAATGTCCTAACGCTGTAGTTAGCTCTCAGTTGGGTCAATAATTTGCTTGGAAAATCTGATAGAAAAACTGGGGGTGATGATTGGACGTTAAGAGAGGAAGATAAATTGAAAGCTTGTAAAGAAAACTTTGACAGGAGGAAATCTGTCAAGAAAATGGAAGTGAAGATTGGTGACTGGGTTAAGAGAACATGTGGCATATAAAGAGTGTGAGATTTTCTTAGCCAAGAAGAGTTTCTAAACTATTCACCAATGCTGTATAGACAGATGATTTCCACTTTTAGAACATGAATATAGTTGTTCCTTATAAAGGAAAGTTGTATTTTGTGGTAAAACCAGAAGTTCTTATTCCATTGACAAATACGAGGATAAAGTCTTGAGCAAGGATTCAGACAAAGAAAAAAACATTCCTGGTGGGGCAGTAAACAAAAGATCTCATAGAGAGAGGGAAACACCTGACTACCAAAAAGTTTATGTGAAAGAACTACATAAATAACTGCATTATGATATTGGTGGGGATTGCATTTATTTAAGTACTTTTGCATATTTTTGTAAATTGCATGATAATATTGTTGAGAGCTACATTTTTTTATGTTCTTATGTATATTTTGTTAACTTGTTTAATTAACGCTTATTTATTGCAAAAGGGGAGGTGTGTAATATGTTATGGCTCATGCCTGTCTTGTATTAAGGATGAGCCTGATTTTATAATGTGTAGAATGTGATGAGGTCATAGAAGAGCCTCAGAGAGGGTGGTGACAGTTGGACTGGAGAGGGCGAGAAGAGGTTGAATGGATGAGGTCTTCTGACTTAAGAATAAAGCTTCTTCTACTATCATAATATTATTTGGAGTGATTCCTTGTTAAGAAGGCACTTTGTTACAGGTATTATCCTCAGGAGGCATTGATTGTTAGACATTTATGGCATGTTACTAGTTATGTGGTGCAATATAGATATAACATTCTCCCAGTAACCTGCTACTGCCCTACAAGACCAGGTCCTGTGTACAGTTATCTTCAGCTTCACCACATCTCGGCAAGGCGCATGATCTTCCTGGGTAGAGGAATCAGTCCCATCTAGATGATTGGCGTTAACCATTTTAAACCCAGCACAGCTGGAAAACGCTCCTGACCTGGGGACATGCCACTTCCCAGTCTTTATCTGTAAGGGGTTTTGAGGAATCTTTCTCCCATTTCTGCCTTATGAGTGTTTTCCCTACTGCTTTGTCTGCTGTCAGTGATCTATACAGTTTCAACACAACCCATCATCCTTGTCCATAATATATGATTGTTTCTCTGGTGTTATTTGTCTCTTGGGAGCCCTTGGGAATTCCCTCCAGAAATTCATTACTGTCTAAGCCAACCTGGCATATAGTTTGAATTTCCCTAGTCTGACCCTCAAACTCTTTTGTGCCTCTTCGAACGTGATGAAGGCATCTCCTATAGTCACCTAAGGCCTAGCATGACATTTAGCCACCAATAGATTTTTATTGATACCTTTGAATGCTTATAGTGTCCATATGTCCATACTTATTGTGTAATGGGGCCCTTTCAATATTCTTTTCACTATTCTTTCAAATAAATCCTCACCTGGTGAATTATGTATTGGTAGTTCACTGGTAGAGGGATGTCCATCATTCATAACTCCCCTACCGGAATATTTTTGTGATCCAGTTTAACAGCTGTTTCTCCCAAATGGCACTCTCCACAAGCCACCTTACCAGGAGCGGCCGGTCCATTGGGGCTGAGGGGCCACGCCCCTCCACCTTTCGCCCCTCATGAACAGAGTCTGTCAGGCTGCACAAAGGTCAGCCTGACAGACACTGTTCACTTTCAGTTCAAGCAGCCAGGAGCCAGACATGCGCATTTAGCGCAGGCTCCTGGCTGCCGGAGCTGAACTTTGCTGGGCTGAGGAAGTCACAGCTCCTGTGGGCGTGATGTCCTCAGCTTAGCAAAGGTCCCTGAGGCCCTTCCCTCAGTTACGAGGTGGCGTCTCTGATTGCCTCACACCTGGGCGCTTAAGTTTTAAGCCCTGAAGTGCCCAGGGTCCAGTGTCAATCAGTGACACTTCATCACAGGGTGGGGTCAGCAGTCTCAGTGACCCCACCCCACTCTGTGATGACGTTGGGACTGCTGCCTTCCCTCATTGGCTGACCTTAGGTCAGCAAATGAGGGAAGGCAGCAGACCCAAGCCTTCTGGAACCTCCGAGGCAGAGCTGGCTGCAGGTAAGTGTTTGTTTTAGTTTTAAACTGTTTAGTGCGTGCGTGTGTGTATGTATGAATGTTTGGTGAAGAGTGTTGTGAATGGATGTGTTTGTGTGCGTGCGTGCATGTATGTATGAATGTTTGGTGAAGAGTGTTGTGAATGAATGTGTTTGCGTGCGTGTGTGCGAATACATTGCTTTAAGTGTTGTGTGTATGTGTGTGTGAGAGTGTGTCCCGTCCGCCCCCTTCCCTCCAAAACTTACCGGCCGCCACTGCACCTTAGGTATTGCAACTGTGCTATTAAGTAGTAGAGTTACAGATCCAGGAACCCCAGGCTGCTTGCCTCCCATTTCAAAGTTTCCAAACGAACCCAGATACTCTTTCCAGCCCAAACCAGGAAGATCATTAATTTGACCACCTATTTAAATGTGTCTTGGTTTATGGTGTACATCAGATTCTGCGTTGCACATAAGCATTGAAGTAGGAATCCCATTTTAACTACTGCAATCCAACCCATATTCAAGAAACACAGGGTATTCCAAAGTCTTGCCAAGATGTTTAGACCCTCTGCAATTCCCCCATGTTGTAAGAGAGCTGTTTATCTGCTGTATGACCCAGCTGTATGACTAGGTACCCGAAGTGATCTTGCTCGCATTGTATGCCAATGTCTGAGTACGCTGGGTATTCTGGTAAGGGAACAGCCAGATTTACTCTTGGTTAGTGTGTAAGCAAGAGAGTATCCAAAGTTATTCCAACTGTTCTTAAAAGATCGGTACTGTGTCTTGTAGTTGTCAAAGATAAGCGAGGACATAGTCTGCCTACATCAATACTGAATGGGTGGTGCAGCCAATGCCTCAGTGTCTAGATCACAAACATCAGAGCAGAGAGTAGACAGCCATGCTTTGTGCCTCTTTGAAAATCCCAGCTTTCAAAAACCAGCTGGGTCCATTTAACCCTAACGTTTGTGTAGTGTATATTAGCCAGTTCAAGCTTAAAATGTTAGGACCAAACGCCATGCCATCAAGCAGTGAACTGAAAGCTATCTGGCCATGTATCAAACTACCTGCAATCTATGTTGTATTTTGTGTGATACAGGATGCAATATGACCTACTAAAGTGTTATATTTCCACTAGAATAGCAGAGGTGCTCCTTACATTCGGGTGATGAGTCTTCCCTTCCAGATGTCCATTAATCCTACCTGCTCATGAACTCCCATAATGCAGCATCCATCCTGGGGTTAGTATGCAGCTGGGATGGATGCCAGTTCAAGTATCCAACCCAGAATATTGGAATATTCATAAAGGACTTCCCCAACTCCAGAATATCCAAAATAATATTTTGACTACATTTGGTGCTTATATTTTATAGCACTAATCTCCCTGCCTTCCAGCATGCTTTAAAGCACAATAAATCTCCCATCTACATCTACTGTAACAAAGCTGGAAATGGATTCCAGCTGCTGTTCACACTGAGGCCCCTCTGTCAGAATAGGTGGTTGAGTAATGCTGAGCCTTCCATTTTTTGGTTAAGTATGCTTCCTGCAAGAATGCCATACTATCCCCATGCCTCTTGAGATACAAGTGCACCCAATGTCTTTTGGTCAAGCTATTAGGGCCGCTTACATTCCACGTGAAAAATGTATTACTCCTCATTGTATCCATTCAGCCTACCCATGTACTATGTTTGTCCCAACCTCTTGTCTCCTCCCCACGCCCCTCCCATTCTCTGCGACCTTCGGCTGCATTTCCCCTCTCCTTGAACACTATGAAGCAGGTATGTAGGTGTCTGCCCAAAGTTGAAAAGAAGGTCATCCAGCTCCATTTCTTCTAAACAATCAGCACAAACACAGCATGCACAATGGTACAAACATACTTGAATCCCCAAACTTTCAATCTGCTAAGAGTGTTAGACAGTATGCAGAAGAGGTATGCTCTTTCTGCACTGCTCCTCGCTACAAAGGTCTCAAGGGTCACGCCAGGCCAGAATTACTTCCCCAAGCGATTGTGTGTCACAATGTATTTATTTGCTATTATATGCGTGAAATCCCCGCTACTCACCATCCACCCAGGGCATAGGCTTTTCATTATGTTCATTCACATTGAGCTCCATCCCCATAGTCTTTTGGTTGAATATAATAGAAATCCCACTCTTCTCCACTTTATTTCCCCCACTTCATCACAAGAATTATCCATAAGTCGTTTCCACATTGCCTTCCCAACTGTTCCCTCATCCATACTCCAGTGAGTGCTCCTGCCATTGAGGGTTCCACATCTAATAGTTGATGATGCATTTTCTTTCACTGTCCTTCACCAATCTATGTCTATGACACTTCATCTTGTGCATGGTCAGTGACTAGCATTCCATAACGTTTGATGACTATCCTAGCAGTGGTCCTAAGCTGTTCTGTCCAGACCTACCTGTTTTTACATCTGACTCACCCGTTCAGTTCTGTTATCTGCCTTGCAACTTCCTGACCTTCCCGCCGTAGGCTGTACACTCTCTTAATTTCATATAACCCTCCCATTCTCCCAAGGTTCACTGTACTTCTTCTTTGGTTATGCCTTGTGCATTTGGGTAACAGGTCCTGGCTTTAAGCCAGACTCTGCGTATCCACCATAACAGCTCCATTGACACTTTTGGAATTTAACCAAGTTTAGTGATGTCTGGGTGCATGGCCTTGCTTTTAGGTCCTGCAATTAAGATACAGCACGGAAGAGACCCCATGACAGAATCCATGTCATATGCTTAAAATGTATTCTCATGACTCCATCGCAGCTCACTGTACTCACTCAACAGACCTACCAGTAGATCAGGGCTCAGGGCTTCCTTTTGGCCAGACACAGTACTGAGTTTTTCAGCAATCATAGCAACTATATTAATTATATTAAGCAATTTATGATATCATCTACAACATCTTGTATGAAGGTTTAGGCAGCACATGGGGGTTACGGATTCAATGCTCAGCGTGTTGAAGGTACATTTCAGTGGGTTTTAAGATTTGAACCGGAAACATGAAATCCCTTCAACTGACATTATTTAGAGGATTTTTAAAATCTTTTATGACAATTGTTATTTTATTTTGTGAGTAAAGAACCATACCTTCCATTTAACATGGATTTAAAGAGAATTCTATACATTTTAATTATATACTTTAGCCTCTATCTAAAGAAATAATCCACTTTGTACAGTTTTTGACCAACCACAGCAGGCAGTGGTCACGGTCCACCTCAAGTGTGCAGCCACTGTACTCCCAGAACCCACTTGCACAGTCTTGGGCCATGCTATCAGAGCACTTTTGAGATCCTGTAAGTTTTGTACATATTGTCTAATTTGTGGATCTCAAATTAGGTCCATGGAGCAACGTTTTTCTCACATACAGACCAGATTCATGTGATGTACAATTAACAACTTGGCTTTGCAGATCATGAAACACAAATTGTTTTTAATTTTACTGGATAAAACAAAATAAAAAGACATTGTGTGTGTCAAAAGGCCGGGAGAGTCCTGAATCATCCTTTTTTGTTTGTGCCGCTGCAAGGGGGGTTGAGCGAATCAAGCCACTGTGGAGTGAATATATATATACGTCAACCTAACTATACCGTTCCTGTAACCTTTGGCAATATATATATATATATATATATATATATATATATATATATATAACACCAATCCTGTTAATGACACAATAACATGCGCTGACTCCGTGGAAGTTTGACACAGGAATTTTAATCCAAACGAAAGCCTTGATGCGTTTCGACGGCAAGCCGCCTTGCTCACAACATCGGGCTCCATGAAATTCCATCACATTATAGAAAAGTCACTCTACCGGGTTGTCACAGCAACCATGCGTCAGAATGGACATAGAAGTTAGACACAAGTAAGTGAAAAAACAATAATTGTAAATAATAATAACTGTTATAGAATTAATCTATATATACACAGGTAATGTGACAAACGAATAAATAAGACAAGCATTGGCTCTTTAATGTAAATTGAGAAGAAAGACTTCAAATCAGTCGATCCCTCAGAGCCACAACAGTAAGTGTATATACAAACATAAGCACGGCGCATCAATACTGAATAGTGCAATGTCTCGAGTTGTGGTAACCTAAAGGTAGCACTCAGCTAATAGTATGGTGTTGAAAGATAATAAAGGCTGAAGTGTAAGTAAATGATTACCGGAAAATTCCGTACATGTAGCCTTAGAAAAACAATCAAGATGCATGTGATTAAGGCTACAATAAAGCCTGTCCACATAAGTCTAATCAAAAAACCCTCAATGTACGCTGCGTTGCAAATGCTGCTAGCCACAGTTGGCCATCTGCAGCGACTATGAGGGACAAGGGAATACAGCCCCAGTGGGCATAGAGTCGCCATTGAGTAAACTAGAAACAGTGCAGGTACCCAACTCAAAAAAGGAAATGAAAGGAAGCAATTATTCATGTGATGCAAGATGCCCAAGTGACTAATGTTAAAATAAAGTGAGATGTTCCATAGACCCGGGAGTGTCTAGGGAGAGAAAGTGGGACAGGCAGCAGTAGCTTATAGGTGCACTGATAGTGCTTCATCAGCATTCATTCCGAACGGAATTTTGGAGTTCATCAGGAGGATGTATCTAGATTCCAACCTCCTAAGTGCCAGTTGTCTATTCCCTCCCCTTGAGTTCTTGGAGACGGTGTCTATTACAAAGTAGGATAGATCTCTCGCATTGCCATCATGGCACAGATTGATATGTCTAGTGACAGGGTAACTGGGGTCGTCGTTGGTAATCGCCCTGAGGTGCTGTAGAATTCTTACATGTACAGGGTGTATGGTACTGCCCACGTATTTTTTTATTGCAGGTACATTGTAAGATGTAGACTGCAAAATCACTTTTACAGGTGTAGCTTCCTCGAATTTTGAAAGGTGTCTGTCTAAAAGGTGTTTGTACCATCTTGGTGTTAACCCCATGATGGCAGGCTTTACATTTGGGACACCTTTGAAAGCCCCTATGTGTCCTCAGCCAATCTGTGCCCTTTTTAATCATAGGTGAGTTGCATACTAATTCGTTTCGCATTGATTTGGCTCTCCTGAAAGATATAGGAGGGACTCGGGCGGTGTTAGGGCCAATGACTGGATCGCTTCTAACGATCTGCCAATTCTCGTAAAGGATCTTACGGAGATTAGTGTGGTATGTGTTGTAGCCAGTGATGAGTCTTTGGGTACCTGCTTGTGTGATAGTGTTCTTCCTCTTGCTATTAGACTGACTGAATAGCAAGTCTTCTCTCTTGATACGTGAAACTTTAGCCTGGGGTGTCCTAAGTGTTTCTGAGCTATATCCACATGACTCAAGCCTCAAGAATAGATCATTGGTGGCTCCCCTTAGACTCTCTGCAGTGCTGCAGTTACGCTTCATTCGAAGGCACTCAGCATAGGGGAAACTTTATTTTGTTTTATCCAGTAAAACTTTCCTTGAGTTTAGTG
Organism: Calotriton arnoldi; assembly: GCA_963921515.1. NCBI lineage: Eukaryota > Metazoa > Chordata > Amphibia > Caudata > Salamandridae > Calotriton > Calotriton arnoldi. The sequence goes on along the minus strand of CAWUFW010007417.1, from coordinate 89,037 downwards.
GGATGGAAACTGCTGGCATGTAAAATGGAGTTGCCTGAAGTTGGCTTCCTGTATGTTCTGCAGTGCAGCTCATCATTTTCCACAAATATTTCTAAATAAAGAAAGTGTATAGATTCTGTACTGGTGTTGCAGGTAAATTACAAATTCTAATTATTGGCATTAAGATCTAGTGCAAATCTGCACGCTGATTCGTGAGACCCCTGCCAAAGGAAAAACAGGTCATCAATATACCTAACATACAAAAAGACATTTTCAGACATTTCCCTTCTGAAAGTGGTCATGAGTACCTGCTCCTCCCACCAGCCCATATGCAGATTCGCATAGCTGGGGGCGAAGCAGGTACCCATGGCTGTGCCTTGTAGTTGTTTGTAAGTGAGTTGATCAAAAATAAAGAGGATATTATCAAGGCACCATTCAGTCATTTAGAGCAGCATTTGTGTATGCTGGTATAGGTGCATGGGTCTCTTGTCTAGATAGTATGCTAGGGCTTTTAAATCATCCCTATGTCTGATACTCGTATAGAGTGCATTAACATCAAGCGTCATAAGTACATATTGATTTTTCCATGCAAAATTGTATATCTTAGTCAGAAAATCTCCCGTATCCCTGATGTATGAGGGGAGTTCACATACAAATTGTTGTAAAAAGAAGTCAATGTATCTTGAAGTGTTCTCAAATAGTCCCCCTATGGCAGATATAATAGGTCTTCCAGGGGGATTGCTTGCATGCTTGTGTATCTTAGGTATAAGATACAATTGCGGTGTGATGGGATAATCCGTTTTCAAAAAGTCAAGTTCTTGTTTGGAAATTAATCCTATACCTCTCCATTCATAGAGTGCAGTATGGAATTTCTCTTTGATTCCTTGGATGCTGGTAGGGCTTACTCGACAATAGCCCTCTCTTTCTTGGAGTTGTTTTTGTGCCTCCTTATTGTATATTTCCAACGGCCAGAGCACCACGTTGCCTCCCTTGTCTGACCAGCGCACTACAATGTCTTGCCGTTCTTTAATTTTATTGATTAAATTGGTGTACTGTATCCTGCGATTGTGATCAGTTCATGTAAAATCTTTGCTGGAGTGAATTGCCAGTTGCTTGAGGTCTTTGATCACATGTTCCGCAAAAATGTCTAACCCATCTCTTGGCATGATGGGTAGAAACACCGATTTGGGTTTGTAGGGGGTACGTGTGCTGTCATATATATATATATATATATATATATTGCCAAAGGTTACAGGAACGTTATAGTTAGGTTGACGTTTTACCCATACAAAACCATAGAAATTCAGCAGTTATAGTTGTGCTTATAGTTATACTTATGTTAAGAAATTATAACTCATTACCTAAAGACACTTAACGGCATGAGTTATAGTTTCTTCAAATAAGTATAACTGCTGAATTTCTATGTTTTTTTAGTGGGTAAAACGTCAACCTAACTATAATGTCCCTGTATTCTTTGTTTTTTTCAGTTAATTCCTATGTTTTAAAAAAAAGTAAAGTAATATATAATTACCGCACATTGAGTCCACCCCGCCACGCACTGTTTTCGTCTGTGCCTCGGCAGGGGTTGGCCACAAGGCCTGGCCTGCCACCAGGCCCTGCAGTCAGCCCCCCTGCATGCACCCAAGCCCACACGGCATACGGCCAAAGGCCGTGCGCTGCAGGTTTTGACTACCTTTTTTTTCCATTGTTTGTTCGATCCATGAACAATTTGTGAGTTGACACAGGGGGTTGTGCTGAGCACCGTGGTGGATCCGCACATCTGGGGATAAGCTGAAAAAAAATATTGGGGCAATTTTTGCCAATGATGGGTCTCTTAAAGACACCTCCATCTCTCCTATGGGGTGCGAATACCTGTATCCTGACCTCTTATCTCAGTTTTTCATTGTTTTTTTCCTCCCCGGCCCAAAGCGGGAAAATAAATGGCAGCTGCAATTTTCCTCTCAGGTTGCACTCAGCCAATCAGGGCCTTCCTTTTCCCCCCGGATCCGTGAATCTTTCTTGAGTGGTTCCATGAAGGATCGCGTCCCTAGATATCTACATTTCTTTTTTCTTTAATAACTTCAAAACTACTGAGGGGATTTCCAACAAGTTACAAAAATGGCTCTTTCTGGACCAAGAGGTAGCTTTCTGCCAAATTTGGTATAATTCCGTTCAGCAGTTCGGGCTGTACTCGTGTTCAAAATCCCTATGGGAAATTGCATGGGAAAAATGCGTTTTGGGACCGCCCCTTTTTCTTGGCCCCTGCTTATCAGATCACCCGAAACTTTCCACACAGCAGCTGAACTCAGGTGCATACTAGGTTTGCAAATTTCATGAGGATTCGTCAAATGGCACCAAAGTTATTTGCAAAAACATGCTTTTCCTATGGAAACTAGGGGCCAGATGTACGACACTTGCATTTTGCGAGTTGCAAATTGAGTCAAATTGTGACTCGCAATTTGCGACTCTAAAAATGCAATGCACAACAGTGTCTCAGACACTGTTTGCGATTCTCAAAGGGGTCGCAAATTGCATGCCTCATTAATATTCATGAGGCAAGCACAATTTGCGACCCCGTTGGGAATGGCTAGCACTCACAGGGATGGTAGCCTGCTGGGGTCACCATGTCTGTGACTGCTTTTTAACTAAAGCTGTTTTTTAAAACATGCAGCCCATTTTCCTTAAAGGAAAACGGGATGCATTTAAGAAAGAAAAATTAAACTTTTCAGTTTCATTTTTTAAGGGCAGGCAGTGGTCCCTGGGACCACTGTCTGCTCTTTAAAAATATTTTTGCAACCATTCACAAAGGGGACTCCCCTTCCCGTTTGCGAGTGGCTTGCCACCCTTTTGAAAAGGGTGGTAAACTGTGCGGGTGGTAAACTGCGAGTGTTTTGGGACTGCAAATGCGGTTGCAAAACAATCATACATTGGTGTGAGACTCGCTATTAGGAAGGGACGCCCTTGGCACGCCCCATCCTAATAGCGAGTCACAAGCCATATTTTGCAAGTCACTAATAGGTTATTGACTCGTAAAATATGGTTTGTACATGGGGCTGACCGATTTTGCGGTCGCAAACTGGCTAAATTCCCGTTTGCGACTGCAAATACCAGTCGTAATTCTGCCCCTAGGTCCTAACTATAACTACTTACTGGTGTCCTCTAGTAGGTTATGTATAAAGAGATGTGAGGGAGAGAAAGCGGTGTAAGTGATAACATAGAAAAAACAATTTAACTGGAAAAGTATTAGTAAAAATTCATACATTTTTAATAATTGTAGTAAAATTTGGTATGTTTTGAACTTTTTAAAATGTTATTACCTAACTGTGATCTGATATAGAATAAATCTATTTTTCCAATTTTAGTCATATATTCAGTTTCAGATTTACTGAACTTTCTAAAGACTGAGGGGCCGATTCCGATCTCGGTCGGAGGCGCACCCAATACCATTCGGTCGGGAAAAAAGCCATGCGAAAGCCTGTTTCCCGACCGATCCGTACAGCACACCGAACGAGCAAGTACGATGCGCACAACAGCAAAGAATCCGGCCGAGCCGTACTCACCCAAACCAGGTCCTGTTCTCCGACCGAGGCGAATCCGGAAACGCCGAATCGAGTCGCACGGAAGGAAAATGCAGCCCCGTCCGGCCGGACAAGTACGATGCGAACCCGTCGCTACGCACGGCACGTCAAAGCATCCGGGAGAGGCGCACATAAGCTCCGATTCGCGCCACAACACGATCCACGGCTACGAGACGAACACGGCAGCGACGAGGACGACGCGAAGCGACGAGGACGAGGCGAAGCGACGAGGACGACGCGAAGCAACGAGAAGGACGAACGACACGAACCAACCATGAATCCCTTCGTCCCGATCATACCAATATTCTACATTTACTACCGGAACAGGCACGGACGCGTACGGCGCAAAAGGTAAGCCAGACACCAACCACAAAACACATACAACACATACACGACACATCACACACACACACAGGGATGCAGAATATACTTACACCAGCAACAGCAGCACCATAGGGGCGGGATGCCCATCACCAATGCCACATATGCACACAGGGGCCTGAATGCGCACCACCACCCCTACCCAGGGGTGGCATGATGCCTACCACCACTACCACCCTCACCCAGGGGGCAGGATGCCCACCACTACTACCACCCTTAGCCAGGGGGCAGGATGCTTACCAGTACTACCACCCTTAGCCAGGGGGGCAGGATGCCTACCACTACTACCACCCTTAGCCAGGGGGGCAGGATGCCCACCACTACTATCACCCTCACCCAGGGGGGCAGGATGCCCACCACTACTACCACCCTCACCCAGGGGGGCAGGATGCCTACCACTACTACCACCCTCACCCAGGGGGGCAGGATGCCTACCACTACTACCACCCTTAGCCAGGGGGGCAGGATGCCTACCACTACTACCACCCTTAGCCAGGGGGCAGGATGCCTACCACTACTACCACCCTTAGCCAGGGGGCAGGATGCCTACCACTACTACCACCCTCACCCAGGGGGGCAGGATGCCCACCACTACTACCACCCTTAGCCAGGGGGCAGGATGCTTACCACTACTACCACCCTTAGCCAGGGGGTAGGATGCCTACCACTACTACCACCCTCACCCAGGGGGGCAGGATGCCCACCACTACTACCACCCTCACCCAGGGGGCAGGATGCCTACCACTACTACCACCCTTAGCCAGGGGGGCAGGATGCCCACCACTACTACCACCCTCACCCAGGGGGCAGGATGCCCACCACTACTACCACCCTCACCCAGGGGGGCAGGATGCCCACCACTACAACCACCCTTAGCCAGGGGGCAGGATGCTTACCACTACTACCACCCTTAGCCAGGGGGGCTGGATGCCTACCACTACTATCACCCTCACCCAGGGGGACAGGATGCCCACCACTACTATCACCCTCACCCAGGGGGGGCAGGATGCCCACCACTACTACCACCCTCACCCAGGGGGGGCAGGATGCCTACCACTGCTACCACCCTCACCCAGGGGGGCAGGATGCCTACCACTACTACCACCCTTAGCCAGGGGGGCAGGATGCCTACCACTACTACCACCCTTAGCCAGGGGGCAGGATGCCTACCACTACTACCACCCTCACCCAGGGGGCAGGATGCCCACCACTACTACCACCATTAGCCAGGAGGGCAGGATGCTTACCACTACTACCACCCTTAGCCAGGGGGCAGGATGCCTACCACTACTACCACCCTCACCCAGGGGGGCAGGATGCCCACCACTACTACCACCCTCACCCAGGGGGGCAGGATGCCTACCACTACTACCACCCTTAGCCAGGGGGGCAGGATGCCCACCACTACTACCACCCTCACCCAGGGGGCAGGATGCTCACTACTACTACCACCCTCACCCAGGGGGGCAGGATGCCCACCACTACTACCACCCTTAGCCAGGGGGGCAGGATGCTTACCACTACTACCACCCTTAGCCAGGGGGGCAGGATGCTTACCACTACTACCACCCTTAGCCAGGGGGCTGGATGCCTACCACTACTATCACCCTCACCCAGGGGGGCAGGATGCCCACCACTACTACCACCCTCACCCAGGGGGGCAGGATGCCTACCACTACTACCACCCTTAGCCAGGGGGGCAGGATGCCTGCCACTACTACCACCCTCAGCCAGGGGGCAGGATGCCTACCACTACTACCACCCTCAGCCAGGGGGGCAGGATGCCCACCACTACTATCACCCTCACCCAGGGGGGCAGGATGCCCACCACTACTACCACCCTCACCCAGGGGGGCAGGATGCCTACCACTACTACCACCCTCAGCCAGGGGGGCAGGATGCCCACCACTACTACCACCCTCACCCAGGGGGGCAGGATGCCCACCACTACTACCACCCTCACCCAGGGGGGCAGGATGCCTACCACTACTACCACCCTTAGCCAGGGGGGCAGGATGCCTACCACTACTACCACCCTTAGCCAGGGGGCAGGATGCCTACCACTACTACCACCCTCACCCAGGGGGCAGGATGCCTACCACTACTACCACCCTCAGCCAGGGGGCAGGATGCCCACCACTACTACCACCCTCACCCAGGGGGGCAGGATGCCCACCACTACTACCACCCTCACCCAGGGGGGCAGGATGCCTACCACTACTACCACCCTTAGCCAGGGGGCAGGATGCCCACCACTACTACCACCCTCACCCAGGGGGGCAGGATGCCCACCACTACTACCACCCTCACCCAGGGGGGCAGGATGCCTACCACTACTACCACCCTTAGCCAGGGGGGCAGGATGCCTACCACTACTACCACCCTTAGCCAGGGGGCAGGATGCCTACCACTACTACCACCCTTAGCCAGGGGGCAGGATGCCTACCACTACTACCACCCTTAGCCAGGGGGCAGGATGCTTACCACTACTATCACCCTCACCCAGGGGGGCAGGATGCCTACCACCACTACCACCCCCACCCATAGGATGGACAATGCATGACACAACCAGCACACCACAACCTAGGGAATGCAAGAAGAAGACATCCCCCAACACCATGACAAGCGTGTGTAGACTGTGTCAAATGCCTACAACACCGAACATGACTTCTAACATACAATGTGACCCCCTAGCACATGTGCCACACAAATATGTGTGTGGCACACACAACGCAAGCAGGCCATGACCATTGTGGCAATGGGATCCAAACCCCCATCATCACAGTGACCAAAAGGCAAGTGTGGGGTCCATAGCTGCAGCACATTTTGAACATTGTGGCAATGGGGTCCAAACCCCCATCATCACATTGCCCAAAAGGTAAGTGTGGGGTCCATAGCTGCAGCACATTTTGAACATTGTGGCAATGGGGTCCAAACCCCCATCATCACAGTGACCAAAAGGCAAGTGTGGGGTCCATAGCTGCAGCACATTTTGAACATTGTGGCAATGGGGTCCAAACCCCCATCATCACATTGCCCAAAAGGTAATTGTGGGGTCCATAGCTGCAGCACATTTTGAACATTGTGGCAATGGGGTCCAAACCCCCATCATCACAGTGACCAAAAGGCAAGTGTTGACAAAGTAAGAGGTGCAACTGCCAAACTGCATGGATGATTCCTGGTCACAGAACAACAAACACATCAGTGGCAAAGTAGTGTATGTGTCCCATTGCAACATAAATTGGGGGAGCCAAATCCTGCAGTGCAAATAAGACATAACTTTGGCCATGTGCAGACAAACAACACCCATGGGGGCTGACACCGTCAACAATCATCAATGACACAATGACAGAAGTGACCATCCGAATGCAGACCCACATATTTGCACCAATGGGCACACACATGCAGATACCCTGTGGAGACTGCAGATATGAGGCGAACAGATACCATACCATGGCAGCAATGGGACACACAATCAACAATTAGCAACAAATGAGGGCTCCCGTAACATCAGCCTGGTCATGGAAGTGCCAACGGAATCATCAGCACAGATCCAACACACTTGTATAGCAATGTTGCACTGACAACACAGATGAGTCCTTCCCCATTGATGCCCAAACCTGCATGTTCACTGGAGATGGCCACACGGTCAGGGAAGTAGACGAATAGAACAATGGCAGGCACAACAGATGTGCAGGGGTGGAAGCCACAGATGTGAAGTTGCCAATCTAAGTAGGAAATCTCATTGCCAAATACTGAACACATGACACCCTCAGATGCTGCTATGGATGACATGGATACACCACAGGATAGGACACATAACCCCTGGACCACATGGGTTCCTGCACAGTAACACTTCATAATCATGAGACCAAATATCACCATCACTGCAGCAAGGGCATTGTTAGCATCATCAACATCATGTACATCAGAAGCAAAAGCACTAGAGAACAGAAAGTTGATTTATTCAGCATATGTGGCATTAAAAGTAGAAGTCCGGTAGAACATAAACAAAGGCCAATGGCCAGTCCATCAACAAAGTCACAAGTGGGTGACAGTGGCAGATGCCACCCTACACATGCCTGCACAAAACCAGGGACAATCCACTAGGAGGGGCAACCGGGGGGTAGGCCAGGCACCGCAGGGACAGGATCAGGGCTCACCAGGAGGAAGCAGGGAAGGGGTGGTGGGTGCTGGAGAGCCACTGACAACTGCAGTGGAGGTGTCTGACATGGTGTGTGCCGGCACAACTGGGGGGCATGGCTCAGATGTTGTGGGTGCCGGCACGACTGCAGTGGACCCCGCAGATGGAGTGGACAGGTCCGCCACTGCAGTGCCCAAGTCAGACAGGGTGGTAGTGGACTCCACTGCAGTGCCTACCACCAGGGGAGGAGAATGGGGAACAGGCAAGGTGGGCTGGACAGAGGGGGAGGACACCCTCACCACATCAGTGGCACAGACAAGCGCAGCGGGGGTGTGGTGCCGGGAGAGCAAGTGGCAGGGGGAGAAGGCCGGAGCCTCTTGGGGATGGTATATCTGTGGGTGGGGGAACCTGGGGCAGGGTGTGGCGGGGGCACCTGTGGGGTGGGGGCCTGAGGGATGGAGGAAGGTGACCTGGTGCTTGAGCTGCAGGGCGGCGGCGGGGTCTTGCACTTACCACTCCGGGGGGTTTTGCGGGTGGGGGCCTCAGTCTGTATGCGCCTGGGGGAGGGTGTCCGGGGGCGAGGGGCACTCTGCTCCATGTGGGGGGGCTTCCTCTTCCCCCTGGATGCTGGGGCAGCTGGATCGGAGGGGAAGAGGCCGAGGTCACTGAGGAAGAGGCGCTGGGTCTTTGGGGTTGCAGGTGAGGCAAGGGAGGGTGCTTTGGAGGGAGAGGCAACTGAGGACTGTGCAGTGCCCGTGGATGCGTGTGTGTGTACCAGGGCCCCATCCCCTGTGAGTCTGGTTTCAGTCCCCTGACTGTGCGTGCGTGTGCGTTTAGTTTGTGGCGTGTGTGTCTGTGTGCTGGATGTGTGTGTGCTGGTGTGTGCCTGTGCCGGTGTGTGTGTGCTTGGGACGGGCAAGGTGCTGGGGAGTGTGGATGGAGCAGAGGCAGGAGGGGTGAGGGACTGTCTGAGGAGGGACACTGCTGCCGTCAGGGAGGAGACAATGGACCTGTTGCCCCTCTGTAGGTCAGACATGCCCGATGAGATGCCCTCCATGAACGACACCAGCTGAGTCAACAGTGCGGTGTGCGCTTGGAGGACACTCAGCATGGCTGTCTGCCCTACATGGCGCTGGGGAAGGAGGTACACAGACTCCTCACTCAGGGCAGCAGGGAACACAGGGGCAGGGGGTGCGGTGCCTGGGCCAAAGGAGACACGCTCCCGAACATGGGAGCCTCCACGGACCTTGGGAATGGGAGCCGATGGGAGGGCGGTGGTGGTGCTGGTGGTGGGGGGGACAGCAACACTAGCTGGGGTGTGGTGGCTGCTGACACCCGCCTCCACAAGGGAGTCATCCTCCGAGTTGCTCTGGTCCTCAGCTGAGGTGGATGGTGCTGAGGATTCCTCGGTGTGGCTCCCTCGCCCTCCGTGCCACTGGGTCCCTCCGACCACTCCTCGGCTGCTGACCCAGTCTGGCTCTCTGGCTCCTCCTGGTCCGTGGAGCTGTCCCCTTCCGTGGCCGTGGATGTATCTGCAAACAATGGGGAAACAGACAGACATCAGTCACCTGCACCAAACGCACACACCACTGTGAGCACAGCACATCACAGAGCAAGCCCTGGCATCATTAGTTGTACATTGCTAAAAGTGCCCTAACTGAACAGGAGAAGCCAATTGTCAGTCTGATGCCAAGCATGGCACTCACATCCCACATGGCCTTGCACCCATCTGTCTGGTGTCTGTTGGATTGCAACACCCCAGTGTGGACACATGCACCAAGTACACAGTAGTTGGACAGTGCAGAGGACACGGTGTGGACACATCACAGCTCTTGCCACTGAGTGAGTACAGGTTTCCGGATGAAAGGGATGCCCAGAGTCAAATAGGAAATGCATGTGATGCATACCAGCGACAGACACCATGATGCACCCATGTCCTGATAGCCAGCGCCACTATGGGGTGCATGTAGCACATGTCACTCCCCTGCAGGACCACAAATAAGTTGACACATGCCATGGCAGAGGCATGACTGCTAAGTCATACATCACTGTCTCAGTGATGTATGACTTGGCAGCCAGACAACAACACTATGCACTGTGTCACAATAGTAGGTCATGGGGAATGCAAGTCCTGGAGCTGCACAAGTGCACATGTACATCCCCCACACAACACATCATCTCAAACCTCATCTGTCCAGGTCACACCTATTGGACATATGGGAGACCTGTGACACTACCCTCTGAACCTGAGCCCCTCACAATTTGCTGTGAATGGGGAACAGCTGCCTGAACATCACATTCGCATACCCCAGTCTGCACGGGCAGCTGATCAAACACCTATGTGACACACAAGTACCGTCTCCTATGGTCACATCTCCAGGGGCATGCTGAGCCCCTACCAAGAAACACCCCAGCAGTCCTGGCAACTAATCCACAGCACACTGACACAGAGGCAGACACCGGAGGGGTCAAATCACTGTGCACAATGTGTCAGCTGATACACGGGAGTGGGAGTACAGAGTGCATTGCATGGCCTGGAGTAGGCATGACTGTCCTGCTCCACATGAATGAGGGATGTGCCCTGGACAGTGGATAGCTGGCTATGTATGTGTGACACACGTAATCTGCACACTCCTGGGGCCCAAACATTGTTCCCACCCGCTGCATGGGCGTGTGCCACATACCCCAGGCACATGTGGTGGCTCAGCTCAGCAAGTGGACCGCATATCAAAGCAACACGCAGATCACATGTCCAAACCCAGGCGTTGTGTGAACAATGGACCCACCCATGATGCCCACAACAGAGTTAGGGAAACAGATGCTGTCCCCCACCTTTAGTGAAGCAAACTGCAAGGACACAGTCCCAAGTGACACAATTCCCTGACTGTAAGGGCCACACCTGGGTATCAGATGAGCAGTGGGCAGTGCACAATAGAGGGACATGGCTCCTGGACAACATGACTGCTGCACTGTGGCAGTTGAACCAGGCCAGAGGAGGGCACAAAGCATGTAATACAGAGTTCACAGTGCAGTCTTTGACTCACCCCCTCCTTGCTGCTGTCTGGCCTTCAGCTGCCCATCCAGGTCTGGAAAGACCACCGCCAGGATCTGGAGCATGTGGGGGTCAGGGTCCGTGTTCCGCCCCTCCTGCGAGGAGGCGACAGCTTCAGCTGGACCCGTGCAATCCTCCGGGTCCAGCCCCGAAGGTCCTGCCACCTCTTCTGGCAGTTGCGGATCCGGCGCTTGTAGACCCCCACGGACCGGACAGCCCGGACGATGTCCTTCCAGATTTCCTGCTTCCGATGGGCATTAACCTGTCAGGATGACAAAGTGAAAAGGCCATTACCACACATGCAACATATCCGTGCATGACACAGTTGTATATACATGTCTCAATCACAGGGGCACATGATGTACACAGGCAGTGCAAAGCTGACCATGGACAGTTTGCCAGACGTCACTACATGGTATCATTGCATGGGAAGTAAAACCATGTTCAAATGCACTGTCACTGCACCATACCTGTCCAGTGCAAGTCACTACACACTATGGGGGGTGACAACTACTCAGTGAGCCTGCTAGCCAGTGGCGTGCAGACTCTCAGCCTTGCTAGTCACACAAAATGCACATTCAGAAAGGCAGTGCACAGAACACTCACCTGCTCCCCTGGTGTCCCATACAGCTTGCTGTACTGTGGAAGTAGGCTGTCCAGCAGGGCCTGGTTCTCTTCAAGGCTGAAGGCTGGGGCTCTCTCCACAGTACGTGCCATTGCAGGGTCCAGAGGGGCAGAGACAGCAGCAGTGCAGTGGCAGATGTCGTCCTGGAGCATGTAGTGCAGGCAAGTGGGCTCTCAGGGGAACAGCCAGCAATATATATGTGCTGGAGAGGCAGATACTGTCCCTTGTGTCCAAAGTGATAGGTCCAAGTCGTTTGCATCTTCTGAATCTGGCCAATCCATGGAATAGCAGCACCAAAACACGCCCACAGCATCCTTCAAATCTTCAACTTCATGACATACATGATTTTGCAACATTGTTGTGGGTGACCAACTGATTTTCCAGCAACCGACTCGTTCGAAATTCGAAAACGCGTCCGTTGCCAGGCAAGCCCATTGTCAATGGGTGCGCACCGATCGGTCCATTGCGGTACAACGCGCACAGGGGTACAACGCGTACCCGCACACATTGAAAGCAATGGGCCGGCCGGAGGCACCGATCGGTCCATTGCAGTTCAACGCGCACAGGGGTACAACGCGTACCCGCACACATTGAAAGCAATGGGCCGGCCGGAGGCACCGATCGGTCCATTGCAGTTCAACGCGCACAGGGGTACAACGCGTACCCGCACACATTGAAAGCAATGGGCCGGCCGGAGGCACCGATCGGTCCATTGCTGTTCAACGCGCACAGGGGTACAACGCGTACCCGCACACATTGAAAGCAATGGGCCGGCCGGAGGCACCGATCGGTCCATTGCAGTTCAACGCGCACAGGGGTACAACGCGTACCCGCACACATTGAAAGCAATGGGCCGGCCGGAGGCACCGATCGGTCCATTGCTGTTCAACGCGCACAGGGGTACAACGCGTACCCGCACACAGTGAAAGCAATGGGCCGGCCGGAGGCACCGATCGGTCCATTGCTGTTCAACGCGCACAGGGGTACAACGCGTACCCGCACACATTGAAAGCAATGGGCCGGCCGGAGGCACCGATCGGTCCATTGCAGTTCAACGCGCACAGGGGTACAACGCGTACCCGCACACATTGAAAGCAATGGGCCGGCCGGAGGCACCGATCGGTCCATTGCTGTTCAACGCATCACTGTACATGTGACTGGCATATGTCAGCATGCCTGTCTCAGATGGACATATGCCAGCCACAGATAGCTCCCAGGGAGTGAGGGGCACACCTACATCACGACAGCCTGTCCAAACTTCATCATAAGGCATGTAAGGCTGCATTTCCTATTGTGTGTATGTTGGTGTACATGTTGTCCTGTGGGTGTCACCTGTGGGCAGCCACCCCCAGGCTGTGCACGTGTTCATGGGGACAGGATCCTGGGTGTTACGTGTACGTGACCACTGTGATGTGCAACTGTTCATATCTGTGCATGTGCCATGGTCACATTTCACAGTGGTGTATGTGTATGTCATGTCACATACCCCGTGAGTCCCATGTGGGACGGTATGTTTGAGCCAGGGTGTCCCAGTGGCACAATAGTGATGGTCCTCCACAGTCTTTGTGCATGTGGTGTTTACAATGTCTCTGATTTCATGTGCACAATGGGAGACAGTCTCCACATCCACGTTGTGTGTGCATGGACTCTGATGTTGTGCGTGTGTGTCACAGACGTCCATGTCTGTCCTGCCGTGGCAAGTGGGGCCACTACCTGTGGGGGTCATGGTTGTTTTGCTGTGGTGTATACATGATACTCCATGTAATGCCAGTGTCCATGTGGCATTACAGGGTCCCTGGGAATGTACCTGTCGTTGAGCTGTGGTGCCTGGGGCACATCTGTCCTCACATGTCCCTGTGGGGGGTTATTGTGACACGGCAGCAGGAGATGGGAACTGTGACACGGCCTCATGATATCCAATGGGCCAACCTGGGACTAATTGATGCCACCTGTTGGACCGTGTTGACAGATGTTGGCCATGTATGTACCATACATGTCCTTCCGGTACTGCACACTTCATGTAGTTGTGCCTCATAATGATGTATGTTGGGATCTTGAGTGTGTTCAATGCCGCATATGTGGGGTGACTGACAATCTTGCTTACTTCTCCTCTGCACTGCAGGGCTCCTGCTGTACATCGGCCATTCCCAGACCTGGCAACGATGGTGGAACGGGACAGCATCCGACGGTACCGCTTCACCAGGCAGCTGATTGAGGATTTGGCAGTGCAGTTGTCCCCACATTTGCAGCCTGGCCGGCCGTATCCTACAGCGCTGACCCCCAAGGTGAAGGTGATGGCAGCCCTACACTTCTTTGCCACTGGTACCTTCCAACATACTGTGGCGACTGCTGGTGGGATGTCACAGACCATGTTCAGCCGTGTGCTCCGCGATGTTTTGGCGGCAATGTTGCTCTTCCTGAACCGGTACATCTATTTCCCTAGACTGCGACGACTCACTGACGTGAAGAGTGACTTTTATGCCCTGGGGAGGATGCCGCATGTCATTGGCTCCATTGATGGGACACATGTGGCTTTGGTACCACCACAGGCCCAGGAGCAGGCCTACAGGAACCGCAAGCACTACCACTCGGTCAATGCACTGGTGGTGTGTCTTGCAGACATGACCATCACACACGTGTGTGCCCGTTTCCCTGGTTCAGCACACAATGCCTTTGTGATGAGGAGTAGTCGCATCCCCAGGATGATGGCACAGATGCAGAACCAGCGTGCCTGGCTTGTCGGTGTGTACTGACTTTGTGCCATTGTGTGTGATCTGATCTGTGGTATTCCGCCCACTTTTCCAAGTCAGCTAATGTGCACTTGTCTGTCCGTAGGTGACTCGGGATACCCCAACATGCCGTGGTTGCTGACACCCCTCAGGAACCCTGTGACACCTGCCCAGATGCGCTACAATGAGGCACATGGTCGGACCAGGAGAGTGATTGAGCGGACCTTTGGTCTCCTGAAGAGCCGCTTCCGCTGCCTGGACAAGACCGGAGGGTCCCTCCCATATGCCCCTGCGAAAGTGTGCAAGATTATCATCGTCTGCTGCATGCTCCACAACCTGGCAGTGCGGAAGGAGTTGCCTCTCATCCAGGATGACAATGACCAACATCCGCCACCTGTGGAGGATCCTGGCCTGGACCACGATGCCAGTGACGATGATGATGATGATGGTGATGGTGATGTCCGCACACAGCTCATCACCAACTTCTTTAGCTGAATGTGAGTATCCTGAGGTGTCATGTCAATGATGTGAGTTGGCATGATGTGTGGGTGGTGCTCTGGTGCTGTTGGAGTGTGTCCATGGGCCACTTGACTGGATGTGTGTTGCGATGTGTGGTGACAGGTGGGCTGTACTCCCCAACAGTGTTGACATGCTAACTTGGTTCTGGGTGGGTATCTTGTAACATGTATTGTGCATGTGTTTTGCTGTTCTGTCCTGTACTCCATTGCTTTTGACTGTGTGTCATTTCTGTCCTTCACAGGGTACTTTCAGATTCGTTTGGTCAACTGTGTCCACCGACGACGTGATTGCACATCCAGGCTGGTAGCTGTTGTGTCCCTACAGGTGATGTGCGCCACACCCATGGACTTCCTTCCGTCTACAGTTGTTGACTGTGTGCCCGCTGCCAGGTGGGGTTACCTTGCATCTGTAGTGGTTACGGCATGTTGCAACTGTGTAATAAACCTGTGCTTCACTTTCTGATGTGCGTTGTCTGTGGTCACACATTTGACTGCCATTTGCTTACTGCACCTGTGGGCTACTTGACTACAACTGGGAATGGGTGTGGTGTCTGTGCATTGCACCGTCTTCCCTGGCAACATCAGTGTAGGCAATGAGTCAGATGGCCTAGGTGTGTATGTGTCGTGTAGCCCTGGTGGTGTGTCTCCCTCATGTGTGTCACGTTTCCTGTACTCACATGCCTGTGTTGTCCTTGCTGTTGCAGTTCGCATACACAGTGTAATTTTGCAGTACATCATCCCCATAACAGCACCAACGTTGGAATCACGACAGAGGCAAGTATGGTGTATTAGTGTGTTTATTGTGATACATTTGTGTTAATAGTGCATAGGATGGGTTGTGCTGTACATGAATCTTGCAATCCCAAGTTCCTAGGTGAATTGAAAGTCCGGGTAGACAGGATCCCCAGTATCGGGGCCACAGTTGTCTGACACATTGGTCCAACTTGTACTCCCCATGCAATGTGTGGGAGTAGTGTTGCCGTCAACAGGGTGAACAGTCTGTGCACAAAGGCGAACATCCAGAACAGGTTCAGGCTTCCTGGGAGTTGCGCTTGGCCATTGGCCTCTCACTTTTCCCTCCTCGGACGACCCCTCTTCTTGGGGGGGGGCCCTCAAGTGCAGGCTGCTGCGGTGCAGGGGACTCTCCGCCAGAGTCCTCCTCCCTCCCTGTGGCAGTTGCAGTTTGTTCGGCACCAGATGTTGTTGGCACACAGGGAGGTGTGGACTGGTTGCTGTTCATCTGGCGGAGGCATTGTAAAATGTCCCTGTGCACCGCCGTCATCTCATGCAGTGCATCCCACTTGGACTCCACGCGGGACATGTGTGAGTCCACACGGGACATGTGTGACTCCACGTGGGACATGTGGGAGTCCAAGCGGGCATGATGGGCAGCCTGCTGCTGTTTAATGTCTCTGAGGAGCCCCACTACCTGGCTGAGCTCTCCGGTGCTGGACTGGTACGCATCAGCTATGCGTACCAGTTGTGGGTCATCATGCACACCAGCAACGTCTGCAAGCAGCGACCTCTGTCTCCCACCCCTCCCACCACCCCTGCTGACATGTGCAGTGTGTGCAGTGGCACGCACAGATAACCCTGGTCCACCTTGGGGGTTGGTGGTGGTGGTGGTGTCCATGGCCCCAGGTTGGTCCAGGGTCACTGTGCTGGTGTTGCTCCTTATTCTGTCCATGTCGGCAGGGATGGTAGTCGTGGTGACAGTCGTTGTAGGGGTGGGTGCAGGGGGTGCAGCTGGTGGTCCTGCTGGTGCTGCAGCTGGTGGTCCTGCTGGTGCTGCATGTTGACTTGCACCGGATGTGCCAGGTTGTTCTTCATCGTCCGAGGAGGACAGAGGCTGTACGACGCCAGTGAGCTCGGCATCCTCTTGAGCCTGGGACTGGGACTCCTCAGCGTCTGCTGCTGTGTCCCCATCATCACCTGTTTTTGGGAGACACAAACAATGTATGTCATGTTTCTGCAGGCATCAATGTTTGACACACATTACAGTTGTGACTGTGCCTCTGGGTGCGGGCCTATACATTGCATTGTCCTGAGTCGTCACAGTCAGGGGTTGATATTGGTGTGGCACATTGTCCTGCATTATTTGGGCATTTCTATGTATTTTCTGGGGTGTGAACATGGTCTGCATTGGTTGTGTTTGGTTGACAGCCGGCCCTCCTTCCCACCCACCCAGCCAGTCAGTTATCCCACCATGGAACGTGCTTGCATTGCAGGGAGTGTAAGTTGTCTCTCAGGATGTCAGTCAGTGGTGTCCTGCTGTTTATTGGTGCACATTTGCCAGCAGGGCCTTGTGCTCCCCACAGCAGTAGCCAGTGTCAGCCATCTTGTGAGTCCTTCTCCACTTCCTGTGATGTGAGCATGGTTCAGGGTGGTGTTGATGGGACAGTTGTGGGGGTGAGCTATGTCTGTGACTACGACTCCCATCATGCCATTGCCTCCTCCCCCCTTCCCAGCATGCCCATGCTTCCTTCCTTTTGACTCTGCTTCCCTGTGGGGTGGGCTGGCTGTGCTGACAGGATGGCTGGGAGTGTTGTCCTGGCAGTTGTTTGGCTGGAAGTCCCAAGAGTGTCCCTGTGCTTCACACAACATAACCCAGGGTGGTGGTTCTTTGTGGGATCTTGTGTTAGGATGGGGGCATTGCATTCTACCAGGTGGGTTCTGTGGAGTTTGTGTTGGGGGGGGTGTGAGGGGAGGTGCTTGTGACTATGGTCAGTGCTGCAAGTCCCCCTTCCCACCCAGCTAGCCAGATATCCCACCATGGAACGTGCTTGCATTGCAGGGAGTGTAAGTTGTCTCTCAGGATGTCAGTCAGTGGTGTCCTGCTGTTTGTTGGTGCACATTTGCCAGCAGGGCCTTGTGCTCCCCACAGCAGTAGCCAGTGTCAGCCATCTTGTGAGTCCTTCTCCACTTCCTGTGATGTGAGCATGGTTCAGGGTGGTGTTGATGGGACAGTTGTGGGGGTGAGCTATGTCTGTGACTACGACTCCCATCATGCCATTGCCTCCTCCCCCTTCCCAGCATGCCCATGCTTCCTTCCTTTTGACTCTGCTTCCCTGTGGGGTGGGCTGGCTGTGCTGACAGGATGGCTGGGAGTGTTGTCCTGGCAGTTGTTTGGCTGGAAGTCCCAAGAGTGTCCCTGTGCTTCACACAACATGACCCAGGGTGGTGGTTCTTTGTGGGATCTTGTGTTAGGATGGGGGCATTGCATTCTACCAGGTGGGTTCTGTGGAGTTTGTGTTGGGGGGTGTGAGGGGAGGTGCTTGTGACTATGGTCAGTGCTGCAAGTCCCCCTTCCCACCCAGCTAGCCAGATATCCCACCATGGAACGTGCTTGCATTGCAGGGAGTGTAAGTTGTCTCTCAGGATGTCAGTCAGTGGTGTCCTGCTGTTTGTTGGTGCACAGTTGCCAGCAGGGCCTTGTGCTCCCCACAGCAGTAGCCAGTGTCAGCCATCTTGTGAGTCCTTCTCCACTTCCTGTGATGTGAGCATGGTTCAGGGTGGTGTTGATGGGACAGTTGTGGGGGTGAGCTATGTCTGTGACTACGACTCCCATCATGCCATTGCCTCCTCCCCCTTCCCAGCATGCCCATGCTTCCTTCCTTTTGACTCTGCTTCCCTGTGGGGTGGGCTGGCTGTGCTGACAGGATGGCTGGGAGTGTTGTCCTGGCAGTTGTTTGGCTGGAAGTCCCAAGAGTGTCCCTGTGCTTCACACAACATAACCCAGGGTGGTGGTTCTTTGTGGGATCTTGTGTTAGGATGGGGGGCATTGCATTCTACCAGGTGGGTTCTGTGGAGTTTGTGTTGGGGGGTGTGAGGGGAGGTGCTTGTGACTATGGTCAGTGCTGCAAGTCCCCCTTCCCACCCAGCTAGCCAGATATCCCACCATGGAACGTGCTTGCATTGCAGGGAGTGTAAGTTGTCTCTCAGGATGTCAGTCAGTGGTGTCCTGCTGTTTGTTGGTGCACAGTTGCCAGCAGGGCCTTGTGCTCCCCACAGCAGTAGCCAGTGTCAGCCATCTTGTGAGTCCTTCTCCACTCCCTGTGATGTGAGCATGGTTCATGGTGGTGTTGATGGGACAGTTGTGGGGGGCAATATGTGTGACTGCGACTCCCATGATGCTATTGGCTTCACTGACTTGGCCAGCATACACAGAATTCCTTCCTTTGAGTGGCCTTCACTGTGTGTTGGTGTTGTTGTGGTGGCTACATGTCTGGATGTGTTTGTTAGTTCTATTTGTGCCACTGCCTAGCTGTAGTTGTGGTTGTGTTTGTACATGTGTTGGCACAGTTGGATGTGACTTTTTTGATGGCATGTGTTGTGTTTATCTGACTAACATACACATTTTGGGATGATTCTGTTCTGGTGCTGTGTAATTGCTAAGAGTGCATGGTTTGACTCTCCCCTTGACAGTGATGTGTGTGTTTTGTGGCAGAATATTGTGTACATTTGTTGTGTACTCACCAGGCTCTGGGATGTCCTCTAGTCCATATACGCTCACTGGCGGAAGGATGGCCCGCACCTTCTCCTCCCAGGGCCTGAGGTATATTGGCTTGGCAGGAGGGCCACTGCCGGTGTATTGGCTGTTGATGTAGTCTTTCTTCAGCATGTCCCGTACCCTCCTGCGCACGTCATACCACCTGTTCTGGATGTCGCTTTTTGTGCGCCGACAAGGTGATTGTGCGTTCACCCTGTTGATGATCCTCTCCCACATCTTGGTTTTCTGCGACATGGGGGTCTGTTGGACCAGTGTGCCAAACAGCTGTGGCTCCACCCTGAGGATCTCGTCTACCATGACTTCCAATTCACAATCTAGGAACTTGGGATTCTTCTTGGGGGGCATGGTGATGGGTGGTGATGGTGGGTGATGTGTGTGTTGGTGTGCAGGTGAGGGTGTGTGAGTGTGTGTTTTGCTGGGTGTATGTGAGGTAGGTATTTGTTGGTGTGCTGATGGTGTGTGGCTTGTGTGAGGGATGAGCTGTGGGTGTGTGGTTGCTTTCTCTTGGGTGCTGGCAGTGGAATGGCATTTGCAAAGGCTCATGGTAGTGATTTGTGTCCTTTATATAGGTGGAGTTGTGGGTGTGTCTTTGTTCTCTGTCCCCACCCCCCAGTATTTATTGGCTTGGTAATTGCTTGTTTGGCCTTATTTTGGGTGATTTTTCCTTTGTGCTGTTTGTGTATGTTGGAAACGTTCTTGTGACCGAGTCGGACCCTGCATTGGTCTCGTACGGTGTTCTCCGCTTCGTTCACGCTGTGTTTGTGCAGCTTTCTATGCTGCGTACGCGTCGGTCGCGGTGTATTGTGTTGCTTCGGCTCGGTTTTGTATGCGTGTCGGTCGTACGGCTTGTCCTCCGTCCGACTCGGTCGTGGTTTTCGCGCCTTGCATCGTACTTTGCGGTTTGGAGTTCGCGTGTACGTTTCGGTCGGATTTGTTCCGGGTGCGTGTCGGTCGGTTGGATTCGCGTGTTTTTCCGGCCGGATTGCTGCTTTCCGTCCGGCTCGGTCGGTCGACTTTGTTTCCGTACGTGTCGGTCGGATTTTTCGCGCCTTGCATCGTACTTGGCGTGTCGTGCGCCACGGGTACGTGTCGGTCGGTATTTTTTCCGGATCCGAGTCGGTCGGTGCTTTTTCCGGCCCGAATCGGAATCGACCCCTAAGTGCAATCAAAAAAAAATTCAGTGATTCCTGCTTTTAGTCGATTTTAAGGTCATTATTCATTTAATTGTATTCCCCTAAAATTGTCTTTCCTTAAAATAGTTTTTCCATTATTTGGTTTCCTCAAATGTGGTTTCTCGGTTTTCACTTTTCTAATAATTCACATACTTCATGCACCTAGCCAAAAAGCTTTGTAGAGCTGTACAGAATAAAAAAAAAGCATACAGCTCATAAGTGATAGGAAAGTTAGCTGGTTATTGGATAGTTACAGGTATGTGATGTTGTTGTAATGCCATGTCAGATGCAGTGCTGGATGTTTCTTGTGCATAACTGGGCATTTCTCGGAGGACTGATCTGACTCAGTTTCTAGTCTACCTGTCTCCCAGCCTTGACCTCCTTGATTCTGCAGCTGTCTATCCTTCTGACCAGTTAACCCTTGGGGTCTTCAGTGCGAAACCACTCCGGAAAGTATTTTGCCTTTGGCTATTCCTTCCATTGTGGGGCTCCTTCTGGAAGACTGTGAGTTCACTAATCACTGATTGGCATTTTGGCTACTGTAAGGAATCACCCTTATCTCTGGTAGACCCATTGGAAAAAGAAGATTTCACCTGGTCAGCATCCAGCCCAAGTAGAGGTCTTTAAGAAGGTGTGTATTAAATTGTTTCCTAAATTGGACTATCAGTGGGGTGGCCTGATGAATAAAAAGTTGTTGTACCGGATCCTGGATGCATTAATGGAAAAGGGCTGCTGCCTTATACTTTGTTTTTACACTTGATAGTTTGCACTGTGATGGTGTCATGGCTGCGGATGTGCCAAGAACTACCAGTGATGGTGATCTTGTCTGCAAGAAAAGCGGGGCTGAGTGTTATGGCAATGATGCAGCTGGTTTTGAAGAGAGTGCAAGCTGGCAAGGGAAGGCAATGGAGTTCCATCAGGATAGGGGTGATGTGATCATATTTCTTCAGGCCCTGGATGAGACGTACTTGGCCTTTCAGAATGCCTTATAGGGGTGCCAGTGTAGAATATGTAAAGGCCATGGTGCTGGGCTTTACCACCATCCAAATGTGAGAGTATGCGGTTTGAACAGCATTTCTGCAGCTGCTTTCAGGGAGAAACAGTTGCACTTTCTTTCAAAGACAGAGCTGGTTTCTGGCGACCATTGGTTTATTGACCCTCTGCTTCCCAATGCTCACCAGGGGAAGATTTACTAATTTACTGTGACTAATTCTTGTATCAAAACAAACAATGACCAATCCTACTGATATGAATATTTTAAGCGACCAATGGAAAGCTTTCTATGTGATCCAGCCCCCAATCTCTAGCTCCTCTCAACTCTGGGATTCTCACTATTTCCTGATCGTTCCTTTTGACTAAATCAAATCAAATCAAATCAAAAGAAGCTTTATTCGGTGTAGTAGTTTACAACCATAAAAGCATATTATAACATAAGAAATTCAACATTCACATTAAAAAAGATAATAGGGTAAAAACAGATTATACAAAAAATATTATAAAACAGAATCCAAGGAGGTAACTTCGATATTATATACACTTATTAGAAACATGACCACGTTTTCCATAATTTCATTGTAGAGTGCAGGCAAGATAGTTTAAAAGATTGTAGTGCAAAAAAAAGAAAAAAAAAGATATCACATGTGCAGAGGTAATGCATAGTGTACAAAAGCTGCAAAGGATCTCTGAGATTTAGTTTAAAAAGTCATAAAAACACAAGTTATTAAAAACAGGCATGAAAAACTTCTCGCGGTGTTATTACATCATTCGAAAACGTCATAATCTTATTATGTTACATATTATATTACAGGGGGCAAATAAATAATCCATATATATACACACAGTTTTTATGGATAGTTCACATTGTATTTCGGTACTTAATAACAGCCTTTAAAAACAAGGAAGTAATCATAATGATTTGTTCATTTTCCAGCAATTGTAACCTTAGAAAGGCTGTTCTGCATTGTCTTAGGCCCCAGCTTCTGAGAGTGGGGATTAGAAACTTTTTTCTTGGTGTAACATAATACTTACAGAATAAAGTGCAGTGCAGAGTTGTTTGAATTGGTATATCGTCACATGGGCAAATGGGCGACCTACTCGACCAATCATTTTTTTCAGGAAATGTGACCAGTCTAAAAAAGGACCCACAGCGAAAATGAGCCAAAAGCATGCGACAATAGCTACTCTGTACCAATGCCAGATAAGGTTGTAGGCCTATGCATGTTGTCATCAGGTGGTTGTCCATCACTGATTTTTTTCCCCCTCTCCACTAGCCAACGCTTATTCTCTAGGTGACTCAAGCAGGTGTCTTTTAGTGCTTTTCTTGTTACCATTTCCATGGAGCTTGGGGAATCAAAATATTCTGGGTGGCCAATTTCATATGTAAATCTTTTTATGTAATTAGTCCATGGCATTTTAGCCACCCTGTATAATTTAAGGCAGTCTAAGATTACGTCTCTATTAAAACCAGTCTCCTCCGATACCCAGACCTTATGCCATAGCAGTAAAGGGTTGGTTTTGATAGTATCAGAAATATAAGGAAGACCAAGTTCCCTATGGCAGCTAAAAGTGGCAGTAGTACTGGGGACAGCTAGCAAGTAACTAATAAAAATGTTTTCAAGACATTGGATTTGTTCTACTTCCTCAATGCCCCAGATGCCTGCTCCATATGTCCCTGTTGTAATACATTTAGATTTGTAAATTGCCAGCAGCTCTGGGACAGGTCTACCACCTAATTTCTTAGCAAAGTTGACAACTGCTCCTGTGGCTCTTGAAAATTCAGTTTTCTAGCCTTCATGGCTGTTTTCCATGAACTCTTTCTGTCGAAGTTTATGCCTAAGTATGAAAAAGTATCCGTACTTTCGACTTTTTTGCTAACAAAAAAAATGTCACATGTCTTTTTTTTGTTTGTACCACAACTCATGGTGTATGTTTTAGTGGTATTTACCCTTAGGCCCCTGTCTTTCATGTAAGCGACAAAGTGGCTGACAGACCTCTGTAACCCTATTTGCGTCCGCGCCATTATTACCGCGTCATCCGCGTACAATAAGATGGGGACAGGGGTTCCCTTTATAAAGGGGTAGTCACATTGATATCCGCTCAGATATTGTCCTAAACTATTAATATAGAGTGAGAAAAGGAGAGGGGCAAGTATGCACCCCTGCCTCACTCCTTTCCTTATGGAGAACTTTGCTGAGCACTCCCCATGTTTCCCGTATCGGACCCTTGCCCCAGCCTCCCTGTACAACTCCTTGATGAAGGTTAACAACGGTGGGTCAACCTTTAATTCTTCCAAGATACTCCACAATTTATTATGTTTGACACAATCGAAGGCGGAACTTAGGTCCACAAACGTTAGGTAAAGTTTGCCCTGTTTTGCTTTTTGTGAACTTGTCTATAATTAGTGATAGATTAAGTCCCTGTTCAGTTGTGCCTAACCCTACGCGGAAACCGTATTGGAGCTTTGATAAGACTCGCATATCTTCCACCCATGCCTGTAACTTGTTTAGAATCACTCTCCTGCAAGTTTCATAAAGGCATCCAATAAGGAGATAGGGCGATAGCAGCTTGGTTCTGTTTCTGTCCCCCTTTTAAATATGGGGATCACAATGGCATCAGTCCAGGTAGGTATAAACCTATAGTGATTACAGCTGTTAAGCACATTTGTTAAAAGTGGGGCCCACAGTTCCATGTTAGTTTTATAGATATCCACTGGGACGCCGTCCGGGCCCGGTGCTTTCCCTGGGGCGCTGTCCTTTATTGCTCTAATGACCTCCTCAAGAGAGATATCAATATCTATGGGAAAGGGTCCACATTCGTTGTTATCTTTCGTGGAGATTGTGGTAACAGGCTCATCATTATAAAGCCCCATGAAAAATTCTACCCACTTGTCTCCTGTGATAGCCATATCTATAATATCAGTCTCTCTGTTCATAAGGAAAGGAGCATTGACCGCTTTCCAAAATCCGATGTTATCTTTATTTAGGCAGGCCTGGTGTAAGGCCTCCCATGCTTCCCTTTTTAATTGTGCTTTTCGCTTCCTTAGGGCTAGTCGATATAAGGTTCTAGCCTGTCTTACTTTTTCGTTACATCTAGGGTTACTGTTCAGTGTATTTTTCAGAAGGGTGTACATCTTCGTACATTCTTTATCAAAACAGCCCTGAGTATTACGCACTGTGTCATGCTTTTCCCTTGTTAATAAATTCCGAGCCTCATCTGTGATTTTAAGAAAGGCATAAAAATGTCCTCATCATCCCTGCCCTGTGAAAGGCATATATCTATTTCCTTCAAGTTTTTTTTAATTAATCGTTGAAGGAATACACCGGGATCTACTTTTGCCCACTTTAGGGTGTACCCATTGGTACTGGCGAGATGGATATCAGAATTATGTAATGCATTCCTTTTGGTTCTTCTCGCCATACCTCTTACTGAAAGATTTAAGGAAATTGGATAGTGGTCACTCATTAAAATATCAAGGGTGTTACAAGTGGTTACATTACCCGAGTACCTCTTGGACAATAAAACAAAATCGATGGTTGAATTACAACCCCTGCCATTAAAAGTCGGATGAAAGGGTATAGGGGGTGAGCACAGATCGTTTGCATACCCTAGATCAAGTTGGAAAACCATTTCATTTAACAAATCCCCAGTGTTTGTATGGGGAAAGTGTGGAGGTGTGTCTTTCTTATCGTTGCCCAGACCACAAATGCCCTGTTCACTATGCTTGCACAAATAACAATTAAAATCACCAACCCATATGATAGGCATGTCCTCCGGCATTTTTCCTTCGATGTTTTTTAAAGATCGGGATAGATCGGTGAGGACATTCTTCATCAGTGCTTTAGGGATGTTATTATAAAGGTTTATCAGCACAACGTCCTTTTCCCTACCCAGATTCATTTTCAATATCTGGTAAAACTCACTGTCATATACATTTTTCACATTATGAACCCCAGCCACATTTGCAATGTAAATGCATAAGCCCCCTTTATTTCGCCCCTGTTTAGTTGTGGTTGCTGGGATATTAAAAGTTTGGAAGCCATTTATATGTATATCCCTGGGGGCCCACGTTTCTTGGAGGCAGATTATAGCATAATCATCTATTAGTGATAACCACTGGGGGTCAGTTACTTTAGCTGCTAATCCTGCGATATTCCAGGATAGTAATCTACACGTTCTATTGGTATTTGGGTCAGTCAACTCTCCTTCGCCAAACCTATCCAGGCCTGATATGGGGTGTTTGTTAAACCCTTTATCATCACTACTTTGATTTTTAGGTGAGTCTACACTTGTGATCCCCAACTCCCTGTTATTTTCTTTGTGGGATGAATTGCCTCTAGCTTTCTCATCTTGAATGCGGGTGTCGTGTTCCCTAGTGTGCATAGGGTCTCCCTCTGAGGTGGTAGATCCGCCTTCCTATAAACCGTCTCTCGCCCTAAACTTTGAGTTAGTCAATCTAATTCCTCCAACGAGGTTAGTGGTTCAAAACGGTTACGGAGTGGGGTGTTTCCTCGAGTTAAGGATTGAATATGGGAGTCCCCTGTAGATTTTCTAGGATCAGGCCTGCCTATGAGTGGATGAGGTAGATAAAAAGCTCCTAACGGCAATACGTTAATTTCGTCATGATCGTAGGAGACATTCCCTACCTTAGTTAAGATAGCACGGACTAACATGGGGTCACTAAACGTCAGGGCTATACAATCTCCCCGGAGTACTTTTCGTTCTTTTCCCAACCAAGCAACTCTTCTTGCCATTTTAAAGTTTTTAAATAGTGCATCACGAAAACCGGTATGGTTTCCCAGCCAATGGAGTGACTTACTACGAAGTTCACTCCAGGATTCATGTTCTGATGTCGAAAGGGTGGGGACGTTGGCCAGAATTACCACATACGGCGTGGCTGCCGGAGGCAAGTCAAGTCGATTATGGAATGGTTGGTTTTGGTTATGCCTTAAGCTACCGGGAATTGTCCCTAAGCTATTTTCAGAGATAACATTATCTGCCATCAGCCTATTTTGTCTTTTTTTATTGTTTGATTCTACCATACCTGGCATGGGTCTGTGTAATGGGGGTCTAGTAGTAGTGTCATGCACTGGTATGGTTGGAGTAGATGTTTGACCCGTGCCAATAGGCCCATTTAAATGTGAACCTGTCTGTGTGGTCACTTTTTTGTTGTTGTTACTTTTCCCCATTAAGTGCCCCTCCAGGTTTACAACTCTCTCAGACAGTTTTTCCAAGGCTCACACCATGTAAGTGTGCATTGCATCTATACTTTTGGATATGTTTTCCAATGCCAATGTTTGGGCCTCCATTTGGGCAGCGCTTGTATGTTTTTTACTGGTAGCAGTGTTTTTACGTGTAAGTGGTTTTAGTGATAGCTGTTTACCCGGGGTTTTCCTTTTCTTACTTTGTGTATTTTTTAGCCGCTTCACCGGGGTCTGCCCTCCCCTTTTCTGTAATTGGGATCCCTCTGAGTTTCCTGGATTTTTACTACGCTTGGGGGGGGTCGTGAGTCCTCCGCTGAGTCATTCACATCACTCTCATATATGTGGTCCGAGATTTCTAATATGCAGCCATTATTGGCGCCTTGTGTTGTATGGTTCTCGTTTGGGGGGATTGGAGCACGGCCCCATCCTCGTTTAGATAATGACTCCTCTACCGAGTTAATCTGTTCTTCGATGGCCCCCATTGCCCCGGAGAGAAAGGTCAGCAATGACGTTTGACCTGGTGCATTTGCTATGTTAGCTGCATGGCGCACCTTTCTTTTAGGCATTATTATTCTTTAGTTACACACATGCAAATCAGCAGACTTACTTAAACAGGTAGTCCTCAGACCCAGATCACACCCGCTATAGGGGCTTAGAGGAGTGGCCCAGCCCGGCCTCTGACTGTCCCAGACGGGCCTGCCCTTCCGGGCCCGCCAGACGGGCTTCGACCGTGCGCCGCCCGCACGCGTCCCGCGCTGGGGCGATGACAGGCACAACAAGGGAGTCTGGGAAGTGTAGTCCAGCACACTCCCGCTCCCGTGATGGTCTCCCGGCTCGTGTTGGACTTGGCCCCTCCTCAGTCCTCCTCCGCAGTGGATGGGCTTCCGCGCTGCGGGGGTCACGCTGGGGCTTTGAAGGCGCCTCCTGGCGCTGGGGCGATGACAGGCACAGCAAGGGAGTCTGGGAAGTGTAGTCCAGCACGCTCCCGTGATGGTCTCCCGGCTCGTGCTGGACTTGGCCCCTCCTCAGTCCTCCTCCGCAGTGGATGGGCTTCCGCGCTGCGGGTGTCACGCTGGGGCTTTGAAGGCGCCTCCTGGCGCTGGGGCGATGACAGGCACAGCAAGGAGTCTGGGAAGTGTAGTCCAGCACACTCCCGCTCCCGTGATGGTCTCCCGGCTCGTGTTGGACTTGGCCCCCTCCTCAGTCCTCCTCCGCAGTGGATGGGCTCCTTTTGACTAAAATCTTCACATATGACTCACAGCTTAGCATTTTGACATGCTTCTTATGGTAGACAGAGGGATATCCTGGGGCTTAATCCATCAGTGGCTTTATCAGTTCACATTTTAAGCCACTTGAACCTCAAAACATCTCAATGGTAATCATAAACGTTTTTAGACATGGACAAAGTGGCAATTGCCTGGGGCCCCCACTTTCCAAGGGGCCCACTTGGAAAGTGAACTTTCTCTATACTTGATCTGTCTATTCTATGTCTCTAGCTAAACTGCTCTCTTACCAATACCAGCGACTGTCTTTCTATCCTCTGTGATTGTAAGGATTTATAGGGTCCTGATCAAGACATATTTCACCTGTTTTTATGTGGCCTGTTAAAGTGTAACTTATAATTTAGTATTTTTTGGCATCAAGTGTGCTTGATGAGCAGCTTATGGGTAATAAAATTCAAAATCGTTCTATACAAGGACCCCAAAATATGTCTTGCTCCCAAAATCCTTATGATGTCACTGTGGGTAATAAAGGCATTTTGCATTTAACAGTGGTAGAGAGAAAATAAGCTTTATTTGACTTCAAATACAAGTTATTAAACAGCAGTGTTGTACAGCGCTCCACTTCTGTACACAGATGAAGCGTATGAGAATAGGTTTGCGTCAGAGTTGACGTATGATATTTTCTCTTTATCACTCAACGGCGGCTCTGTAGGAGTAGTCATAGATGACTTCATTCATGCAGTCACTGAGAGCTGCCTTCCACAGGAAGGAAGCATAAAACAGAAACCAGGTGTGGGCCTTGCCTGGATGCCTTAATGTGTTTGCTTACCTAATAAACATTGCTGCTGCAGAGTAATAGCTCAACACATCAATCAAACTAATTGAACTCTTTGCAGAAACCTTACAAACCTTACATTTGTAGATTAAAGTTGGTGTGGTAACACAACATGGCTAACACTGTGAAACAGGCGTTCTACACCTCCCATTGTCTCCTTTTTTACCCTTGCAGCATTAGAGGTCGATTTTAATTCTGCACGGCTTGGCTGGCGCTCTGGTCCTGTGCAGCAGAAACTGTGCTATATTTGCTTTCTAGAAATTAAATTCTCCATAGTTTGACGACAGGTGGGGTCCTAACAAAGAAGATGAGCCTAGGCAAGCAGGGAACATCAATGGAATAGGCATCTGGATTGCGTCTGAGCCATTGTAAGAAAATTTAAGTATAAACCAAAATAAAAAATGTGCATGCTACAATTACGTTTAGCCCTCACAATAGCATTTGCAGCACTCAGGAAACAATAGCAGGAGATCTTGATGGAAGAAGAGGTCAGCCATTTAAAGCAAGTTCTGGACTTCCACCTACCCCCACATGTTTAAGGTACATCCCCAGAGCCTCTCCTGGAGCTCATGAGAGGCAATGCCCTATATTGCCAATCTCTTGCCCTCACCTCAGAGAATATTGCACAGCATACAGCGTTGAAACCTATGCAACACTCAAGTTTCCTACCTCATCAATATAAACACATGGATGGTCAAGAGCTGGTTGTAGCTCAACAATGCCTAAGGGCAGATTTTTGTCCCATTGCTGGAATTCATCTGCGTTGTGTTCACAGGCTAGTCAACCAGATATGTAAAGGGAAGAACCTGGGGCTATATTTCGATGCAATGCTCTCCTTAGTTCTCAAAAAGATATTCACTTATTAGGGCATTGAGAACAAGATATACCAAAGGGTTTTTCCCATTTTGTGATTATGGGAAAGTATATGGTTCTAAATGAGCTTCATATCTTGCTATCTCCTATGAATTTTAGAACACATTTCTTTTGAGGAACAATACCCCATCCTATGAGGTTAAGCAAGTCTGCGCTCCCTGTTTTGCCATGCCATCATTCAAGGTTCCACATCATGATAGTAATGTTCCACTTCATTTCTTCCCTCCGCTAGTCATGCTTGCTCGTCTCTTTATTTCTGAGAGATTGACTTAAAAGTTGCCTTTCGGAGTTGTAATCTACACTGTCTCATTCCACACTACAGTTTGAACTTATCGCTTGCCAGTACTCCATAGATGTTAGCTGTATTATTTAACTTTTACTCTAATGCACTTTCAGTCTTTTACAAAACATCAATTTACAAATAAAACAACGAGGATGTAGTTATACAAACATGTGAAATACATGAACATTATGACAAAAAAAACAGTAGCAACAGAAAGAAAGGAAAGTTAGCAGAACATTTACAAAGAGCATGCACATCACTCAAAGCACCATGGTTAATTAAGACGCTTTTATCCAATCACTTTGTATATGTTTATGTTTCGGTCCAATGTGTGTTAAGTGTGCTCCGCACCATCACAACAAAAAAAGAGTCTGTCAATATTTCAATTTCTCATAGCTCCCAAGGAAACAATCCATCCAAGACAATGGGGCTTATTGACTATTACTAATATTCAGTGGAGTAATTCATCAAGGGTACACAAAAACAGCAATGTTTAACATATATATGGGGCCTCTTCCAGCAAATGTATGCTTTTTTGGGCTCAACAATCTCTACATAGGCTGATTACACTCAGAGACAGTTTTATTAAGTGCCTGCGTTGCCCTTGAGTGATGCAAGTGATCGCAAGTCATCGCAGGCGATGCAAGTCCTTTAGTGGGATTTACTAAGCTACCTTGCGTCGCTATGTGGTCTAGTAAATCCAAAGTAACACAAGGCAGCACATATCGCTGCCTTGGGCTAGCTTTCGTTCCATGGGGAAAGTATGGCACTCCCAAGCATCCGCCCATGGGTTTTGCCACATTCTCAGATTTTCAAAGAGTTGTGCATCTGGGAATGCTTCAAAATGGTATGCTTCATAGACCCAGGTATAATGAGAAGAAATATCATTATTTCTCCTCGTTATTTCCTTTTTAGGTTTCGCCTGCACGGCGCTGGTGCTGTGCTTGTGAAATCTATTGTTTTTAATATATCTTTAAAGGGACTTACATCCCCCCTTCACTTTTGCTGGTCTGAATGCTTTCTAGTTTACTTTCCCAGTTTCTATTGGTTGTAGCTTGTTCTCCATTCTGTGTCTCTTCCATCAGTTTCCCGTGGCCCAATCATTCCCATCTGCGTTAATGGATCAAACTTTTTTTCTTTTGCTTAACGCTGCATACTGCTTACCATTTACATTTTGTTATCTTTCCCTGTAACCACCTAATATTGCTATATTTTGCTACTACACAGTCACAATTCAGTTACCTTGCAGTTAAAAGAAGCTTGATTTAAATGGTGCAGCAGGTGCAGTGGGACCAGGGCCAAAAGCTCTAGGGACCCCACTAAACAAAGATTATTGCAAACTTTTACTACTAAACAGACAGTCACAAGTACAGTTAGTAGGCACTAGGGTCATGATTTGAATGGTGCAGCAGGTGCAGTGGCACCAGGGCCAAAAGTTGTCACCTAATATTGCTATATTTTACCACTAAACAGGCAGTCACAATTGTAGTTACCTTGCTGATAAAAGGGGCATGATTTGAATGGTGCAGCAGGTTCAGTGGCACTGTGGTCAAAAGCTCTAGGAGCCCCACTAAACACAAATTATTGCTAAATGTTACTACTTAACAGGCAGTCATAAGTGCAGTTATCTAGCAGGCACTAGGGTTATGATTTCCATGGTGCAGCTGGTGCAGCGATACAGGCTCCCAAAGCGCTAGGAACCCCTCTAAACACCATAAATTGTTACATTTTACTAATAAACAGGCAGTCACAAATGCAGTCATCTTGCAGGCACTAGGGTCATGATTTGAATGGTGCAGTAGGTGCAGTGGCACCGGTCCCAAAAGTTGTCAGAACTCCTCTAAGCACCTACTATTGCTATATTTTACTGCTAAACAGGCAGTTACAATGTCACAATTGCAGTTACCGTGCAGTTAAAAGAGGCATGATTTGAATGGTGCAGCAGGTGTAGTGGCACCGTGTATGAAAGCTCTAGGGACCCCAATAAACACAGATTATTGCTGAATTTTACTACCAAACAGGCAGTCACAGGTGCAATAAGCTTGCAGGCAACAGGGTCATGACTGAAATGGTGCAGCAGGAGCAGTGGCACTGGGGTCAAAAGTTGTCATAACTCCTCTAAACACCAAATATTGCCATCTTTTACTACTATACAGGCAGTCACGAATGCAGTTATCTTGCAGGCACTTGTCTCATAATTTGAATGGTGCGGCAGGTGCAGTGGCACAGGGCCCAAAAGTTGTCAGAACTCCCATAAACACCTGATATTGCTATATTTTACCACTAAACAGGAAGTCACAATTGCAGTTACTTTGCAGTTAAAAGGGGCAGGATTTGAATGGTGCAGCAGGTTCAGTGGCACTGTGGTCAAAAGCTCTAGGGACCCCACTAAACACAGATTATTGCTAAATGTTACTACTAACAGACAGTCACAAGTGCATTTATCTAGCAGGCACTAGTGTCATAATTACAATGGTGCAACAGGTGCAGTGACACTGGGAACAAAAGCTCTAGGCACACCACTACACACCAAATATTGGTATCTTTTACTACTGTACAGGCTGTCACAAATGCAGTTCTCTTGAAGGCACTAGGGTCATGATTTGAATGGTGCCACAGTTGTAGTTGCACCGGACCCAAAAGTTGTCAGAACTTCTACAAACACCTAAGATTGCTTTATTTTACTACTAAACAGGCAGTCATAATTGCAGTAACCTTGCAGTTAAAAGAGGCATGATTTGAATGGTGCAGCAGGTGCAGTGGCACCGTGGTCAAAAGCTCTAGGCACACCACTAAACACCTAATTTGCTACATTTTACCACAAAAAAGATAGTCACAAGCGCAGTTAACTAGCAGGCAATAGGGTTATCATTGAAATGGTGCAGCAGGTGCAGTGGCACTGGGCAAAAAAGATGTCAGAACTCCTATAAACACCAAATATTGCCATATTTTACTACTAAACAGGCACTGACAAATGCAGTTATCGTGCAGGCACTAGGGTCATTATTTGAATGGTGCAGCAGGTGAAGTGGCACTGGGGCCAAAAAAAATTCAGAACTCCTCTAAACACCAAATGTTGCTATATTTAACTACTAAGCAGACAGTTACAATTGCAGGTATCTAGCAGGAACTAGGGTCATGATTACAATGCTGCAGCAGGTGCAGTAACCCCGGGACCAAAAGCTCTAGGCACACCACTAAACACCTAATATTGTTATATTTTACTACTAAATAGGCAGTCACAATTGCAGTTACCTTGCAGATAATAGAGTCATGATTTGAACGGTGCAGCAGGTGCAGTTGCACTGGGGCCAAAAGCTGTCATAACTCCTCTAAACACCAAATATTGCTATAATTTTCTACTAAACAGGAACTCATAAGTGCAGTTATCTAGCAGACACTAGGGTCATAATTTCAACAGTGCAGCAAGTGCAGTGTTACCTTGACCAAAAGCTGTAGGCACCCCCCTTAACACTGATTATTGCTATATTTTACAACTAAACAGGCAGCCACAAGTGTGGTTATCTTGCTGGCACTAGGGCCATGATTTGAATGGGGCAGCAAGTGCAGTGGCAGCGCCACCCCCGTGCTAAGCCTTTTTATGGGGTAGTTTGTGCTTAGGCCCCTGTAACGTTTTGTCCACATAAGGTATCCACGCCAAATTTGCATCCTTTTCTTCTAACATCTTGAGGATTCTAAAGGTACCCAGGGTTTGTGGATTCCCCTGGAGGAGACCAAGAAATTGGCCAAAATACAGCTAACTTTTGTTTGTTTTCGGAAAAATTGAAAAAAGGGCTACAGATGAAAGGGGCAGGTGTTTTCCCTGCAAAAGGTATCATCAAAGGATTTTTAGTGCTAAAATCACCATCTTCCTAGCTTTCAGAAAGAGGCAGACTTTTGTCAGAAAACCAACCTTTCTACACAGTTTTGGCATTTTACTGGGGCATAGACGATTTTTCGTATTTTTTGTGCTTTCAACCTCCTTTCAGTTAGTGGTAGAGATGGGTGTGAAACCAATAATGGATCTCGGAAAACTATACATTTTGGAAAAGTAGACAACATGCTGAATTCAGCAAGGGGTCATTTGTGTAGATCCTTCAAGGATTTTCTATAGAAACTAACAATTGAAATAAACAAATATTGAAATTTAGCCTTTTGTGCCAACATTTTCAACTGTAACTTCTTCTAAGTATGGCTATTTTTGGAAAGCAATATACTGTTAAGTCCATCAGAACCTTCTGGTTGTGGGTATATATAGGACTTGTAGGTTCACTGAGAACCCGAGGTACCCAGAGCCAATAACTGAGCTGCGTCTTGCAATGGTTTTTCATTGTGTACCTGGTATATAGCAATTCATTTGGTGAAATATAAAGATTGAAAAATAGGTACCAAGGAAGCCTACATATTTCCAAAATGGTAACAAAATATAGAGTTTAGAAGCCATGGTTATTTGCACATCCCCAAAATTGTGGGTACCCATACAAGCATGTGAATTAGAGGACATTTTTCAAAATGACTTCTTTTTTACACATTGTCTTACATTTGGAAGGCAGAAATGCAAAGAAAGTCAATTGGTAATAACACTTGTTCTACTATTCTGTGTTCCCCTAGGTCTCCTGATAAAAATGGTACCTCACTTGTATGAGTAGGCCTAGCGCCTGCGACAGGAAACAGCCCAACACGCAAAGACACATCAAATTTTTCCAGTGAAAACTGACCCTTTTTTGCAATGTGCCTAACTGTGAATTATGGACCCTAGTTCAGCCGGCACCTAGGGAAACCGACCAAACCTATATATTTTTTAACACTAGAGACCCAGGGAAATCCAGGATGGGGTGACTTGTGTGGCTGTCACTAGGTTCTGTGACCCAGAATCCCTAGCAAACCTCAAACTTTGTCAAAAAATCACATTTCCTCACATTTCTGTGATGGAAAGTTCTGGAATCTGTGGGGACCCACAAACTTCCAGACACCCAGCATTCCCCAAAGTCTCCCAATAAAAATGTGACCTCACTGGTGTGGGTAGGCCTAGTACCCGCGACAGCAAACGGCCCAAAACGCAACGTGGACTCATCACATTCTTGCAGTGAAAACTGACCCTTTTTTCGCAATGTGCCTAGCTGTGGATTTTGGACCCTAGATCTGCCGGCACCTAAGGAACCCTAGCAAACATATACATTTTTGCAAACTAGACATATAGGGGAATCCAAGATGGGGTGACTTGTGTGACTCTCACAAAGTTCTGTTACCCACAATCCCTTGCACACCCCAAACTTTGTAAAAAAAAAAAAGAAAACATTTTCCTCACATTTCTGTGATGGAAAGTTCTGGAATCTGCGTAGATCCACAAACTTCCACACACGCAGCATTCCCCAAACTCTCCTGATAAAAATGATACCTCACTTGTGTCGGTAGGCCTAGTGGCCATGACAGAAAACATCTCAAAATGCAACATGGACACATCACATTTTTCCAGTGAAAACTGACCCTTTATTTGCAATGTGCCTAGCTGTTAATTTTGGATCCTAGCTCAGCCGGCACCTAGGGAAACCTAGCAAATCTATACATTTTTTAAATCTAGACACCCAGGGAAGTCCAGGATTGGGTGAGTTGTGTGGCTCTCACCAGGTTCTGTAGCCCCAAATTCCTTGCAAACCTCAGACTTTGAAAAAAAAACATTTGCCTCACATTACTGTGATGGGAAGTTATGGAATCTGTGGGTAGCCACAATCTTCCAGCCACCAAGCATTCCCCAAAGTCTCCCGATAAAAATGGTTCCTCACTTGTGTGGGTAGGTCTAGTACCCGCAACAGGAAATGGGCCAAAACGCAACGTGGGCACATCACATTTTTCCAGTGAAAACTGACCTTTTTTGGCAATGTGCCTAGTTGTGGATTTTGGACCCTAGCTCTTTGGGCTTCTAAGGAAACCTAGCAAACCTGTACATTTTTTTAAACTAGACACTTGTGTGGGTCGCCTAGTGGGCTTTCTGCCACCCTGGGGGGGGGGAGATTGGGGACTATTGCACCAATATTCCCCCAAGGGGGGCAGAAAGACTGTGGCTTTTTTTGGGGGGGGGGGGAGGGGGAAATTGGTATGCTCATTCTGGGCAGCCCTAACCCACATATAAAAAAAGCCAGCATAATCCCTGGCGCCTATTGGGCTCTCTGCCCCCCCTCCAGGGGGAAGATCAGAAGCTATTGCCCCATCTGCCTCCTAGGGGAGGCAGAAAGACTGTGGCTAATTCTTTTGGGGGGAGGGGGCATTGACATGCCCTTCTGGGCCCCTACGTATAATAATAAAAAACTCCCTGGTGCCTAGTGGGCTTTCTTCCCCCCTGGGGGCAGGGAGGCAGATAAGGGACTAGGCAGCCACTAGCCCTACGTATAAAAAAACCCTAATCACTGGTTCCAAGTGGGCTTTCTGCCCCCTCGAGGGGCCGATCACGGGCTATTTCCCCCATCTGCCTCCTTGGGTGGGGCAGAGATACTTTGGAATTTTTTAGTGGTGGGTTGGGACATTGGCCTGCCCATTCTGGGCAGCCCCCACCCCTGATCTATAAAAGAAATAATTCCTGGTGTCTGGGGTGCTTTCTTCCCCCCGGGGGCAGAAAGACTCAATGTGCCCATTTGGAATGGAAGGAGCAAAGGCCCTTGCCCAAGGGGGCGCTCCCACCTCCCTGGTGTCTACTGGGTGGATCCCTGCTTGGGGATCGCCCTCCTGTGGTGGCCCCCCAGCAGGGATCCACTCAGGAGGGGTATCATTGGAAAGGGGAGATTCCTTACCTATGATACCTCTCCCATGTGTTTCGGTGCTCAAGGGGCTGAGATAGTCCCACGAGCACCGAAACAATGAAACTGAGAAAAAGTTTCAGTTTCAGTTTCAATGTAATGACATCAGCGCGCCACACGCGCGATCGTCATTACATTGAAAATTTTTTAAAATGCCTCAGGAGGTTGGGGAAGCTCTTCCCCACCTCCCGAGGCAAAAAAAAAGAAAATCCCTCTGCTGTTTACAGCAGAATGATTTCGTGCTAGTGTGTACATGACTGAATGGGTCAGTGACGAGCACACGAGCACTGGTGCTCATGACGCAACCATTCCATCATGAGCACCGAAGGGGTTAAGGCTGCACAGTGTTTACTGCTTACAGACACTTAACTTCTATAACTGCACGCATTTAAAACGTGCTTGTTTAATTCTGCCTTAGTGGGTGGAACTTTTAACTAATTTTCACCTTCTTTATGATATTTTTCCCCTAAGAAAATTGCAGTTTTTTCTGTTTCATGTGTTTGCCGCTAATGAAATTGTTTTTTTTCTGTGTCATATGTTTGTTGTTGGCACATTATGTAGCGTAAACCTGAACGAAGTGATTGCAGTGCTTTACATGAGCACGATCCTTGGTGCTCTGAAGGGATGTTTTAACCTCCTTTATCTGTTGGAACAGTTTCTTTATAACATCACAGCGCCAGACTGCCAAGAGTCTTGGACTGTAAACATGGTCATGTGCCTGTTCTAAAAGTATTCCTCAAGTTTTGTGAATGCAGCCTGTTCCTTTTACTGACCGGAAATGGAGGCTGTATAGTTTCAAGAGCAGTGAATTTGAAAATTCCAGCTGCTGGGCTTGTTTTTGTGAGCAAGCGTGTTTGGTGACTATGTGGGATTTGTTCTGCTGTTCTTTTTCCGGAAGGTATCTATTATTTTGAAATACTTTTAATTTAAAAAAATTGTTTTTTTCTTCTTTGGTGTGAGTTTTCCACTTTTGTAACACCGAGCATTTAGCTTAATTAGCAGGTAGGTGTAAGACTGGCTTTTTTTTGGACTGGCCTTAATTGTGCAGATTGTATTGTTCTTGCACCAAAAACATTATATCGTTTGCTGTATTTTCCATTTTTCATATGAATAAGCAACATGGTAATGGAGCGATACTCTGTAAACTAAAGCAAGAGTTATTTTCTAATGGTGAGAATTTTGACGTTCAAATTTATGCATACTTTTAATGCATGGTATTTTAGCTTAATAATTGGTAAAAAGGGTATGAGTTCTCCAAAGTAATTTAAACAGGCTCCTGCATTTTCGTTGTTATATAATCTGTAAAGAACACCAACTGCACATTCTTAAAACAGGCAAAGGGCAGTTATCTAGCAGGCACTAGGGTCATGATTTCAATGGTGCAGCAGGTGCAGTGGCACCGGGACTTATTATAGCAAATGCCTTGAAAAATACACTATTACAAACTTCAAAGTATATAGCACAATAATTGAAAATGTCACAGTATACCGTTTAAATAAAGAAAAATTGTAAACCATAAGTAGCACAATGCCAATAACGATGCAAGTGCAAATATTTACTATATGCTTATTATTGTTTCAGAGTTTATGTTCATATTTAAGTTTTTTCGCAATAATGAAAAAATGTGCAGTATAAAATAAAATAAAAACTTCATAAGAGAAATCTGTAATTTAAAAAAAAACGTGCCCATCTCAATAAAACAATTATCTCACTTTCAGTGTAATTCTTTCACTTATGTTGCAGAACTGCTTAAATGCTCATTTGAAAAATGTAAAGTTAATTTTCATTTGTTTATCTTAACAATGGACAATAACCAAACAACACCTTTTCATCTAGTCTCTACAATCTTATTTTTTGGATTTGCAAAAACGGCTTAGGCTGTACTTGTATGGTTTTTCATCCACCCTTTACCTATTCTCCCCATAGCTACACCACTTTCAAGGCTACTTATCAAGTAATTGTTTTTTTATCTTTGTCCTACACCATTCACCTGATCTCCCCATGTTATAATACCACTAATAACAGCAAATATATCTTGCCTTTTTGTACATAAACAAGTCATAACACTTTAACAGACCTAATGCGTTTAATAATGCTTGTTCTATATGTGATGCATTCCGCATCCCTCATAGACAATGGAAAATGCCTTTAAGGATTGTTTTAGTGCAGGAAGGCTCTCCTTCCTGCACTAAAACAATCCGGCATGTAATGCAGACACCTTTGCACCATGGTGCAATGGTGCCTGTGTTGGTGCTAGGCTGCACAAGGAGGCGGCAGAAATGCACCATATCTTTGTAAATATGCCTAATTTCTGATGTTTCCCTTTCACATAACGCAGTGCAGCAAGTTGCCTTGCTGCACTGAATTGTATGAAATGTTAGTAAATTTGGCCCTAAATTCTTGTTTAGACTTACCAACTCTCCCAATGATGCTCTCTCGCTATAGAATTGTCTCTTAATAGTACACAGCTGGATGAGCCTCCACTGGTTGAAACTCAGCACGGATAAGACCAAAATATTGATGGCTAGTGGCACATATATATTTTGGAAATCTAGCTTCCAGATTTCTGTCCTTATGTAAAGAGTATGGGCATTAAAGTGGAGGCCTCGTTTTGGATTTATGCTGTCATATCCTGTTGTTTCATTTACATAATGTTCAACCACTACCTCCCCTGCTGTCTTATGAGTGCAGAAAAATTTGCATCTTGGCCATTATAGGGTCATGACTAGACTACTTAAGTCTTTACTTAGGCATCATGAATATATCCCTCACTGGGCGCCAAATGATACAAAATCCAGCTGCCAGCATGGTGGACAGCTCTCCATGCTGCTCATGCTAAGGCCATCCTCCATTAACAGGGAAAACGTGCAACTGCATATCTATGTAATCTATAAGAATATATTATAGATGCTACATGTTTGTGTCATTATGATGATGTAAAGTAAACTGTACCCATGAAAGTATAATTTCTGTTCGTCTTAAAGTTAATGTGAATTAACATTGCTGTATACATAGATGACTAATAAATTGATCTAATGTCAATATGGGATTTCAAGTATTGTTTTTAGAGAGTAGATGGAACAGTTCTGAATGAATGTGATTGGCTGTTTTGATGTATGGGAATGTTCTTTTAGAAATTCATGGTATGAATTGAGAGTTCGGTACAAATCTAATGTACTTTTTCTAAAATATTGTCAATGGGACATATTGATGACTGCTTGAATTCTGTGTGACATTCATAAGATGAAGATTATGAAACAAATATTTATGACTCAATAAAATATTTTTGGAATATGTCTGACTATTGAAAGTGATACACTTAACACTAATAATTGAACTACACCTATTCAAAAAAGACAAGTGGAGAAGCACTGTTTTCCTTGTATATTGAATCGCAATTTTCCCTTGGTTGTGTCTTCTCTCCTCATCAGTCTACAGGGGCCCTCTTTTGCTGAACATTCTCCATTAACTGCAATGGTTACCTGTGTGTAAATATGCTGTTTTCAAACAAGTACAAACCACAACTCTCTTTATGGTAAATTGCCTGAAATCATCTTGAGAAGAATTAATAAGTACATCCCCACTAGAAATGTCTGCTTAGGATCATTGATTTCTTTGGTCATTACTCCCTTGCTGAGAAAGCTTTTGGGGTCAGGGCCTTCTCAGTGCAAACCCCTTGGGGGTCAGGGAAGGGCCTTCTCGGTGCAAACCCTCTCAAATCTGGAATAAGCTTCCACGCAAACTGTAGCTTGCAACCAACCACTCGTGATTTAAAAAGGCTCTGAAAACTTGTCCCAGGCGAAATTTCGGTTATGCTGGCGTGATCTTGCAGAATTTCAGTAATTTTGCATTTCCATTCTTCCATGAAATTCCTGAAATTATGCTATGACTTCAAGTCACGTAAGGATGCGCCGATCACAGAAACAATTTAGAGCAAGTGCTCAGGAACAATGTGAATGAAAGGAACGCGAGCGGCTGCGGTTTGTGGAGCTTGAGCTTGAGCTTTTAGCCCTTTTTTTTTTATCACCAAATGCAACGCATTTTGTGCTAAATATAGCGCCAAATGCGAATTTCGCGTAATTAAATGTAATTCCCTCTGGAGTTATCATGCATAAGCAAATTATGCACATTTTGCACACCCTATTGAAAACCTGATTTTGCCTGTGTAGACGCATTCCTGTTATCGTTCACTCCCTCAGACAGTACCAGCAGCAAGACAGCTCAGGAGGATGGTGCACTATATAAAATCAAACTCAAACTGCCAGCAGCAGCCTGGCACAATGCTCCTATCACAGAAAGAAGCATAAATACCTATGCTTCATTAATAGTACGCATCTTATAACCAATGTTAAATTAATTCAGTTATATCATTCCCTTACACACTTCGAAGAGGAAACTGGACTAGTTGCTTAGTTCTAAAGGTTTACAGTAAATAGGCAGGGAAGCACCTATGCATCCTGCCATCATAACATGTGGCAAAGGCAATTACAGCAGGAGTAGCAAGAAAGTATGCATGCTACAGAAGGGGTGTGCTGCAGAGTGGGAGAGGAAAATAGGGCTAATTACAGATGGAGCACCTCCCACATGATTACTTGTGCCTAGTCTAGCTGCATCAGTTTTAGTGTCTTTCCCCATTCATGTCAGCATGTTGAAATTGTCGGAATGTCTAATCTCCCAAAGCCCCTCCATCCTTTCCAACAGTCCACCTGTGTCAACATCGACCTGCCTTCTCGCGTGCTCACAGCAGCAGCGTGCACGTACAAAGAACGTGGTGCATGTCTTCTGATTATTTTTAATTTTGTATATAATTATTGTGCAGGATATCTGTTATCTGTTCGTCATTATTAAGTATATATTTTTAGTTTACCAATTAGTTTCTATATTTAATTTTATTTTTATCTTCGTAGCATTTAATATGCATGAATATTATATAAGAAACTTTCATAGTCAATGATCGAATCCGTTTGTCACCTAACCTGTCTGACTGTTCTGTCTTTAGAGTACAGTGCTGTAAAAACCACAGTAAACGTCTGATAGTTACCAGCAGGAATGACAAATAGAGAATAGGGGGCCCATTAGAATGTCGGGCGGATCGCCACCGCCCGCATGACGGTGGCGATCCGCCCGACATTCTCTCCCGCCCGCATGCCAATTCCCACCCGCCATATTACTATGGCGGGGGGGACCCCGGCGGACGGAAAGACCATCCGCCGGTTTTCCGCCCGGTCGATGAGTCGACCGGGCGGAAATGCTTTTAATATGGTGGCGGTGTCTGTTAGACACCGCCATCCAGATCAGGATGCATGCAGGGATTTGCCTTTCCGTGGCGGCAAGGCATGCGGTATTTTACATTGGGGGCCCGTAGCGGGCCCCCAGGGATTCTGGGGGGTGGGGGGTGCACATGGGGGGTACCTATGGTACCCCCCTGCATTTGCATACACAACATGGCAGGCTTCGCGCGGTGCCTGCCACGTTGTGCATGCAAATGCACAACATGCATTTTTGGCATTGCAGCGGGCGGTGCTAAAAGCACCGCCCGCCGCAATGTTGAAAATGCAGGATGCGCCCGCCAGTGTGGCGGGCGCATCCTAATTGCCCCCACGGGACCGCCGCACTTATGGCGGGTGGTCCCTTTGTACGTCGGGATGGCGGGCGGACAAAGTCCGCCCGCCATCCTGATGATGCCCTAAGTGTTCAAATCTATGACTACGCATCATGGGAACAAAGTGCTGTCACTCTGGTGGTCAGTTTTATTAAAACATTATATATACAGGGACAGAGAAAACCAGTATTTGGTTATCCAGACATGCATGCCAATGTGGCATTGGACAATTACATAGCTAACACTACAGCAGCGGCCCCCCCATTAGGGCAGAGGAGCGTTGCGCCCCCTCTGCTAGTGCAGCAAAAGTGAAAAATAAAACAGTAATAAAATGAATTACCATTTTATTTTTCACTGCTCCCAGCCCAAGCAGTGTTTGGTGGTGGGGCATTGGCTGCTGACTGGCAGCAGGGAAGTGGTGCTCACTCCACCAGTTTACACTGCGCAAATCACTTTGGCCGGCCGTCTTGCGACGGCCAGCCTGACATGCGCAGTGTAAACCTCCCCACCTAGCTGTCTCAGATATCTGGGTGGAGAGCAGGCAGAGACCTACTGTGCCTGCTGGAGCATCAAGGCAGCCTGCTCCAGCCAATCCTGGCGCTGATCTCATGCTGCATGACAGCAGCATCAGGATTTGCAGAAGGGTTTGCCGGAGGTTCCATGAGGTGCCATTGCCAAAAAAAAGAAGAAAACACAGAGATCAAAAGTAGATTTACCCTTTTTTAAGTTATCTTTTTGCCCCCCCACTGGGCTTGTGTCTCCGTCTCCCCGACGTTCCTCCAGTGTTGAGGGTCTCCGCCAGCCACTGTAATACTAGGATAAAAAATACCTTCTCAAAGACACCAATCTGTATATTTTGCAGCCAATACTCATCTTGCAGGTTTTTAGCACGCATTACATTCAATTCTGAGCCTCATTTCTCCCTTAATTTAGTAATTTTCTACTTTCCTCCCACCTGGCCTACCATTAACCATGCATCAGTGTTCCGATGTTTACCATCTAAGTTTTATTGTGATATATTTCAATGTATGAAGCACAATATTAATACTTCTACATCCATATATATTTGAAGCCATTGCGCTGGGAAAGGCGGGGGTGAGACTGAAGTACTCTTCCCATATATTGAAGGCTTAGTGTCTGTCAAGCTCATCTAACACTAAGGCTGTTGACAAGACGAAGGGCACAGAGCAGCACAGTCAATAGGATGGGAGACTGGGACTGTCCTTGGGGTACTAGGCCCATCCCTTGCCTTCCACCATTGATAAGCAGGTTGGTGGGGTTGAGTAAGGTGTAAATGGGCAAGAATGGAGCGGGGAATGCAGGTGAACAATTTTAATAGCCATTACGGGAAGGACAAGATCACCAATAAGCTAGAATAGGGTGAAGGGCTTAGTGAGGCCACAGTCGATGTTATTATGAAAAAGTAAGGTAATATTACTAAAATATAATGGAATATGAAAAATAGCACCAAACTTTCAAGGTCACCCCAGGTTTTTTGGACCCTAATTTTGCTGGCTTTAGGAAGTAAAGTACGTATGCTTCTCCCCCTAAATTGTGTGTTGTGCATTTGAATTCCCTGTTTCTCATAGTTCACTTCCCTATATGTGCATTGTAAATGGGGCCTAAAGTGCACCTGTGGCCTGGAAAGTGAAGCCTAATGTGGGCTGCAATGTGTATTTACACTACACACAGATATGACAACAATTATGTCTGCCAGGAGCACCACTGTGCTATGGCTGGGCTCCAGCTTAAATGTACTGCAGTGAATACATGGCAGAGAAAGTGTCTTTGTCATGTAGGAAGAGTCTATTTTTGTATATTCATAAGTGATCCCAAAAGTGTGCCGTGTGTACAAAAAAGGCAACACAAAATATTTTAGTGTGCCCTCACAGTGAAATAAAATCCAAAAGCTATTTCACTGTGTAGGTCTGTCTATTATTTTCCTTAAAGTGTTTCAAAGTTATTTCCTGCTTAGTTTTTAAAGTCTAACTTCATGGCGAAATCAGATGCTTGCTAAGTTAAGCTAAAAAATAAGTTAGTAAAAAGGTGCTTTAGGCTTCCTGAGCCAGAACCAGCTTAAAACCTGTTCTGCCACTCTTTCCACCTCCAGAGCT
The DNA here is from genome assembly GCA_963921515.1 of Calotriton arnoldi. Lineage (NCBI taxonomy): Eukaryota > Metazoa > Chordata > Amphibia > Caudata > Salamandridae > Calotriton > Calotriton arnoldi. Next base: position 44,428 of record CAWUFW010007417.1, on the reverse strand, counting down.
GGTATACACGTCCTTATCTGGGAGAGTTTATAACCCTGGCTTAGAAAACAAGGGCCTGTCTCTGAGCTTAGGAAAGGCCAATGTGTTTTATCAGTTGACCACTCATGAGGAATTAGCTGTCTGCGAGTGGACAGGAGCAGTTGACAGAACAAAGGGCAGCTTTCACACCGTCTCTTTTGACTTGGAAATGCCTGGAAGGACTTTCTCCTAATCACTTCCAGGAATCTCCCAACAGTCATCCCCACTAATGGTGGGCATAATTTGCATAATTTTAAGAAGCATAATTATGCAAAATATAAGCAAAATTCTGTGATATTGCACGGAATTATGGGGCATATTATCAAGGGCTTTATCGCCGATTTAGCGGCACTTTTTGCCGCTAAATCGGCGATATTTTTAACGCCCTATTAGCAAGCTGTCGCTAACAGGCGTTAGCGACAGCTTTCAGGCGTTAGAGGCCGGAATTACATCGCCTTGCATGTCAGCGATATTTATCGCTAATGACATGCAAGGAAGGCGTTCCCACTAAAAGCGACTGTAAACAGTCGCTAACACCACTAACCCCTATTATCAAGGCAGGCGAAGCGATAAAATAAATCGCGCTAAGCGCGTTTATCGCTATATTTTATCACCTGCTACTGACTATGACTTACCTGTTTGTAGTATAGGAGGTGGATTCTAATGCTGAATCCACCTTAGCGTAATGCGAGAATATCGCTGGTTTTCCAGCGATATTCTCGCATTATGCCGCTATCGCTGGAATAATCATCGCCATAGCGCTAATTGTTGCTAATACAGCGTTAGCGCGGCGATATATTCCAGCGATAGCTGGCGATAGAATATTTCGCGCTAAGCGCGCTCTGCGATATTTATCGCATTTTGTTGCTAATATGGCCCTATGTGAGGAGGCTAAACCTCATTTAGCGCTATTTTCTTAGCATAAAATGCACCTTTGCATCCAAAATGAACCAGAGGATACAGTTTGCACTTAGAAAATTGTGCTAAATGCAACGGAACAGGGACATCAACCGCCAACAGCTGCTCGGGATCTGTTCTTGTGCTCTTGCAGTAGGCATTGTTGCCCCAAATTACACTAAAACATCCACATGCCTTATCAGGTCAATTTCTACAATTTACGGCTTTATCTGACACATCCTAAAATCACTTCATCATTGTGCTACTTAAAGTCACACTTTTATCAATCACAGACTATTATCTACTTGTTGCAGTTTATAGTACTTTCCCATAAATGATCATAATGCTTTAATTTCAGTGAGTTGCGCATTTAAAGTAAAACTAGATGATGATCCAACTGGAGAGCTTTTTTTTAAACCTCTTATTAAGGGGTTGTTGGCATTCTAATCTTATCAAGAAGATGAAGAAACAGCAGGTGTCAGGATGCTTGGGACTGCTAATTCCTGCTTTGGACCAGAAGGGATAGAAGATTTCAATTTTTGATGAACCCTTAAATAATTGCACCGACGAATGATCAATTTTATACTTATGACTAGACAAATTTGTAGATATATGAGCCAGAGCAAAATGCCATTTTGAATAAGAGCAAATGTTGTTCTTGTGTTGACAAGTCACTAAAAATGTAATTTAAATGTTTCTATTTTAGGTCAGCTTAAAAATTGGTGAAAAATTTCCACTCTCCAATGCAAAATTACTCTGTTTCCAGCGCAATGCACGCAATTTGACCATGCACCAATGTTCTTCCAAGCAAAATAGGAGCTACCCAGAACATTCTGTTTGCTATTTTAATAGAAAGTAGTTTCAATTTGGATTTGTCTTTTTCACAGTGGATTATTTGGCTTTCATAAAAAATGAGGTTCAAATCACATTTAAAGACCAGTATAACAAGAGAATGACCTATTCGCATCTTGACAAGCAGGGGAGACAATTCTAGACCATATAGTTGCCTTGAGCAGTGTGAATCCCCTAGCTGAACATGGAACAGTTCCCGGCTTAACGAGTTCTGCAAATACCGATATGCTTACTATATGTTGCATGGTTTCTTTGTGTGTGTTTTTTTAAGGGACATTACACACAGAGATACGGCCAAAAGAACTCCAGGACACATACAAATTAACTTAAATCAAATTAATAGCATAAAACAGGTGAGTATATGACTAAGACGGATTGCTAAATAAACCATGGCAATGTATCCGGTTCAAAACTGGTAAAAAGTCATCTTAAAACTAATTCCGCAAGCCATAGAACAGTTTAATAATGCCCAGCATCAAGTACATGCAATTATATAGGTGCAAGTACTATACACCAGTAGCGGCTCCTCAAGTGAGTGCTGCGGGGCGGCGGGGCAGGGGAGGGGCAGGGTGGGGGGTAGTAAACTCCGGAATTGGGCCGAACAAAGTTGAGTAAAGAAATAAATAAACAAAACAAATTACATTGCGCGCGCTGCAACGCCAAATCGGCGATGCAGCGCGCAATGTAATTCGTTTTATTTATTGAGGGGCATATTATCAAGAACGGCGTTAAAATTATTGCCGCTTTAGCGGCAGAAAACTGCCGCTAAAGCGGCGATAATGGGCTTGATAATATGCCCTTGAGAATTCCAATAGAAGCCCATGTTGACACCAGAACATGGGCTTCTATTGGAATTCTCAAGGGCATATTATCAAGCCCATTATCGCCGCTTTAGCTGCAGTTTTCTGCCGCTAAAGTGGCGATAATTTTAACGCCGTTTCTTGATAATATGCCCCTTATTTCTTTACTCAACTCCGTTCGGCCCAATTCCGGAGTTTACTACCCCCCACCCCGCCCCACCGCCCCGCAGCACTCCCTCGAGGAGCCGCTACTGCTATACACCTCTGCTTAGTACTCCCAGACAATTATTCTAGAAGTCGGTGCTATGGCAAAGTGGCAAACGCAGTTAGCAAAGCCGCGCAAACTGATGCCTAGGGGTAAACAGTCCATAAATGCACGCTGTGTTGTACACTTTAATACGAAATTTAATCAGATACCATCTTTTTCCTTCTGCATGAAAAATTCAGGCTTGCCACAACATATGTGGCATCACAGAAACTGTGATATATTTATAAGAATGAAGCAGTTTGAGTAGTCCACGGTTATTTCAACTCCCTTTGTGAAACTGCGAGATATCTTAATGATTATCTCTTTTCTGTTCGAGTTTATTCAGACCATCCATGACCCTTGCAGCCATCTACCACTAATGCAAGGCTTTGACATCATTAGGGTCTCGACATAACCACTGCAAATACTATAGACGATCATTGTGATTTACCCATTAGCGCTCAGTGTCGGTTCCTCCTAAAGGGCGGAGTAGCGCAGTGTTAGAAATGGGGGTCTCTAGTTGTCAGAGGTAGGTACCTTTGACCAAGTAGGGGCCCTTGCTTCTAGTCAGGGTAAGGGGGCTACACTCCTAAAATAACCCCTGCTCACCCCCTTGGTAGCTTGGCACGAGCAGGCAGGCTTATCTCAGAGGCAGTGTGTAAAGCATTTGTGAACACATACAGTAATACAGTGAAAACACTAAAGATGGACACCACACCAGTTTAGAAAAATAAGTAATCTTTATCTAGATTTAACACAAGACCAAACGACAAAAATCCACAATACAGTACTCAAAAATATGACTTTTAAATGGTAGAAATAGCTTAGTTCAATGTAGATGGTAAATGCGACACTTTACTCTCAAAGTACCTTGGATGCATAACGCAATACAAACAAAAGGGTCGCAGGGAAGGTGATGCATCGGTTCCTTGCTTCGGGGGAGGTGATGCGTCGGTTCCTTACTGCAGTGCAGGGGAGGTGATGCGTCGGTTCCTTACAGGAGAGGAGGTGATGCATCGGTTTCTTACTGCGTTCCGGTTACGATGCGACAAGATGGCGACTCGATGCGATGCGACGATCCGGTGCGATGCGACAAAATGGCATCTTTGATGCGATGCGACAACGTGGATACGATGCGTGCACGCCCGACGGCCGGGCGGCGAAATCAGTGGTTTCTTGAGCCGCGAGAGGCACTGCATCATGCTTCTCCAGTGATGCGATGGCAACCTCTGTGGCAGCGACACGCTTCTCCGACGATACGACACGCTTCTTCGCCGATGCGTCGACAAACAGCTGCGGCGGCATGCTTCTTTGGCGATGCGACGGCAACAGCTGCGGCGGCGACACGCTTCTTCCTCGTTGTCTCGCGCTTCCAGCTCCCAGCGACACGCAGTCTCTAGAGGTCCTAAAACAGCAGCAGGCACTTCTCTGCAAGTAGAATTCCCAGCAAGGAAATTCATGGGAAGCTGGTGGTGAAGTCTTTGTGTCCCTGAGACTTCAGAACAGGAGGCAAGCTCAGCTTAAAGCCCTTGGAGATCTTCCTCAAGATGATAAAGTACACACAAAGTTCCTTTTCTCCTTTCCTTGGCAATAAGTAACCACTGCAAGCCAACCCCAACCAGTCACCAGCGCAGGGGCAGTCTCCTCCTTCAGCTTCCTTGGTTTCTCTCCTTGGCAAAGGTTTGGCTTGATTCCCAGAAGTGATCTAAAGTTCTGGGGTCTGGGCCCCTCTTTTTATACACACAATTTATTTGTTCTCTGAAGGCAGAGAGTGTCTGTACCCAACCCAAACCAGTTCTGTCCTCCCTGGTGCAGCTTCCTGGCAGGAGGTGGAGACAGCATTGTTGAAAGCAGACCTGGCCCAGGTAGCTGAAAAGAAATCTCCTCCCCCTACTCTCTATTCTATGTAGGCTCAGGCAAGTGAAAGGAAATCTCCTCCCCCTACTCTCTATTCAACCCAGGTCCTATTCAGCCCAGCCCTGACTCATCAGACTGCTGGAGCCAAAGCCCTCTCCAGCCCCCTGTCACTCACGAACCAGACATGGAATACACAAACCTAGCAGAAGCATACTGGATGGTTAGGCAAGAAAATACTTACTTTCTAAAAGTGGTATTTTCAAACACAGAATGTAAAAATCACCCACACTAAAAGATGTATTTTAACATTCTGGATTCAGGCATACCAAACTTTATTTTTCTATCTTGTTCCTAGGGTCAGTTATGTTTATAAGATGTTATAAACTAACTCCCCATTCTGGCCTATGGGAACAGATAGCCTTGCAATAGTGAAAAACGAAATTGGCTGTAATTCACTATCAGGACATGCCACACACATCAGGGCATGTCCTACCTTTCACATACAATGCACCCTGCCCACAGGGGTACCTTGGGCCTACCTTAGGGGTGACTAACATTCAGAAAAGGGAAGGTTTAGGGACTGGCAAGTGGGTGCACTTGCCAAGTCGACATGGCAGTCCCAGACTGCACACAGGCTCTGCAATGGCAGGCCTGAGCCATATTTTACAAGCTGCTTCTGTGGGTGGCACAATCAATCAATCAATCAAGCGTTTGTTAAGCACGACTACTCACCCGTAAGGGTCTCAAGGTGCTGGGGGTGGGGAGGGTGCAGTTTCCAGTCCATCAAGGAGGGGGTCTGTCGAAGAGCCAGGTTTTGAGGTTTCTAGCGAAGATGGGAAGCAATGTTGACTGTCTGAGGTGGAGCGGAAGGGCGTTCCAGGCTTTGGCCGTGAGGAAGGAGAAGGAGCAGCCTCCCGATCTGGTTTTTCTGGTGCGGGGGACCACGGCGTAGGAGAGCTGTGCTGATCGTAGGGTCCTTTGGGGTGCGTGAAATTGGAGTCGGTTGTTCAGGTATGCTGGTCCGGTGTCGTGGAGGGCCTTGTGTGCGTGGGTGAGCATCTTGAAGGTGACTCTAGCCTCGATGGGGAGCCAGTGGAGTGTGCGCAGGTGCTGGGAGATGTGGCAGTGTCTTGGCAGGTTGAGGACCAGTCTTGCGGCGGCGTTATGGATGTTCTGTAGCTTGCGGGTGAGGTTTGTTTATTCCGGCATAAAGTGCGTTGCCGTAGTCGAGTCTGCTGGTGACCAGGGCGTGAGTGACGGTCTTTCTGTGTTCGAGGGGGATCCATTTGAAGGTCTTACGTAGGAGGCAGAGGGTGTGGAAGCAGGAGGACGAGACGGAGTTGATCTGGCGGTCCATTTTGAGCTCGGAGTCCAGGATGATTCCCAGGTTGCGTGCGTGGTCCGTGGGGGTGGGCGGGCTTCCGAGGGCGGGGGGCCACTAAGTGTCGGTCCAGGCGTCGGGGTTTGGGCCCATGATGAGTACTTCTGTTTTGTTGGTGTTTAGTTGTAGGCAGCTGTTTTTCATCCATTTGGCGACGGCTTCCATGCCTTCTCAAAAGTTATGTCTGGCGGTGTTGGGTTCGTTGGATAGGGAGAGGATGAGTTAGGTGTTGTCAAGTTGGGTGTGTCAGTGCTGCGAGCCCACCAGCAGCATTTGATTTACAGGCCCTGGGCACTCATGGTGCACTGTACTAGGGTCTGACAAGTAAATCAAATAAGCCAAACATGGAGTCACTAATCCAGTACAACAATTTACAATAGGGATCACTTGCACTTTGGCACTGAACGGCAGTGGCCAAGTGCCCAAAGCATCTAGACCAGCAAAAACATGGCAAAAACATAGGAGGCAACAGCGAAAAAAATGGAAGGGAGACCCACGCCAATGGTGCCAGGTCTAACATGCAGCAAGTAAACACAAATTAATAAAATGATGATTACCATTGTTTACACGTTTGCTGCTGGCTTGCGCTGTTATAGCCCGAGTGTGAGGGCAGGAGTGGGGCTGATTCCTGTGGATTGCAGGATGACTGTTGCCCCGGTCAGAGAGGCGTGTGCGTGTTAGATTGGTTGGCTGACTTGCGACAGCCAGCGCAACATGCTCACTTCAGACCCAGCAATCCCAGCGCTGTGAAACAACCAGGGGGATGCTGTCACAGACCCATAGCCTCAAAATGAGCACTGGGTTAGCCTGCTCCAACCAATCCTGGAGCTGTTCTCATGCTGAAAACAACATGAGAGCAGCTCCAGGATTGGTTGGATTCGTGTTGCACTTGGCAGGAAGTAAGTCAATCACCTGCCTTCCCTTTCCTACTCGTCATCACCCTCAGGATCAGAGGAGAGACACACCAAACGGAGGGCCAGCAGCAAATATAGTGAGTTTTTTCGGCATTGCTCTGCGCCCCACCATCTTTTAATGTGAATCAGCTGCCAATGTTACCACTGCCATTTTGGAGAGACTCTGCTAGTGGTAATATGCCTTTTAGGCCATGGCTTATTTGTAAACATTTAGCAAAGTTTATAAGCAGAAACAACGAGAAAACATCATGTTAGTTTGAATGTTTTGTATTTAGAGATATCACAGTGGTTCTCAATCTCCATCAATTGTTCATGGTCTACTGCACATATTTAGGTGCATATGTTAATTAAAAGTAAGATTAACTTGACAATCAGTTACAAAATTTACTGAATCCTCAAGGATAAAAAGTGATGCTTTTAGGCCATGTGCGGTTCTCACTAGGTTCCATGGTATATGATTTTAAGTGTCTCAGTTGGAGTAGTGTATGAAATGAAATGTATTGGAACTAATCAGTGGTTGACTCTGTTAAACCAAATACAATTCATAACATCACACAGTGAAAAAAACTGAGCTGTACGACTAGTCCTACTTGATTCAGAAAATGTGTGTCTGCATGGCTTCCCTCTCCATTTAGTTGTATATACGGTGTCTTGATTTGAATAAGGGGCACAACCTGTACACCAGCAAGAAACTTTAGCATGACAGTAAAATTTGGCTTTATGCAAAGTCCATTGAAAAAAGCCTGGATTATACATGCATTACACACACCCACATTCAAGATGATCGCATACCTCTATTATAAAATAAAATACCCAGCTTCATGCTTGCCACCCTGACCTGCCTCAGAAACACCTCTCCCTGCAGGAATGCAATGCCTAGCACTGTTGCACCCGGCTGTATGACATTACAATGAATGCCTTTACCATGCATCCTTTACCTCACGATACATTTAACATGCGTGCCTTTACAACTTTACAACAAAAAGGTAAATATATATATGGTAAGCAAAACCTCTATTTTTATATATTTATATCTTTATATCTATGTCTGTTTATCTTTCTCTCTCTATATATATATATATATATATATATATATATATATATGTGTGTGTGTGTGTGTAAGTTATAGCTAGCTATGCTAACTATATCTGGTGTATTTCTGTGGCTTTTGTTAGTTAAAAATGTTAATGTTGTCACTGACATATTCACCTAACTATAACATTACTTTACTTTTGGCTTTTTCAGTGAATTTCAAAGTTTAAAAAAACCAGAAATAGATCTTTTCATCGCAACTAACTTTAACGTCACTTTAAACTTTGTTTTTTTCAGTGAATTTCTAGTGTTTTTTGTAACATAAAGTAATATGTTGTTACCTTACGTAAAGCTAACCCTCCGCTACACATTACCTTTGGCTAGGCCCTGCAGCAAACCCCTCACAAGCAGCCAACCCCACACTGTGCATGGCCTTTGGCCATGGAGAGCAGGGGGTTGGCAACAAATGTTTAGACTGCAGCCAGCCATGTGGCCAACCTACTCAGAGCCAGCACTGTTGCATACTACAAATTTGGAAGGGGTGGGGCCAAGCATGCAGAGCTTGTAGGTAATTTGGCGCCTTTGCAGTCTCTTTGCAGTCTCCACAGCACTTAAAAGGGAGGACCAGGAGACCAGGAGAAAACAAGAAAGAAATCACTTGTCTTGGACAGTCACTATAGAAGAGACTGTGCTCCAATAAATCAGCAATTCATTTACCAGGGGCGTGGCTTGCCAACATCCAAGATGGCCGCAATGTAGAAGAGCTCCAGCAGACGCTGTAACTTAACTCCCTCAACATCCGTTACCTCCATCCGACTAAAGCTCTAGCCACCGAAAACTAGTCCCCCCGGTGGTGCTGAATCTGCTGATGCCTGGCAGCCTGTGATCGACGGCCGCGATCCGCCCGAAATCAACCTCGCCTCCCAGACTGCCGTGAGGTGGGAGCATCGGCCGCGGCGCCGCGCGGTGCTCCGTAACATACTGTGGAGCTCGGGCAGCCGAGGCGAGCGGGAAACGGCGGTGAGGCCTCCCGACAGATCCACCTGGTGTAAGCCCCCCCAGAGGGGTGTAAGCTGCTGAGGCTCAACTGCCTGGGATCGGCGGCCGCGGCCCGACGGGGCTCTGCTTTGTGTCCCGGGTGGCCGTGCGGAGGGAGCATCGGCCATGACACCGCGCGGCGCTTCGTGGTGTACTGCAGGGCTCAGGCGCCCAGGGAGAGCAGCTAACAGCGGTGAGGCTTCCCTATACCCCCATCTGGTATGAGTCCCCCTAGAGGCGTGGGATTACTGAAGCTCGGCCGCTTGTGATCAGCGGCCACGGTCCGACGGGGCTCAGCCTTGCGCCCCGGGCCGTCACGAGGTGGGAGCACCGGCCGCGGCGTCGCGCGGCGCTCCGTGGCGCGCTACCGGGGTCGGGCATCCGGGACAAGCCAGAAATGGGGGTGAGGCCTCTGGATAGATCCGGACTGTTGGAGCCCCCTCGGTGGGCATCTGGCCTGTCGGCTTGGCCGTGGTGCGACGCGGGCCTGAGGCCTGGGCTTCGGTGGTGTGTGGCCCCGCAGGCTGAGGGCTGCTGTGTTCTATGTGCAAAAGAGATGGGGCTGAACGCAGGACTGAGGGCCTGGGGACGCTGAAACTACTCCTGAAGGTGGCACGGGACGGCCGAGATCCGGGTTGGACGTGATCGCTACCTTGCATCGGGCCCCGGCGCTGGGGGTACAGACTCGGCTGCAGTTGAGGCCTACATAGATAAACTTTGGCGATAACCCGCACATCCGAGACTCGGAGGTGAGACGCAGGGGTGGACGTCCTCTTCCCCTCCCCCCCGCCACGCTGCCGCTATTTTAGTTTTGGGCCGCTTGAGAGAGAACCGGAGGCAGATTGCAGTTCATAACAGGACTTTATCATCCCCTGAGAGAAGACCGAGCTCCTATACCTCGACTGCCACAGACTGGTTGCGGCTATGGCCTCAACTAAGGGCTCTAAGCCGCTCCCTGCGGCCAGACTAGCCAAATATGCCCACACCAGGTCGGAAGGCACGGAGGGACACAAAGGGACCCCCGATTCAAACTCCCAGCCTGCAGAGGAGGCGCTGACCTTAACAGACGTGATGGCAGCGATACAGGGTGTCCGAACGGCGCTGGAGGCCAAAATAGATACGGTGGCTACCGAAATGACGCTTATCCATGCCGATCTGCGAAACATGGGAGATAGGGTTAAATCCAACGAAGATTCCATATCTACCCTTCAGCAGTCCCGGAAGGAGCTAGAATCCACGGTTAAGCGCCTCCAAACGCAAACATCAGATCTGACCTCTAGACTGGAAGACTATGAGGGGCGGGCACGCCGCAACAATGTTTGAATTCTAGGGGTCCCGGAACGAGCGGAGGGACAAGCAGCGGACTTATTCGTTGAGGACCTGGTTCAGAAGCATCTGCAGCCCCGCTCCCTTTCGCGCTTCTTCTCGGTGGAACGTGCCCATAGAGTGCCTGGGGGCCCGCCTAGACCTGGTGCGCCGCCGCGTCCTATTTTGGCTAGAATATTTAACTTTCGAGATCGAGATGCCATCTTGCAGGCGTCCAGAACTGCCCCACCACTCAAATGGGAAAACTCTCCCATTACCTTCTTTCCTGACTTCACTTACAGGGTTCAACTCCAGCGGCGGTCCTTTTTAGAGGTGAAGCGGGCACTTAGGGAACATAACTTGAAATATGCCATGCTTTTCCCGGCAAAGCTCCGAGTTCAGGATGGTAGCAAATCGTTGTTTTTCATGTCCCCGGACGACACCTGGGACTGGTTGGAACAATGGCGTGCACGTAACAAACCAAGGAGCTCGTCACCATCGGATGACCCGCGCCTAGCGACGGAGTAGACAAATGGGCTCGACTTGCCAGAAACAGGAGAACTGCGAATAGAATCGTGTACCAGCAAGTATTGACTTGAGCTAATATAACACTGCACTGTGACATTAATGGATACAATTTGGTGAGGTACATTGGGTCACCTAAGACCTAGTCGGGTATCGATGGAAGCAGTTACCGTAGTTATCTGTGGGGGGGACGATGAAAAGGGAAGCACTCAGCGACCCAGAGAAGGGTGTCTATAGCGGGGGTCGTGATTAGAACAATGTTTTCTTCCGTAAATTGGGCAGATGGTCAGACTATGATTAGAGGGAGTAGCTTAACGCTTTGCAGGCTTGGGATATATAGGCTGAGTAGCGTTCCCCTACACACAGTATGTTTTGTTTTGGGTTTACAGGCACTCTGCAATTTTGGGGGGTGGGCAGTTTCAAGTCCACGGTGCAGGGAGGCAGGGAGGGGGGTACTGTTTCAGGGATTGTTTGATGTGTTTTTCTTTTTGGTCATTTTCTTTTTATTGAGCAATGCTTTCCAGGGGATCTTTGTTGACAGATTTCTTCAGATGGGCCCTATTGTGGCGATGAGAAATATGTATATGGGGGCTGCTAATTGTGTTTTCTCTCGGACCCAGTGGGGCTTTGTACCTCAGGGGGCTACCGGGAGGCCGGAGATGTTTCTTAGTGGCGGGAGGATAAGAGTGCTTTGCAATCTCCACCAGTATGAGTATAGCTGACCCTGATGGCCCAATACTGGGCCGCTTTAAAATTCTTTCCTGGAACGTCAATGGTCTTGGGGATCGAATTAAGCGGAGTATAGTCCTGCAATATCTGAAAAGGCAGGCTCCTGATTTGATTCTTCTTCAAGAGACGCATATCCAAGGGACCAGCTATTGTGCACTTAATAGATGGGGATATCGACTCATTGCGCATTCTGGCTACACACGAGGCTCTAGGGGAGTGGGTATTTTGGTGCGGGGCGCCTTCCCTTTCCAAATTCTGAAAGTGCTGCATGACCCCATGGGGCGATTTGTTTCCGTCTCCGGACGATGGGAGGGAAGGGTCCTCAACGTGACATCCCTTTACATCCCCCCCCGAACTTCACTCCATCACCATGAATGATTTGGGAGCACACTTACTGCGGCTGCCTGATGGTGATCTGATTATGGGTGCAGACTGTAATGCGGCTTTGAATGGCTCTTTGGATCGCTCCCCCCCCCGTGCGACTGAAGCGACTGGGAAGCTATTGTCTGAATTTTTGAGGGCCCTGGGCATTGTGGATGTGTGGCGCATCTGTCACCCCGCCGAGAAGCAATATACATTTCACTCTGGTGTGCATGACAGCCTCTCTCGTATTGATTATCTCTTTTGTGGCTCTGACAGACTCCCTTGGATCAGTAATCACTCCTTTCTCCCTAGAGGAATCTCCGACCACTCGCCAATTGTCGCCTACTATGGCGGTACACCCCCAGCGAACTACCGAGATATGGTCCTCAGCCCTTGGTATCTTAAAAATCCTGAGATACGCGCCAAATTGACTAACGCTACCTTACAATACTTTGCCGAGAATGATGGCTCGGTCCAATCCAACGTGGTACTTTGGGAGGCCTATAAGACAGTGGTGCGCGGATGTAGGGTTGCGGCAGTGGCAGGGAGCAAGAAAGAAAAACGACAACAATTAGAACAAATAGAGGTAGAGATGGCAGCATTGGAGCATGATCTAATTTCCACACCGTCGCACGAGAACTCCCATAAACTGGCAGTGAAGCAAAAGGAGTATAGAGATATTGCAGACGACGCAGCTCAAAAAAGCCATAGGGCCTCGCAACATAAGTTATATGATATTGGAGACAAGGCCAGCAAATTGTTGGCCTGGTTAGATAAAAGAGACCAGGCGAACAGATGGATCGCCGAACTCACAGATGACAAGGGGACCCGCCACTGTGACGGGACGAGTATTGCGGGAGCCTTGGCTTCCCACTTTAAACGGGTCTATTCCCCCACATCTACGACTACACAGGCTGAGGCGGCGGAACTGTTACGAACTCTGCCTTTACCAAGTTTGAGCTTACTGGAGGGCCAGGACCTAGATAGCGAGCTAACAACAGAAGAGGTCGCAAAGGCCATCTCCTCCCTACAGTCTGGGAAGGCCATGGGCCCTAGTGGACTTCCAATTGAGCTGTACAAATGTGTGAAGTCGGTCATTTCTCCTTACCTGCTGCGCATGTATAACGCGAGCACTCGAGAGGGAGTCCTCCCAGCTGCGCAGCGACTGGCTAGCATCGCTGTCATACACAAGAAGGGCAAACCACCGGAGTGTTGCTCTTCATACCGACCTATCTCCCTCCTGGACCCCGAGATTAAAATCCTAGCAAAAATCTTAGCCACTCGGATTTCACCTCTCCTCCAAAAGCTGATCCATCCGGATCAAAATGGATTCATGCCAACGAAAAACACGGCATTGAATATACGCCGCCTACAAGGGGTCCTGGGACGCGCGTCTACCATACAAGAATATTCGGTCATAATGTTATTAGATGCCAAAATGGCATTTGATTTGATAGAGTGGCCCTTCCTTTTCGCCACGCTCGAGCGCTATGGGTTCGGCAAACGCTTTCTATCCTGGGTGCGCCTCCTCTATTCTAGACCTCTGGCGAGAATCGCGGTCAATGGTAAGAGATCAGTGGTCTTTGAATTGAGGCGGGGTACGCGGCAGGGGTGCCCCTTGTCCCCCCTGTTATTCGCTCTGGCGCTCGAGCCTCTTGCGCTCTGGCTTAGAGGAGACCCGACAATCCGGGGACTGCACTGGGCGCCGGGGTGGGAAGACAGGGTGTCACTTTATGCAGACGATATCCTGCTTTATTTGGAAAAAACCGCGGTACTCAATTCACTATGCTCTTCGTATCTTCACTCTATTTCAAAAATACTCGGGCTATACCATCAACTGGGACAAGTCCCTGATCTACGTCCTCAGCGGCCCCCCTCCCAGATTACCACCGGGCTGTGGGGCTAAAATGGTGACTGAGGGCTTCCAATATTTAGGCATTTACATAACAACGGACGTAGAGACCTTTTATCAGCGAAATTTGCTGCCGCCCTTGCAGCGCCTCAGGGCGGATGTACGCCACTGGCAGACCCTTCCGCTGACACTTCTTGGAAGGGCAGCCCTATTTAAAATGATGGCGCTCCCCCGTTTCTTGTACGCTCTGCAAAATACACCAAATCTGGTCCCGCCCCAATACTTCACTTCCATAGAATCTGAAGTTCGTAGTCTGTTATGGGGTACTGGGTCTCCGCGCATTGCGCTTCCTAAGCTAATGAGGAGCTGGTACAACGGTGGCATCGCGCTGCCGGATGTCAGATCCTACTATTGGGCATCCCAACTGATTGTTCTCAATCACTGGATGCACCGGCCGGTCACAGACCTAGCGTATCAGATGGATCGTTATAACATGCAGCCGGGCACATGTCTAAGAGCACTTTACGGAGGGGGAAAATTGGAACCAATACTCACGCCAACAGTGACGACGATCTCCATATGGCATGCGGTTAACTCGGCCCTTGGTTGGAAGGGACGGTTGACACGTGCTACACCACTGCTTGATTCGGCAAAGCTGGGGTCGCTGTGGCGACTACCCGGGTTTGATAAATGGGACTTGATCGGGCTGTCAAAACTAGGGGATCTCTGGGTCAATGGTGGAGTGGTGCCATTTGTGGAGCTGCAGCGGAAGTATCACCTACACCAGAATGAGACCTTCCGATACCTTCAGGTGCGGAGTGCCTTGTCCTAAAGGAACTGACCAACCGCCTCCTCACCCTTGGAGGATAGACTTTTAGATAACTACCTTCCAGAAAAAGCCATTTCGCTGACGTATCGTAAAATTCTTAACAACTCACCTGAAATCTTGGATAAACTTCGTGCAAAATGGTGCGCAGATGTCGGTGATATTGATGATGAGGACTGGAAGGAGGCACTTGCCTCGCCCCGCGAAGTGGCGATCCGATCTCGATTTAAGCTTATTCAATTAAAGGTATTCCATAGAATCTACTTACAAGCTCGGTTTTGGTAAAAATGGGCCGACTTGCTTCACCCATGTGTCCTCGCGGATGCGGGCAGGTGGGCACTTATTTGCATCAATGGTGGGAGTGCCCTGTTCTTCAGAGGTATTGGGGGAAGATTTTTTCTATACTATCCCTTGTATGCGATAAAGAGATTGAACCCACGCCGAGGCTGTGTTTGTTGAATATATGGGAACCTACAGATTTGACTAGGATGGAGTGTCTGTGGATCTCACTGGGTTGTGTAGTTGCCAAGCGTAACATAGCGAGAACGTGGAAGGTAGAAATAGCACTGAAATGTTATGACTGGGAGACTGATATGGACTGGTGCATGCAGGCTGAGAGGGTGGTTTATGAAGGTAGAGGCTGCCCTGGCAAATGGACGAAGGTTTGGACACCCTGGAACGATCATAGGGGTGGGTTGTGTACTCCATTTAGGGAGACGCCTCTCCTTGACGGAGATGCCGAGGAATAGGAGACCGCTCTCCCCAGTGTTTAATATGGCAGTGAAGACCCCGATACAATCACGGCCTCACCACATGGGCTTAAAGAAATTTGACTTTACGTTCGGTCATTGAAGATGATGTCTTTTTTGTTTCATCCCCTGGTAATTGCTCTTACTGTAAAAGAATGATTGATTATGACATTGTTTGTTTTGTGTTTTAAAAATTCAATAAAGAGATTTAAAAAAAACAAAAAAACAATTCATTTACCTTCATCAAGGATATCAGATTGTTTATCAATATGCAATTGTAGAGAAAACACATTGTCCATCAGCCTGGAAAATTGCAGTAACGCTGTTGCATACTACTAATGTGGAATGGGCAGGCCAAACGGGCTTAGCTTGTAGGTGATTTTGTACATTTGAATACACAGCAACAGTTAAGAGGGATAACCGTGGAATCTGCCTTCAGATCAGGAGGCAACAAAAAAAGAACCCACTCGTCTTGGACAGTCACTACAGAAGAGATTGCGCTCAAATAAATCAACATTCACCGCAACCAAGGATTCCAGACTATATTTCAATGTGCAATTGTAGAGGAAACACACTGTCCATCTGCCTGGAAAATGGCGGCAATGCAGTCATTTGGCACTTTTTTTTTAAGGGGATGGTGCTCCCCCTCCCCAAGCCTTTAAAACCATCACCCAGGAATGTTTCTTTTTTAAAGGGGAAGATGGACTCAACCCCATCCCCTGGGGCCTGTATTTAATATAGGTGGGTGCTCTGGTGCCCATTCAGAGCACCCACCATACACAATGTTAGAGGCCACGGGGGAGCCCCAAGACCCACATAGCCCCAACCACCTCCCCACATGCTTTGCGAGCCAGCATAGAACCCGTCTGCGGGGAGAAGGTATTTTTGGTGCTTCCTCAGGGCGAAAGCAATATCTTTAAAAGCTCCCACCTGCTGGGAGCAGACTTTGTGTTTTCTCCTATTTGGAGGGAGTTTTGAAAATGCTCCCGCCAGGCGGGAGCTAACACAAATTTCCCTGTACAGGCAGAAAAACTGCTGCATCCCAGGGTTGGTTCCCCGGGACAGAGCAAGTGACCCCTCCCTGGGGGAGGGGTCCCTGGAGCCATTAATGGTTCAGGGAGGGGGCCTCGAGGCCCTCCCCCGTTTTACTAAAAGTAGCAGCCCTGGGGGATGGGGTTCCCCGGGCCGTTTAAAGGCTCAGGTGCCCCTCCCATTTTTTGTAAGTTTCAGCCATGGGGTGGGCTCCCCAGGGCCTATAATAGCTCTGGGAGAAGGGCTACGTGACCCCCTCCCCTTTAATTAAAAGAATCAGCCTCAGGCTTGAGCTCCCCAGGGCCTTTGAAGGCTCAGGAGGGCTGCCACACAGGTGCCCTCTCCTTTTTGCACATTTCAACCCTGGCTGTGGACTCCCAGATGCCTTTCAAGGCTCAGGGAGGGAGGGTGAATTGCCCCCCCTTCGCTTTTGTACACATGTTGGCCTTGGGGGTGGGCTACCTGGAGCCTATAATGGCACAGAGAGGGGGCCACATGCCCCCCTACCCTTATGAAATGGGGCCTGGGGTGTGGGTTCCCAGGGGCCTATAAGCTCGGGGAGGGCATTGTGTGCCCTCCTACCCTTATAAAATGCGGCACTGAGATCCCCAAACCCCCCATTATTTTTAAATTATACATTTAATTTTTTTTCTTAATTTATGGGAGACCCCAAATTTTTCTTACTTTACCACCCGATTCCCTTATCAAGCCCTAACAACTAAGCTTACTCACTCCTAAACCTTAAAATCACCCTACCATCCTATACCCTTACCCACTCTTAAACCCTACGAACACCCTTACCACTCTATTCTCTTACCCAACCCTAAACCTTAAAATCTCCCTTACCACCCTACACCCTTACCCACCCCTAAACTCTAAAAACACCCTTACCACCTTATTCCCTTACACACCCCTCAACCTTAACATCACCTTCACCACCCAACACCCTTACCCACCTCTAAACCCTAAAAATGCCCATACCACGTTATACCCTTACCTACCCCAAACCCTAAAACACCCTTACAACCCTATTCCCTTACCGACCCCAAGCCCTAAAACACCCTTACCAGCCTATTTCCTTACTCACCCTAAACACTAAAAACACCCATACCACCCTGCACTCAACACACTGCTTTGTGTGACCCTTTATGAAGCAATGCCAATGTCAGCCTGTGATGTTTATGCCTGCACTTCCACATTGTTGTGTGTGACTTCATTCTTTAGTGATGCTATCAAGCTTCTGCGGACCATGTGCTTACATTCCCACATCCCTGTGTGTGACCCATTCTTTTAGCAACACGAGTAACATCATGAAACCTCTGTGCCTACCTTCTGTTTTCCACGTGCCACTCCTTCTGCATAGCACTGATGTCCATATGTTGCTCATGCATCTCTCCTCCTATATTGTCATACACAGCTCTTTTCTTCTGCAACACAGAGGTGAGCACAAGTACTATGATAAGCCAGCACATGAGAGCTGACTCACCCAGCTATCCAGTGCTGAAATTCAGTTTCCCCTGGACAGTGACATCCACTTCTTTCCCAAAGTTTGTGATTAGCAGAGATTGCATGACTGCTGACCGACAAAGACTGTGCTGAACAACAGGTCTATGAAAAGCTATATGCATGATAAACAGAGAACATTGAATCAGGCTTTGAACTGTGAAATTAAGAACTGCCAAAAAGTAGACATTGTGCTTTAGTATAGATCAAATCTCTGATTGCATTCTGTTATAATCACGATGAGGCAGACGTATCTTGAAGTGATTTATTATGTCAAAACAGTGAGCATCATCCCACAGAAAGTCCAGTGTCGTCAGCTCATGACCATCTCCTCAACTGACCTAACTATCAGCTGACGGGGCACTTGCCACTCACTCCTCATAGAACCTCCATGAGCCATGACACAATACAATGCCCACGCGGAGGATACTCACGTGAGGCAGATACTATTTATCTCTTTCCTTATACAATAAAGATACATAACCAAAATAAGCGAAAGCAAAACATAACTTTCAAAATGAATAGAACACATAATGAATTACAAGGATACTCAAACCACACCCTGTATTTCACTCTGGAATAAAACAGCATTCTATGTATTTTCTTTTTAATATTTCTCATCATATACTTATATTGATAATAAAAGTAGCATAAAAACAAGTCTAAAAATAAATGAGAGTAACATAACATAATATATACTGAAACCTCGAGCCACAGTTGAACACCAGTGAAGCTATACATTCATTTATATTTAAAGAGAAGATATTTGTATCTCAGAGCCACCCTTACATGCCTTTCACTTCTTTATACTGGTTCTAATGCCACTTTATCCCTATTTGTTAAATCTTGTTGTGGGGTGCACTTTTACACATTTACAATCCGAGTGTCATGGGCACCTTCAGTTAACCTGTTAGAATCAATTTTAACAACTTTATTCATGTTCTACCAGTTGCGTCCATTGATGCGCACTGCACTATCACAAATCTTATCAATTCTCATAGGCTCAGAATATTTTGGATCACCTTTCCTTAAAAAAAACTCCCCTCTTAATCCGGACAACATCTCCCACTTCAAAATGTTTCACTGACACACTTTTCATTTTGTCATAAAACAGTTTTTGCTTAGCTTGTGCATTTTCAACCTTGTTCCCTACAGCTATGTTTAATTCAGACACCAATTAATTCTGTTTAAGCCACTTTGACATCCAAGCTGGCTTAAATTCAGTTTTCTGCCCCTCAATAATTCGAAGGGAGAAACACGGTAGTGGAATGTGGTATTGTTCAATAAAACCAAAGAATGGTCCTGACAGCTACTGGTATCACAGATTTATGTACAATTTCCCACCGTCTACATTCACCTAAAACCCTGTTCAGGTGCTCAACAATGCTGTTGGTTTGAGGGTGGTAAAGCAAACTCTTGAGATGATGGATATCAGTTTCTTTAAAAAACATTTCTATTTCCTTAGAACCAAATTGAACTCCATTATCACAGACCATTGTCTCTGGAAACCCCTCCAGCATGAATACTTCCTTTAAAAAATCTAACACTGCTTTGGAATCAGGTTTTTCAATAAATTTCACCTCTGGCCATCAGGAATAATAATCAACCAGTACTGAAGGAAAACGTGAGCGATGAGGTAAAAAATGAAAGGTCTTATGAGATCAATCCCCAATTTTACCCAGGGTTTTGAAGGTAACAGAATGGGAGTTAAAGGAGGAGTTGATGGTCGTAATACCATGTCACTCCTGGAACAAATTGCACAATCATGTACCAAACTATCGATATCTCTATCCATCTGTGCCCATCAAAAATATTTGCATACCCTACGTTTCGTAAGGGTGGACCCCAGAAGCCCTTCATGCACCTTAGACAACAGAATAATTCTTACATTTTCTGGAGGAACTATTTTCTCTGATCTCGTTACTAATGCATTTTCCACTGACAGCTCATCTCATACCTTGTCATAGGGTTGCAAGGCTACATCCACATTCCTTTCTTTTGGCCACCCTTCAACAATGGTTATAGATTTCAGAACACTATCCTGTTCAGCAGCTTCTTTCCACACCTCTTCTGAAACCGCACACGTATTTTTAACTTCAACTGCTGCTATTATGCAACCATCTAAATCTTCATCATCATATGAACCAGTGTTAGCCTTAATGTTCTCTGTCTGCTCAATGTTTATAGGAAAACGTGAGAGAAAATTTGCTCGAATATTTTTCCCACCAGAGATATGTTCAATGTTAATTTGGTGCTATGACACAACTTCCAACCAAACGCTGTATGCCTAGGTGTAAATGTTCGTGTTCCAAAAAAAAACAACTTAAAATGTACTCACAAATCCAAAGTTCACAAACCCGATAGAGGCTGGGTGCCAACTTTGATGTGCGAAAGCTCCAATGCTGGCCGTGTGACGTTAAAAGGGCGTGTAGATCAGTGACCTTGATAGGCGGAGTCGCTTACCCCGTTGGACCCCCGATAGGCAGGGTCGTGTTTAGCCTTCTCAACAATGGTTGCGCAGACCTGATGCTTACGACTCATACTGTGCAGGTCTCACCAGTACTTCCCCGGATTTCCTTGAGTGCTTTGGGAAGTGCAGGATACCAGCAGGCGTCCAATGGCCGTCCGTCATCATTGTGAAGCAATCACTACAAAGCGGTGCAGGATCTACGAGAACCGTGAGTTCTGTGTGGGATGATGATCAAATCGTCACCACACGTTTTATGTAAAAATCACAATGAGGCAGATGCAGCTTGAAGTGATTTATTATGTCAAAATAATCATCATCCCACAGACAGTCCAGCGTTGTCCGCTCATGACCGTCTCCTCAACCGACCTAACTGTCAGCTGATGGAGCGCTCACGACTCGCACCGCATCAAACCTCCATGAGCCATGACTTAATACAATGCCCTTGCGGAGGATACTTACGAGAGGCAGATACTACACATTCCCTGTTAAATAAATGTAGACTTGAGACACACAGACAAATTTAGACTGATGATTGTGCCTTAAAGCGTATTAAAGTCACTAAGACTATTCCCTTTAGTCTGACATTTATTTCTAACAAGAAAATCTCTACCTTGACAATGCATTTTTGTATGTTACCTGAACTAGACATTCTAACCCATGCCACCCTTATACACTATGTAGTCTATTCACAAACTTTTTTGTAGTACTTTTTAGTACTACAATAGAACTAATAGTACAAATGCTCTGCAAAATGCTATTCACAAACCTACGTACGCCTATCCTTTCTTTTTCTGTGAGGAGATCTCCATCCTGAGTGCGGAGGTTCCGGAGACATAAGTATATGTTTAACCCCTTCGATGCTCATGACGGAATGGTTCAGTCATGAGCATCGGTGCCCCTGTGCTCATGACGGAACCATTCCGTCATGAGGCCAGGGGCACGAAATCCCTCTGCTGCAGACAGCAGAGAGATTTCCTTTTCTCCCCCACAGCCTCGGGAGCTGGGGAAGAGCTTCCCAGCTCCCGAGGCCCCCCTCCTTTCAGTGAAATGAAGATCAGCGCGCACGTCGCGCTGACTTCATTTCACTGAAAACGAAACTAAAATGAGCCTTTAGGCTCATTTCAGTTTCCTTTTCTATGTGCTCAGGGGGCTATCTCAGCCCCCTGAGCACGTAGAAAGACGGGAGAGGTATCATTGGAAAGGGGAGAATCTCCCCTTTCCAATGGTACCCCTCCCCAGTGGATCCCTGCTTGGGGATCCCCCAGGAGGGCGATCCCCAAGCAGGGATCCACCCACTAAGGCACCAGGGAGGGGGGAGCGGCCCCTTGGGCAAGGGCTTTTGCTCCCCCCCAAACAAATTGCCAATGTTCAGTCTTTCTGCCCCCCCTGGGGGGCAGATGGGAGCAGTAGCCCCCAATCTGCCCACCCGGGGGGGCAGAAAGCCCACTAGACACCAGGGATTTTTATTTGGTGCATTTTTTTAGGGTGGGGGCTGCCCGAAACGGGCACGCCAATGCCCCCACCCCCCCAGCCACCATTACAGCCTTTCTGCCCCCCCTGGGAGGCAGATGGGGGCAGTAGCCCTCAATTTGCCCCCCCGGGGGGGCAGAAAGCCCACTAAATGCCAGGGATTTTTTTGTGTGCTATTTGTTTTAGGGTGGGGGCTGCCCAAAATGGGCACGCCAATGCCCCCACCCCCCCACCACCATTACAGCCTTTCTGCCCCCCCTGGGAGGCAGATGGGGCAGTAGCCCCCAATCTGCCGCCCGGGGGGGCAGAAAGCCCACTAAACGCCAGGGATTTATTTTTTGTGTAATTTTTTTTTTAGGGTGGGGGCTGCCCGAAATGGGCACGCTAATGCCCCCACCCCCCCACCACCATTACAGCCTTTCTGCCCCCCCTGGGAGGCAGATGGGGGCAGTAGCCCCCAATCTGCCCCCCCGGGGGGGCCGAAAGCCCACTAAATGCCAGGGATTTTTTGTGTGCTATTTGTTTTAGGGTGGGGCTGCCCAAAATGGGCACGCCAATGCCCCCACCCCACCCGCCACCATTACAGCCTTTCTGCCCCCTGGGGGGCAGACAGCCCACTAAACACCAGGGATTTTTTGGACGCATTTTTTTTAGGGTGGGGGCTGCCCGAAATGGGCACGCTAATGCCCCCACCCCCTGTCACCATTACAGCCTTTCTGCCCCCCCGGTGGGGCAGAAAGCCCACTAAACACCAGGGATTTTTTTTGGCGTGTTTTTTTTTGGGTGGGGGCTGCCCGAAATGGGCACGCCAATGCCCCCACCCCCCGCCACCATTACAGCCTTTCTGCCCCCCCTGGGAGGCAGATGGGGGCAGTAGCCCCCAATCTGCCCCCCCGGTGGGGCAGAAAGCCCACTAAACGCCAGGGATTTTTTTTGTGCAATGTTTTCTAGGGCGGGGGCTGCCCAAAATGGGCACGCCAATGCCCCCACCCTGCCGCCACCATTACAGCCTTTCTGCCCCCCTGGGGGGGCAGAAAGCCCACTAAACACCAGGGATTTTTTTTGTGCAATTTGTTTTAGGGTGGGGGCTGCCCAAAATGGGCACGCCAATGCCCCCATGGCCTTGCCACCATAACAGTCTTTCTGCCCCCCTGGGGGGTAGATGGGGGTAGTAGCCCCCAATCTGCCCCCCCGGGGCAGCAGAAAGCCCACTTGACGCCAGGGATTTTTTTTTGCGCATTTGTTTTTAGGGTGGGGGCTGCCCGAAGTGGGCATGCCAATGCCCACATCCCTGCCACCATTACAGCCTTTCTGCTCCCCCTGGTCTCCCGATAAAAATGGTACCTCACACGCATGGGTGGGGCAAGTACCCGTGACAGGCAAGGGCCCAAAACCTAGTGAGGCAACATCAAAATTACCTATCACAAACCAACCTGGTTTCAAGGGGGTCCCATGAGTTTTGGCCCTGGGTTCGGCGGCCAGCTAGGAAACCTACCAAACCCACACATTTCTGAAAACTAGACACCCGGGGATTCCAGGGAGGTATGGCTTGTGTGGATCCCCCAACGTTTTCTTACCCAGAATCCCA
The DNA here is from genome assembly GCA_963921515.1 of Calotriton arnoldi. NCBI lineage: Eukaryota > Metazoa > Chordata > Amphibia > Caudata > Salamandridae > Calotriton > Calotriton arnoldi. Next base: position 20,980 of record CAWUFW010007417.1, on the reverse strand, counting down.
CAGAAACCTGAAATTTTGCTGAAAAAAATCACTTTTTTCACACATTTTTGTGTGGGAAAGTTGTGGCATCACCGGGCTGAAACAAATGTCCTACCACCCAGTGTTCCCCCAGGTCTCCCGATAAAAACGGTGCATCACTCGGGTGGGAGGCCCAAGTACCCACGACAGGCAAGGGCCCAAAACGTATTGAGGCGACATCAAAATTGCCTATCAGAAGACGACCTGGTTTTGCAAGGGGGTCCCATGACTTTTGGCCCGGGGCTCGGTGGCCACCTAGGGAAACCTACCAAACCCACACATTTCTGAAAACTAGACACCCGGGGGATTCCAGGGAGGTATGGCTTGCGTCGATCCACCAACGCTTTCTTACCCAAAATCCCCTGCAAACCTGACATTTTGTTGAAAAAAATCACTTTTTTCACACATTTTTGTGTGGGAAAGTTGTGGCATCACCGGGCTGACACAAATTTCCTACCACCCAGCGTTCCCCCAGGTCTCCCGATAAAAACGGTGCATCACTCGGGTGGGAGGCCCAAGTACCCGCGACAGGCAAGGGCCCAAAACGTATTGAGGTGACATCAAAATTGCCTATCACAAAACGACCTGGTTTTGCAAGGGGGTCCCATGACTTTTGGCCCGGGGCTCGGCGGCCACCAAGGAAACCTACCAAACCCACACATTTCTGAAAACTAGACACCCGGGGATTCCAGGAGGTATGGCTTGCATGGATCCACCAATGTTTTCTTACCCAGAATCCCCAGAAACCTGAAATTTTACTGAAAAAATCACTTTTTTCATACATTTTTGTGTGGGAAAGTTGTGGCATCACCGGGCTGACACAAATTTCCTACCACCTAGCGTTCCCCAGGTCTCCCGATAAAATGGTGCCTCACTCGGGTGGGAGGCCCAAGTGCCGTGACAGGCAAGGGCCCAAAACGTATTGAGGCAACATCAAAATTGCCTATCAGAAAACGACCTGGTTTTGCAAGGGGGTCCCATGACTCTTTGGCCCGGGCTCGGCGGCCACCTAGGGAAACCTACCAAACCCACACATTTCTGAAAAGAAGACACCCGGGGATTCCAGGGAGGTATGGCTTGCGTGGATCCCCCAACGTTTTCTTACCCAGAATCCCCAGAAACCTTAAATTTTGAGAAAAAGTCACTTTTTTCACACATTTTTGTGTAGGAAGTTGTGGCATCACCGGGCTGACACAAATTTCCTACCACCCAGCGTTCCCCAGGTCTCCCGATACAAATAGTGCCTCACTCGGGTGGGAGGCCCAAGTACCCGCAACAGGCATGGGCCCAAAACGTATTGAGGCGACATCAAAATTGCCTATCAGAAGACGACCTGGTTTTGCAAGGGGGGGTCCCATGACTTTTTGGCCCGGGGCTCGGCGGCCACCTAGGGAAACCTAGCAAGCCCACACATTTCTGAAATGTAGACACCCAGGGGACTCCAGGGAGGTATGGCTTGCGTGGATCCACCAACGTTTTCTTACCCAGAATCCCCTGCAAACCTGAAATTTTGCTGAAAAATCACTTTTTTCACACATTTTGTGTGGGAAAGTTGTGGCATCACCAGGCTGACACAAATTTCCTACCAGCCAGCGTTCCCCAGGTCTCCCGATAAAATGGTGCCTCACTCGGGTGGGAGGCCCAAGTACGCGCGACAGGCATGGGCCCAAAACGTATTGAGGCAACATTGAAATTGCCTATCACAAAATGTTTTGGGCCCTTGCCTGTCGCGGCTACTTGGGCCTCCCACCCGAGTGAGGCACCATTTCTATCGGGAGACCTGGGGGAATGGTGGGTGGTAGGAAATTTGTGTCATCCCGGTGATGCCACAACTTTCCCACACACAAATGTGTGAAAAAGTGATTTTTTCAGCAAAATTTCAGGTTTGCAGGGATTCTGGGTAAGAAAACGTTGGGGGATCCACGCAAGCCATACCTCCCTGGATTCCCCGGGTGTCTACTTTTCAGAAATGTGTGGGTTTGCTAGGTTTCCTAGGTGGCCACCGAGCCCCGGGCCAAAAGTCATGGGACCCCTTGCAAAACCAGGTTGTTTTCTGATAGGCAATTTTGATGTCGCCTCAATAAGTTTTGGGCCCTTGCCTGTCGCGCGTACTTGGGCCTCCCACCCGAGTGAGGCACCATTTTTATCGGGAGACCTGGGGAATGCTGGGTGGTAGGAAATTTGTGTCATCCCGGTGATGCCACAACTTTCCCACACAAAAATGTGTGAAAAAAGTGATTTTTTCAGCAAAATTACAGGTTTGCAGGGGATTCTGGTAAGAAAACGTTGGTGGATCCACGCAAGCCATACCTCCCTGGAATCCCCAGGTGCCTACTTTTCAGAAATGTGTGGGTTTGCTAGATTTCCTAGGTGGCCGCCGAGCCCCGGGCCAAAAGTCATGGGACCCCCTTGCAAAACCAGGTCGTTTTGTGATAGGCATTTTTGATGTCGCCTCAATACGTTTTGGGCCCTTGCCTGTCGCGCGTACTTGGGCCTCCCACCCGAGTGAGGCACCATTTTTATCGGGAGACCTGGGAGAACGCTGGCTGGTAGGAAATTTGTGTCAGCCTGGTGATGCCACAACTTTCCCACACAAAAATGTGTGAAAAAGTGATTTTTTTCAGCAAAATTTCAGGTTTGTAGGGGATTTTGGGTAAGAAAGCGTTGGTGGATCGACGCAAGCCATACCTCCCTGGAATCCCCGGGTGTCTACTTTTCAGAAATGTGTGGGTTTGCTAGGTTTCCCTAGGTGGCCGCCGAGCCCCGGGCCAAAAGTCATGGGACCCCTTGCAAAACCAGGTCGTCTTCTGATAGGCAATTTTGATGTCGCCTCAATACATTTTGGGCCCTTGCCTGTCGCGCGTACTTGGGCCTCCCACCCGAGTGAGGCACCATTTTTATTGGGAGACCTGGGGGAACGCTGGGTGGTAGGAAATTTGTGTCAGCCCTGTGATGCCACAACTTTCCCACACAAAAATGTGTGAAAAAAGTGATTTTTTCAGAAAATTTTCAGGTTTGCAGGGGATTCTGGGTAAGAAAACGTTGGGGGATCCACGCAAGCCATACCTCCCTGGAATCCCCCGGGTGTCTACTTTTCAGAAATGTGTGGGTTTGCTAGGTTTCCCTAGGTGGCCGCCGAGCCCCGGGCCAAAAAGTCATGGGACCCCTTTGCAAAACCAGGTCGTTTTCTGATAGGCAATTTTGATGTCGCCTCAATAAGTTTTGGGCCCTTGCCTGTCGCGCGTACTTGGGCCTCCCACCCGAGTGAGGCACCATTTTTATCGGGAGACCTGGGGAATGCTGGGTGGTAGGAAATTTGTGTCATCCCGGTGATGCCACAACTTTCCCACACAAAAATGTGTGAAAAAGTGATTTTTTCAGCAAAATTACAGGTTTGCAGGGGATTCTGGGTAAGAAAACGTTGGTGGATCCACGCAAGCCATACCTCCCTGGAATCCCCCAGGTGCCTACTTTTCAGAAATGTGTGGGTTTGCTAGATTTCCCTAGGTGGCCGCCGAGCCCCGGGCCAAAAAGTCATGGGACCCCCTTGCAAAACCAGGTCGTTTTGTGATAGGCATTTTTGATGTCGCCTCAATACGTTTTGGGCCCTTGCCTGTCGCGCGTACTTGGGCCTCCCACCCGAGTGAGGCACCATTTTTATCGGGAGACCTGGGGGAACGCTGGGTGGTAGGAAATTTGTGTCAGCCTGGTGATGCCACAACTTTCCCACACAAAAATGTGTGAAAAAAGTGATTTTTTTCAGCAAAATTTCAGGTTTGCAGGGGATTTTGGGTAAGAAAGCGTTGGTGGATCGACGCAAGCCATACCTCCCTGGAATCCCCCGGGTGTCTACTTTTCAGAAATGTGTGGGTTTGCTAGGTTTCCCTAGGTAGCCGCCGAGCCCCGGGCCAAAAAGTCATGGGACCCCCTTGCAAAACCAGGTCGTCTTCTGATAGGCAATTTTGATGTCGCCTCAATACGTTTTGGGCCATTGCCTGTCGTGGGTACTTGGGCCTCCCACCTGAGTGAGGCACCATTTTTATCGGGAGACCTGGGGCAATGCTGGGTGGTAGGAAATTTGTGTCAGCCCGGTGATGCCACAGCTTTCCCACACAATAATGTGTGAAAAAAGTGATTTTTTCAGCAAAATTTCAGGTTTCTGGGGGATTCTGGGTAAGAAAACATTGGGGGATCCACGCAAGCCATACCTCCCTGGAGTCTCCCATGTGTCTACTTTTCAGAAATGTGTGGGTTTGGTAGGTTTCCCTAGGTGTTGGCAGAGATAGGGTTCAAAAACTACAGCTAGGCACTTTGCCAAAAAAGGGTCATTTTTCACAGTGAAATTGGGGTGTGTCCACGTTGCGTTTTGCGTCGTTTCCTGTCACGGGCACTAGGCCTACCCACACAAGTGAGGTGCCATTTTTCTCAGAAGACTTTGGGGAACGCGGGGTGGGTGGAATTTTGTGGATCCATGCAGATTCCAGAACTTTCCACCACAGAAAAGTGAGGAAAATGTGTTTTTTTAATACTTTTTTAGGTTTGCAAGGGATTCTGGGTAACAGAACCTGGTGAGAGCCAGTCAAGTCACCCCATCCTGGATTCCCCTGGGTGTCTAGTTTTCAAAAATGTATAGGTTTGCTAGGTTTCCCTAGGTGCCGGCAGAGCTAGGGTTCAAAAACTACAGCTAAGCACTTTTAAAAAAAGGGTCATTTTTCACTGTGAAAATGTGGTGTGTCCACATTGTGTTTTGCGCTGTTTCCTGTTGCGGGCACTAGGCCTACCCACACAAGTGAGGTACCATTTTTCTCGGAAGACTTTGGGGAATGCGGGGTGGGTGGAATTTTGTGGATCCACGCAGATTCCAGAACTTTCCTCCACAGAAAAGTGAGGAAAATGTGTTTTTTTTGACAATTGTTTAGGTTTGCAAGGGATTCTGGGTAACAGAACATAGTGAGAGACAGTCAAGTCACCCCATCCTGGATTCCCCTGGGTGTATAGTTTTCAAAAATGTATAGGTTTGCAAGGATTCCCTAGGTACCGGCAGAGCTAGGGTTCAAAAACTACAGCTAAGCACTTTTCAAAAAAAGGGTCATTTTTCACTGTGAAAATGTGGTGTGTCCACATTGTGTTTTGCGCTGTTTCCTGTCGCGGGCACTAGGCCTACCCACACATGTGAGGTACCATTTTTCTCGGAAGACTTTGGGGAATGCGGGGTGGGTGGAATTTTGTGGATCCACGCAGATTCCAGAACTTTCCACCACAGAAAAGTGAGGAAAATGTGATTTTTTGACAATTGTTTAGGTTTGCAAGGGATTCTGGGTAACAGAACCTAGTGAGAGCCAGTCAAGTCACCCCATCCTGGATTCCCTGGGTGTCTAGATTTCAAAAATGTATAGGTTTGCTAGGTTTCCCTAGGTGCCGGCAGAGCTAGGGTTCAAAAACTACAGCTAAGCACTTTTCAAAAAAGGGTCATTTTTCACTGTGAAAATGTGGTGTGTCCACGTTGTGTTTTGCGCTGTTTCCTGTCGCGGGCACTAGGCCTACCCACACAAGTGAGGTACCATTTTTCTCGGAAGACTTTGGGGAATGCGGGGTGGGTGGAATTTTGTGGATCCACGCAGATTCCAGAACTTTCCACCACAGAAAAGTGAGGAAAATGTGTTTTGTTTTACAATTGTTTAGGTTTGCAAGGGATTCTGGGTAACAGAACCTAGTGAGAGCCAGTCAAGTCACCCCATCCTGGATTACCCTGGGTGTCTAGATTTCAAAAATGTATAGGTTTGCTAGGTTTCCCTAGGAGCCGGCAGAGCTAGGGTTCAAAAACTACAGCTAGGCACTTTGCAAAAAAGGGGTAATTTTTCACTGTGAAAATGTGGTGTGTCCACGTTGCGTTTTGGGCTGTTTCCTGTCGCGGGCACTAGGCCTACCCACACAAGTGAGGTACTGTTTTTCTCGAAAGACTTTGGGGAACGCGGGGTGGGTGGAATTTTGTGGATCCATGCAGATTCCAGAACTTTCCACCACAGAAAAGTGAGGAAAATTTGTTTTTTCTGACAATATTTTAGGTTTGCAAGGGATTCTGGGTAACAAAACCAGGTGAGAGCCAGTCAAGTCACCCCATCCTGGATTCCCCTGGGTGTCTAGTTTTCAAAATGTATAGGTTTGCTAGGTTTCCCTAGGTGCCGGCAGAGCTAGGGTGCAAAAACTACAGCTAGGCACTTTGTAAAAAAAGGGTCATTTTTCACTGTGAAAATGTGGTGTGTCCACGTTGCGTTTTGGGCCGTTTCCTGTCGCAGGCACTAGGCCTACCCACACAAGTGAGGTACCATTTTTATCGGGAGACTTAGGGTAACACAAAATTGTAGAGCAACTGTTATTATCTATTGACTTTTGATGCATTTCTGCCTTCCAAATGAAAGACAATGTGTAAAAAAGAAGTCATTTTGAAAAATGTCCTATAATTCTCATGCTAGTATGGGTACTCCCAATTTCGGAAATGTGCAAATATCTACTATTTATAAACTCTATATTTTGTTCCCATTTCAGAAATACATAGGTGTCTTTCATACCGATTTTTCCATGTATAAATTTTCCCAGAATAATTGCTATATACCCGGTACATAATAAAAAACCATTGGAAGACGCTGCTCAGTTATTGGCTCTGGGTTTGTCGGGTTCTTGGTGAACCTACAAGTCCTATATATCGCCACAACCAGAAAGGTCCAGCGGATGTAACGGTATATTGCTTTCAAATATCTGTCATAATTAGAAGAAGTTACAGGTGAAAACGTAGACACAAATGGCTGATTTTTTCAACTAATTTTCAATTTTTCCTATATTTAACTGTTTGTTTCTATAAAGAAAACTTGAAGGATCTACACAAATGACCCCTTGCTGAATTCAGAATTTTGTCTACTTTTCAGAAATGTATGGCTTTCCAGGATCCATTATTGCTTTCATACCCATTTCTACCATTAACTGGAAGGAGGTTGAAAGCACAAAAAATAGCAAAAATAGACTATGTCCCAGAAAAATGCCAAAACTGTGTAAAAAATTTGGTTTTCTGACAAAAGTCTGCTTGTCCCTGAAAGCTGGGAAGATGGTGATTTCAGCACCACAACCCCTTTTTTATGCCATTTGCAGGGAAAAAACCAGACGCTTTCATCTGTAGCCCTTTTTCGCATTTTTCCCCAAAAAAACAAAATTTAGCTGTATGTTGGCTAATTTCTGGGTCCTCTCCAGGGGAATCCACAAACCCTGGGTACCTTTAGAATTCCCATGATGTTGGAAAAAAAGGACGCAAATTTGGCGTGGATACGTTATGTGGTCAAAAAGTTACAGGGGCCTAAGCGCGAACTACCCCAAATAGCCAAAAAAAGGCTTAGCACAGGAGGGGAAAAGGCCTAGCAGCGAAGGGGTTAAATAGTAAATGTGGGAGTAATGGAGGGTGACTGGAAAATGGGAATACTTGCTACTAAAGAGGAAGGGTTTAGGGAGGAGTAAGGAAGGGATAAGCGAGGCTTAGGGAGGGGTGTGCACCGAATCACAAAAGCATAAGTCCATTGGTATTCATAAACTGCCTTCTAAAGATATTACAGCTAAAAAGGGACCCAAAACGGTAGTAAATTTCTCCAGCTCATAGCTGAAGCAAGCCCTGCACCACCAGTGGCGGTTTCTCCCTTAGGGCGGCGGGGCGTTGCCCTACTTATATCTGCCCCCCACGGCCTCCGTAATATAACATGCATGTAAGCAAGAAACTATTTACTTATTAAAAAGTCAGCCCGTGACTCTGCGAGTCAATCAGCCTTCGGTCGCAATGGCAAAGGGGTGGGGCAGGCCTGAATGGACACAGTCATATGACATGAGACTGACGAGTCGACGAGCGCACTGCACTAGTCAGCATAGTACGCATGTCAGGTTGGCCGGCTGCCTTTCCCCGGCCAACCCAACCTGCGCACTACAGGCTTCTCTGTACTGCACATTGAGTGAGTGGGGGTTGCTCACAACAGCAGACCCCCAGTCACTTAATGAGCGGTGAGTTTGCCTGCTCACGCCAATCCTGGCACTGCTCTAGTAAGAGAGCAGTGCCTGGATTGGCTGCAGTCCAGGGCACGATTGTCAGGTCTAGTGTAGGACTTGGGGCAGAGTTTCCACATGGCACAGTGGGAACAATGACCAATCACTGTAATCGCTTATTGTAAAGCCATACAGTGATTGGCTATTTCTGCCGTTGCTGGGCTGAGCTAAGCTGATCGGCCTGCCTGTCTGTCTCTTCCCTCCTCTCGGTGAGCGGAGCGAGACCTCACTTATACTGTTGTTGTGGCCAGGGCAGGCACAGGCTCGAGTCACAGTAGTCACAGGTGACGAAAATCCTGACCCGGACTGGAGGAGTTAAGGAGTGGACGAGGACGACACGAAGAGTTGACGGCACTCAAGTCGACTAACTGCGGCCAGCCACACTTCTGGGAAAAAGTATGTGGCAACAGTGGAAATGCAGACAGCGTCACGGCAGTTAAAGTTAGTGGGTTAGTGGGAGGAGGGGGCCTGGGGAGAAGCGGGATATTTTTACGTAATATTCATGTTAAAACAATTATCACAATGCAGCCGAGAGCTACAGCTGTTGTCACTCTTTTGCACTGCAGTGTGACGATGGCGTTGTGATTCGCTATTTTACAAAAGAAAAACAAACATCTTCCCTTAAAAACAGCCGTTTAAGGGACAGAATTTCATCAGCTTAATGTCTCTTGTAATGGAGTATTAATTATAGATATTCACCCGAAAGAATAATGAAAGGAAAGGATTCACACAAACGTAAGTGCTGGGCTCGGGCAGAGAGGAAAGTGGAACAGAAGTGGAGTGTTATTTTATAGTTTACAGGCCCTCTGACTCCGGAGGAGCCCTGGCCTCACCCTTGTGTGATGTCTTTATTTATGGCCTGACAAATGGCTTACATTGCATGCCAAATGGCTTGAATTTTACTGCTTGCATTTGGAGTAATAAACACACTGGTTTGCTGAAAGCAGCCGCTTCCAAACACAAGCAATACAATTCATGCCATTGATGTATCAGGACATAAACAGCTGCATCCATTCTTTACCTGCAATCATTTTAATGCTAACCCAGTCCACCTGGGACTCACTTGTCTCAATGGCTGCATGTTGCAAATGTGCAGTAAGTTTGTCAGACTACAAACCCTGCCCACGAGAGCAGCACGAAACCCTTCCACGCCCCCTCCAATGATTTCTGCTCTTCTCATATTTTCCAGGCTGTGTCATGAAAACAAAATATAAACTTTCTAACCCCAAAAATGGCTGACGGCATTTTGTGATCGGGCCCCTTGTTATTTTTAAAAGACTTTTTCTATGAACCAAATACTACCTGCTCTTACAGTATCTGACGAGTTTATGGACTGGCCCGCCTGGCCCAGAGTAACATCTGTTCTTAATTACTCCCTTAATCCTAATTAGAGTACAGCCAGGCAGGAAATCACCCCCGTCCACCCTTCTGGTTCCGAGGCCCCATTCCCAGAGGGCAGGTATCTAACAGATAGGGCATGTTCTGGTGACTGACACATTCGGATGTGGCCTTTCATAGTTTCAGAAGAAAAAGAAGCATATTTATAAATTGTGCTTAAAGAAGATGACAAGACCAGCAACCGGGTTCAGGAATGAGTTCAGAGGGCTTCAATGACATGGCTCCCTACTAAGCAGGCACAGGATGGAAGAAAGAACGTTTTGAGATCAGTGGGCAGCAGCATTTGATTTTATACTGGTAAGAGGGAGTGGGACATCCATCTCACAATCACTCTGTTGGGGTCATCCTTTGAACACTCTGTTGTGGGGTATTTTCTTACGCCCCTTTTTGTGGCACTACTCTGCCCCATCAGGAGTCTGACACAGGCCACTAACCACCTGTAGCTCTGTTCAACTATCACAAAGCTAGCTTTTAATGTTCATTCCTTAGTGTCTCACTGTGTCCAGTCAAACAAATCACAATAGCCTCAGTATATTTAATTTCTAAAGGGATATCAATAAATAAAGAAATCTGTGAGGTACTCAGCATTGTTATCTCGAAGTCTGTTATGAAGTTCTTTGATTATACTGGATAAGCAGCTACCTACGTTATTATATGAAATCTCTTTATTGATGTCATAGCTATACTTTCACAATTGCTTTATGAACTTTCTTGCTTTCTCAAATTTGCTTGAAAATGCACCATTTTCCCGCTCTTTTTCAAAATTTTCTAGGTGGGAGAACCCCCCGAACCACCCTTATCCCAGTCGGGCTTGCTCGCTACGCTCACTCGCCACAGTGCACTCATTATGCCACATTTACGCTCACCAGTTTAAAATGTCACCAGCCGCCACTGTGCACCACACATGGTCAACCACTCTTAATGTAAACCCCTTTCACAGAAATGAGTGGAGCTAGGGACTTTTAATAAAACACCATAAGAAATAATGTTACATTTAGGTAAATTACTTAAACTTGTTAAAAATATAAATAAATATAATTTAATGTTAAAAAATATAAAATTATTACATATTTACTATTTAATTAGATATTTTTAAAAAACGTTATTTACAAATTAATGCAGCTTTTTATTAAAATATAAATACATTACTTTTAATAATTTTTATACATCACTTTAAGGGGCTCATTACGATGTCGGGCGGAAAGCCTCCTCCCGACAATCGGAATCTCCTTGACCGCCCGATTACAATGCTCGCAGGCAGAATGTAAACTGTCCGGTCATTCAGACTCGGTTCCGAACGACTCGTGGAGTATTCCTGTTGCACAGAACCGCATCGTATACCCCTATGGACAGCTTTTCTGCCGTCGGGATTACGATGCTCATTTCCAAAAGCCTTTCTGCGTTGGCCTGTCTGACAAGGAAAGGCTGTCGGAGAGTGACTTGGGGGGCCCCTGGCAGGGCCTCTTTGCCCCCGCAGCCTACGGTTAATGGCCGAGGGGTTACCTAACGGACCCCCCTGTAAAACCCTGCAATGTTTGGCAGGCACCGTGGGGTGCCTGCAACAGGGTGCAGGGTTTTCGGCACACACCTCATTTCCCCATAGGAGCTTGTGTTATGGCCGGTTGTCATTCGTAACACGAGCTCCCATTGGGAACAATGGGACCCCTACTGAACAATGTTCAGTCGCTTTGTAATCCGGCGGTCGGAACCGCCGACCGCAAGTCGGTCGGTCCCGAATCCAACTGACATCAAATGAGCCCCAAAGTATTAATACATAATATTATTTTTACTTTTAGGTGCAATTTCTTTTTTATTTGAACTTCAGCAAAATAATTTTTATTTGAATTAATATATTTTGATTAATTTAATTTTGAATTGAAAATTAAATTAATAGTGCTTCAGAATGTTTTCTTTTGTTCTACATTTAAAATAAATATATAACATTAATTTACATGAATAGTTAGCAAAATAATATTTTTACTAACTTTTTCTTAGTTTAATAAACTATTTAAATTTTCTATATACTTTCAATAGCAAGGCTCCACAGTTGAATCGCAGATCTCCGTATGGTAAAGTATAGGGAAAGGTTATATATATTTCCATAGAGAGACGTCAGCAGTCAAGAGATCCCTAGTCTGGTGGTGGAGATCTCTGTATGGTAAAGTATAGGGAACATTTAAAAAGTGGTGGAATAGGTACGTTACTTTAGAGCTCCGCCGGCCTACATTTTTCTCACACATCAAACTGCCATTAAGAGTTAAACCACCCCAGGAAACAGGTCGTGCAGCCTACAGTCCTCTGTAAAATGGCATTCTGCAATCAGCATTGTTTGGGGTGGCCCTGAGACTGTGATAGGGCCTACCAGCAGGCATGGCTGTGTGATGCGATGACTTTGATGTCCCTGTGGAGTAAGTCGGACCGTGGCATGAATCGCATGATCTCATCATTCTGCTAGTTAGTAGCTTCCGAATATAAACTGAAACAGATGTATATGAGGAAACAGAATATGTCGTATTTAACATCTACAAAGAATTCTGAGAAGAAAAAAGTCAATGATTGACTTACTGACTAGCCAAAATTGAGAGCATCACGATGGTGCATGCAAAAGGATGCATGTCAACATCAATGATTGCTTCCACTTCTTTTAAACCTTTACAAGAAACCGGTATGTGACAAGTCCAAGTCTTATTAGTTGTCATAGGCAGGCAAAATCTCATGAAATCCGAATATTTTGTATTATGCAAATATTATGAATTCTTTACCCTTTCATGGCCATGCTATTTCGAATTATTATTGCACAAGGGGCCCTGCTTCAAACAGAAAATGGCTATTTGGAACTCTAAAACAACATCCGAGGAACATTTGCTACTCAAACGAGCTGCTTGTTAGTACAGGCCGATTTTATTGTCTCGTGACTAAATTATGAGCATTGGCTTGTGTTGATGATAAAATATTGACTAAATTATGACGAGTCAGACTGAGCATATCAGGCTAGTTTTGAACTTGTTGCATTTGGTTAAATCTAAAAAGGGCTTCTAAACTTGTTGTGTACACCAATCGTAATAACACTGTATTAAAATTATGTGTGCTCGGGGATTCTTTTTAGTGACATTTTATTTGTTAGCATATGGCTACTACATTTAGACAAGGACATGTTTTCTTTTTTTTCATCTTTTTTATTTTTGTAGCATATGCTCGCAATAAAAAATAATGTAACCATAGCACTAGAGAGCTAACGTGAGGCCTATCGGTTTTGCCACTACTACTTCTTTTGCTTTTGAACTATCTGTGAATGTGAATACACCGTTTACCTTGCTTTTGTGAGTGGGCTGCTTCTATATGTTGATGTTAATACATATTCACTGTTAAATCAAGTTTTGTCCGGTATGTTTAGATTTCTGTGGAAATATATAATTTAATCGTATAAGGAAAGATTGCTGTTTAATCAAGTAAATGTACACCGGTTTATGTGGATATATTGGGCCGCTCTTGTTGCATGTATAAATTTCAATTCTGACTAGGCCAACTCAGGTTTCCACCGTAATAAGGTCGGTAAAATGAGTATGATTACAATGGGGAATATCACCTGTCATGTACACTGATTAGAAACAGCAGATGTGCAGTATGAATCGTTATATACATATATATATCCTTTTTTGCATTTCCACTGACAACTTTAATTTCATTTGGCTCAAAATTATATATATATATATATATCCAGTCGAGTGCTCGCAAATAGCTCTACCTCTTGAATGGCGGCGGGCTCGGCGAGGTAGCGAACTTCTCAAACAATTTCGAATTCCCAAGTGATTCCACAGAGAAAACCGAGCCCAGATCCGTAAGCGTGGTTGTTCAAGTGTTTATATTCATATGGCAAAAACGCCCGACGCGTTTTGGAGCAGCCGCTCCTTTTTCACGGGTCAGAGAACGTTTGTAATTCCACAATACATATAGTGCTCAGATCACATTACAAAAGTAAAGTAGGGACTACTACACCACATCAGAGGTTATGCAAATTGGCAGCCATTTCGGAGTGGTGACCTGTTATACATAAACATACAGCTGATATGCCTCCAACATAACCAAAACATTTAAGTGCTCTCAAATGCATATGATATTATCTCATAGGTCCATCAATACATAGATACTAGACCATTTGACTGTAAAAAACAGTAAAAAACGTATTTCGTCATACTGAATTCCAAATTACCGCCCCAGTGGGCTTAAATCATATGCATGAACAAAATATTATCCTTGGTATCGCTGAAGCATCATTGTAACCAATATTAAATGTCCGTACTCCATACAAGTGATGCATAACTAACAATCCTGCCCCAGTGGGCTTTTTACAAAACATCACCGATATCATAAGCTCTTTTGCATTCCTCCATATCATAAGATGATGGTGTCTCCGTCTCCTACAATATAAAAACAAGTGCATGATCAGTGATCCACCTACCATCAATTAAGATACAAACTTCATCAGGGAGCACACAATTCATTTCGACAATAAAGTAAATATCATTCTATCACAGTTCTACCCTCAACCCAAGTGGACAGACAATTCTTCGTCTTTATTTAATCCTAAGGGATGCATAGTTTTATATTTAATAATCATCCTCGATTCTAATTGTCTGAGTTCTCTTATTCTATTCCCTCCCCTTTCAGAGATTGGAATTCTGTCCAACGCACAGTATCTTAAAAGACTGACATTTTTGCCATGAGCATCCTTAAAATGCCTTGCTGTTGGATACTGCTTGTCCTCATTTACAATAGCTCTCCTGTGTTCCAGGATGCGTTTTTTCACCTGGTGAATAGTACTTCCGATGTAAATTAATGGGCATGGACAGATCAATGCATATACACAATAATCAGATTTGCATGTCAGATGATTATTAATTACAAATGGTTTCTGATTTTTAGATAACTCAATTTGCTTCTGATTGACACTATGCTCGCACGCTTTGCATGATCTACAGGTAAAAAAGCCTATTATCTGCTGACTTTCCGCAACTGTTTGTACAGTGCTACTGCATAACATATCACTTAAAGCTGTGCATTTCCTAAAGGTGATTTTAGGATTATCTCCCACATGTTTTTTTAGGGTTTCATCTGTACATAGTACATTCCAAAATTTCTTAAGACACTTTCTGACTTCCCAAGCTTGGTTACTGTACGTTGTTATACATCGTATGGGTTCTTCTATGTTGTCATCTCTGTTTTTGTCTTTCAATAAGTCTACTCTATTGACTAATTTGACTTTCTCACATGCCTAGTTTATTATCTTGCTAGGGTATCCTCTCTCTCTAAAACGTGTTGCCATTGTTCCCATTTCTACACTAAAATCAGCATCTGAGCTACAATTTCTTCTGGCTCTTAATAGCTCGCCATACGGTATGCTGTTAATGAGATTTCTCGGATGGCAGCTATCTGCGTGCAGCAAACTGTTGCCAGCAGTCTTTTTCCTGAACAATCTACTCTCCAGTTTATCGTCATTCACCTTCAACTCCACATTTAAAATTCATTTTTTTCCATGTGAATAGTACTAGTAAACTTCAGATTGAAGTTATTATCATTTATGGTTTCCACAAATCTTATTGCTTCAGTTTCGGAACCCCTCCAGATACAGAATACCTCATCTATGTATCTGGCCCAGAGGACGACGTGTTGGGAAAAGGCGTCGATCTTACCAGCCACCTGCTCCTCCCACCAGCCTAGGTAAAGACCTGCATAGCTGGGGGCGAAGCAGGTCCCCATCGCCGTTCCCTGGGTCTGACGATAGATCACACGGTTAAATAAAAAGAAGTTGTTGGTTAGACATGCATGCATCATAGTTACGAGCATTTCAGTGTGCTTGAAGTATGATAGTTCACGTGTTTTCAAGAAATACCGACTAGCCTCTATACCCAACTTGTGCGGTATGCAAGTATATAGACTGTTGATGTCCAATGTCATTAGCAACATATCCTTCTCCCAGACAATATCTTCCACCAGTCTGAGAAAATCTCCAGTGTCACGTACATATGCAGGAAGGGATTGTACATAAGATCTCAAGAAAAAATCTATATACTTAGAAGTATTCTCATACAGGCTTCCCATGGAAGAAACAATTGGTCTTCCAGGTGGTTTGCGGTGGTCTTTATGAAGTTTAGGTAACATATACATTACCGGCAGTTTGGGGTACTCACAGTATAAATATTTGAATTCTTCATTGGTTAAGAGCTGCTCATTCCTCCAGTTAATCAAATTCATTCTATATTGTTCATTGCTTTCTTCATAACATATTCTGTTTGTTCTGACATAATTATTTACATTATTCAATTGTCTTTTCCCCTCATCCAAATATATCTGTAAAGGCCAAGCCACAATATTCCCACCCTTATCAGATTTCTTAATTACTATAGACTTATTGTCTTGTAATTCCTTAATCGCTGCTTGTTATTCAAGGGTGAGATTACTTTGTTTACTGTGTTTACTCTTATTTAGCTTTTTCAACTCATTTTTCACCCCCTTCTCAAATATCTTCCATGGGAAGCCTGTATGAGAATACTTCTAAGTATATAGATTTTTCTTGAGATCTTATGTACAATCCCTTCCTGCATATGTACGTGACACTGGAGATTTTCTCAGACTGGTGGAAGATATTGTATGGGAGAAGGATATGTTGCTAATGACATTGGACGTCAACAGTCTATATACTTGCATACCGCACGAGTTGGGTATAGAGGCTAGTCGGTATTTCTTGAAAACACGTGAACTATCATACTTCAAGCACACTGAAATGCTCGTAACTATGATGCATGCATGTCTAACCAACAACTTCTTTTTATTTAACCGTGTGATCTATCATCAGACCCAGGGAACGGCGATGGGGACCTGCTTCGCCCCCAGCTATGGAGGTCTTTACCTAGGCTGGTGGGAGGAGCAGGTGGCTGGTAAGATCGAGGCCTTTTCCCAACACGTCGTCCTCTGGGCCAGATACATAGATGATGTATTCTGTATCTGGAGGGGTTCCGAAACTGAAGCAATAAGATTTGTGGAAACCATAAATGATAATAACTTCAATCTGAAGTTTACTAGTACTATTCACATGGAAAAAAATGAATTTTTAGATGTGGAGTTGAAGGTGAATGACAATAAACTGGAGAGTAGATTGTTCAGGAAAAAGACTGCTGGCAACATTTTGCTGCACGCAGATAGCTGCCATCCAAGAAATCTCATTAACAGCATACCGTATGGCGAGCTATTAAGAGCCTGAAGAAATTGTAGCTCAGATGCTAATTTTAGTGTAGAAATGGGAACAATGGCAACACGTTTTAGAGAGAGAGGATACCCTAGCAAGATAATAAACCAGGCATGTGAGAAAGTCAAATTAGTCAATAGAGTAGACTTATTGAAAGACAAAACAGAGATGACAACATAGAAGAACCCATACGATTTACAACAACGTACAGTAACCAAGCTTGGGAAGTCAGAAACTGTCTTAAGAAATTTTGGAATGTTCTATGTACAGATGAAACCCTAAAAAAACATGTGGGAGATAATCCTAAAATCACCTTTAGGAAATGCACAGCTTTAAGTGATATGTTATGCAGTAGCACTGTACAAACAGTTGTGGAAAGTCAGCAGATAAAAGGCTTTTTTACCTCTAGATCATGCAAAGCGTGCGAGCATAGTGTCAATCAGAAGCAAATTGAGTTATCAAAAATCAGAAACCATTTGTAATTAATAAACATCTGACATGCAAATCTGATTATTGTGTATATGCATTGATCTGTCCATGCCCATTAATTTACATCGGAAGTACTATTCACCAGGTGAAAAACGCATCCTGCAACACAGGAGAGCTATTGTAAATGAGGACAAGCAGTATCCAACAGCAAGGCATTTTAAGGCTGCTCATGGCAAAAATGTCAGTCTTTTAAGATACTGTGCGTTGGACAGAATTCCAATCTCTGAAAGGGGAGGGAATAGAATAAGAGAACTCAGACGATTAGAATCGAGGATGATTATTAAATATAAAACTATGCATCCCTTAGGATTAAATAAAGATGAAGAATTGTCTGTCCACTTGGGTTGAGGGTAGAACTGTGATAGAATGATATTTACTTTATTGTCGAAATGAATTGTGTGCTCCCTGATGAAGTTTGTATTTTAATTGATGGTAGGTGGATCACTGATCATGCACTTGTTTTTATATTGTAGGAGACGGAGACACCATCATCTTATGATATGGAGGAATGCAAAAGAGCTTATGATATTGGTGATGTTTTGTAAAAAGCCCACTGGGGCAGGATTGTTAGTTATGCATCACTTGTATGGAGTACGGACATTTAATATTGGTTACAATGATGCTTCAGCGATACCAATGATAATATTTGCTCATGCATATGATTTAAGCCCACTGGGGCGGTAATTTGGAATTCAGTATGACAAAATACGTTTTTTTACTGTTTTTTACAATCAAATGGTCTAGTATCTATGTATTGATGGACCTATGAGATAATATAATATGCATTTGAGAGCACTTAAATGTTTTTGTTATGTTGGAGGCATATCAGCTGTATGTTTATGTATAACAGGTCACCACTCCGAAATGGCTGCCAATTTGCATAACCTCTGATGTGGTGTAGTAGTCCTACCTTTACTTTTGTAATGTGATCTGAGCACTATATGTATTGTGGAATTACAAACGTTCTCTGACCCGTGAGAAAGGAGCGACTGCTCCAAAACGCGTCGGGCGTTTTTGCCATATGAAAATAAACACTTCAACAACCACGCTTACGGATCTGGGCTCGGTTTTCTCTGTGGAATCACTTGGGAATTCGAAATTATATATATATTCGAATATATATATATATTACCTACTGGCGGTCGCCAGTAGGTAGTTATAGTTAGGACCTAGTTTCCATAGGAAAAGCGTTTTTTGTTTTGCCAATAACTTTGGCGCCGTTAGACGAATCTTCACGAAATTTTCAAAACTAATTGTTCATTCAGGTCAGCTCCTGTCTCTAAAGTTTGGGAGTGATTCGTGAAGGGGCGGCAAGAAAAAGGGGGGCCCAAAACGTGTTTTCTCCATGTTAATTTCCATAGGAAACTTTAGACACGGCTACAGCCCGAACTGCTGAACGGAATTACACCAGATTTGGCAGAGAGATAGCTCTTGGTCCAGAAAGCACGCTTTTGTTTAAATGGTGTAAATCCGTTCAGTAGTTTTTGAGATATTTAAAGATTTACAGATATCGATATTTGAGAATTGTGAGATCTGATTGGCTGAGGCGTTCCGAGCACGAGCTTGCCTGGGATTGGCTGCCAACACTTCAAACTAGGAAGCATTGGCAGCCATTTTGTGAGTCGGTTGAAATGAGTAGGGGGAAAAGGGGGAAAAAAAGTAGAAGAGGGTAGGGTAGGAACACTGTGACCTTCCTAGGGTGCTCAAGGGGTGTCACAGGGAGTCGGAACGTAAAGAAACATTTTTATATGTTTTCGGCGGGATTCGCGTAGGGACTGGAAATCACGGCGGGAAAAAGAAAAACGAAGCGCAGTGTCAAGTGCTTTGTTTAATTAAGCCCCCGGGTGGGCCAGTTCCCGGGAGCAATGTTTAGTTATGATGCAGGGTTTACTTCTGTCAAGGGGACCGGCACTTCCTTGGAGCAAATATAATGATATGCGGGGGTACGGGTCTTCCCTCCCTCTCCGCTCCGAGGAGCAGCACGTGTTTGGAGGTATACGTAAAATTTAAGTGTGATCTCTGAGGAATGCAGACACATCTTTATTGACATTCTTCCTAGCTTTCTCAATCTGAGGACAGAATTGATTTGACCATTTCCACTTCTGTCTTTGGAATATATTGGAGTATACAAAGACAGTTTGAGGCAAAAGCAACATCAATTGTCCAAAGGTATCCTTCATGAGCATTTCCAGACCTACTCCAGTCAATGTGCCTACGTGAATGCCACCACAGTGCACAATAATGAGGTCAGGGGGTTGGAGATGCAAAGAGGTTTTAACCAAAGGCAACAATTGGTGCCACTTTAATCCTCTCTGTGTAAACCATTTAATGTCCACATTTTGTAAACCTAGGTCTTTGTCAATACGTCTGTGTTCAGCATACCTTTTGCACCAGAAAACATAGCTGTGTCCTACGATCCATACTAGCATTTTGAAGGTATGGCTGGAAGGAATCAAAAGATGTTTGTAGCTCATGTAGTCCGTTGGTAGAATGAGAGATATGTTGAAAGGTGGAGAAGAAGCTTTTTTTTTGAGAAAACGATAACTGATTGGGTGATGAAGAACATTGTGTAGTGAAAACTAGGGTGCATGTTACTTTCGTGAAAAAGTATGTTTCTGATTGGTTAATAAAAAATGTTTGAAACGTACACTACATAGGATACGATCAGACGTGGGGAGCGCAACCACACCTGCTACTTGCATTTTGATGGTACTGTTTTGAACTTTAAAAAATGGTGAACTTGTGACCTGCACCTGCTGTTGAATGTTCCAGAATCTGTTAGGATGAAGTATGGTGACCTTACGACCTGCACGTGGCGTTGAATGTTCCAGAAACTGTTAGGATGAAGTATGGTGAACTTATGACCTGCAGCCTTCCATTGAATGTTGCAGAAACTGTTGGTATGGAAATTGGCGAAAAGGTGATTGGGGGAGGAGTAGAAATAACTGTGGTATTAAAATATGAAATGCAAAATTAATTACAACTGGTAAGCTATTAAAGTTAATTTTTGAAAATGAGTAGTATGTCTAGAAGAAGTGTGTTCTTTAAAATTTGCAGTAGTATTATTAGATATAGGCTTCTGAATTGTTGTAAGGGTTCGGGGCTGTATGGCAATGCGGCAGTGTGGGGAGTGTCCAATCCACAAAATAAGAGAACCAGTTTGGGGCGTTTTAGAAGAGAGTTAGAGAGGGTTAATATGAGTAACCAATAGGAATGTGTTTTGCAATTTGAAATAATGAAGGAAGGATTTTGATTTGGTATGTACATGTCTTTATGTGCGGAAAGAGAGGGAAAATTTGCCTTTACTGGTTCTATTCTTGACGAGAGTCTAGAATTACATTTATTGTCTGAGAAAGAAAATATTGCATGCATTTGTGAAATTCGAAATCTGCATACCAACTACAGAGGAGAGTTACAAATTAATAACGTGTGTTATATATTGTGTAGTAGTGGTTAAGTCTTTGAGGCGATATTTTTAAGTTTGAAAATATTATTTTTAAAATAATATAGTGTTGCCGAAGTGTGATGTTTCTCATTTGTTACAAAATGTGCATAGAGTGTGAGTAGTTGCTGAACAAGTACCCCATATATATTTAGGAGTTTTCGAGGAAGAAGAAGTGTAGTTTGTCATGTTTAAAGGAGTATATGGTTTTGAAAGTGAGGTACAGGGTTAATTTGGGTTCCAAAATGGATTCGGGCAATATAAAGAAAATGTGGCACGTTTGCACGTTGTTACTTGTCAAAAAATAGTGAGGG